>JAABKJ010075445.1:218984056-219205430 GCA_011634705.1 Andricus grossulariae
AAAATTCATCACTTTATTGAAAAATGTAACTATGCTTTTAAAAATTAGTTTTAATGGTTGAAATTTTTTTTTTTTTCTCAACTTAAAATGTAATTATTCCAATTGAATATTCTATCATTTTATTTTAAAATTCATCTCTTTGGTTGAACATTATTTTATTAACTGAAAATTTGGCTATTCAATTTTTAATTGACAATTTATCTCTATTAGTTGAAAATTTGTCTTTTGTAGTAGAAATAAATCTTCTTGTTTAAAAAATTCATATTTTTGGTTAAAAATTCAACGACTACAGTTGAAGATTTCTAATTTTAGTTGAAAATTCATCAATTTTCGCATTATTCTTTGAGTATCTTTGCAGAAAGTAAACTTTCTTTTACGAAAACCAGCCCACGGATAAATTGATAAAAAATCGCTCACATTTTGACCATATCAAATGTGTAGTTTTTAACATAATTTATTTTTAAGAGAAGCCCGCCTCAAAAATGGGTATAATGTTTAATATTCAATAAACAAAAGTGCCATTTTCACATTATCCTTTGAGTATTTTGGCAGAAAGTAAACTTTATTTTACGAAAACCAGCCCACGGATAAATTGGTCAAAAATCGCTCATGTTTTGTCCATATAAAATGTGTAGTTTTTAACATAATTTATCTTGAAGAGCAGCCCGCCTCAAAAATGGGTATAATGTTCAATATTCAATAAACAAAAGTGCCATTTTTACATTATTCTTTGAGTATTTTGGCAGAAAGTAAACTTTCTTTTACGAAAGCCAGCCCACGGATAAATACATCAAAAATCCCTCACATTTTGTCCATGTAAAGTGTGTAGTTCTTAACATAATTTATTTTTAAGAGAAGTCCGCATCAAAAATGGGTGTAATGTTCAATATTCAATAAACAAAAGTGTCATTTTCGCATTATTCTTGGAGTATTTTGGCAGAAAGTAAACTTTCCTTTACGAAAACCAGCCGACGGATAAATTGATCAAAAATCGCTCACATTTTGTCCGTATAAAATGTGTTGTTTTCAACATAATTTATTTTGAAGAAAAGTCCGCCTCAAAAATGGGTATAATGTTCAATATTCAATCAAAAAGTGCCATTTTTGCATTATTCTTTGAGTATTTTTGCAGAAAGTAAACTTTCTTTTACGAAAACCAGCCCACGCATAAATTGATCAAAAATCGCTCACATTTTGTCCATATAAAATGTGTAGTTTTTAACATAATTTATCTTGAAGAGAAGCCCGCCTCAAAAATGGGTATAATGTTCAATATTTAATAAACCAAAAGTTCCATTTTCGCATTATTCTTTGAGTATCTTTGCAGAAAGTAAACTTTCTTTTACGAAAACCAGCCCACGGATAAATTGATCAAAAAATAAAATATTACTTTATAGTGATAATTAGATTTTCAAATATATTGTTAAAACAATTTCTTATATTATATAGCCATTTCCTCTTAGAATAAAGTCAGAAATTCACGGTTTTATCTGATTTTTTCAACTGATTTTTAACCTTTTGGTTAGACGGAGGCAATATTCAACTGAATTTGATAGACACAATTGTTCAAACTATTTATTATTCATAATAATATTCTCTGAGACTAATGCTAGAAAGTTGCAGCTTTTTTCTAATATTTTCCACTTTTAGTTCACTTTCAAATTCTAGTGAGGTAATAGTTAATTCAATTTAACAAATATAATTGTTTAAAGAATTCATTATTTTCAATAATATTCTATTTGAATAATGTTAGAAAGTTACGGTTTTTTTTTTATTTTAAATATTTTTTCCACTTTTTACCAAAAATTCCTTTTGGTTTATAACTATCTTCTCTTAGAGTAATGCTAGAAAGTTGCGGATTTTTCTGGAATTTTCAGCTTTTCTTTGAATTTTTAATTTTCAGTAACTAATTCAAGAAAAAAATTCACAATCATATATTTTATTTCATATAGAAAATTTTAGGAATATTTCAAATACCTGTTTCATTTCAGAAAAACATATTCACAAAAAGAAAGATTGTTTGAAAAATTATTTCTCTAGTGTTTGCCAAAGCAAAGTCAAAATTTTCAGAAAAAAACGCTACTTTCTAGCAATTATCTAAGAGAAGATAGTTATGAGCAATAATAAATTTTTCAAACAATCATGTTTGCTAACTGGTCTTTACATTGTTATTAAACTAAAAACAAACAAAAAGATTTTAGGAAAGGAAACACTTTTAAACCATGAACTGCTGTTCATATTTTTAGAAGAAACTAATTCATTATTCGAAATTTATGATTCATTAAGTAAATTCATAAACAAAATTAATGAATGAATTCATGAATGAATTGAAGTAAATTAATTAGGTAAATTGAATTAAATAATTAATTAAAAATTAAATTATCTTGAAACTATAAACTATAATTTGACTAATATATGAAGTTCTTATAATGGCCATGAATGGGATTTACCGCGGTCCTACTGGGAGCCGATGTCATTTTTTAGATGACAGTTACTCCCAGTAGGACTCTGCGGTGGTTATTAACCTTTAGTTTTTAAATATATATATATATATTTAAAAGTTTGTCATAAGGACAACCGCAGGATCTCGCCGGGAGCACGTGCTAATCTTAAAAATTGCATCAGCTCCCAGCGAAATCGCGGTAAAATTTCAGCTGTAACCAAGTCTCACGACCGTTAGGTGGGTGGCCAGTTTGCGACGAAATCAATATGATGATCCGGCAAAAGTCTCGTGTACCCTGAGGACACGTAGCGACCCAAGGACGACCGCCTTCTGCATTTTCCCCGCAGGTGTCTCAGCATTTTCTTGACACACAGGGATGCTTTTCAGGCTATTAACCAGTGAATTCTTGGCACCTCCAAGAGCGCCGATGATCAGGACGATTAGCTCAACAGAATATTCCTAGTATAACCGTCGCAACCCCCTTATAAGGTCTTTATACCTCTCTTTCTTTCCATTCTCCTTGGCTATGATGTTTTTGACAGCTGGTGCCGAAAATTCAATAACAAACACGATTCGTTTCTCGAAGTCAAGAAGAACTATGTCAGGCCTCGAGCGCGAATTGTCGAGAATATGAAGTTCCAGTATATCCGGCACTTCTCATTCTCGATAATTGACTCTATTTCCATAGGAGCATTGAACGGAGCGGTATTTGGGCCGATGCCGTAAGAGTGACAGAGATAGTAATAAAGCACTCTTCGTGCCGCATTGTGCCTTTGGATGTAGGTCGTTCCCGCAACTTTATAGATGTCACGTCCTGAATTCGGCACTGTGGAACGCCCAGGTATGTATAGGTGTCTCCAGCGCCAAGGTGTCGTATAGCGCTTCTGTCGACGAGTTCAGGATCTTCCGGGACGCCATTAAGTTTCCCTTTCTTCAAATAAACCTTGGCGCATTTTTCTAATCCGAACTCCATTCCAATCTCTTGAGTGTACTCTTTGACAATGTCTAGAGCTAGATGTAGTTTCTCTTGATTTCTAGCTAGCAAGTCATCCTTGAGTTGATTCGTCCACTCAATGTGGGCGTTTCGCCGGTTCGTCGTCGTGTTTCCATCTAAATCATTTTCAGCACCCCGAACTCTAGGATGATCGGCATTGGTTGCCGACCCATTGTCGGGTGCTCTGAGCGTTCGATCGTTTTGAACCGGTCTGGGTCTGGTTGTATCTAGAATGTCTTGTCTGGAAGATCTGATCTGGCCGAGGTCTGACCTTATCTAGACCATCTAGTTTGGAAGGTCTGGTCTGTCCCAGGACTGTCGCTGATCAGCGAGCCAAGAACAAAACAAGTTAAGACTTTTTTTTCTTATCACCTGGACAGTCTGGTCTGGTCCAAGCTTGGAGCTGATCAGCTAGCCAAGACCAGAAATGGCAAGTTTAGTCTGAAAGGCCTGACCTGGCCCAGACCTGGCGCTGATCAGCTAGCCGTGGACAAAAAAAATTCAAGTTTGGTCAGCAAATTTTTTTTTGACATAATCCAAAAAAGATACAGGGTGTCTAAAATGGTGAAAAATAAGACATTTATACTATCAAAAAAAGACTTTTTTTTATCAACTTGACAGTCTGGTCTGGTCCAGATTTGGCGCTGATCAGCGAGCAAAGAACAAAAGAAGTTCTAAGTTTGATCAGTAGGTTATCAACAGAAGGATACTATAAATATATATACGCAAATGTACATACTTAAAAGTAAAAACGCATTCATACACACACTCATACATATATATTTAATTGAGAATTTAAGTGTTATCAATGTGTGATTGCGAGGGTAGGATTAGATGTGTTAAATAACTAACCAAAAAGGACTTTTCTGAAGTGAAACTGTGAAGGTGCATTTCTAATGTTT
This sequence comes from Andricus grossulariae, assembly GCA_011634705.1. Lineage (NCBI taxonomy): Eukaryota > Metazoa > Arthropoda > Insecta > Hymenoptera > Cynipidae > Andricus > Andricus grossulariae. Next base: position 218,988,396 of record JAABKJ010075445.1, read on the forward strand.
ATAGGTAGTTTGTTCCAAATGCGAGCACCGCGAATAACAAAAGACCTTTGCATTTTATACTTGCGGTGTGACTGAATTTTTAGTACTGTTTTCCTTTCACGGAGTTTGGAATGTGTTAGTTGATCTTTATCAATAAAATGGAACAGGTTAAAAAGATAGTGCGGAGCTTTATTACTGAATAGGTTATAAAGCAAAGCAGATACCTTGTTCAACGCCGACAGATTGGATGACCAAATCTGTCGAAGAAGATGCCTGTATCTGCTTCGGAGAGAATCCTTTACTGATGTTACGTCCTGAATGCGGCTTTGAGGCACGCCCAGGTATGTATAGGTCTCTACAGTGTTAAGATGTCTAATAGCACTTATATCCATAAGCTCAGGGTCCTTGGGAACGCCAGCAATCTTTCCTTTCTTCAGGTGAATTTTGGCACATTTATCCAATCCAAAGTCCATCTCTATCTCTCCTGTATACTTCTCGACGATATTTATGGCAGTTTGAAGTTTGCCTCTACCAGAGGCATAGATCTTCGTTTCATCTATATAAAATATTATGAGTGACCTCGTGCTCGCGCTGGTTAGTGTCGCCACAGAGGTATCCATAAGAATTTCGTAGTGCGAGAGATAGAGGCTGAAGTGTGATGCAAAAAAGCAAAAGGCTCATGGTATCGCCCTGAAGGACGCCTCTCTGGAAGGTGACAATGTTCGTTGTCACACAATAATTTTCAGATGAACTAGTAAATCTAGTTTTCCAAAGAGGCATCAATCTCTCTATGCATCTTACTATGTGTGGACGTACCTTCGAGCTTTCCAACACACAGATGATAAATCTATGAGAGGTTGAATCGAAAGCTTTGCAGTAGTCAATCCAGGCTATTGACAGGGCGCGATGATGGGCTGCAGCATCTTTACAGGCACACCTGTCAATTAGCAGGTTCTCTCGACAGCCTGTTACACCTTTTTCCGAGCCACGTTGTTCGTACATCTCACGCCACACAGGCTCAATTCGCCGAACAATCCTGTTGTTTATGACATCTGTAAAGATCTTACACAGTGTGTTCAAACAAGTTATTAGCCTGTAATTCTCTGGGTTGGACAAGTTGCCTTTTTTCGGTAGGAGTATAGTGCGTCCTGACACCAGCCACTGCGGAATGGGCGTCTCCAACTTTAAATGTGAGGTCAATATGCGGGCCAAATGTTGGTGTGTAGAAGTAAACTTCTTCCACCAGAAGTTCTTGATACAATCTGGTCATTCCACCTTTTCTACTCATCCTTCCCGTCTGTTCAATAAAACGTCACGTGCCGTTAAAAATCCGCCTAGTCGAGAAAAGATTCAAGTCTTCTGGGAGAAAGCATATGGTGATACTTATCAGCTAAATGAAGACGCTTCACATATGTCACTCTTTCGTAACTTTTGCTAAAGGCAAAGGTTGCAGGCTCCAGAGGAAGAGTGCCCACTAATTACTGCTGAAGAAGTGAAGAAAGTAATCGCTAGAACTAAGAATTTTTCAGCGCCAGGGCCATATAAAATCAACAACTTTTGGTGGAAGAAGTTCACTTCTACACACCAACATTTAGCTCGTATATTTACTACTTTCTTAAACGGAGAACAACCCATTCAGCAGTGGCTAGTGGAAGGACGCATGGTATTGATCCCTAAGACCTAAGATCCCCAAAGAGAGGATATTAACATCTATCGATCCGCTGTGGAGTGCAATAGTTGAACAACGTGGTTGCAAGAGAGGGCTGGCAGGTTGCAGGGAGAACCTGCTAATAGACAGGTGTATTACCCAAGACTCGATCAGGTATCGGCGCAATCTGTCCATAGCTTAGATTGACTATCGTAAGGTATTCGATAACACGAACCATGATCTACTTATTAAGCTCCTTGAGTGCTGCATCCAAAAATAGTTAGATGCATAAAAGAGCTTACCCAGCGGACACTGTTATATAACTGTGATGTAACAGTTCTAGAACACAAAAGAACATGTTCTGTAACAAGATTAGAACATACTTAGACCATGGTCTCAGTAATGTCGTCCCCAAATGGACGTAGCAGTTCCGTAACGCTTTACAGAAACATGTTCTGTCAGAGATCTGTAACAATTCTGGAACAGCGTTATATGCAACAAAAATATTTTTAGAACGATTTAGGAACAGGGTTACAGAGTAACCATGTTCTATAATAGTGCCGTAACACATATGTAACAGTGTCACGATGTAAATTTGTTCTGTAACAATTCTGGAACAGCGTTATATGTCAACAAATATTTTTAGAACAATTTAGGAACAGGTTTACAGAGAGTCGATTCTATCCAACCCTGGAGAAGATTTGGTTTTTAGTGAGGATAAGGTAATGGAGAGCTCAGACTCCGTGAAGCGAGCCTCCAGAAATCCGTTTCTCGGAAACTCCTCGGAGAAGTAGTCGAAGAAAGCAGTTGGAGGGCAAAGTTCCTCAGCTAAAGCATGAAAATTTTCAATCGTCCTCCTGTCTGCAGAAAAGGAGGCGTTAGCAGGCTGTGTGTACCTATTTTTAAAACATTTCACAACCCGCCAGATCCTAGAGATCGGAGTCGATATATCCATAGTCTCACAGAATTTTCTGAAATTAATCCTCAGCGCAGTCTTGAGAGTGCGCGTGATTTTTGGCCTCTATTCTATTGAGATTGATTTAATTTGCATCGTTCCTGAGTCTTCGGTAGGCGGCTAACGCCGCCTTCCTCTCCTCGACTGCGGCATTGCAGGTTTCGTCCCGCCACGGAGCAGGAATGAAACGCTTCCTTGGAGGGCCAGGGCGGTGGACATTAGCTGACGGTCTAGCCTTTGGACACGCAGTGAGCACAGCCTCATCCACACATTTTACAAAGGCTTCGTACTTAGAGAGACAGTCTGACTCTGTAGACTCAAACAGCTCTTCATCCTGCAAAATAGATTCAGAGAGATGAGAAGAGAATGAGGACCAGTTCATGCGTTTAAGTTTATATCTATGTGAGTGGAATTGGGCTATTGGGACTGAAACTCCTATACTAGAAATCACTGAGAAGTGATCGCTGCCCAGAGAGTCGTTCCAAACTCCTCAAGAAGAGAGTGTGTATAAATTCAGAGAAACGAATGTCAGATCAATGATTGATGGCGGGCTTCCAGGACGGGTACGAAAGGTGGATTCACCTGTGTTGAGGGGTATTAGGTCTGTCTTATCCAAGGCAGAGCACAGCTCAATTCCTCCTCTACAATTATGCGAGCTGCCCCAGAGAGAATTGTGGCAATTAAAATCCCCACTTATGACAACTGAGCTGCAATTTAAATCTTTAATTGAGTCGAAAAACTGGGTCCACGTAACTGATGTTATAACATTTACGGCTGTTATCTGACGCAAGGAGGAGAATACAGAAGAGGGAGAGGTGGATCAGGGAGAATCAAAAGTTTCTCGCTAACCCATCTCGCCTCTTTAGTAAACACCCTGTTTCTGTCAAAAATTCACCCAAGCCCAACGAGGTAGAGACTTTTAGGAGAGAGGTATACAAAATTCCGAAAACACTACAGTTGAAAGAAGATACTGACAATATCATTCGCTTCAAGGAATTTTGCGAAAACCTCATAAAATCTGAGGAGGAGTATCCATCAATCACTGCTGAAGAGGTGAAAAAACATTTAGAGGCACAAGGAACTTCTCCGGTGCTGAACCAGATTGTATCAAGAACTTCTGATGGAAGAAGTTTACTTCTGCACGCTAACATTTGGCCCACATATTCAACTCATATTCAGAGTGGAAGACGCCCATTCCGCAGTGGCTGGTGTTAGAACGCACTATACTCCTACCGAAAAAAACAGACTTGTCCAACCCAGGGAATTACAGGTCAATAACTTGTTTGAACACACTGTATGAGATCTTTACGGCTGCCCTAAACAACAGGATTGTTCGGCGAATCGATCCCATCAACGCAACCTGTCAATTGTCTGGATTGACTACCGGAAATCTTTCGATTCAACCTCTCATAGACTTATCATCTGTTTGTTGGAAAGCTCGAAGGTACCTCCACACATGGTGAGATACATAGAGAGATTGATGTCTCTTTGAAAAACTATATTTACTATCTCATCTGGAAACTATCGTGTGACAACGAAGAAAGTCTTCTTCCAGAGAGGCGTCTTTCAGGACGATACCATGAGCCCTTTGCTTTTTCGCATCACACCTCTGCCTCTATCTCGCGCACTACGAAATTCTTCTGGATACCTATGTGGCGACACTAACCAGCGCAAGCATAAGGTCACTTATGTATTTCATATGGGTGACCTGAAGATCTATGCCTCTGGTAATCGCAAACTTCAAACTGCCATAAATATCGTCAAGAAGTACACAGGAGAGATTGGGATGGACTTTGGATTTGATAAATGTGCCAAAATTCATTATTGTGACTAATTTATTTTCTGTACAAACAAAATAATGATTAGAATTGCAAAAGTATTATCATTTTATATTAATTCGTTATTTTGCAAATCATGTCAGAATCTCTGCTTCTACTTCACTGATGTTTTGAGAAATCAGGGAGAAGCTGCGTGGAGCCATAGATATTAGATTTAAAATCATTACCCTTAGAGCCACAGGCCAACGATTTTACCTATAGAGAAAGAGTGGAGGAAGATAGTACGAAGAGGGCAGTAGCTACGCACCACACGAAAGTAGTTGCTATATATGTTATTCCCCTACTCCGCTACCACTTGCCGCATGTATGTATATAATATCTTTGGTTATACTAATCTTATTGAGTAAAAATGTGGAAGTAAAGACGAAAGCAGCTATTAAAAATAATTTATTGAAACATTTCAGTTAAAATAATTGTTCCAGATAAAAAATACTTGAACCTGAAATTAATATTCAAACTTTAAACTTGAACATGAACATCAAATAGAAGGCTAGCTGAAATTATAAGTCTTGAAAATGAAAAATTTTAAATAATAAAGCTTTCATAAAATTTGGCTAAAAGCTAATAATTATTTATACATTTTTATCAAATATAAGAATTCATATTATATAATATAATAAATAACATAATAGTATAATGAATTACAAACGGAGGTAAGTAAATTAAACGGTGTTTTTTGTTAAATAACTTTGTTATTTTATTTCTGGAACAATATTTGAAGGGTTGCAGTATACAGCATTAGAGAAGCAAAAAAATCTAAATTTTTCAGGAGAGCGAAATAACATTTGTTTCATTTGGACTGCCTAGCCTTAGGTGGCTCGGCAATCTAGTTTTGATGTTTTCACTGATATTTCCTACACTTTAAACTGGAAGAAACTCAATCTCCATTTCAAAGGCTTAGTTGAACGGTATGTGAAATGAAAACGCTTTATTGTGAGAAAAAGCCGTGATGGCGCAAAAAACCCAGATTTATTTTTACTCAAATTTTACAGAATGATTTTCCCGAGATGAATCCGTTAAATTACCAATGGACAAGACAAATTAATGAATTTTGTAGGTTTCAAATTTTATATGTAGCCAGTCTCAGTCGTCTCAATAAAAAGTAGAACTTCTCTTGAAATAAAAAAAATAATAATCTACAATAGTTAAATATTTCGTTTTTCCTAAATGGCATGCGTTACAGTATTCGCTATTGAACTTCTTAAAAGCTCGTGCTCTCTTTCATCAAACTCCCAACCTCAAATCTACTTTCCGTATTTCATGTAAGGATTTCATGATTATTTATTATTTTCAAAACTGCCCCTTTTGGATTAAAAATTTTTAGATGTGATATGATCGATTTCCGTTATGAAATATGTAATTCCTAATAATAATGTGATTGCCACTGTAGGTGCTAAAATTTTCCTACAATTTGACAATCACCCATATAGGCATATAGCCGGGTAAATTCCCGACATTTCAAGCTCAGAGCTAACTCTTCAGATTGAAAAATAAGGCACCGGGGCAGTTTTGAAGTTGGAACTTCGAAAAACTGCTTTACGAGAAACACTTATTTAACCCTCCGTTTGGCATACGTTCCGATAACCTTCGGTTGGGCAATGTGGTCTGGCCAGACCCCTGTATATTTCGATACAACCCGTGCTCTATAAATGAGAATCAGTCAACTCTCAAAAGTGTTACTTTCACTGAATGAATAAGTAACTTTTCACTCGTTGTCAGTGACCGGATTCTAGCTATTCAAATCAGTGAGATTTCACTGACAATCAGTGACTTTCCACTGATTCAAACTTAAAGACTGTGGGAAATTTTCGCGACGATGTACTGTTTCTGTCTAGTCTGCCTTGAGTCAACACTGGTGCGCCACCGGCTGACTGTCCAGTGGCTCGACTGGAATGTAACGCTCGGATCGACTAGTTTCTAGACAGATCGTCTATTTTGATGAAAAATAAATAATCGTTCAATAATATAATTATTTTTAATTGCATAAAATGTACTATATAGATTTTGCAGGTAATTATTATTATTATATCATTAAGCCGTTTCCCTTTCGGGGTAGGCGTGAATTGCTCGGTGGTAAAGTAGTGATGATTTTTTTAGGCACTTTTCTATAGCTGCTTCTTACTCACCCTCGAGATATTTCTACTTTTTATTATCAGCCGCTCAAATGTTTAGTTTCAAAAGCTCTTTACAAGGGTGCGTTTTCAAGTTTTATTTATTTTATAATAATTTGGCACCCCCATAAATGATTTTTTTTGTGAGGAAATAACACCTAATTTTTGTCAAAATTAAAAATACATATTTAATGTTCGCTCAAGCTCAATTTTGTTCAAAGTGCTTGTTTCTGAATAAATTGACTCTATTATTGTTTCTGCTTGCGTTCTGTCACTCATGGATTGTGTTTTTAACAGAAAACATTTAAATCTGATTTTTTCACGTTTTCAAAATAATAACTAAAGGTCACTCAAGATATTTTTCTGTACAAAATATTAATGTATGAAGAATATTTGTCAAACTATAGTACGGATTTCTTCGCCCAAAGATACTAACCTAAATTTATTGTACTACAGTGAAAACAATTGGAAAAAATAAGATGTAAGCCCAATTTTGTCAAGTAAATTAACCTTGGTCGACCTATAAATATCTATTTTATTTGTCAAAAGCTTGAACAAAATCTCTTTGAAACGCTTGTATTACAACAATTTTATTAAAGAAAAATATTTCTCATAAAACGAAAAATCTTTGTCACAAAAATAAACATATTTTTCATAAAAATAAAAGTAGTGTAATTTTTACATACATTTCTCAAAATAAAAAATTACCAACGAGACTTGAAGAGAATCTTTTAATGAATACAATGATTGTCCCGGAAGTTAGAACCGAAAAATTAATATTTCAAAAAAATGTCAGTTGTACTAAATTGAGCTAGACTCGCTATCGGGAAAAATCGGGAAATGAAAGTGAATTTATTTCTTAACCGAGAAATAAAAAAACTTTTTTAACTGATCAGCTGTCAATATAAATTAATTCATGTTTTTAAAAACTGAAATGTAGTTCAAGTAATAAAAATTGAACAGTAATTGGTTTTACAAGACGATTCTGAATCTGTTCAAAATTATATAATTTACCTATTTTAACGTAAAACGAACATAACCTACGTATGCATCGAGATGTCAAAATATAACATAGGGGAGTGGGAATAACACGTGACTGCGAAAAACAGCTCTGCGCATGTGCACGATACCGAGACCAAGTTTTCATCGTGGCAAACATTAACGAATTCTTGGACGTCGCTCATCCCACCTCTGCTCACCAAACACATAGGGTGATACCACTCCTTATTCTTCCTGCAGAGGACATTGAGACCCCATTGACCCCATCCTTTATGGAAGCTCCCTATGATATAAGAACAACATTTTATAAAGTAAAAGCTTAACCTCATTCTTAGTACGCAATATTAATATCAATGCTAATACCACACAACCCACTGGACGTTTTAGACAAGTAGCAGTACTCTTATGTTTTGTTTATTTTTAATTACCATATTTATTATTTGACATCGGTTAAACACTGACTTAACAGCTTAGTGTGTGAACTATAAATTACTATAAACAACAATACAAATAATCCAAGGTAATCTACGTAATATTATGCCTAAAGTCCAATAGAAAATGTTAACGTAAATAAGTCTAAAACTATTATCGTGTTCTATTATTTGACTTCAAATATTTGATGCTTGAAATTACCTCCCAAAAATGTCAGTTCAATTAATTATTAATACTGTACTAAAAAACGACATTAATCTGACTTTCCTAATGTATTATTTAAGATTGGCCATATTATCGCATTGGCCTTTCTAGACCCACATCCCCTACACGGGAACTTGAATTTAATCAGTCCGGATTTACTGCCGTCCGGGAATTGATGCCGTGGTGTTTTCGTGATGGACGGAGTGGGGGAGGGGCCTCTCAGCCAAACATGACAGACGGATCGATGGCCGCACTCTCCGCGCGTTAGTTGCATCAGGTTACGTCATCCGTTAAAATACAACAGAAATGATTCACGTGGCCCTGACTATTTACGTTCGGACGGTCTGGATCCCCAGCTGAAAATTCCCGTACAGGAACCTCGGAGGATCCTGCACATGTTCCTGTACAGGAAACTGCACACGAACCTGTACAGGTAATCTTGACGCAAATTTAACGAGCAAGGTAATTCAAAACTTTTGCAAAATATTTAAAATTAAGAAAATCCAATCAGTAGCTTACCATACGCAGATTTCAGGATCTTTAGAGCGTAGTCATCACACTCTGATCGAATATCTGCGCCATTTCGAAGGTCCTCATAATTGGGACGAATGGCTCAGATCCGCCGTCTTCTCTTATAACACTGCTGTCCATGAATGTACGGGTTTTGCTCCGTATACTCTGATATTTGGTAGGGAAGCCATATTTCCCAAAAGTTTTAATGACAGACCTCCTGAAAGAACGCATCTTGATCATCTGCGCAAACTTTTTCTTAAACTAGATAATATCCAGTCTAGGGCTAATGAGAGACTTCAGAATACCAAGGAAAGATCAAAAAGACATTATGATTCGAAAGCGAATCCTAAACATTTTAAGGTGGAAGCTCTTGTCTATTTAAAAAAGGAAAATAGACACGATAAAAAATTCGATCCCCTATTTGATGGGCCATTTGTGATAGAAAATTTATTGGAAACCCGGAATGCTCAAATTAGGATAGGACCTAATAAGTAAAAAATTGTCCACTTGGATAAATTAAAATTAGCGTCATACCCTAAAGTTAAGTAATTTTGGGGTTAGTTTAGAGATTTGGAATAAGAGAAAATTTTAATTTTCTTTATTCTAAAAGGGGGAGGTGAATTGAATGAAGTGATGAAGTGATTGCATGGAACGATGATGGGTTGTTCACCTTGAGTTGGATCTTGCTTGAAACATTTAAACTTCTAAAATTGTTGGAAATTTTTGCAAAATTAAATTATTAAAATAGTATACTGTGCATGAGTGAATGGATAAATAAATATTGTTATAGGAAAGGCTACAACCTGCCCCCAGGTTTTTGTGGGTTTCCTGTGTGTTCGTACGGCATAAGCCGGGGTTGTAAAACGGCGTGAGGTCCACGCACCAAAAGAAAGATAAAGTGTGCCTCTCGCGACCGTCAAGCCATGTGTGAAAGGATTGAAGTAGTAATTATAATAGGAATTCATATAGGATAAAATATATGTAAAATTTGTCTAAGCAACTTTTCTACACGTTTCTAGAAAAAGTTTCAAAAACATTCTAAATGTTGTTTGATAATAATAGTCTGATGATATACAATAATGCATAATTATTTAATATGTGTTCAGTTTATTGAGAGAGCTTGCTCAATTGACACTACTAAAAGACAGTTGAATTAAAGTATTTATTAAAAGAACAGTGGTTTTTTCGATAATGTCTTTTAGTGAAAATTGTACCTATGATCAATGACAAACATTTATATTTGGAAATTTTGAAGATATGAAAAGAAGTTTAATAGCAGAGATGGTAATACGTATATGCATAGTGGAGAATTCTGTTTTATGACTACAAATGCATATATTGCGTTCCGCGAATGAAAAAAAAAAGGAGAAGAAACTCATTTAAAAAATATTTGACTCTTATTATATCACACTTAAAATAATAAAAATGATGAATATACCATAGAATAGTATGAATTCAGCCAAGGCAGAGAAGCATCTGATAAGTGCTGTAACGAGTGCTGTTATGTCAATTTGGAGGAGTTAGGTCAATGTATTTACATTACAGCGGAAACGAAGTTTTTTCTTTTCAAACTAACATTTATGATATCATCTCATTGGCTTAAGCATAAACGCCTATGGTTTCAATAAAGAAGAAGCAGTTTCAAGAAAGTCTACGAAACATCTTGTTATGGTAAAGAAAAGAAAGGATAAATAATAATATGAGTGACGAAGAAGTTGCCAACAAAAATATCATGTATTATTTTTCACATGAATCGGAAACTTACAATTTATAAAATATAAAAACTGCATTTTAATAGGAAAATTAATTGCTTTAATTTTTTATAAGTAGCTTAGAAAGAAAAAACCTACAAAAGAGTGGTGGTGGTGGAACAGAATGTTTGACTTTGCAAGCAAAGAAATGAATTAATTATTATTATTATTACTATGATGTAGTGATGTTTGGATAATGAATTTCTTGTAATTTTTTGGCGATTATTTTTATTCCTATAATTCCTATGATCAATGTAATGAAAAAAGTAAAGGAAATACATGGTAATGGTACTTGAAAATTCGTATTTTTACATTCTCATCCAGAGAAGGTATTAGATTTGTGTAAAATTTGACCCCCCCCTGTTCCGAATATCCACTAACAAACCCAATAGAGCCTATTGCAGCAGAAATGTTGTATTTGTGCAACTTCCGATGAAAAACAACCTAATAGATACCTACTGGAGCCACTATAAAGGCTGCACTTTGAATTTCAATCCAATTAATTTAATTCCGGTTATCCACTAACAATCCTAATACAGCCTATTAGAGGAGCTAGTCTGTACTTTGTAACATTTAGAGTAAATGAATACCTCATTAATTCCGATTAGAACTTATTAGAAAAATATAGGAAAACGAATATTTGTTTTCAAAAGCCTAATTGAACCACATAGAAAGGTTTTTTTCAATTCCAATTTTCATCCCAATAGTAGATTCAATACCGAATACAACCGGTTAGAATAAAAATTGAAATAAAGAAAAATCTTAAGAACCATTCAGAACTATATAGAAATTCAAGTGGATCCAATGCACTATCTAAGCGGTTTCTATTCATTGCTTAAGCGGCATTTTTAGTAAGGGGTCTTTGGCGACCCCTAAATATTAACTGATTGCGCTCAAATTTTGAGATCATTTTTTTGGGCATTCGAACAAAACTGGAAGATGAGAGCAGAGAAATTTCAAACAAAAATCCCATCGAGTATTAATATGAACCACTCTAGAGTCGCAATGCTGTAGGTATTTTAAAGTTTTAGGCAGTCGGTCAACTGTCTAGGCATTCAGCCGACTGCTGGCGTTCGGAAAATTTGGAACGAAATCTTTACCTAGGGTCTAAGTGCCTGGTTTATTTAGGCATTGTAACGTAATTGTAATGTATAGGCTTGATCTACTGCATGTACAAATTGAATATTCCTACCGTTTTTTAATATATACTTAGCTTCTAGTAATGTATGGGTAATACCACCGGTTAGAAAGTCATTTTCGTCGCTGCGAACACCGCACAAAGCAAGCGATAGAAGGACCCCTCTCCATCGAGTAGAGTGGGGACTTCCAACCAATAGAGAAGAATCCGAAAAAGTTGAAATTAGAATTTCACGTATTTCTTTCCAACCTATGTGATTAACTTGTGAAGTTTTTGTGATACTAATACATCGTAAATTCAGTCTCATTGATATTGAATGCAAAGAAAATATTGAAAGTTTAATATTGCTCGAAGTGTCTGACAAATTTTCTTTAGAATCAGCTTCAATGGAAAGAACTAAATGATACTGTTGTCCTTTCCTTATTTCTTTAGCAAGTCCTTTTTCAAGTTGTCCGAATTTAGGTAAAATACCACGTTTTAACAAAACTCCTGATCCATTATCACGTGTGGAACCGTCAGTAGCAACATAATAAGCGTAATTATCTTTACGCATCGTTAATTTTTCACGACACTCGACATTTTCTTGTGTATATGTTTGTCCGTTCAATTGTGTATTCAAAAGAGGGGGTTCTGGAGAAGGTTTATTTTCTTCTAAATTATCTTCATTTGTCTCTTGAAAAATTGCAGGATTTTTCACGTTCCTTCCTTCTGGAATTTTAATCAAATTTTCTGGTTTCGAAAGTTCTTGTAAATTTTTTTCATTCACGCAGTTTTCTTCATCTGAAAAATTTTGAAAATTTTCATCTTTCAGGACCTTATCTTCCGAAGTTGAGAAATTATCTTCACCTTTCTTTTCCTTTTGGTGTCCAGCAGGCTTTGCCTGGGATTTTTGGTAATTTTTCTTCTTCTTTTTCATAATGTGCTTTCTTGAATTATCAAAATATTCTGTATCTGAATCAGATTCATCTTCAGATTCAAATTTTATGTGCGCATTCTGTTTTGAATTCAGAGACTCACCAGTGTTTGCCTCTTTTCTTGGTCTGCCTCTCATTTTCAAGGCTTTCAGGTTGCTTGGGTTTGTGAGCACATCTTTCTTGGGCTTACCTCGTGCTTTTCTAGCAGCAGTCGGGGGAGGTAAGTATTCTTCCTCACTATCATTATGTGACTTACTTTAATTTTCAATTTGTTCATTAATTTGTGCTTGCTCTTCATATTTTTGCTTCTGTCCTCTTGTAACCACAGTGTTCCAAGGTAATGCTGTAACTCATTTTTACAATCGCATAGCTTTTTGTCAAGAAGCTCAAGGTTTTCAGTTCGAACATCTTCACCGAAGCGTGAGAGGCAAGGGGACTCACGCTAATCAAGCATCCCGAAACCTGAGAGGCAAGGGGACTCACGTTAATCAAGCACCCCAAAGGGAACAGAATTTACTACGTCCACGTTGTTGTTCCTGGGCAATGCTAAACGTAAACGTAAACTGCTTGGAAAAATCTTTGAAGATCATCACCAAGATCAATACAGAGCTCACCAATGAATTTATCGTTAAAATTTACTTCAGGAATTGCACTGACCTCTTGGAAAACTTTGTTAATTTCAAATAACCCTTAACTGACCTGGAACGTTACAATTGACCTATGACTTGGGTAGGTACTTGAACGTAGTATTTTTCGCTCTATCGATTTCAGATGTGAAAAAGGAGGTTTCCATTAAAAAAAAAAAATTTGACCTTCAAAAAGCCATGAAGGTCAACTTCAAGGTCAAAATGAAGGTCATCATTGAATTCCCCGTTGAAAAATACTTCAGGAATTGCACTAACCTCTTGGAAAACTTTGTTTATTTCAAATAACCTCTAATTGACCTTAAACGTTACAATTGACCTATGACTTGGGTACGTATCTGAACGTAGAATTTTCCACTCTATTAATTGCAGATGTAAAAAAAGGGGGGTTCTATTTAAAAAAACTAAGTTGACCTTCAAAAAGACATTAAGGTCAACTTCAAGTTCAAAATGAAGGTCACCATTAAATTCCTCGTTGAAATTTACTTTAGGAATGATCTTGAAAAATATTTTACCTGAGGAAATATCCAACCGTCCCGGGACTTTTTAGACACCCTTATATACTGTAGATATACCTCGGCGAACCAGAATTTACAATGGCGGCAACCGGCTAGGTTGTCACACTGTCTCTGGACCCTCTTTATGCGAACTTACAGAGGGTCCAGAAACAGTGCGGCAACCAAGCCGGATGCCGCCATTGTAAGTTCTGGTCCGCCGAGGTTTATCTACAATGTAGTATATATATTCAAGCAGCATCTCAATATTGAAATACGCTCAGACCAGGTCGAATCTGTTAGACGGATTGGAGGAATAATCCGGGACGAACACCGTACCCTCCTAACTCAGCTACGTTCCATCAAGGATAAGAAAATTATCTTATCGCAGCTAAAAAAATGACGCGGCACTGGGATTAGCATTGCGGAGGACTACACTAAAAAAGTCCAAACTCAAAGGAAGACTCTGCTTCCATACCTTAAGGAGGATAGAAATTGTGACCTGAAAGCTTCCTTAAGTTATAACATAATATATGTCGATGGAAAAAATTCGAGTCCAAGGATCTGTCAGCGTTGGAGTCTGTAATCCAGAAAGCCAAATTACCTGTGAATAGGGCGGAACAATTCGACAAAAGTAAAATGGGGGAAGCAAGCGGTATACAGGGAAAGGTGAAGCGCAAGGCCTCGGAATCTCCACCAGTCATCATCAAAGAGCAGGCGGGAAATCTTACGAGAGGAAATTTTCCTAATCGGCTATCAAGCAGGGAAACGAAGAAGAACTATATAAATGGTTAAATGAGCGAAATACCTCAGGACTAGTTAACAATACTACAAACTTCTTCTTCGGGAACTGTCATGGTTATGTAAGATTTTTAAACTCCTTTATTAATTATGATAAGTTTGATATTATATGAATCGTCGAAACCTGGCTCACGCAAATTCCCAAAAACTTGTACGCTGATAATAAATATAATCATTTCTTCCCTAACGCTCTAAAAGGAAAATCAAAAGGTAGAGTCAGTGGCGGCGTAGCCCTTTCCATAAATAAACTTTATTATAATAGTGAACTCATAGATAAATCAGAGTATTGGATTTTGGTTCGAGTTTATAGCAAACATAAAATAAATTTCATTGTAGGAATTTGCTAATTCAACCCGACGATAGATACAGAAGTAATCCTACAACTTTTCGAAGAAACCTTATGCGCTCTGGCAGAGAAGTACAATAACGTTCCTATCACTATATATGGCGATTTCAACTGTAGAGTGGGGGGATTGAGCCAGGGTCCACCTGATATGTTTTCGGCCCATTGATACCTGAATATATTCATATAATACAATTATATAAGTGTATTCACACATTATTAGATACATTATATATACATAATTATATATACATTTCAACAGAAATGATAAAATGATTATTCGTGGTACTATTATTTTTGAAAGTTTTTGAAAGTTTTATTTATATATCTGATTTAGTTTTATATTGATTAAAAACTTATTCCTCGTCACTGTCTAATGATTTTCCACAAATATCGACCATCAGCTCAATATTACACTACCGTCGGAAATCGTCAGTACGATCAGCGAAAGTACTATTAAACATTTCTGCTGACTTTGAACTGTGATTACTCGTTCCCAAAATAAGCGAGAAAATTTTTTTCGAACCCGTTAAAAAGTTTATTACAATAAGCGTCGAATAAGCCCTGATAAAGATATTTTTAAAATGTTGAAGAGACTATACCACTCGAGAATTTTAAAAAAATGTAAGTATTTCTCGAATTTTATACCACGGGTTCCTGAGATACGTCTCAAGATGTCCACGTCTCAAACTTCAATTTTCAGTCGGCGACTACTGCTGTCGGCCACGAAAGCGGTGATCGCCGAGAATTTCTCACATTTTATTTCTTAACTTCAACTCGTGTTGTGACTTCCTATGCTAATGGAAAAAACTGAAACTGACAGGAAGTAAGCTGTGGGTTACTATTGTGGGTTACAATTCTGTGATAAAAAAACTGAGATAGTACTTGAGTTTTATCACACTATCAAATTCATAAAATTTTTTGAAAATTTGTTCCAGTTTGAATCACCCGCCCAAATATTTTTGGATAATCATGGACATTGAGAATGATTAAAATAAGTCCTGTGAATTTTTTCTAACGATAGAAACAGAGAAAAAAATAACACATGAAATGGACGTCCCCCCCCCCCCCCACGCCCCCCTATCTCATCCAATATGGCGGCTAACGGTTTCAAATTTAGGGAAAAATTCGTTTTGATTGTATGCTTTCAAATGCCTGACTCAACATTTGATTCCCTTCAGGGCCATTTTTTGCATGCTTACCCGGCTATATAATTTGAAGAAAATTTTAAAAAGGAATTCGGTTGGTGGCGGCCAACTACTGTAAATCACTCTGCCCGCCCGGTACGCGACGAATACAATAGGACCATTGTATGACCGTCGCATTACTCTCAGTGCCGTTTAAGTGCCAAAATCAGCCAAAACAGTCACTCAAACGGCACTGGCGGCTCAGTGCCATTCGCCAGTGCCGTTGCAGTACCGTTTCATCGGCAGGGCATAACCTTACAAATCATAAATAACGAATAATAAATGGCTCTCACTCAAAAATGACTGATCTTGTATGAGAGGAGTCTTGCAGAAATACTGAGCCATGATAGATTGCGCTATGAGGGTTATGTGGTTATTGGAATTTATGGTTATAAGATTGCGGGGTTATGAGTTCAAGGTATTACGTGTTTAAGGGGTTGAAAGGCTATAGGTTCAAGGGGTTATGGGATTCAATATATTAAGTATAACGGGCTAACTGGGCTTGAATTATAATATTTTCTTAAGGTTATGCCAAGAGCCTGACGTGATGGGGTAAAATGGACTTCGGATTCGGTTTCAGCGACCTCAAAAACATATAATAAACATTGTCTAAGGCCCAGGCCAGAAATTTTCTTTTGTGTGGCTGTGTTATGGAAATCCCTATATTGCCCACTGTTTCAACAATGGTGTCTGTGTTACCTGCTGTTGGTATTCTATACAGGCATTTCATACACATTTCATGTCATATTTTTCGTAAAATAAAGGCAAGAATTACTAACAGTGCAGTGTATCAAATTCATCAAACACTTAATTTGAAAAACGTCACTTTTCATTTACACAGAATAAATCCGTGCCTTTTACACTGAAATAATTGGGTTGATGTGATATTTTTGACACTGAAGGGAATCTGACTCGAAGAAAATAATAATATAACCTTTTGCCCCATGGATACTGACTCTACGTCATTTTTACTACTGCGTTTGCTTTGTTCCCTTCTTGTATATGGGTGATTGTCAAATTCTAGGCAAATTTTAGCACCTACAGTGGCAATCACATTATTATTAGGAATTGAATATTTAACTAATAGTTATTAGTTCAACTTTAAATTCTTATTTGAATTTAAACAAACATCGATCAATCGATATATCGAATCAATACCTCACTAGTCGATACTATTTTCCGAGATACACCTCATGAAACTAAACGTATTTATTTTGAGGGCTCTAAGACCCCAAAATCTATATCGTTACACTTGGCTCGAAAGTGTAACGCAAGCCTCTGACACACGCGTTGTGTCATGTGTCAGAAGACCGGAGGCTTGCTTCTCTTCACCCACTCAATGAAGCCCCTCAGTTATTCTCTCTCTTTCCCTCTCTCTCTATGAAGAGAAATTGTTATTTCCGAACTTATTGTTATTTTTCGGAAACATTAAAATTTTATGTTTCTTCAAACAACTTCTAATAAAATTAACACATACTGCCTTTCATGTATGCCCATAAAGCGGGTATTATTATCACCTTTCATGCAATAATTGAAAGAAAATTTACAGATTATTATTTTTAAAACTAGGGTACTTGTTCAACCTATTGGAAAATAGATGTATCGAAACTTTTGCACGACATTACATATACGAGAAAATACATTCTTATACATATAAATGTACGTGAGTTATTATTTGCTTTATGTAAGATTTCAATTTCACTTAACGTTTACCGAAGATGTTTACACATAACTGTGTCTTGTGTCGTAGTTTAGGACGCACGTGATGTTTTTTCATAGATGTATTATAGAGCTATAAGATATTTAGTTCTAAAATTATTGAGCAAAATGTACAAATTAAATTTTAGATTACGAGTCCAACATCCTTGCTGTTAAAAATTGCTCAACCAAAGGAAACATCTTTTTTATTGAAACAGAAATGTTGCAGGATGACATAACTTGAATTTTCAATATTTAAAAACACTTATACAATACTGTATTATTAAATATTTGTTTTAAAAGAAAAAATAATATAAATTTAAATTTAAAAGTGCGCGCTAAGAAGGACTTCTGTATTGGGATCTGAAATCATGACGTCACAGCGTCACGTGACAGGCAATATGGAGGCACAACGGGGTCACTTTACCTCGTATTTTAATAAAATTCTCTTCATTGTAAAATAAGTTTTTTAATTTACTTGAAACTACCGTTTAAAATAGTAACCAGAAATACATTTACCAATTCATTTAGTAGTTAGCATTAACAATTCCTTTATTAGATATAGTTACTATTTCATTTAGTCAGTTATTCTTACTCATTGTAATAGTAGATTTTTACTAATTACTAGTAAACGAATCGGTACTATTCGATTAGTAGAAAACTACTACCAATCAGTAGTTTTCTACTAATTCAGATTTAAAGAGTACATATCAATCTTCAGATAGCAAACTTGATCTGATATTCAAACCAGTAGCTTTAAATCTTGATTTTGGTCTTTTCGAGAATAACTGTATAATATTACGCCTAATTGTGTATTTAGGATATCTTAATTGTTCTGATACCTTCCCAATATTCATAGCTTTTCTGTTATACGGATATCGATTTACTAAATCATGTCCACTTTTGTTGAGAATTTGTCTAGTTATCTACGCCACTGTTTTTGACATTGATAATTATCCCTTTAGTATTCTCCTTACTTATATTCATTACCGATTTTATAATTTTAACTGTAATCACTCAGTTTGGGCTCTGTTGATTATGGTTCATTGTCTTATTTATTTTTACGCGTGCTTCGTGAGGTTCTTACTTTTGAATTGTTTTTTCCATAAAATGTTTCTCTTCATATATTAAACATTTGCCATTTCAAGGCCCAGTCTCTATTTTCACATTTTATAGAATTCAAACATTTTTTCAGTACATGTTCCTACCATGTAATAGCTGTTTTTGAGTCCTGATTAACTCCAAATATATACCCTCTAGCCTCGTTGCAATCGACAACTTTTCGCTCTTTCGAAGAGCCAGAGACGAGAGAAGGGGTGGTGGAGTTTGTCTTTTTCTGCATGACACGAGTAGTCTGAATGGGACTGTGGTTGGTGTGAGTTCAGTAACTACTTACCCCACGACTGAATTTCTCTTTGTTGAAGTTAAGTCAAATTCTGATAGTGTTTTAGTGGGAGTAGTTTATAAACCACCCAAAGCCTCGCTATAGAGAGTGCTAAGAAAGCTATTAAAAAAGCGGGTGGTAGACGTCAGGTGAGAGTACCTCGTATTCTACCTATACCCTCGAAAGTTGGCGGTGTTTTACCCCTGATTCCAATTTTCGCTGAACTTGGCGCGCTTGGCGCTCTTGCTGGTGGAGCAGCTGGTGTGACGAGCACTAACCGATTTCGATTTGCTCAAGTATGGTAAGACTGTAAAGATTCCCTATTTTTGCGGAGTTTTTATGCGAAGTGAATTGTCTAAAAGAGGACCTCATCGTTATGAGTCAGCTATCATTAACGTTGATGATAAAGACGGCCCTGGGACGCATTGGGTACCATACAAAAAGATGAATAATGAAACATTATACTTTGACAGTTTCGAGAATCTTCAACCGTCGTCTGATAGTTTCAAGTATCTCGGTGCTGGCAGCTTCATAAAATATAATCATGAAAGATATCAAGGATATAATACATTTGAGTGTGGCCATTAATGCCTTAAATTCTTGTGTGGGCAGCTTAATATACCGAAAAAATATTCTCTACTATATAAGAGTAAGTAGCTGCCTATAAGGAATAAGTATACAGGAAGACATCATCATGGATGAATCATTCACTCTGACTATTTCAGGCAACTCATCAGTGCTTGAGGCTGAATACTTTTCACCAATAGTGCTCTCATCAAATAAGAATTATGATCTTGGCCTCGTTGAATTACAAACATTTAATTCAATTCCTAACGTTGATGATGGAAACAATAAATTTTACATTGGTGATCACGTCGTGACTATACCCCCTGCCAGCTATGAAATTGAAGATGTTGAAAAATATATACAGGTGTCTCTAGCGAATGAAAATATTAATAGTACCAAGCAGTATTGGTGAGATTAAGAACTATATGCGAAAGAATCTAGAAATTAAAGATATGATTATAAGTATCAAGCCTAACAACAATACTTTACGCAGTGAAATAAAAAAAACTCGTGAAGTTAATTTTAAACCTAAAGATTCTATAGGTCAATTGTTGGGATTTGAACCACGTGTTCTTCCGGCTAAATTGTGTTGAAAAGTATTATTGATTATAGTGATTGTTAGAAATGTTAAAATATAAAGAATTGCAAATTTGAAACTTACCGGCAAGAGTAGAATAATTCAATTGAAAAAATCCTGGAGGAAATAGTCGTCTTATTTTTAAACGGGGAAAACACGAGGAAATCATCACAGATTTCCTCGAGGAATTCGAAAATCCTCGCGCATTTCCTTGTTTTTTCCTCGTCCGAAAATAATAGGGCGACCTTTTTGAGAATTTTTTCAATAGAGTGGAGGATGCGTAATGAAAGTGAGGTTATGTGACAGAAAAATTTGCAACGATGTCAAATACATACCGTTATAAGTCACGTTGTAAAAGCAATTTAAACTAGGATACACACACAATAAGCTATTAACACCGATGAAGGACACAATAGAAAATATAGAATTGAGGGAGGATAAACGAAAATTGACGAATGTGTGAATAAATTTCACCTAAAGAATGTCGACGCTGCCTCGATTGCATTGTTGGTAATTTTGAAGAGTAGGTATTGTACAAGTTACACTATTTCAAACCAATTGTATTTCGACTTCAATATTAGAATTCAACTTCAATTGCTTAACAAATATGAACATTTTCTTCTGGAGTAAAATTCAGTGCATTTCAAGAGAATTAGAGTATATATTTTTCATGAATTTTGGTCATAAATGTGTGCATTATTTTGTTGACGTTGCCGTCACTGACAATAAGTCTCGTGCAGGACGAATCAACGTCATTCAAGATTTGCGATTAAGCGCGCGAAATTTAAATTTAAATCAATGCAAATTCAAATAATTGATATATATTTCCTTTATTTACGAACTTTTAGACGCCAGTAACATAAATTTAAAAACTTCAAACCAGTTGGTATTATTAACATTAAATTCAGAAATTAGATATCTTTTTTGAAATCAAAAATACACGCAGAAAAAAGAACCTTATATTTTACTGAAAACCAAGTAAAATCTACTGAACTTCCAAGTACGTATATGGACAACACGGCAGTTCAGCAAATGTTACAATTATAGGCAACTGAACAAAATCAGTTTCTTTTTATGTAGTCATCCGCAAAGGACCAAACATCGAGCAACTTCGAATTCAGTGAGATGTAGTGTCACACTGAAAGGGGAAGGGTACTCATGTATCCGTAGAGGGTGTAGAGGATAAGACAATCGCTGCAGTCATTTATGTGCTCAGCCAAATCTACCGTTTCACCTTAAGGTCAAAGAATGGACATCGTATTGGACAGCAAAATCGGAACTAATGTTCTAAAAGTTTTCAAGGAGGTTTTCCAATCCAGATCAATCGTAGATGTGTTGTCTTTGCTGTTATCAAATAGAGATATCGAAAAGGCCCACTTATCCGAGGAACCATCAAAAGAAGGCGGCACTGCTTCATTCATTGATGGTCAAATGTTAAAAAAGAACCCCTTCTTTCAATAATATCCACAAGCTTTAAGATTGGAGATCTACTACGATGAGCTAGAAATTGTAAACTCTCTTGATTCTAACACGGGTCATCATAAACTGGGGGCTGTTTTAGCCAAAGTTGGAAATGTGCCCGAACAAGTTAATTCCTGCCTTGGCAAGATTCATGTGATAAGTCTATGCCGTTCGGCTGATGTCAAGAAATATGGATTAAGACGTATTTTGCAGCCATTTCTTCGTGATCTCGAGAAACTCGAAAGTGATGACGGACTTGTCATCACATTGCAAAACGAAATATTTACACTTGGTGCAAGTATTGTTCAAAAGTAAAAATAAAAAATTTGTAAAATAAGTTTTTACTTTTATTTGAAAGATAATATAAATTTTTGGAACGAGACAAATCTATATTTCATTTAAATCGAGAATGGAAAATTCGCTTCACTATTTTATATTTTTATTACAGAAGAATTTGAAGTACGTAATATATAGGGTTGCAATAAAACAAGATACTTGCTCCTGATGTAAAAACTGATATCTTTATTCACATTTTTATTATTTATTTACCTCAAAAATATTTTTTTAATCAAGATAAATGAGTAGTATTTTATAAAAATAACTTTACAAGTAAATTATAGGCCATAACGCGTAGCAACAAAATGAGTTTGAGGAAACAGATGGAGTAATGACGAGAATGGTGAAGATAGGAAGAAGAAAGGTGAGGATAGTTTGCATTTACAGGAGTAGAGGAGAAGAGGAAGGTTGGAGTGTGATTAGGAAATCGATGGTGAAAAAGGATGATGAATTGGTATTGATAGGAGGTGATCTGAATGCGTGGACAGAGGGACAGTGAGAAGAAATATGGGATGCAGAGAGTGAGACTTTCAGGAGAAAATCGAAACACAAACAGGAGGGCCAGGAGGGTAGGACTCTGTTGGTAATCCTGGGAGAAACAGGATGGTTCATTTGTACCGGGAACTCGGAAGGGGCGAGGAAGGCGAGATTACGTTTGCAGAAAAAGGGGAAACATTAATATGCTACATTCTGGCCGAGGAAAGGATAAGAAGGCTGTTGGAAAGAATGGAAGTAGGGAACGAGATGGGGTCAGAACACTTCCCGGTCATTGCAACGTTGAAATGCGGGAATTGGAGAAGAGACGGAAGGAAGAAGGAGGGAGCGACAGGGAAATAAGCAAAGATGGGCGAATGGGGAGTTGATAAGCTAAGAGAATATACGAAAAGAATGGATGAAGAGAATCTTTTGATTGATGATGGGGGAGGCGCGGATGAGATGTTGTGTAAGAGAACGGGAAAGATAGAAAAGACAGTGAAAGAAATTGGGCCAAGTGAGGAAGCAAGAAGGGAGAAGAGAGGATGGTGGGATGTGGAATGTGTAGAGAGTAAATAGCGTATGAAGCTATCGCCAAAGAGTTGGAGAAGAGGAGAAATAGGCAGAAAGGACTGTAATAAAAGAAAAAGGAAACACGAGAAACTACTGGATGTAAAACGACAAGAGGAGAAGGTGAGGTACGTGAAGGAAGTAGAGAAAGCAATAAAAGAAGGAAGAAAATGGGAGGTGATGAATAGAGAAAGGAGTGGATGGAAAGGAATCAATGAAGAGATAAGTATGGATGAATGGACGTTATATTTCAAGAAATTGCTAGGAGGGGTGGATAGCAAGGTGAGGGGGGAAGGTAGAAAGATGAAGGAGGGAGGAATGCCCCCCCCGTCTCACTAGACTCAACTCCTCTCACACTAGAAGTTTATAAACGAATATTTCTGGATTTTTTGACGTCAAAAGTTTTATTTCATTCACAAAAGTTTTTATTTTTTATAAGTTATTTCTGACGTCGAAAGTGACGTCAGAGGGTGAAAATGATACTATCATCAGTAGCGCCGCTACGCAGCGATATCTCTCAGTATATATCGATTCGATACGATTGAACACAGCTCTTGTCGCACAGTACACTATTTCCGCTTTTAAGAAAATTTTCGACCCCGTATTCTGGTTTTCAGCTAAATTTGCATAAATTTTCTCCCCTACCCTCTCTAAAACTTGTTTGTACCACATTTTAAATTCCCACAAGAAGCAGATATTTTCCAGAGGTCCCAGTATATTTTGGTATGTGGAACTGATGGAATATTACTTCATGCAAAATCTCAGGGTCGTGGCTTGAATAGTTCTTGTTTACAGCCGACCGGACAAACGGACGACATGTAAGGGTTTCCTACGAAACCCTAAAAATCTAGAAAAAATACAGGCAAACTGTCTCGCCACCAGAAAGAAACTTCACCTTGAGCGTTTAAAGAAACCTAAAATTTAAAATCGGAACTTGAACAAAGTTTGTCGACAAAGTTTTCAGAATACAATGATTGTCACATTTTTAACTACACAAATTTCTCTTTTAACTTAATTTATCAAACTTCTTTAACCAAATAGTTTTAATTTTCCTACAAGTTCACAGGTGCAGCAATCGCAGCTCAAAAGGAACTAAAAGGAGTGGAAAGATAGAGAAAAGATTAAACATTAATGTTTTAATTTTTTCCGATATCTTAGAATATTAATGTAGTGAAGGCATTTTCCGGGTTTTTGATGTTTTTATTAAAAAAATTCCGACATGTTTCGACTCGGATCCGAGTCCTTTTCAAGGCGTAGTTCTGTAGAGGATACAATATATTTTGAAAAATGTTGTTGAAAAAGTTTTGACTAAAAATAGAGTTAAAGTAATACAATTAAGTATATACATTGTGCTTACCTTATTATTAGTTAACTCGACAACAAAATTATCTCGAATACGGGCAATATCAGGCAAGATCCGAGAAATTCTCGTCTCGGCGTGCATCTCTAAGTAAGAAAATAGCAAAAAATAAATTTTTCGAAAAAACTATTCTTGTGGCCACAAACATTGTTTGGCCCGCATACCTATAACCCACATGTCTTCCTTATAGATAGAAGCATACATTTATCAAGAAAATGGCGAAAAATGAAAAGGTGATTCTTTTTTGTGAAAATAGATAATTTCTTTTTAAACAAAACAGTGGCGGGGGTTGCCTGCAAATAGCCTTGTTCATAGAGCGCGTGTATGGAAACGTGAACAGTTAGGGCCACCTGAACCGGTTCCGTAATATTGCGCAATATAGTTGACTGAGTAGTAGTGCACTGCGTCCCTTCAGAGGCGGAGTCGCAACCGTCTCTCTCCCTGCCCCCTGAGAAACTGCGGGTACCTGCAATTCTAGGAATTCATAAACCGCGTGTGACCGCCCGTTCATGAACTGAGAGTCTGGTGTAGGTAAAAAAAGTTGAAAAAATCAAGATTTTTCAAAATTGATCCTTCCTGGTGCATTCTAAAGCTTTTTTTTTTGCGAGAATTGAAGGGTATAAAATCCCCTCCAAAATAAAAAATTAAACATTAAACTTTTAATAGTTTAAGAGATACAGCTGTCGAAACTTATTTTTTGTCAACAAATTTGGCTGCAAACATTTTTCATTTAACTCTTCCTAAAACAACTCAGTTCCTGTGCATCAAAGTTAAAAGTTGTCACGAAAACTGTTGGAGGTATAATTTTAGATTTTTTTTAGTTTTGCAAGGAATTTTATGCCCTTCAATGTTACGGTGGTCCCTGTGAGGGTGCGCAATTTAAAATTGTCATGGCTCACTGTCGCAGCGTAGATGCGTAATGTATAAGTATACCACACCGTGACCGAGGCTGTCGGCCTCCCCATGCGAGCCACCTTAGACTCAACACGTTGAAAAGAACGAGACAGGGAGAGAGACAAGAGCGTTAGACAAAGAACACGCTAATTACACAGCGCGCGAACTGGATTCAAGAATTTGGCGGTTCTAATTTCATGGGTTTTGAAAATCGTTTTTAGATAGCGACTAAAAATCTATTTTTCAATGTTTAAAAATAATAAAAACCTGCTCCCGAAATATGGGGAGGCTGAATAAGAATAAAAAAGTTTTCATAGGAGAAACTTATTCTGTTCCGGAAAAATAAAGATTAAATATGGCGGTATCGCACTTTACCTGTTGTAAAAGTTATAAAATCGGCTTTTAGTAGAAAATGAAGATTGAACCTTTTATGTTGGAATTTGATCACGATATTTTGATGCCAACAGCGTGGCAACTAGCTTTATTTAAGAGTTTTTTCTTAAAAAAAAAACTATATTATTATTTTACAGTATTCAAAAACTTTCAGGAAGAGGAATATGGTCACAAAAAAGTTTAGAAAAAGATAAGAGGTTAGGCATGTAAAAAAAAGAAGACAGCAGACATGTGTGCAGAGAGTCAGGTATTTGGTTACAAATTACCAATCTTTTTATGACTCCAATAAAAATGAGATTTCGAACAAATCCTTTAACAACGTGTACTTGATTTTTTAATAAATTTAAATGCAAAAAGCTCATTTTTGCCACAAATTTCGGTTATCTATCTTTGTACTGCAACCCTTTATTTAAAAAACGTATAAACTATATCTTACAAAAAAAAAACCTATTTTCATATTTGAATTTTGTGTTTTGTTTTCCATAAACCCCCAACGTCTTTTTTTTAATCTCTATAACTTTTGACTTAATTGAGATATTCATCGTTTTATTTTCATTTTAATATCGCTTAATATTTTTTTTTTGTTATCCGCAAAAAAATATAAAAAAGGTGTAGTCGAGACTGGGGCGAACTCGCGAACTTATGGCGGCAATGCCACTACCTGCGCTTGCCCTTTTATTAATGGTAGCTTTCTGGTACTGATGTGAGTCACAGATAGAGATGCACGCCGAGACGAGAATTTCTCGGATATTGCTGATATTGCCCGTATTCGAGATAATTTTGTTGTCGAGAACTTTTGGTTTTCAATTGTTTAATCTCATCCCGTCCCGTCACTACTTTCCAACCGAGCAATTCACGCCTACCCCGAAAAGGAAACGGCTTAATGATATAATAATAATAATAATAAATAATAACAAACATTCAAACAGAAGTTTTTTAGAATTGGGTTTGAAGAATTATTCTCGACATTATTCATTATTCGCCTTATTTACAAATTTGAGTTGAATATTTTCGTAAATGTTCACACAATCCATATGTATTAAGGTGGTCCAAAAAACTTTTCTAGAGCTAGATGGGAAGACGACCCTCCAAATTTTTCCATTTTCGAAGAAAGAAAATCTGTATTTTTTTCGAAATTCCAATATCAACACGTGCCACCGGGCACTTGAAAATCCTAAAAATGTTTATCATGGGAAATTTTTGGATTTTTGAAAAATTGGACTGATACTTCAGGGTTAGATCAAAAATTGACAAATTGTTTGAGGATTGAAGACGAATGTCTATGGAATAAAACCATATCAAAACATTTATTTTTTAACTTCCCCTGATCCTCCCACCACAACGCACAGTGATGCCTGTCAATGCAAAAATAGGACATGGTAAGAAAATTTGCGAAAATCAAGACGAAATTGGTACTTAGGAGGTTTTCGGGGTCGCTGAACAAGAATAGGATGTCAAAATAAGCGAGAATTGCCTCTGTGTGCGAAAATTTTGCAATTTAATTTTTTTTCATAACAATTGCATAGGAAAACAAATTTTCACAGATAAATGAGCAAATTTTCAAATTTGAAAAATTTTGCAATAGTTTTTACCCTTGCAAAAATGGCACATGGTAAGAAAATGTGCGAGAATCGAGTTGAAATCAGGTGTACTTAATGATTTTGAGATTGTTGAGCACGCATATGATGTGAAGAAAATCAATGGTTGCCATTAAGTGCAAAATTTTGCAATCAAAATTTATTTTCGCAATTTTGTTACCAACATTTTTTTCAATATAAGTTGAACAGGAAGTTAGGCATTATAACAGATAATTGAACAAACTTTCTCATTTGCAAAATTTTTCTAGAGTATATATTTACCTTGCAAAAATGCATAATAATTTTGAAAACATATTTTTGCCTGCAAACATACAAGCGTTCATCCCAACCATCAACACTACATGATGGCATACCTCGTTTTAATTCTAAAATTTTGTGGTGAAAAGGCACCTTTTTGATCTTCGTTCCCTGGACTATATCTGTTTTATGTTTTTCTTTTTCAGTTTGAAATACGAAAATCTGTCAAGAATTCCAGGTCAGTTGGAAAGGATAATGAACTTCATTTTTCGAATAAAAATATAGGTAAATAATAATAATAATAATTACAAATTTTTTTGAATATATACATTTCAACAGAAAAGTATTTTTCAAATCAATTTAGAATTATGATACAATTTAAAATAGGTAAGTTTTTCAGAATCACTGAACCTTCAAACCAAATAAAAAATGTTGTATTTTACTTCCATTAATATTCTTATAAATTATAAAAAATTGAAAGCAAACATACAGTATAATAATAAGTGGATATTTAATTTATAGTTACGAAAGTAAAAACTTGAAAATTCAGATTTTAATGTTTTTTTAACACGTACGACACTTGCCCGTAGTGACGGAAAATCTAAAATTGTGGACGCACTACCAAAGAAAATTAAAAATGTTTCTTCAGGCAAGATTTTGTTGATCAATGAAGCGGACGATTAAAAGTAAAAAGTCTAGAGATCATTTTGGTAACATTTTAAACAAGAATCTTCTCAAATATTTGAAATAACACTAATCAAAGTCTAACTTTGTAATTTCGTATCACAGTTACCCCTATCGACCCTATTATATTTCTGGTTCAGAAATTCATCTCTTTTGCTTGGAAATTCTACTATTTAGTTGAATATTAAACTATTCTGTTGAAAATTCGTTTTTTTTGTTGTTGAAAACTAATTATTTTTTTAATTGAAAATTTTTTGTTAAAAATTTATTGTAAATTTGGTCCTTTTTTGTATAATAATAATCTTCTTAATTGAAAACTTACTTGGTTGAACTAATCTTATAGTTGAAAGTAGGTCCGGCCAAGCTTCGTTACCGTTACCAGTAACCCCAAAAGCGTTACCTACTTAGTTTAGCATTGTGCAGTGAGCATTCACAACGCAGAAACGTTTCTCCTCCTCACGCATCAGCTCGCGTGAAGCTCTTTGAAGCTGCGTGACGGTGAATATCTATCTGTGAGCAGAAGTAGGCGGCCGCCAGTGGTGAACACGAACATGTTTGCTCACACCTGTTCTGATCTGCTGGCCTAACCGTTCTCTACGCGTTCACGTGTTCCGCTCGAATGCAGAATGCCTACTTTTCGGGCAGCCACGACCATTCGCTCTCCGTTCACGACACGACTCTTCCTACCTCGGGTAGCGCAAACGGACCTCTTAGTTCGTAACACTCGGAAAATTTGAGCAGGGGAAGAGCACGTTTGGAACGCATCGAGTGTTCACCCAGCATTTCGCTCCCAAGCCCTGCATAATTCCGAACGTAAAATTAACGACACCTGGTAATATTCCGCTCGGTACCGTGGAAACCTCCTACTTTAGTCCGTAAGATTACAACGACAGTCGGCGGAAAATTACCGCGCTAGTGCAGAGTCCTTTTATTTCCTACGACCGACGGTGTAATTTTCAGCAACTAATGTGAAATTACATGCGCTGCCGTGGCATATTTTATGCATCAGTGCAGTTTTACCACGACAGAATATGTTAAATTTCGAGGACATTTTTTACAGTGAAGCTAGTGGTCCAGTACCAGATGAAACTTTGACCAAATTAAATGTTTCATGAAACTTTGGAAACGTTTCAAAGTTTCCAATGTTACAAACATTAGGACGGGAAAATTCAAAATATGAAAAATACTATAAAGTATTAAATATAAACATTTAATAGTATCCTTTGTGTTTCAAAGCAAATTGCTTAAACTAATTCAAATAAATAAATCACGTTTTAATTGTTAATAAAATGTAATTTTTCAAATATTTTATATTAAAAAATTTGAAAATTGATTTCAATAAAATGAAAATAAATGTCGTATTTAATACGTATTTGGTTTTTAGAATGTTTCATTTTTTAAACGATTTCATTAAAAATGTAGAAACTTCGAATGGAAATGAATAAAATAATATCCTGCTATTTCATTTTCGTATAGTGGATTTCAGAATCTCATATTGCTCCTACGAAAGTTTGAAAAGATTGTTTTAGTCTTTCGAATTCATTGCGTTTATGTTGTCAGAAAACTGCTCGTTTACTTTGATATACTGAGTATTAAATATTCACACTTTTGATGCTAAATATTGCAACACTTCTTTCACTTATTGTAACAAAATATATGAAAACGAATTGATGACAGTTGGTCACAAAAAAAAGCTACAAATTTGTCATGAATAATTTTCTGATAGCACGCGTGATTTTTGTTTCAATCGTAAAAAATAAAATTAAGACAAAAAAATTAAAGTTTTTGGAAAACGACGCAAGGTACGATAAGAAATTATCAACAAAAGTTGTGTACCCAAAAAAGATCTATATTATTGTTATAAATCATTTTTTGATAGGACGGGTAGATTTTATTTTTATCGTCAAATCTAAGTCTGAAAATAAAGAAATCAAATTTTTGGAAGAAGCTACACAAGAGACGAAAAAATAAACAAAACTCGTTCAAGAAAAAAAGATATGCGAATATATTATAAACTTTTGTTATAAGATTACATTTGAAATAAAATAATTAACATTTTGGAAAAACGGCGCATGTTGCAATAACTTTTTATTTAACAAAATTTTTTGCCTAAATTGTATCTGCACATTTTCTGAGAACCACTTTACATTGAACATTGAAAACTTCGCAAATTTTAACATTTTAACGTTTCAAAAGCGAGATTTTTCTGCAATTTTTAATATATGAATTTGCAATAATTCGTCTAGGTCACAGAATCTGAAATTGATAACATTTACACGTTAGTATCATACATATTATTCATTTTTTTAACGAATTCAATTTAAAATTCATTAACCTTTATGACTTTGAATTTAAGAATACCGTACAATTAGGCTGATTCAATGTGCACATTAATGTTATAATTACGTTTAATTACACTATAATTGAAAAGTTAAGAATAATCATTGTTCTAAATAGTGTTTGTAGCAAAACATTTTAATTTGACGTATTTTCAAGTATGGACTTCCCTTAATTTTCTGGGTTTAATCAACCATAATCATTTGATTGACCCCCCCCCCCTTGATTACGTAATCATCTTCAAGACTTATTAGGATACCTGGTTTTTTAAACTTTACACAGCTCTTGAAACAAATCGTTCCTTGAAGACATTTTTTCGTAATATTAATGTGGAGCAGATTTTCAAAACGTACAAAACGATGTATTCACAAGAAAAGCACCTCTAAAGGCATTTTTTAATGCTTATGCTTTTACGCACTCTATTAGCGTTTTAGGCAAAAAATGTTCCATGCGCGCGGAATATTTAAAAAAAGATTTAAGAAAGAAGAGATTTGTAAAAATAGGAACTTAAACATATGATTACGTAATCCCTCAGACAAAACCCCTGCCCCCATATAATCATTCGTAATCATATACATTACCCCCCTCCCCCCTATCTTGATAAAGCAAAATATCATTAAATTGAAGAGATTGTTTAAGTACTGGAAGAAATTAACAAAAAGAAAAAAGACTGAAATTAGTGAAAAGGAAAGTTTTTACCATTATAAAATTTGTATCCTTTTTTAATTCTTATTGAATATATAGTGCACATCTTTTCTTATAAAAATGAATTTGTTTAAAATGTTCAAATGATTTTGATTTTAATATTATAGTTCATAGAGAAAAGTTGTACTTATTATTAAAAAGGTTATAGCTGCATGTATTTTTTTATGAAAGCTAAAAAATAGCCAAAGTCTGAATTTATTTATGAAAATTGTTTTATAATTAATCATTTCTGTAAATTTTCGAAGCATCGTAGGAAAGGGTTATCGGAAATACATTCTTTGTTGATTTCGTAAACAAATTGAGCCTATTCTTTGAAAAATGGCCAAACTCTTATTTTGCGATCGTGGCCGCTTTCGTGGCCGACAGGAATAACCGCCACCTGAAAATTGAAGTTTGAGACTTTGACATTTCAAGACGTATCTCAGGAACCCGTGGAGATTTTTTCAGTTTTTTTGGCTTAAATTAAAGATAAGACCTTAAGACCTAGGTCGTGTCACAAGTTGAATTAGAGGTACAAAATTCGAGAAATGCGACACTAACCAGCGCGAGCATAAGGTCACTCATGTATTTTATACGGATGACCTGAAGATCTATGCCTCTGGTAAAAGCAAACTTCAAGCGGCCATAAATATCGTCAAGAAGTACACAGGAGAGATTGGGAAGGAGTTTGGATTGGATAAATGTGCCAAAATTCGTGTGAGGAAAGGAAAGATGGTTGGCGTTCCCAAGGACCCTGAGCTTGTGGATATAAGTGTTATTAGACATGTTAACATTGGAGAGACCTATACATACCTGGGCGTGTCTCAAAGCCGCATTAAGGACGTAACATCAGTAAAGGAGTGTCTCCGAAGCAGATACAAGCATCTTCTTCGATAAGTTTGGTCTTCCAATCTGTCGGCGTTGAACAAGGTATCTGCGACTAACATGCTTGCCGTCCCGGTTCTACTCTACCCGTTCCGGGTGATTCAATGGACAAAGAACGAACTTACATCGCTTACAGCTTACATCGTTGCAAATGGAAAAGATTCTCTTCTAAAAATGGTCAGGAATCACGAGATGGTTGGAAAAGGAGCGTTCCTTTACAAAGCCGCGGATCAGGCAGCTGAGACCCTTGACCTGAATTTTAACATCAGAAGTGAGGAAAGTGCATTACTCCATCCAGATGCTTCACTTCTAACAGCCGAAGTGAAGAAAGCAGAGTTTTCAAAATTTCACCAACAGCAACTTGACAAGAAAATGCACGGAAACTTTCACAAAAATGTAGAAAAGCAGTCCTTGTCAAAGGAGCAAACTTTTGCTTTTCTCAGATCATCAGGGCTTAATTCTGGTACAGAGGGTTTTATTTTCGCATTCCAGGACGGTGTTATTTCCACCTTAGCATACCGTGACCGCATTTTACGTCAAGACGTTCCAAGCGAGAGGTGCAGAGCGTGTCATACACACGCTGAGTTCCTAGAACACATACTATCGGGGTGTCCCACCCATGCAAGAGCGACGTATATGGACAGACATAATGCGGCCCTAAGAGTGCTTTATTACCATCTTTGTCGCTCTTACGGTGTTGGCCGCGACCCTGCCCTGACCAGTCCCGCCACTTACAAACGATAGAAGCTGCTAATTTTGTTTTATCTTCTTGGAAAGATTTTTTTCATGCTCAGGTTCGCTCGCAAGTTTGAGCGCTCTCAGTGCGCGCGCCTGTTGAATCTCGCGCTTCGCGCTCGGCCAATTTACTTTTCCCCACATTTTCACATAGGACTTTTGAAATTAAATGTAAACCAATCGTCAACTGAAATTTAGTGATTGTGAATTCTCTTTTGTTAAAGCTCCTTCGGTTTTTACGAACACATTCTCATCACTTGTCTCGTAAGAAGAAAAAGTCGAAAGCCAATGCTCAGATCTAATTTGTGCAAAACATTTTGTTACTGAACATTTCATTGTACCTTGTGCCCTTTTCCGAAAATTGAATTTGCTTGGTTTTAATCTGATTCTTCATGATTAAAATAAAAACTACGCATTTTATGAAAAAACAGTTTATGACAAATTGGCCGATCTTTTTTTGGTGACCAACTTTTGTAAATTCATTTTTACATTTTGATCATAATGAGAAGGTATTAGATTTATGTGAAAACTTACTATCGCGGATTCCTTTAAATCTTCACGTTTTGAGATCCCTGAATCCAAAAAAAACAGGTTTTATTATGCTGTCTGTCTTTCTGTCGTTGTCGTTGATTTCGTGGTCGTCTGTATACCGAATAACTTTAAAGAGACTAATCGGATCGAACAATCTGTCCTTACGACTTTTCACGATAAAAAAAATATCAGAGTTATAGCATTTACAAAATTCAAAACTACAAACGGAAATTAAAATTTTAAGTCATACAACGCACGATGTCAAAAAGTGTGCACCAAAAAATGGTCTAAAAATTTGTTATTCATCACTTTTTGACAAGGCGCGTAATTTTTGTTTTCATCGTGAAAAATAACATTGAAAATAAAAAATCTAAATTTTTTGAGAAACGATACAGGAGACGGAAAAAAATTAAAAGACAAAAATTGGACACCCAAAGAAAAAATACAAATTTCTCATCAATCATTTTTTGAGGGTAGCTAAAAATAAATTATAATGCAAAATATACATGCGCAGTAGAGCTTCAAGTATAGCCTTATCATTGCTGAAGAAGTGAGATTCAAGAGAATATCTCATTATTCTCTTCTGCGTTGAAATACATGTGCAGTAGAACTCGTTACGCTAGAGATATCAACAGCACGTACCAACTTTTTAATATAGCACAGTTGAAATTTTGACCAAAAAGATGACTTTTTAACAAAATAGTTGAATTTTCAACAAAATAATTAAATTTTCAACGTACAAAGATGAATTTTCAACCAAATGGTCGAATTTTTAAATAATAATGATTCAAATTCAATCAAAAACTGCTGACTTTTCAACCAAACAATTGAATTTTTATCAAATAAATTCAACGTTTTTTTTTTTAGTTCTATCCTAAAATTTGAATTTGGGGACATGTTACTGAGTGGAAATTAGAGATATATTTTAATCTCCCGTTTCTTCCAAAAAGCAACTAAAATGTTGAAACTTCGCTAAAAGCTACATTAATGTAAATACTTTATCCTAGGATTATTTTTAAAAATCTACCAAATCATGGAAATGGGTAAAACCTCCGGGACCTAATTTCACAACTTTTTGGCAATGACCCATTACTATATTCAATAATATTTCTTGATGTCCGCTAAATTATATTCATGGTTATAAATAATATTTATAACCATGAATAATATCAAGCAAATATCCACGATTCATTCCTTCGTCGCCTGGGTGTCCTAACCCCACCTGTCATTCCACTTAGAATAAACTGAGTCAAGGTTTGGTTGAAAGATCAGCAGTTTTCGGTTGAATTTTAATCATTCTTATTTGAAAATTCGACCATTTGGTTGAAAATTCAATTATTTTGTTGAAAATTCAACTATTTTGTTAAAAAGTCATCTTTTTGGTCAAAAATTTCACTGTGCTATATTAAAAAGTTGGTACGTGCTGTTGATATCTCTAGCGTAACGAGCTCTACTGCGCATGTATTTCAACGCAGAAGAGAATAATGAGCTATTCTCTTGAATTTCACTTCTTCACCAATGATAAGGCTATACTTGAAGCTCTACTGCGCATGTGCAAAATGATAATTTAAGGCGAAAAATATTTTTGTATGAAAAATAAAAATTTGGAATAACCATTTATTTTTTAAGATTATTTGTTTGCTCATTTTAAGATTATATAAATATAATTTTCACATGATTCTTGACAAAATTTCACAATTTTTTTTAGTATTTCAGATATTTCAAATGAAAATTTCAACAGAAAAAAAGTTTTAAATAAACAGTTCAATTTTCACCCAAAAGAAGATGATATTTCAACGAAACAAGCCGAATTTTCAAGGAAAAATGTAATGATTGCTATTTTAATGAAAATATTCTAATTTTTAATTGAAAACAGTACAAATCAATTTGAAATGAATGTATTTTCGACAAAATAAAATAAATTTCAAATCAAAAAATTTGTTAGTGAAGAAAACAGGAAAATTGTATCAAAATTATAATTTAAGAGGAAAAATATTTTTGTATACAAAATACAAATTTGGAATAACTATTTATTTTTTACCTATTTTCTTAGCTTATTTCAAGGTTATATAAATATAATTTTCACATGATTCTTCACAGAATTTCACAATTTTCTTCAATATTTCAGATATATGTCAAATAAAATTGTCAACAAAAAATATAATTTTCAATTAAACACTAATTAATGGAGATATGATAAATTAATTCTTCAAATCTATTCCATAAGGTCAAAAATGGTACAAAAATCTCGTACAATTCATAAAATGGCCAACTGTTTACAAGAATTTTTTAAGTAAAAATAAATGTGTGTCATGTTTAAATAACATTTAGGAATAGCTATAAAAAGTATTAATATTTTTCATTTTGAAAATTAATGTACACAGAGTACAGATTTTATTTGAAATGTCACGTCATTTCTTTTGTATCATGTTTGGCCATAGGGCAGAATCAAGAATAAATATTCTAAAAATATGTTCATTAGTTATTAAAATACTACAAAGAATTACCTTTAAAATAATTTTGTCCTTTTAAAATCATGGGATATTTCTTTAAAAAAAAATTATTAAATTTATTTTACAATTATTTAGAATTAATTTCCAATTAAAATCTTAACTGATTTCTTTCCCATATATCAACTAGTGTCTCCCCTGCACCACATTCTTTGAGGATTATCTCGTTTCGGATAACTTTCTATTAATGATTTATTTCAAATAATTCTTTTCGTAGAAAACATATTTATATCTTTCTGAACAACTTTCCCGCTGGAAGTTTTTTGTGGCTCAAAATTCGCTCGACTCCCCATGAGTTTGAATATATGAATGCAGAATTTATGCAATGTCTCAGGTAATAATCCAAAACTTTTGTTTAAACAAAAATGTATAAATGTTGGTAAATCTACCACTCGTAGAATATCATGAAGAATATTTCCTGCAAATTTCATTAAGTAATTCAAAGAATTGGCTGAATTACGGCGAGTTGAAGACAAAAAAGACGAAGAAATTTTGTTTCCTAAAAAACGTGTTTTTTCAGTTTACTTCGAAAACGAAAAAAGCCACAAGTTTTTTGTTCATGAAAAAAGATGGGAAATTTAATTTTCTAAAAGAATATGCTCTTTTAAAATTAAAACTCGAAACTTGTTTGAAAAGTCTCCAGAGGCTAACTATGTTCAGTGCGAAAAATGTATAGGCGGTTATAGAATCCGAGCCCTCAATTCTGGCTGATATTACCAGTGGTCACGTCGCGTATTGCTTCCTCCGCAGGCCTGATTGTATTCCTACCTCTTCCTTCACCGATGATGAGAAACGAACTTTCTTCCCATAACACTTCTTGATCGAAGAAGACTAACTTTGGCCGAACCTATATTTACTTTACTCATTGAATGAATTTCTCAATCAGTCCAACATTTTTTATTCTACAGAATTAACTAAATTATCTGGTACTGCAGTTTTCTCATTAATTCAAGACTTTACAGTCTTTTTCCTATTCCCCTTTTCACCTCTTTTTTCAAAAAGAATTTCTTTTTTTCCTTGTTTTCAAGAATCTCCTTTATCTCGTTTTTTCGCTAGGAACTATTTTTGTTTCAAAGTTAATTCTCTTTAATTGAAAAATCTACTATTATATATTTTTTTTAAATGAACTTTTTTGTTGCAAACTCATCTAAAAATCAGTCGAATCATTTATAAAAATAAATAAACAAAGTTGTCTGAAATTGACAGGAATTAACAAACACCCAGTAAACACTCTTGGTCAAATAACAATAAATATTTTTTAATTTCCAACAATTTTTAATATAATCCCCAATGAAGTTCTAGTAGATCATGATGGCGTTATAGGAACAGAATTTTTTCAAAACAATAACATGAAAATAAATTACGAACAGAAGCAATTAGAAATAAATGAAAAATATTATCCCTTTGATAATCAAGAAGTAATCACCATCGCAGCAAGAACAATTTTTGATTTCTATGTCCATATTAAAAATAATGAAAAAGAAACTGGTTTTATTCCTGAACTTCTACCAAATAGTGGAATATTTTTAGGAAAGGCAATAGTAACAAATAATAATGGAAAAGCCAACCTCAAAATTGCAAACACTTGTCCTTATCCAGTTGAAATTCCAATCCCCACAGTAGAACTTATAGA
The DNA here is from genome assembly GCA_011634705.1 of Andricus grossulariae. Taxonomy (NCBI): domain Eukaryota; kingdom Metazoa; phylum Arthropoda; class Insecta; order Hymenoptera; family Cynipidae; genus Andricus; species Andricus grossulariae. The sequence goes on from JAABKJ010075445.1 coordinate 219,025,895, forward strand.
TTTTGAAGAAATCAAAATACCGGATTATTATGTTACGCCGAAAAATGCTCGTGTATGTTTTTAAAAAGTAACCGAATTGTTTATTAGACAATTCGTTATTTCTTTATTACTTTAATATTAGATACAAGCTTACAGTCGTAGAGTTAGATTGGAACTGACGGTCTAATCAATTCGAAAATACTACATTTGTTTAGTGCCCATGAGAGCAATAATGACAGCGAGAAGTATCCTACATATTTAAGCCAGTCTAAATCAGTTTCTACCCATGTTTTCATACGTCAATGATTTGCTTATGTTTTTTAACGTGGTTTCGGTGTCATCTAAACTTAAACGGGCTTGTTTACGTTCGTCGTTATTTGTCTATTTGGGAAGTTGAATCAACTTCTGTTCTAACTCTTTTTAAATCCTGTTCATCGTAATTAATATCGTAATATACATTAAACCAATAGGTTTGTTTTTCTTCTAAATATTTAGGTAAGTCTATCTGGTCGTAATTATTATATAATTTACAATTATTGCCTGTTATTTTAACAGGATTGATTATTTCTACAACCGTTAAATTGTTGTCTATATATATATATATATATATATATATATCTGTATATATGTATCTATAATATCTATAGTATATGTACACAAGAACTCCAATATAAGGCCGATTGATTTAGTTCTTCCTAGAACTGCTGGCCCACGCAGTTTCTCAGCGCACAAGCAGTGTCAACAATGCGTAGTCACCAGTTGCGGAGCGATAAAAGCGGGCTTTACGGGGGAGCAGTAACCGGGAGCGTCAGAAGCGGGAGAAAAATCCAACTGAAGTGGTTCATACGGCCCTAACTGTTTACGTTTCCTACGACTGATTTAGTGCCACGGTCATTCCGAGGCAACACCCGAAACTGGCTTTATATAGGAGTTCTTGTGTATAAAAAGACTTAAAATAGCGGAGCCAATCAGCGACCAGTATACTAGGTTGCCACACTGTCTCTGGACCCTCTGTAGTAAAGCGTGGAGACACAGGACGGCGGTGACGTCTGATATTCGCATTATATCAATCGCATTATATCAGTTGATTTTGCTCATCTCTGGTTGACAATTTTCCCAAGAAAACTTCACATTCAAAAATGTATATATGTTGCGCACGTAAACATTAGTCTTTTTTGCCTTTATAGCCTGCTCAACTTATATTGAAAATTGCTTGGCGTGGAATTGTCTCGTCTTGTGATATTTAGCAATTATCAACCAACTGCGAATCTCGGTTGCCCCCCTCCCCCCCAATAACAGAAGTTTTGGTGGAACTGACGTTACAACAAGATTCCCCACCATACGATGAATCACTTCTTAACTAGGACACGATTTTCGACACATAAAACAAAATTCACGCATAAAGGTGGTGGTTGGGTGTACAGTTTAAACCATGAATAATACAAACAATAAAATAGCCTCGGAATGGACTGAAACTTTGATCGACGAAATGCATACACACGGTAAACGTGAAGGTCGAGTTTCAGGCGATGAATGGAGACTGGGTGTTTGGAATGCTACAGGTGTGAATGATCTTAAGGTAAGAGAACTACGAGAAACTATGCACGTAAGGAAACTAGACATTTTATGCGTACCGGAGACTTAAATTTTTGATTGTTTCTTTTCCTAATTGGAAAATGTAATAATCTAAATAGATTGGTTCATAATCAACCATAAACTCTTTTTCCTTCAATAAACCCTTTTTTGAATCGCCGTATTGCTGAACTTCGGATAAGGTAAAATAATAGTATCCACGTACTTTAAAGCGCGAGATTTTTAATTCAGTTTACTTAATTTTTAAAATGAAACTTGAACTATTATGTGTAATAAATGTTAATTTTTAGTTGAAAATTGGATTATTCATCTCTTTTCTTGAAAAATCAAAAGCTTGTATGCAATTGTTCCTCTCCCTTGACGACTGACAAATCTTTTTAAGTTTAAAACTAAACTCATGTCAAAAAGTTGTTGGTTCAAGATTCATCATTTCAATTAAATATGTGTCTCTTTGGTTGAAAAGTGAGCTATTTTGTTCCAAACTTTTTTTTTTTTTTTTTTTTGGCAAAATATTAATTTTTTTTTACTGAAAATGTAATTATTCCAATTGAATATTTCAACACTGCAGTTAAAAATTAATCTCTTTAGTTGTACATGATAAAAAATTTAGAATTTATCCATCCAATTTCAGGTTGAAAAATTACCTTTTTTAGTTGACAATTAAACTGAAAAATTGAATTGTTATTTTTTGGTAGAAAATTAATCTTGGTGTATAAAGATTAATTTTCTTGTTTGGAAATTCATATTTTTGGTTGAAAATTAATGTGTTCCAGTTCAAAATGTACAATTTTAGTTGAGAATTCAATTCTGTGATTGAAAATACAACTACTTGATTAAAAGATACACTTTGTAGCTGCAAATTCATCTATTTGAAAAAACTTCTTTTTGCTCCAATTCTTTTTTAAATATAAAATTCGAAAAACCGGAAGTGCAAGTGTCTTTAGTAAACATTTGAACCTCGTCCGCACGGATAATTTTTGATTTTATTGTTGATTTTATTTTTTTTCGTCTAGATATATCATTATATCAACTTTTAAACTGTCACATTTCATTAATTTTATATGAAAATGGACCGTATAAGGTAATAGACACGATTTCCGTTTATGAGGGGCTTGAATCACAGTTTTCGATTTGCGCGTTCAAACTGGACGCATTTTCAGGGCAGCTGAGAATAAAAGTTAGTGCAAAGTAAGGAGAAAATATTAAAGTCATCGAAAAATCAAGTTTTTAAAAAACACTGAATGAGATTAAAAAATAATAGGAGGAATCTCGGAAATGGGACAAGATATCATAAATGAGTGAAGAAACTTTATGTAGAACTTTTTTAATGGTGCAAACTATTTTCTTATCATTTTTTCGTATCTGTTGTTGTTTGCAACAAAAACGCGAAAATTAGATTTCATGAAAAAAATGCTCCTGGCCACAAAAGTTATTTAGCCCGCATAAAACTCACAAGGTTTTTTTCTTATAATAGTACAAATTCAACAGAAAATTAGCAAAAATATAAGTATGGGTTTTTTGACAAGATCGGCTTTTAATATTTTAAGAAAAATAGCCGTCATTTTGTTAATTTTGAACATTTTCTAAATGCTTGAAGAAAAAATTGCGGTTTTTTGTAAACAAAGCAAAACATTTGAATACGCAAAACTTCGTAAAAAAAATTTGTTTCACAAATCGCGAAGATACGTATCACCTGATTTCGCATAAAAAGAAATATATTTTGTCCCCGAAAGAGTCTGCGACTTCAAATGTAGAACCTGCCTGATTTGAAATGGAGTCGGTCGAAAGGATTATAAAAACAAATAGAACACTTACATTTTCTACCAAAAACAACGAATTTTCAAAAAATAGTTCAATTTTCAATAAAAATATATTCAAATTTAACCTTGACAATTAATTTTCTATACAAAAACAGCGAATTTAAAAAAATATATATTTAAATTAATTATAATGAAGAAAAAAATTAATAGAGAGAGGATGGGATGGAGAATGAAGCGTTGAAATTTGGCGGACGAAGGGTTAGAGAAGAGATTTGGGAATTATGTAATAGAGTATGGAGAGGAGAAGGATGGCCAAAAGAGTGGAGAACAGGTTTGGTAGTTCCTTTATTAAAGAAAGGAGGTGGTAGAAAAGTGGAAGATTATAGAGGAATGACTTAGGACAGTAGGATGTTGTGCACATGACACGGCAGTGATTTGGTATTTAGGATATGCACAATATCAAGAAATAATAAAACCACCCGCTATCAAGCTATCGCTGGTAACAGTTTTGCAAGATTATTCTGATGAAGAAGAGTAATGAAAAATATGTTAGTACTGCTTATTTATCGTGTAACAAACAAATAATAATAGAGGTTAAAGGTTCTTGACGCCCTGCTAATAAGCGAACTCAATATTCACAATGTATGCACTTTGCGTAATTGAAAACCAATATCTTCGAAACGGCACAATTTTGGGGGTTACATCTATTGACTCTTTTGTTTGCCGGACCAAGTATAACTACTTTACATACTCGAGATTTGGAAAATGGTATGTGATCTTTTGGCATGCGATGCCGAAAGATTTTTTCCTGAATTAAATATGTAATAATGCCCAACCGGCGAAAGCAGAACTTCTTTCAGCCGTATCACTCTATCGGATCTTACAAAAGGTTCCGCCCGAACTTTTGCAAATTTCACTTTTTAATGGGCTTTCATGGACTACCCTCGACCTTCCTGACCATAGTTACGACCCAGTCCCCGGCTCAAACTTCCCTGCTTTTTCAAACCAACGGATCATCCGTGAAAACGCGGTCGCTGTCCCCAGAATACGGCCAACTATCCTTGTCGCTGCCCCAGAAGCTATTCCTTAACCCCAGGTACTCGATACACCCCGACTCAAGAATAAAACGTGAACTTCCGTGTAAATAGTAGAGTCAGTCGCAGCCCAGAGGCTGGCCTAATCTTATAGTATTTAATGATACGGTATAATTTAATGGTAAATCCAAACTAAAAGACAAAAAACTACAATACATTCTTGACATTTTTCTATTATTTCCTATTGATTAACAGACTCTAATGTGAAATATAAATTAAATACATGCATTTAGAAAATAATCAATAATTGAAATGTTGACGACTTTTTAGATCGATTCATGATACGCCATTTCTTTGATTTTCACTTCCAGCAATAGCATCAGGAGGTAAATGATGTAACTCTCCTACAATTTTGCATTAAATCGAAAAATTATTCAAGTAATTATTAAATTAGTAAAAGTAAGATAAATACACTTAAATTTTAACCCCTTCGTTGGCATTGACGTAAAATGCGTCAAAATTTTCCATGCCCTGTGTGGCATTGACGCAAAATGCGTCAATCTTCTTTCTTCCTATTTAACTTACTCCGATTTTTCATTCAAGTCTTACTCTGGGGTTGTTCGGGTCGCTGAATCCGAATTTTAAGTCAAAATTCAAAATGGCGGATGCAATATGGCGGACGAAAATACAAAAAACGACTCGATTTGGATAAATCTCGGTACTTACCGGTTTTTGGGGTCGCTGAATCCGAATCTGATGTCAAAATTCGAAAATTCAAAATGGCGGACGAAAATACAAAAAACGGCTCGATTTGGATAAATCTCGGTACTTACGGGTTTTTGGGGTCACTGAATCCGAATCTGAAGACAAAATTTAAAAATTAAAAATGGCGTATCCAATATAACGGACGAAAATACAAAAAAGTTTTTTGTATTTTCGTCCGCCATTTTTAATTTTCGAATTTTGACTTCAGATTCGGATTCAGCGACTCTAAAAACCTGTAAATACCGAGATTTATTCAAATCAAGCCGTTTTTTTTTGTATTTTCGTCCGCCATATTGGATCCGCCATTTTGAATTTCTGAATGTTGACTTCAGATTCGGATTCAATGACCCCAAAAACCCCAGGATACAAATATTCAGGGTAACAAATTTTCCTGCCATTTGTGGCACTTTTTGTCGGATTCTCTCTGTCATCGAAGGCGTTAAGCATCCCTCGTGAAGAGAAATACCAACTTAAGGCTATATCAAAGATATTTTACCTGGATGCGGCAAGAGTCTAGTTGGGCCATATGCCACAAGGGCGGCGCTACCTTCACTTTTGTGGCTTCGACTTTATTCGGTACTTTTCGGCTAAATTCGGCATTGCCGCTTCGTTTAAAGGGGTTGTTTCGACCACATACCGCAAGGCGGCGCAATAAACGTCGAGCGGGTATTTAAAATGTTTACATTATCAATATCTCTCAGTAATATTTTCATAAATAAAAATTAGAAGGGGCCTGGTCGGGGCCAGATCGGGCCTTCCTTATGGATACCCCAGCCTGGCCCTGATCGGATTAGGGGTTTTCATTTCGAGTCTGGCCCTGACTGGGATGCCCGATCGGGATCAGGTTCTGCCAGATCTGGCCCCGACCAGGGCCACTCCGAAATTTCTGCACGGGAGTTCTCGAAAATCTTATAAAATGTGTACAATCGTTCCGCATGATCCAAGATTCATGAAAGTACTTATCATAAAATATTTTAAACGCCTTGAAATCCCTTCAAATTAATTTAAAAATTCTATGGAATCTTTAAAAATTCCTTAATATATTTCAAATTAAAAGCTCTTCAAAATGCATTAGAAATGTCAAAAATAACCTGAAATCTTAAAAATTCCTTTCCATTCTTGAAATCTATTTAAAAATTGCGGAATCTTTAAAAATACCCACAAATATTTCAAAATAAATCAAGACAATTCAGAAATAGGTATACACGTGAATTGAATAGTGATAAACCCATGAGTTAATTTATTAGAATTTATTCTTCACTTTATTTATTTATTTTATTTATTATATTTCATTTATTCATTATTTTTTATTGTTTATTATTTATTAATTATTTTATTTATTTATTGTTATTTATTAGCGAAACCATTAAAAGTTACATTATGGGCTGCAGATATGGTACTATGGGAACGAAATCTTGAAAAAAAGGGTACTTCAGGGACCTCAACTGAACATGGGGAACAATAGGGGATAGAGGGACCGGTCTGTGACGACTGAAAATATATTATAATCCATATTTAATGACTCGAAATAGATATTATAGTTTATAGTTATTAAAAAGATGTTGGTTTTCTTGACTAGCGTTAGTTTAATTTAGTTTTCGGTGGGATGACGATTTTTGATCTACTAGTCATTATTGTAATTATTATTATTATTATATCATTAAGCCTTTTCCATTTCGGGGTAGGCGTGAATTGCTCGGTTGGATAGTAGTAATGTGTGGATGGGTATATAGGTATAGGGTAGATAGGAATATAAAGTGAACGGTGTAGAAAATTTAGATTTATGTGTGGCTAAGACGTACCACGCGAAAACTCTTTGCGATTGGACGTCGGACGCCTAAAGGAGTTTCCTTTATTTCATTAGTGCACATTTCGGAAACCGTGCCACTATACATGTTTATTTTCACCCGTGTTATACAGATATCATTACCTATATACATTCCACGAAGAATTGTATTACCAGTCCTAAATATTGCAAGGACGTCACCATTGTGTGTTGTTAAAACATTTTGTTCTCCGGTTGTCATGGGCATAAGCAAGTTACAATCTCCTCTCAAGTGAATTGGCTTACCGGCAGGAAAGGTGTATTTGCGAACTTCGAATAGCTGTTGCGGGTTTTCGTTTGGTATCAGCCTGATAAATTTAAGTTGTTCAGGCTGACACATAAGGAGAGAAGATGAATACTCAGCAGGAGGAGAATTGAACCTGGCACGAAGTGGAGGCTCGGCAGAACAATGAGGTCCGGCAAGACGAAGAGACAGGTCAAGTTTTATATGTTGGTCAGAAGTAGAAGAAGAAGGTGAGCAGCGATGAATACCATGAACAGGTCTTTCGTTTGGTGAGCTCTCGAAGTTTGAACCTAATTCTACAGGAAGAAGCAGATGATTATATTTTCTTTAGGGGTTGTCCATATATTACGAAACGCTTTTAGGGGGCTGGGAGAATTCAAAAGAAGCTTTCATGATTCTGTTATGTTGTGGAAGGGACAAGGGTTCGAGAAAGGTTACATAACATTTTTTTTCATGTAATAACAAATATATAATCAGATAAGATGGTAGGGATGGTTGAGTGGATACATTTTTTCTCCAAATCCATTCACATTCCTGGACCATTCCAATGTAAGGTTTGGAGAATTCTGAAAAATGTCCCAGGAGGGTTCCTGGAAAGTAGGTGTATGTCCACATATCCAGAAAGATTTTCAAGAAGGGTTCCGGGAATGCTCGTAACAGTCCCGGAACCTTTTTTCAAAACCTTTCTTGATGCACGGATAATTAACTACTGACCGGAACTTTCGCGGAATGTGGACTTGACCAACTTCAGTTTATCCTGCTCACTTCCGTTAAAAATCCGAACAGGGTATTCGAACTTCAAAAATACAATTTCCCTGCAGATAAACCAATTTTATTACACGAAGGACCGAATAAATATGTGCCAATGCCGAAGCAAGAACATATTGTATTATCAACATTTGCTGGTGACGTTTTTGCAATATTGGAGAGCAGTAACTATCTTGCTGGAATATATGCATGCATTCCTCGCATTGGCGGTAAAGGACGTGTAAAGGTAAACATGGCAAGTGGAACGATCACCCTACTGACCACAGATGAAATAAAAGAAACTCCAGTGGGCTGCAGTCGTCCTATCTTGAATTATTTTACAGTACAGAATGTAAACAACAATCATCCAGGTCACTCAATCAGTTGAAAAAATGTATAAATAAAACAAAATGGTTTCAAAGCCATCTTAGATTTGAAAGTAACTTGTAATTACAAATGACAATGATGACACAAAGTGTTATGGTTTTAAAGGCTTCAAACATTCGTCAATGCCCCAGCTAGTCTTATATTTTTCCGAAGACAATTATTACAGGTTTATGGTTATTTCCATATAATAATTTTCTTATGATAAACGGTCCCTTTTGTGCATGTGGAACCCAACTCAAATCAATCTCTAAAGTTTAGGGGTTCATTTCTTATACCAGGTTATTGAAATGCGCCTGTTTACTTAATCCGATTTTTACTTTCTACTATTAAAAATCTTTTCGTTATTCCAATATTTTTGTGAAATTTTTTACGTATCTGCAAATCTTAACCGTCGCCACAAATTTGCACAACATTTAATTTGCTGACTTGTAGGAGATAAGTATTGTCTAATGAACGCTTGTTACTCAAATACTAATATATTTTAATTGGTAACCTTTTTTCTATCTTTATTTATATATCCTTTATATTTGAAAAACATACATGTGTAATCAATAAATTTATCAAGGATTAAATTTCGAATATCTCGAAATTTTCTAATGCTAAGGAATCCAAATTATTTGCTTCAAATCGCTATTAATTGGAAATCGTCTGTACAGGGACCATCTATCCTCAACCCGAGGACGCGTTCAGTGGCTTTGTCATAGGCCCTTCGGTTCGATTCCTAAGGAATCAAAACCGAACCGAAGTATATATATATACTTTCAGTTTTACAAAACAATAATTTAATTGCATTTACATAATATGCTTTCAGATCGCTCAGTTGAAGAATTTCACTTGTTCAGATGCGTGCGTCACCAGTTTGAATGCTAGTAATACCGACAGTGTATTCAATAAAACTCAATGTCAGCCACAAAGTTGGCGTCAGCGAGAAATGGACACTTTTATGGACAATGTCGGCGATTAAGAGAAAAAAAATATCGACATTGCTTTTGCAAATTTTTTGTTTGGTTGTAATGTTCATCCTAAAGTAGCGTATGTAGATCATCTTAAAGCTTTTCTTAAGCTTTACGGCCGGCATATATTCCACCAGAATCCAAGGAAATATCTACTGCTCTTCTAGACATTGCATTTGAAAAGCTTGAAAAGAAAAAAAGGAAGTACGAAAATACTCCTGGGATTTTATTCATAAAAACTCTGAAGTATGGCAACACTTTAAGAGGTTCAGGTATTTTTAGCGATTCAGAAGGTGAAACTTTTCTTTTGAAATGTTTTGAAATCTCGGATATCGAAAATTATGAGTCAGAATCGAATGAAAATGTCGCTACGGCTATCAATTTATTAAGAGATAGCTGTTCCTTAGATATATTCGCGATTGTTTCAAAAGAATCAACGATCTCAAAAAACATTGATCCGTGCGTCTGGGTTGTGGCTTGCAGCCTTGAAGTACTTTATTCTGTAGCTGAATCTCTGAAAATTGATGAAGTTTTCCGAAAAGCTGATCAAATCTTTAGGGTTTATGAAATTAATGAAAACTTACGAGCAATATTGAAGCTTGAGTATAAACTAATTTTAAAAGAAAATGAAGATTCTTGGCGATGCACTATAAAGTGTTTTCTTTTTTCCGCGCAAATTTGCAAGCCTTCAGTCAATTGTTAGGAACCGGTAAAATGAAGTTCAATCAAGAAATTGACTCACGATTATTCAATATACCTTATGCATTACGTCTTTTGTCTTATTTTTGTCTTATGTCTTATATATTCTGTCTGATGTCTTATGCCTTATGTCTTATGTCTTATGTATGATATCTTATGTCTTATCCCTTATCCCTTATGTCTTATGCCCCATGTCTTATGTCTTGTGTCTTGTGGCGTATATCTTATGTCTTATGTCTTATATATTATGTCGTATGTGTTACGCATTGTGTCTCATGTAATGTGTCTTATGCCTTATGTATTAGGTGTTATGTCCAATGTAATGTGTCTGGTATATTATGTCTTATGACTTATGTTGTATGTCGTATGTCTTATGTCTTATGGATTATGTCTTATGTCTTACGCATTATGCATTATGCCTCATGTCTTATGTCGTATGTCGTATATCTTATATTTTATGTCTTATGGCTTATATCTTATGGCTTATGTATTATGCATCATGTATTATGTCTCATGTAATGTCTTATGTCTTATGTATTAGGTGTAATGTCTAATGTATTATGTCTGATATTATGTCTTACGACTTATGTATTATGTGTTTTGTGTCATGGCTTATGTATTATGTCTTGTGTCGTATGCATTATGTCTTATGTCTTATGTCTTATGTCTTATGGCTTATAGCTGATGGCTCATGTCTTATGTCTTATGTCTTATGTCATATGCATTATGCCTTATGCCTCATGTCTTATGCCGTATGCCGTATGTCGTATATCTTATGTCTCATGTCTTATGTCTTGTGTCTTGTGTCTAGTGTCTTGTGTCTTGTGTCTTGTCTTGTGTCTTGTGTCTTGTGTCTTATGTCTTATGTCATGTGTCTTATGTCTTGTGTCTTGTGTCTTGTGTCTTGTGTCTTGTCTTGTGTCTTATGTCTTGAGTCTTATGTCTTATGTCATGTGTCGTATGTATGTGGCGTATGCCTCAAATCTTATGCATTGGGTCTTATGTAATATGTATTAAGTTTTACGCAATATACCTTATGCATTACGTCTTTTGTCTTATTTTTGTCTTATGTCTTATATATTCTGTCTGATGTCTTATGCCTCTATTTGCGGATTTCATTCAATCATTTTTCTGAGAAGTAATTCTTAACTAACTCACCTCTGTTTTTGTGGGACGTTTTAGCGGGTTTGAAAATAGGAAAATAATTTTTCGGGCTACATGAGAATTTTCCAGTAACAAAAATGTACAAGGAAGAAAATCGCCAAGGCTCAGGAGTCAAAATTGGAAATACAGCCAATGTTTAAAATTTTGAGTTTGATATTTAGAGAAATTATCTTTATAACTTGTGGTTTAAAGATTTTTCTGAGCATGTGTGGTCTTTTGAAATATAGAAATATACTAGAAAAAAATGCACAAGACCGAGGGATCGAAATGAGATTTACAGTCATTTTTCAAAATTTGGTATTTGACATGATAAATTTTTTCACTTGTGATTTCAGAATTTTCTCGTATGTTTGGAGTTTTTAGGCTTAGAAATACACTAGAAAAAAACTCGCAAGCCCCAGGAGGCGAAATTACAATTACAGTAGTATTTAAAAATTTGGAATTTGTTATTGAATAGAATTATCGTCTTCACTTGTGATTTTATAATTTTCTTGAGTATGTCTGGAATTTGTAAGCATAGAAATACACTAGAACAAAATTGATAAAGCCTAGGAATAATAAAAATAATAAAAAATTACTGTAGTTCTAATTTTGACTTGTGGGTCTTGTGCATCTTTTTCTAGTTCATGTCTAAGCCTAAATACAATATTTTTACATTTAAAAAGCTCACACGTGCTCAGAAAAATGTTTCATCCACAAGTTGTAAACATTATTTCATGAAATACCAAAATCAAATTTTTTAAATTTGCTCTATTTCCAATTTCGATTCCTGGGTCTCGGAGATTTTTTTCCCAGAGCAATTTTGTCACTGGAAAGTTTTCAAGTACCTCAAACAATTCTCTTATACACAAACCTATTAAATTTTTTCCGAAAACAGAGGCGAAGTAAATAGGAATTATTTCTCAGAAAAACTATTGATTTGAATTTGCAAAAAATTGAGAAGATTTTTCTGAAATGCAGGTATGTAAAGAAAATTAAACCTCAAGAAAAAAGATTTCAGATATTTCATATCAAAATTTGAACAACAAAAAAACATTTTCAACCTAATAGTTTAATTTGCAGGCAAAAAAGGTTAATAGCCAACAAAAAGTTTAATTCTCAAGGAAAAATGTGATAATTGCTATTTCAATTAAAAAAACATTACTGAAAATAAAAAAAATTTCAAACCAAAAAGTTTTTAGTAGAGAAATAAAGAAAATTTCAACAAAATTGTAATTTAAGGCAAAAAATATTTTTGTATAGGCAATAAAAATTTAGAATAACTATTTACTTTTTAAAGTATTTTGTTTGCTTATTTTGAGGTAATGCAAATATAATTTTCACATGATTCTTGACAAAATTTCACAAAATGTTTCAATATTTCAAATGTCAAATAAAAAAGTCAACAAAAAACATAATTTTCAATTAAAGAATAATTAATGGAGATACGTTTATAATTTCATTCTTCAAATTTATTCCATAAGGTCAAACATCATACAAAAATGGCGTAAAGTTGATAAAATGAATAACTCTTTACAAGAATTTTAAAAATAAAAATCAATGTGTGTTATATTCAAATAACATTTAGGAATATTTATGAAAACTATGATTATTTTTCATTTTCAAAATTGATGTATACAGAGTACAGATTTTATTTGAAATATCATGACATTTTTTTGTACTATGTTTTACCCTAGGGTAGAATGAAGTATAAATTTTCTGAAAATATGCTCATTATTTATTAAAATACTACAAAGAATTATCTTTAAAATAGTTTCGTCCTTTCAAAATCATGGGATATTTCTTTATAAAATAAATTTTATTACATTTATTTTACTATTATTTTACATGCAGTTTAAATTAAAATAAAATTGTAAAACTAAATATAAATATAAGTTTTCTAAGATTTCAGATATTTGATATTAAAATTTGAACAACAAAAAAACATTTTCAACCTAATAGTTTAATTTTCAGGCAAGAAAGGTCAATTGTCAACAAAAAGGTTAATTCTCAACGAAAAATGTGATAATTGCTATTTCAATAAAAAAAATTTATTGAAAATACCCGTGTCCCCATGAACGAAGAGTCCATTGAGTCCGAAATTCAAGGACGGTTCGGATGCGAAACGACGAGTTTCCTTAAACGTTGAATTGAAGAGTTTACAATCCTGCTGATTGACTGTACTAATGGTTGAATCAAGGCTTATTCGTGGCCTACTTTCCGTGGCATGGGCGGAATTAGACTCCTTCTGATTCGAAGAAACTTGAGCCGACGTGCTCGTGTTCTGAGTAGAATTTTGTTGATGAACGGCACCGATGTCCCGTTTGGTTTTAATTGAGTTGATTGAATCTGAGGTTATTACATTAGTTTGAGATTTGTTCAATTTATTATTATGGGTCTGCTTGGGAGTCGCAGGAGCAGGATTGACCCAATTTCTGCCGTCCTTTAGTGGTTTCCCTTCCAATAGTCTGAATCACAGTCCTGCTTTACCCTGTCGTGTTTCCCGCAAATATGGCAGAACTTGAACCAAGCGGTTTGACACGACTTCCACCTGTGGTCATTGGCCGCGCAATTAAAACAGGGGGGTTGAGCTTTAGGCTCAACCCTCGGCTTTCTAGCCGAAAGTTGATTTGAGGACTGTAACGACTTGAAAGTTCAGTTTTGTCCAATGAAGAAGCTTTTACTTTATCCTGGTTAGGCTTGTGATTCTTTGCGCCATCGCCCGTCGCTTCCTTCGTTTTATTTAATGATGGATTATTTTTATCCATTTTATGTAAGAGTTCCACTAGTAGGTTTGCCAGGGACTCTACTGTGGTATTTGAATTGTTCGACTGGGTTCCTGACCTCTTACAGTTCGCTCCAGACAGAGTTGATCGCTTAACGTACGCCAACTTCGGGAAGAGCGATTCCTCCGGGCTTGGCAGGAGGCATACCTCTGATTCAGGAACGGAGGTTCGTTCCACCACCTTGGCCAACCGCATTAAGCCGTTGTAGTCATCAAATTCAAAGCGGCGAATTTCCCGGCGCAATCCCGGCTTCATGTTTCGGTACGCCCGATCTATTTGCTCTTCTATGGTGACGGGCCGTTGGAACTTCAGAAAAAGTCCCTGAAGACCTGTCAAATGTTTATCTTTTATACGTAGCTCAGCATATGCTGGAGCTTTAGCAGGATTATGAGGACTGGGCCTTACGTTTAATACACTCAAAGTATCCAAGACTGAAACACAATATTCCGTCCCTTCCGTTCGTAAAAAAGCCTTATAGGTCTTAGGTTCTTCTGCGCCACTCAGCATCCACTCGGGTACACAGATGTCGGTGGATGTTTGAAAAAATCCTTCAATAAAAGCACCATAATTCAATTTCACAACCAGCTGGTTCTCAATAATATCCGGGAAGCCACCTGCACCTAATTTGGGAAGCAAAAAATTGACATTTATTAGAATTCGGTACACTTGTACTGCAAAATACAAAATACCCAGAGGGAGTCGACAAGGAACCCTATAGAAAAAACATCTCTCTAGGATACGGAATTGACTGAAGGATCCCTGGAGCATAATTTGGAGTCTCTATGAAAAAAACTATTTGGGTGTAATCCTGTAGAAGCGCGGGTAGTAACTTAGGTGGACCTACATGCAATGATGACACCGGGTGTCAAGCCAAATGGTAAACCCGCGACAAGCTAAACTACCGGAAGCTGCAAAGAAGAGGTTGAGCCGCTAATTATTAAATCAATCGGACACAACGACCAAGCAAATAAGGGCTCTGAAGAGGCCCCATTCTAATAGCAGCACACCAAACGAACTCAGGAAGCAGAAGAAGCTCGTGGCTGAGAGGTCGAACAGACTCTTATGGCTAGGCCCTTCAAGATCAACTGGAGCGCAATGTAGTCTCCATGACAAACAGATTAAGGAAAATAAAGCGGCATTGAAAAAGGAAATTCATGAATTGCAACCAGTATAAGTCATGTTGAGATTTGAAGATTGCCGCTTTAAGAAGGATGATTTCATCCTGATTTGTTCGGAAGAAGTGTCATGTAATTTGATCATTGAAGCTGTTGGCGGATTACAACATTGGGTGGAAGCTTAGATAAAAGTGATAGACAGCAAAGAACTCCCAACGGCAGCACTTAAGGGGATCGCAGTTCAAAATCCAACCTTAAAGATTAGATTGTTGTTATTGAAGCCGATAGTGCTTTTGACATTTTTGGGGAAAAATTTTTTCTTCAGAAAATTTTTCCTCAGAAATTTGCTATCGAATTTTTTAATTTTATTGTTGTGATTGAAGCCGATAGTGCTTTTGACATATTTGGGAAAAAATCGTTTCTACAGAGAAATTTTCCTCAGAGAATCTACAATCGAATTTTCCAATGTTATTGTTGTTATTGAAGCCGATAGTGCTTTTGACATTTTTTGGAAATACTTTTTCTTCAGAAACTTTTTCCTCAGAAAATTTACTATGGAATTTTTTAATGTTATTGTTGTTATTGAAGCCGATAGTGCTTTTGACAGTTTTGGGGAAAAATTTTTTCTCCAGAAAATTTTTCCTCAGAAAATTACATATTGAATTTTTCAATGTTATTGTTGTTATCGAAGCTGATAGTGCTTTTGCCATTTTTGGGAAAAAATTTTTTCTACAGCAAATTTTTCCTCAGAAAATTTACTATCGAATTTTTAAACTTTATTGTTGTTATTGAAGCCGATATTGCTTTTGACATTTTTGGGAAAAAACTTGTTCTTCCGAAAATTTTTCCTCAGAAAATTTACTATCGAATTTTTCAATGTTATTGTTGTTATTGAAGCCCATAGAGCTTTTGACATTTTCGGGAAAAAATTTTTTCTTCTGAGAAATTTTGCTCAGAGAATCTGCAATGGAATTATCCAATGTTATTGTTGTTATTGAAGCCGATAGTGCTTTTGACATTTTTGGGAAAAAACTTTTTCTTCAGAAAATTTACTATCGAATTTTTCAATGTTATTGTTATTTTTGAAGCCGATAGTGCTTTTGACATTTTTGGGAAAAAACATTAGCTTCGGAAAATTTTTCCTCAGAAAATTGACTATCGAATTTTATGATGTTATTGTTGTTATTGAAGCCGATAGTGCATTTAACATTTTTGGGAAAAAATTTTTTCTCCAGAAAATCTTTCCTCAGAAAATTTACTATCGAATTTTTAAACGTTATTGTTGTTATTGAAGCCGATAGTGCTTTTGACATTTTTGGAAAGGATTCCAAAGAATTCAAAAGATTTTATAGTATTTTTATAAATTTCAAGGTATTTTCAAGAGATTAAAAAAATGTCAAGGGATTTAAACTTTTTAAAGAATTTGAAATATTTTAGGATATTTTAAAAGATTACCAGGAATTTTCCATTAATTTGAGTAATTTAATGGGATTTTAAAAGATTTGAAATATTTTAGGGTGTTTTAAAAGATTCCAAGAAATTTTGTATGGATTTCAATAATTTGAAGGGATTTCAAAGGATTCAAAAGATTTTAAGGTATTTTTGAAGATTCCAAGCCATTTTCAAGAGTTTATAAATATTTCAAGGAGTTTCCAAGGGTTTGAATAATGTTAAGCGATTTAAAAAAAATTTCATAGGGTTTTGAAGAATTTCCTAGAATTTCTGAAGATATGGAACGAAAGTATTTTAGTATCTTCGAATATTTCAAGGCTGTTTCAAGAGAATATAAAATTTTTAAGGGACTTTCAAAGATTTGAATGATTTTAAGGAATATAAAAATTTGTCCATGATGGTTGTAAAGATTTTCCTATAATTTTAGAATATTTAGAACGATTTTATAGGACCTTTAGGGTTTTAAAATATTTTAAAGAATTATATGGGATTTTATAAGATTTCAAGGCATTTTAATACATTTTCCAGGACTTCAGGAAATATCCTAAGATTTCATAGAATTTCACGGGATATTATAATATTTTGATGGATTTCAAAAAATTTATTCACAAGAGTGAGAGATTTCACAGACCTTCCAAGATTGAAAGAGATTTTCAAATATTTTTCTCAATTAATTTGAATTGATTTTGAATTCACCCCGAATTCTTATTAATTTATCCTCAATCTTTTTTAAATTCTTTCGTATTCTTCTAAATTCACTTAATTCTACTCAATTTAAAGGATTTATTGAATTTTTTTAGTTTTTGTTTCATTCATTCTGAAGTCGTTTAAACTCACCTTGAATTCTTTAAGCATTTCATACAATTCTTTTAAATTCCCTCGAATTTTTCTAAACTCATTTTAAACTTACTGAATTCACAAAATCGAGTGCGAAGCACGAGATACGTGATGAGAATGTGTTCGTTAAAGCCAAAGGAGCTTTAACAAAAGAGAACGAGAACCAACAGTCGCGCGCCCTAGGCGCACTCAAACTTGCGAGCGAAGCGAGCCGCGCGATGAGAATGTGCCCGCGCGGCGGGCAGATTTTTTGTATAATTATTATATAAAATTGATTATCAATATTTTTTCTTTTTAGTTAAAAATTCATGTATTTTGTTGAAAATTCATTTTGTTTGACTGAAATATTAACTATTTAATTTTGCGCTTAGAATTCAAGTATTTGTTGAAAATTCAACTGTTTTTGGGTAAGGTTTGATTTTTTGTTGTTTCAAAATTCGAATATTTGGTTGAAAATTCATTTTTGCAGGTAGGTAATTATCTATTTTGTTGAAAATTTGTCTATTTGGACAGGAAATTCGACATTGTAGATTCATATAGTTCAATTTTTTCGTTACAAATTAAACAAATTAAATTAATTTTTCAAACTAGAAATCTTACTTTTCCATTTCTGGTTGAAAATTGATCCTTTTTATTTGGAAATTCAACTATTTGGACAAAAATTTATCTTTTTTATTTGGAAATTCAAGTATTTGGTTAAAAATTCATGTATTTTGTTGAAATTTTGTATTTTTTTGGTAGAAAATTAACGATTTTTTTTTAATTAAATTTTTCAACAAAAAATTTATGTACTTTGTTGAAAATTCTTTTTTTTTGTTACAAATTAATTTTTTTTTAACTGGTAATTTAAGAAATACAGTTGAATGTTCTACAATTTTAGTTAAAAATGCATCTCTTCTACGGTTAAAAATTCAACTATTCTAGTTGAAGATTCACAATTTTAGTTTAAAATTCATTAATTTGCTTTAAAATTGATTCATAGGATTTCAAAAGAAATTAATATTCCATAAGATTATGAGGAATTTCTATAAATGTCAAGGGTTTTAAAAAAAATTTTAGAGTTTTCCAGGGATTTCAGAGGATTTCAACAGCATTTTTTACGGGATTTTACTTTATTTTGTGGGATTCCTAGGAAGCAACTTCCAGCCCGCCTCAATAAAGAAAAATTTTCACATATCCATACGCAGTGAAGTGATGTCATCCGAGGTATACTTTAGAAAGATACTTTAGGGGTTTCCGTTGGGAAATTGAACATTGTCATTAATCCTGTTGGAACTTTGTTTTCTCTGTTGAATACTTGGCAAACTCAGGGATGACAAGCCCAATCAAAACAATGGGCAACCTAACTTCGACGACTAGGAAGTCGTGGGCGAACATCTCTCACGCTGTGAATAAGACTCAATTGGTAAGGACAATGTGTAGATATTAATAGAGAAAAGTTGCAAGCACACATTAACTCACGTCGATATGGATTGTAACTACGCGCAGTGTAATTGAGCTTGCTACTGACCAAGAAAATCTAGAGACTTGACGAAGGACAAGGTAACGAGTTACGGTAGGTCTTATTGCCACAAGAACTTGCTTGTAATATGAGGAGTGTTATTAAATTGGCGCGACACAACTGGACATAGACTAATTTTAATTAATTGATAATAACCAAAGGTCAACGACAAATTTCCATAACTTAATATTGAATCTTGACTTGGACTGTTCGAGCTTTTTGATGAATATTTTAAGAGCGCGAGAGAATACAAAAAGTTGACGCGGTCATTGTCAGCATGTAGTATTCTAGGTACTTATTCTTTCTTCCCTTTATTATCGTACAGAAATGATCCAGAGTTGTTCTTAATATTATCTTACTCGCCAAATCCATAAATTTGATCATTACCTGGACACTGAAATTATCCTGGCTAATCAGTGCAGAATTTGGTTAATTACCAATTAGATAGAGAGTCCATTAGTCATGCTGGGAATTGATGAAAGAAATTTCTCATCGTGAAATCTTCAAAAGGTTCCACGCCTGGTAGACGAGTCGGCCTGGATTTTCAGGAACTTGTAAGGTTACTTCCAACTCAACTGGCATTCTGAAATGATTTTTGTACATAAGGACTGGCAGCTACTTTGAGACTGGCAGACGATAGTAGGTGAGAAGGCAGGAGAAATCAAATGGCTTGAAATGTGTCTCAAGTTTTCTAAGATTTCAGATATTTCATATCAAAATTTGAACAACAAAAAAACATTTTCAACCTAATAGTTTAATTTGCAGGCAAAGAAGGTTAATTATCAACAAAAGGGTTAATTCTCAACAAAAAATGTGATAATTGCTATTTCAATTAAAAAAATTTATTGAAAATAAAAAAAAATTCAAATCAAAAAATTTGTTCGTGAAGAAAAAAGGAAAATTTCAACAAAATTATAATTTAAGGCGAAAAATATTTTGGTATAAAAAATACAAATTTGGAATAACCATTTATTTTTTAAGATTTTTTGTTTGCTTATTTTAAGGTTATATAATCATAATTTTCACATGATTCTTGATAAAATTGCACAAATTTTTTCAGTATTTCAGATATTACAAATGAAAATTTCAACAGCAAAAAAAATGTTAAATAAACAGTCCAATTTTCACCCCAAAAAAGGTTATATTTCAACGAAAAAAGCTGAATTTTCAACGAAAAATGTAATAATTGCTATTTTAATGAAAGTATTCTAATTTGTAATTAAAAACCGTTTAAATCAATTTTTGAAGAATGTATTTTTGACAAAATAAAAAAAAAATGTTCGATAAAAAAATTTGTTAGTGAAGAAAACAGGAAAATTGTATCAAAATTATAATTCAAAGCGAAAAATATTTTTGTATACGAAATAAAAATTTTGAATAACTATTTATTTTTTACGTATTTTCTTTGCTTATTTTAAGGTTATATAAATATACTTCTCACATGATTCTTGACAAAATTTCACAAATTTTTTCAGTATTTCGGATATTTCAAATGAAAATTTCAACAGCAAAAAACGTTTTAAATAAACAGTCCAATTTTCACCCAAAAAAAGATGATATTTCAACAAAAAAAGCTGAATTTTCCAGAACAAATGTAATAATTGCTATTTTAATGAAAATATTCTAACTTTTAATTAAAAACAGTTAAAATCAATTTGAAAAGAATGTATTTTCAAACAAACAAAAAATAAAATTTCAAATCAAACAATGTTTTAGTGAAGAAAAAAGGAAAATTGATGTTAGTTTTCATAATTTAACCCGCAATTGAATAATTTTTTTAGTTAATGGAGAAGTCATTTTGACCTTGCCACATCACGAAGCATACGGACCTCCGGATAACCTTGAAATTGATACCAAAAGTTGGATCTGCGTGCCTATTTTTGGAGCAAGTCGAATAAGGATATTTGAAGATATTTCCAAAAATCAGTCAATGTTGACGCCGAGCGCCTACAAAAAAAAGTTTTGTAGCCTATTAGGACTTTGATGAAGGTCTCTTAAGGAGGTCCTGAGATTGATGTTTTATATGTAGCAACAGAATCCATAATTTGGAAACTGGATGAACTCTTCACTCAATAGTCATAGGTCAAAGTCATAGGATGCACTTTCAGAGGTCCTGAGTTGGATATTATATACGTAGGAACAAAAGGATTTTGTTCCTACTGTATGGAGTAAAGAGTACATCCAGTTTCCAGATTAGGGATTCCTCTAACAAGTATGGAATATTTTCTTGTGAATTTTAAAACTATATATTTTGATATTTTAGTGTCAATAATGAATTATTTTGATATTTGAATGAAAAGTTTCAATCATTCTTTTATTTATTCACCAAATTTCTTTCTTTTGAAAATGCAACAATTTATTATTAATCACAATATGGCGAGAAGAAAACAACTCTTCAATATGCGATTCAGCGGACCTGCAGAACTATGGATTATCTAAGATTCTCCGGATTGCATGGTATTACTTTGAATTACCTAATGATTATAATAGATTACTCTGCCTGAATTATAGACTCATGCGACTCTTCTACCAAGAATGATTACTTTTAGACTAAATTGTTTAATTTTCAACAAAATATATGAAGTTTTAATTAAGTGGTTGAATTCCCAACCAAAAACATGAATTATCCATCTAAAAGATTAATTGTTTACCGAGAAAAAAGAATTTTCAACAAAACACATGAGTTTTCAACGAAGAAGCTGTATTCATACTCAAAAAAGACAAATTTCTAGCCAAATGGTCTAATTTTCAACTGAATAGATCAATTATACTTCCCGCCTCGTTCTCGAAGTTAGAAAATCCAACTGTGACTGCTTCCAAGTTGGAAAAATCATCTGTTACTGCTTCCAAATTGGAAAAAATTAACCTTCGCTACTCCCAAGTTAGAACATCCAACTATGGTTGCTTTCACATTGAAAAAGAACTGTGCGTGCTGTCAAGTTGGAAAATCAAACTTCAGTTACTTACAATTTAAAAAATCCAGCTTTGATTGCTTAGGAGTTGGAAAAATCATCCGTGACGGGTTTTAGTTAGAAAATTCAGTTGAAAAATTCAACTTAGCTTGCTTCCTTGTTGGAAACTACACCTGTATCTGCTTTCAAGTTCAAAACTTCATTTGCGACTGCTTCCTAGTTGGAAGAATCAACTGTGTCTGCTTCTGAGTCAGTAAATTCTACTGTGAATTTTTTAAATTAAAAAAAATTAACTGTGATTGATTAAAAGTTGGAAAGTCCAATTATAGTTTCTTGCAAGTTGAAAAATTCGACTTTGGTTTCTTTTAAAATAGTAAACTTTATCTGTAACTGCATCCAAGTTGGAATAAGCAATAGTGTCTGCTTCGGAGGCGGAAAATTCAACTGCGAAATCTTCCAGTATAGAAAAATTCAATTGTAATTGCTGACAAGTTGAAAAACCCACGTCTACTTGCTTACAAGTTTGAAAATCTGACTTTGGCTTGTTTCGAATCGAAAATTTTATCTGGCACTGCTTCCAAGTTGGAATAAGCAAAAGTGTCTGCTTCGGAGGCGGAAAATTCAACTGGGAATTCTTTCAGTATGGAAAAAGTCAGTTGCGATTGCTAACCAGTTGGGAAATCCAAGCACAGTTGCTTACAAGTTTGAAAATCTGACTTTGGCTTCTTTCGAATGGAAAATTTTATCTGCCACTGCTTCCAAATTGGAATAAGCAACTGTGTCTACACTCAAGTCGGAAAATTGAACTTTAAATGCTTCTAATAAAGAAAAATTCAACTGCGAATGCTTTCAGTAAAAAAAATTCAATTGTGATTGCTTAAAAAGTTGGAAAGTCCAATTCTAGTTTTTTAGAAGTTGGAAAATTTAGTCCTACTTTCACTCATCTCATTTCCACACACTTGTCCTACTTCACCTCCGCTTAATTCCCCACACTTTTCCTCTCTTTTTTCCCCTACTTTCCCTCCCATTATTTCCCCTTACTTCTACTTCCCCTCATCTTATTTCCCCTCACTTTTCCTACTGTTCCTCATCTTACTTCCCCTCACGTTTTTCTACTTCACCTTCCCTTATTTCCCCTCACTTTTCTTGATTTCCCTCCTATTATTTCTACTCACTTTTCCTACTTTCCCTTCCCTTATTTCCCTTTACTTCATTCACTACCCTCGCTCACTTCCAAACATTTTCCCTACTATCCCTTACTTCTCACCCCTCTTTTCCTGTGCTTCCTCTGTCCTTATTCCGCTCAATGTTCTCTCACTTCCCTCACTTCCTCTCCCTCCATTTATTTCTCCTCACTTTTACTACTGTCCCTTTCCTAATTTCCCTCACATCCCCTACTTCCTCTGCGCTGAGTTACCCTCACTAACCCTGTCCTGAACCTCTTCAATTTTCCCTCACTTCCCCTACTTCCTCTCCCTTCACTTCCCTTCGCTTTTCCAATTTTCCCTCACCTCATCTTCCCTAGTTCACTTCTCCTCATTTCCCCGACTTCCTCTCCCTTCACTTGCCTATCCCCCATTTTTCCTCACTTCCCCTCACTACCCTTCCCTCATTTTCTCTCACTTCCCTTACCTCCGCTCCTCTTAATTCCCCTACCTCCTTCCTCTAATTTCTTCTCACTTACCCTTCTCTCATTTTCCCTCACTTCCCCTACTTCCTCTCCCCTTACTTTTTCTACGTACCCTCAACTTCATTCACTACCCTCCCTTACTTTAAAATATTTCCTCTAAAAAATTTCCTCTCCCCTCACTTCCCCTCACTGCCCCTATTTTACATACTCTCATTTCCCCTACTTCCCATTTCCCCTCATGAGAAAAGTACGACGAACGGGCACCCGACCAAACTATAAGAGTTTCTGCCCGGGGCAGGGCTAATAAACGGTAAAAATTAAAATACTTTTTTATTATGCAAGTAATTGGCTGATTGTTTAAACAATTTATTATCAATGTTAATAATATTCTCTTAGAAAAATGCTACAAAATTGCAGTTTAAAAAAATTCACTTCTAGTCAAATTTTCAATTAAGGTAAGTTAAATAATTAACTTGAGTCAAGAAAATAAATTTTTTAAACAATTTTTGGTCATTATTATTAATATTATATTTGAATAATGCTAGAAAGATGCAGTTTTTTCTGAAATTTCTGGCTTTTTGTCCAATTTTCAATTGGAGTGAAGTAATAATAAATTCCATTCAACAAAATAATTGTTTAAACAATTCATTATCATTGTTAATAATATCCTATTTGCTTGATTGGTAGAATGTTGCGTTTTTTTTAAATTGTCAAATGTGTGTCTTTTTCATTAGACGTGACTTAATAATTAGTTAGATTTATCCAAAATAATTGTTTAAACAAATTATTATTGTTCATGGCTATCTTCATCTATATCAGTGCCTGATATTTGCGGGTTTTCGGCAATTTTTACCTTTCTGTCCTTTTTTCCACTTAGTGAGGTAGTAATTAATTAAAGTTAACAAAGAAGTTGTTTAAACAATTTAATATTCTTCATAACTTTTTTTCTCAGATAAGTGCTAGAAAGTGGCGGTTTTTTTTTAAGCTTCAACTTTGTATCAACTTTTTATTTATGAACAAATAATAAGTCAACCACAACAAAAATGATTTTTCGAATGGTATATTTATTTATATAAAATATCTGCTTTGTTTCAGAAAAATATATTCACAAAAAGGAAGGAGATTATTTAGAATATAGTTTTTTCTCATGTTTATTTATTAAATGCTACTAATTAAGCAGGCGAAGAAAAGTGAAAGATTTTAGAAAAAGCCGCTACTTTCTAGCACTTATCTAAGAAAAGATAGTTATAAAAAATATTAAATTGTTTAAAAAACTTTTTTGTAAACTTTCATTAATTATTACCTCACTAAGTGAAAAAAGGACAGAAAGGTAAAAATTGCCGAAAAACCGTAACTATCAGGCATTGATATAGATTTTAATATATATATATATATATATATAACTTAAATTAATTTTAGTAATTTCTTTTATAATCACTTTTTATACAGTGAATTCAATGGATCGTTTTTTTTTAATTTTGAATTTAATTGAATTCACTTTGAAGTCTTTTAAATTCATATCAATTTTACTGAAATCAATAGAATTTTTGGATTATTTAAAAAAATTTGAATTTATTTGGAATTTAACTATTAGAATTTAGTTATTTTTTTATAGTGAACCCTAAACATTTCTTTGAGGTTCTCTTGTATTTTTTTTAATTTGTCCTGAATTCCGTTTTCCTCATTTTACTCGTTTCGATGGAAAAATTTGAGTTTTTAAATGTTGTTAAATTCATTCAAATTCTCACGAATTTTATCACAGTTTCTTGATTTTCAAAAAAATCACCGCTATTTTGTTAATTTCAGAATTTTTGGAAATCTTCCAATGGATTTCGACAGAATGTGAAATCCGTCAACAGAATCAACAAACAAAAGTTAAATATTCCAATTAGTTGAGAAACTACTACTTTTAAAAAAAAAGGCTGACCTGTACTTTCATTACTACTCAAAAGTCACTATTACTAGTATTCCTGGAATCACTAAAACCTGCCAAAAATGTGAAGGAATTGTTTTTATTTCTACTAAATTTGTTTATTCCTTCTTGCCAGCTCGTGGTTTTGCACCGATTACATACAAATAAATGAATGGAATCGCAATATAAATAAAGGTATATTGTTATGCTTGGAGTGCCCCTTTAAAGTGGATGAGCCTCGCTCTGAATTTATTTTTCGCGACTAATATACTTTTCTCCAGGTAATGTTTATTCTTTCCGACTCAGGTGAGCTTTTATGTGAAATATTAAAAATACGTGTCGTTTGTCGAAACATTTTATAATTTTATATTCAATATAGTTTTTTACGTATGAAACAAAAGCTACGCCTCTTATCATAAAGTGATTGATAAGACATTTTTGGTGCATAATTTTTGTCTCTTTATATTTTTTCGTATCTTGTATAGTTTGACTATACAAGATTCAATTCAATTCAATTTTTCAAAAAAACTCAAAAAGTTGTTGTTCATGAAAAAATTCCGGCTCTGTTTTTTTCCACCAGTATCCTTTTCTCTTTCTTTTTGTGAGTCATCAAATTCTTCGTTCGGTTGTTAAGCATCCAGCCAAAATTTCTCAGGAGTTCTCCAAGATCCCGGATCCTCCAGCATCGTTGGTCTCGGAGGTTTTCCATAATCTATAGAGGATTAGTGGTGAAGTGTCGACCGAATTTTTATCACGCGTGTTCAGTTTGTTCGGAAACCTCGCAGACGAGTCGCATCTCGTTCCTCGATAGTGCGTGGCGCGATTACGATTTTCCATCGTGCGTTCGCTTGGGACCGCCGGTTGTCAGTTACGGGCTGTCGACCGACTGGCTCAAAGAAGGTTTCGACCCGGGAGATGATGCTTCGAGGTAGTGAATTCCGAACAAGTCCCTTGCGTTTTTCTTCCGGTTACGAGTCGCAATTTTTCGCTTTATCGCGCAGACAATTTTTATTTTATCAACTTTTATTCATCATACTAAACGGTCATATCAAACAAAACGTTGAACTACTAGAAATTCCACCCCTTTAGAATGCTCAAATTGATAAAAATATTTAACCCCTTTTGAGTATTGCACCCCTTTAGAATGGTGCGAATTCTCAAAATATTGAAACTTTGTTGAATATTCCACCCACTTAGAATGATCAGATACAGCAAATATTTAGTCTCTATCAAATATTCCACCCCTTCAGGACGCTCAGATTGAGTAAAATATTAAACCCTCTTTGAATATTCTACCCTTTCTCAACTTCGTTTCAGCAAAATATGCAACTTTCACCGAATAATCAGTTCCTGTGAAATGAACCACCCTAGTCGAACAAACTCATAGGTTTCCAAGAACTCTCTCATTCGCCTTAACGGGCCAGCTGCAGCTGCCAATTTTCCACCTTCAACGCTCGCGAACTGGCGTGTTGTTGTCCGTACGTTAAGTACCCCGGAAGAACTTCGACCTACTTTTGCTGGTTTGGTTCACGAAGATCCTAACACCTTTTTGGTCGAATGCGTAGCTTATTTTACGAAATCGTCAATATGCCCAGGTGGCAAAAGGGGAAGAGGGGTTGGGCTTCAAAGGGTTTCACATAACCCTTTTCTCTCCATCTGTCTCTCCGGCAATCCAAATTCAGGTGGCGGCTGTGCCCCCAGCTCTCTTGGGAGCTGAGGCTATGGTAACGGAAGAGGCCATTCACTGCCTCAACAAGAATAAACGACTCAACGGTTCCCCAAAAAGCAGACTGAAAAGGCAAGCGCAGCAGGCTGGCAGAGTGACTGCGGGAGCTCTACCATCGGGGTGCAGGGTCAACGTCCATCACTGAGGCCCAAAAGAGAGGTAGGGACTCAGAGGAAACCACACCAGGGGTGGCTAAGCCTTTGAAGATGCACAAGGCGGCCCAGCAGCCGACGAACAGAGAGTCAACGGGAGCTAGACTGAAGGCCGCTCAGAAGACTAACCCCCTGACGATGGTGGTGGCCGATATCGACTACCCGAAATCAATGCTCACTACGGAGCAGTACGAGATCTTCAGGGAGGTTACCTGAAGGGCGGTCGAAAGAGTGTCCCCAGATCAGTAGCCAAAATACATGATCTTCTTCTGCATTGGAGGCGTCTTCGTATTTGTGGCAGCCAACCTAGCGGTTAAAGCCTGGCTACTCGAAGCAATGTTCGAGATAAAGCCGTGGGAAGATGCAGTTCTTAAGGTGGGTGGGTTTGAGTTGCTCCAGAAGATAGTGAGGGTTCCCCAGTAAACTGGAAGACCCGTCTGAGGTACTCCGGCGGTCCTGGCAAATCGTCAGGCACGATAGGCCTTAGGAAGAGGACACATCAGGAGGAACCAGGCATATCCTAGTTGTGACGATTTTTGAGTAACAGGCGAGCGCTCTTCTGGCCCTCAACAACAGGTCCTTCCATGACTTTGGACAGGTCAACTTTAGGGTTGCCGGCCAGGGACAGGAGGAGCCTGTTGGGACACAGGAAGACCGGTAGCAGACCTGAATAACTGCTCCTGGTTTCACTATTACCCAAATTAACTTGCATCACAGCAAAGGAGCCTTTGCAGTTTTGCAGAGGGGCATGGGTGCGAGGCACACAGGTCTCTAAAAAATATATGCGTAAGAAAAATGTTTCCTAATCTCTTCAGCGTCATGTTTTTAGTAATCTTTGAATTATTTTCACGTTATTCCATATATGCAAGAGATTTTGAAGATTCTTCAGATTGCCAATGGTACTGGTTAGATTTAGGCAAATCTTTACGATAAAATTTCTCGTACAATAAAACTATAAAATTTTAAAAATGTATGCCTGAAAATTTTGATTTTCTAACCTCTTGCGGTTTTTACTGATAAAATTTTGTGTGCAATAAAACTATATACCCCTGAAAGAAATAATTCGACAAAAAGCATACCAAAGTCAATTTTGTCGACAATGAAACCATCCGAAACATAATCATAATATAATATATATCATGATAATAATTTCGAATTAACGATAAAATTATATATATACCTCAAAATAATGTATGCGAACTAAAATGTATTTCTCATTCTCTTCTAGCGACATTGAAAAGTTTTGACATATGGAGTTTTAAAAATAAAAAAATGTATGAACTTCTTTCTACCAAATTCCTAATCTCTACGGAAATTGTGTTGAATAATATATTTAATTTTATGCTTCTGAGTTCTTTTAATATTTTTAATGTATTATCGTAAATTCCTAATCTCTACCGAAGGTGTGAGATTGATAATTAAAAAAAATTACTGCTTGTTCCAGTAAAAGTTAATATATAATAAAAATATACATATACCTCTGAAAATGTGCGCGAAACAAAAAGTATTTTTTTGTGTCTTCCAGAGTTATTAAAAAGTTTCAAACATATATTTATAGTATGGATACATATAACTGTTTACCTCGCATAGTCTTAAAAAGATAAGAATTTCAAAAACTTGTTTTTACAAAATTCCTAATCTCTACCCAGATTCTGAGTTGCACCATTTTTTTAAATCCTGCTTTAGTGCTCCAGGTTTCCAATAATATGTTGTATACAATTAGCCTACATAAATGTGAAAAAAATATGCAAAATAAAAAATATTTCTCAATCTCTCTGTGCATTTTTCCGATTTCTTTTTAAAATTATTCCACAGAGAAAGTTATGTAGTCAATCACACATTGAACACGGGACGCATTCTGTCTTGCCCATCCAATCTTCTTGTTCAGTTGATTCAACCGTCTTTTGGTCTTTTGATCCATCGTCGGTTTGACCCTTCGATTTGAATCAGCCAAAGCTCTTGCAGCACCATAAACTGAGCAACTGATGGTCCAGAGGTCGGATTCTTGCTTGATTTCTCCACGGATGGATGTATCCATTTCGGCCAAATCTTTGGGCTTAGCAGGAACTTGCATATCAATGTTCCTTCTTGTCCTGAAATCGTGATCATCTCTTAGAAGGTGCCTGCTTTCCGTGGTTGGTATTAATATCGCTTCCTAATCTTTGGCTGCAACCTGATCAATCAGCGGTTGGAGAAACGCTCTGCGTACATATCCATTTTTTGAGAGGTAGGCACGTTGATTTCGCGAGGGTTAAAGCGAAACGTGCTGAAGTTCCAAAAGTGTTTTGCACCACAGTGTATGCATAAGTGTCATAAAAGCGTAAGCGAACAGGGATAATGCAGGCATCGTAGAAGTCCAGCGAGTCATCATTGAGTTGGTTCGTCCGCTCAATGTGGGCGTTTCGCCGGTTCGCTGTCGTGTTTCCATCTAAATTATTTCCAGCACCGCAAACTCTGGAATGATCGGCATTGTTTCCCGACCCATTGTCGGGTTCTCTGCGCGTTCGATCGTTTTGAACCGCATTTACAATTTTCTGGTGCTTTGGTGGTGCCATTGTTGTTCTCGCGAGCAGCTAGGGACAAGTTTGGTCTATTCTTTTAGGGACCCGCGTGCAAGGATAAGGCTGCATACACTGAGAGGACGCTTGGAATCCCAGAGTCACCGTTTAGGATACCTCAGCCAGGTGCCATTCAGCTTTCAGCACGTTTTCGACGCCTCCGCTTAGGGGTTATTCCTTCGGGACCATTCCTGGACAATTTTTCGCGACTGCTTATTAATTATTGTGACCATATTTAGCAGAAACCCTTGGTACAGGGACCCTCTATCCGCAACCCGAGGACGCGTTCGGTGGCTTTGTTATAGGCCCTTCAGTTAGGCCTCCATAAAATGTTGAGTTAGTGGCTTTAGCCAATGGTCCGTTTTCAAAGTTTCACAAACAATTTAACAACATCTATCGAGTTTGGTTAAGGAAATAATTTTCAGATTCTTGTTATATGAGATTTTCATATTGATCTGAATGATGACACACGATCATCAGCTATTTAAATATTTCTGATTCAAAATAAATTGACATCACTGATTTTCAATAACAGATTTTTGTTTGTAATTTTAGAATTTGTTATTCGATACTTCACGAGAATTCATTCTTTCTGTAAGAGAACATTCTTCCTGATATCATTGAATAAAATTGAATGTCTTCAGATGTTCATTATAAAATAAAATTTTCTGTACCATAGTATTGCTTTTTTATTATCAGTGTGTAAAAAACAGGGAAATTGAGGAATTCCATTTTTAAGACCATTATGTTGGAAACGTTACATTTATGCCGATGTTTTTTAGGCATGGTTCGAATTGAATGTCTTGAAATGTCTATGTACATTACAAAACAAAACAAGCTATATGGTAGTATTGCTTTCTTATATTAGTCGATAACAAATAAGAAAAACCAATCAATTTAGTTTTTTTGACCATTATGCTGGAAGTTCTCTGTTAGTCAAATTTTCTTCTGGTATGTCTCAAATTGAAGCCAAAGAATTAGAAAAATGAGAAATTTTTTTTTAACACGCCTACCCTGAAAAGATGAATTAATGCTATAATAATGGTATTATATTGGTATAATAATAATAATCTACATGCAAATACATATAATTTTAGCCATCTTAGAAGACAATCTAACTAAAAGAAAAGTTTTCAGCACAGTGATCTAAAAAAAAAAGAGAAACGGAATTGCCTCATTTTTTCTGATTCTTCAGCTTCAATGTAAGACCAACAAATTCCAATCAACTCGAATTAATCCAAATCAATTTTTCAATACTCTTCAACTCTTCTCCATCCGTATTTCAACCGAAAATTAAATCCCAATCTCAATACATGTCTCAACCCGAAATTCAATCCCGAAAGATCCAAGGCTCACTAATCAATCTAAATCCCTTCAAGTTTTTTTGAATCTCATGTAATCTTTTGGAATTCTATCAAATTCTTTTAAATATGTTAAAATACTCTAAAAGTTTCGAAATCCTATAAAATCCTTTCAAATCACTTAAATTAGTTGAAATCTTTCGAAATCCCTTAAAATCTGTTATATTCTTTGAAATCCTTGCATGCTCTGAAATCCTTTGGAATTTTTTCAAATACTCTAAAAGCTTCGAAATCCTATAAAATCCTTTCAAATCACTTAAATTAGTTCAAATCTTTTTTAAAAGAACCCTTGGAATCTGTTGAAATCTTTAAAATCTCGTGTAATGTTTTTAAAATCCCTTCAAATGTTTTGAAAAATTTTTTAAATCCCTTAACATTTTTTGTAATCTCTTGAAATATTTTGGAATTCTCTCAAATTCTTTTACATCTTTTAAAATGCTCTAAAAGCTTTGAAATCCTATAAAATTCTTTCAAATCACTGAAATCAGTTAAAATCTTTAAAAAAAAAACACATGCAATCTGTTGAAATCTTGTGTCCTGTTTCAAAAATTCCTTCAAATGTTATGAATTTTTATGAAATCCCTTGAAATCCTTTGGAATCTTTTAAATCCTAAAATCTTTTGAAATTTTTCGACTTTTGATATGTTAATTTAGCCAATTTAGCGAAAAATTATGAAAATATGTTTAAAGGCAAAGTGAAAAAATAGTTTCATTAGCCAGAAATTTAAGAAAATAGAGACATGGGTGTCATTTTTTCCAAAATAATAGCAAAATAGTTGCATCGTTCAAAAAAGTGTCAATAGTGTCCGAGGCCTCTTAACCTATAAACTACAGTCATCTATTTTCATTTTGCATGAATGCATCTCTTATAAAAGAGACATTTTCTACAATTGTATACTTTTAAGGAATATTTTACTCAACTGACATCACTGACATTCAATTTTTTCGAAGAAATCCAAGAAACCCGAGACAAAAACTCAAAACATGTGTTTTCGGAGCATCATTGATTTTTATAAACAAAATGCATTAAATACAATTTAATCTATCCAGTTAAATTAGAAATATTGTTGCTATAAATAACTGCTATAAACGAATTTTTGTACATCTTGATTAGGAATTCAACTCTTTTGATAGGAATTCGACTTTTTGATTGTATAATGTATCCTATCTATTACATTTTTTTCATTACCATGCAACTCTTGCGTTTCAAAATAATCAGTATTGTTTAAGAATTCGACAATTTTTCCGTAGAATTCATCCTTTTTGATTTAGTTCAACCGGTCTTTAGTTGAAATCACAATATTTTTATTTGAAATATCAAATAAGACATCTTATATAAATTAAAATAAAATTAAATATTTTAAAATCATTTCAGACAAGATGGTGAGTAAACATTTTCAATTAAATTTTATTCAGAAACAAGATCTTCCCCTTTCACTCTGCTGGGATTCGAACACCAGGTCAACTCATTTCCGGTCAGGTGCTCTAAGAGTGCAGGAGTGAAAGGAGAAGATCTTTTTTTGACTAAAATTCAATTGAATAACACATCTTTATTGATAATTCATCTTCTTTTTTGTTCAAAATTTATCCTTTTTGGTTGGAAATTAAACTTCTTTAATGAAAGTTGAACTACTTTGTCAGGAATTATTTTTTTTTCGGTCAAGAATGTATACTTTTTAGTTGCGAATATTATTAGTATGGAAACATATGATTTTATTCATCTGTGATAAGTTCAATTATTTCTAAAATTAATTCAAATAAGTGCAGAGTTTTCAAAAATCTGGTATCTTAATCTAAACCATCCACTTGTGGATGGTTTATAAATACTTGAAAAATTACAGATATATGTGATTTAAAATTTATTAATTATTATTATGGTATCGTATTTACCTATAGAATTGAGAATGATTCCCATGTTGAAGAACAGAGTATACACGAACCTCATTATTTTAAAGTATAGAAACAACTAAAAGACGAGAATCACATTTAATTAGAGTCAGTTTTAAGAAAAATAATCAGGTCAATAAATTTAATTAAGCTGATATCATTGGTATGAATTTTAATGTAGGTAGTTAAGTTTATCGAATGTTTTTTCCACAGCCAAGAAGGTAAAACAGAATACCAAAGGCCAATCCAATCTATCAATTCTTTCGAAAGTTATCGTTCTAGCAATCTAAAAATCTACAGACACACTAACACACTGACAAACAGGCAGACAGACATACAGACAGACAAATTCGTAGAAACCTGACTTTTCAATTTGGGCAGTATTTTCCTCTGTTGGCATTGCGATGAATCTATTCTCAAGACGTTTGAAGGTAAAAGTTTACAGGTATGATGGAGGATATGATGAAGACGTTCCAATAATCTTTATTTTTATGCGTTATTTTTGAATTTTAGATAATTATTTTGATAAAAAAGCTTTCTTTTGCATTGAATGAGAAGAAATTTGTCTCTTAATGCCAGCAAGTGGACCGAGAATTCAATTTTTCAACCATTTTCACCAGTTGCAATTGATATACAATTTTTTTTATATTTTGTATTTTGACTACAATGTTCAGTTTTCTAGATATTAACTTCATTTTTCTTATGCACTATAAAAAACGTGATAAAAAGTCGCGTTTCTCTGATGATGAATAATTGAATTTTCAACTTATAAAGGATGAAACTTAAAAAGAAAAATACATTATTTAATTTGAAGAAAAAATAGATTTTTAACCACAAAAAACTAATTTACAACAAAATAGTTTAATTTTCAACCAAAGGAAGGAATCTAAAAAAGAAAATGAACTTGTAACAAACTAGTTGAATTTTCAAACAAAAAAGGTGAATTTTTCCCCAAATAGTTCATATTCCAACCAAAAACATGAGTTACCCACAAACGGTTTAATTTCCAGCTCAAATAAATCATTTTTTATAGAACCAAAAATAACTGGGTTTTCTTATTTTTTCCATAAAAATTTTTCATAAATAAATGAATATATATTATTTGAAATTTACGTATACTTATTTCCAAACTAGTTCCCTTTAGGTACATATTAAGGTTATATCAATATGCGAATGAAATTCGTTCGTTAAAAAATGAACATTCTTACCACTTTTAGAATCGCTGTACAAAATTTCAACACTTCATAGAGAATTAAATTCATTTATGAAAAATATACTAAGAGAATTGAAATCAGAACATAAAAATAGTTCAATAGAAAGGAAAAATGAGAGCTTAGATAAACTTGAGAAAGTTGCTAGCTTTGCTCGCCCAAATAACTCCTACGCGAACGTTTTAAATTCAAAACAAAGTATACGTTCATCTACTGACTAGAATCCAATGATGGACTTTCAACTAACACTAGAAGTATCGGAGTTCGCCGTACCCCTTGAAGTACCACGTGGGTCATTGTTGACCCACAGTAGAAAACCACCGTTTTATTGTTATTTGGGTGGTGTTTTGGGTATAACCATCTTTACAGTACGTTTAGGAAGACTGAATTGCAACCAAATGACATGGATGGCCTGAAAGCAACAATTACAAAACTGAAAGTTAACAACAACCAAAATTTATTCATTATTAGCGCATACGCTTCCGGTAGCATAGAAATTAACCTTGGTAATAATTTAAACACTTTAGCTAATGATCTAAAGCTACATGACCAGCAAAACTGGTATGTTCTATCGGGGGATTTAAATGCTAAGAACAAGGATTTGTTCAATCATTCTAATCATGATACAAGTATGCAATTGAAAAATTGGGAGAATAACAATGACATAAGATCCGAACGACACTGGTGGGACCTTCTGAGCCTACCTTTGCAAAAGGTTACTCGCATATAGATTTACATCTGATTGATCAAAGGATAAAAATGAAAAATTTAGTGAATAATAAATTAAAAGTGGTGACTCCGTACGACAGTGACTCCGTACGACAGTTTTAAGACGGGCAACGAGCCCATGAAGAGCTCCTCTGTGGCTGAAGCTATTAAGCCTATTGTGCCACACCCTTACTCATTCGCTCTCAGCAGTTGACCCCAGACCTCTTGACGAAACCTATTATGTCGATTACTGATCGTGTTGTAATTTCCTCTGGTCCCATAAAATGGGCCCCGAGGATCTGTTGCCTCAGCCCAGCTGATACCGGACACTGGCATAATACATGCAGGGATGTTTCATCATCCCTGCCGCATCTCCTGCACTCTGTCGTGGGGTTATACCCCATTTTTCGGAAATATCTGGTTAACGAACTTGACCTTCATTTTGGGACCCTCAAAAAGTTTATCAAAGGCTGACTCGATTCGAGATATCCTTCAAAATTTAGCGTGGCTACAACATTCAGGTAACCATACATACAGACATACAGACAGACAGATACCGACAAAATTTTATGATTTTCGGAATCTGTGAGTGCCAAAACGTGAAGATTTGTTAAAAAACAGAGATCGAAAATTTGGACGATTACATTACACTCTCATGAATGAGAATGTAAAAAATTTATGTTTCGTATTTTATTCCTCATTAGGACAAAGGACCCCCCGTTGGATGGGCTCGACACAACGTCTTGCACTCACTCAGCGACATGAGAGGAAGCCGAGTGGAGATTGTAAGTCGACCAGATATATTCCCTTTTGGAGTAGGCGTGACTCACTCGATGAGGAAGGGAGAAATGTGAGGAAGCGGGTGTAGATTTTTAGATTGATCTAGAATTCCCGTGTTATTCACTGTAAAAACTAGACATCTCTTTTTTTATGTATCATTTTTTTTCTGTCCTGTTTTTGAATGTAATAACTTCATGCTGTTATTTGCAATTTGTTATCTTATTGTAATAGCTCAATCTAGCCCTGAAATGATACTTTGTTTTTACAGTGTTCATTTAAGTAATATGTTCGTTCTGCAACACTGCTTCGACCCAGGTCACTGATCAATCTCTCTAACAAGCACCCCAGGCGAAGAAAAGGAGGAAGTCATTATGTAAAGCTATCGACTCGGGGCCATTCGTATCCCAGGTCTTTTGTTTAAGGCGTCATTCACTCCACTGATACTTTTTTTATAAGCTATTTGTTGCCACACTTTTCTGTCCTGACAGTAGACAGCGATCAAATGGAAATAGCCGCTTTTGGCAAAGTGTGTGACGAAAAGATATATATTTTCTTTCCATGCTACATTGTATCAGCAAAATCCAACGTATGGCCTAACCCCGACCCTACCTACATAATTCTACCGTAAATACTCAAAATCTACAGTTGACTAAGACTATTAGGTAGCACAGGTGCGGCGGAATTTTCAAAAGAAAAGTTAATTTTAAACCAAACAGTTGAATTTTCAAACAATTACTTAAATTATAAGTTTAAAAATAAATTTTTGACCAATTTGCAACCAAATACTTGAATCCTTAACATAGACAGAATAATTTTCAACCGGAAAGTTGCATATTCAAACTAAAAAAGATTAATTTTTCACAACAAAGGAATAGTGAAATTTTTATTACGAAAAAATAATTTTCAATTTAAAAAGTTTTCTACCAAAGCGTCGAGTTTTCAGTAAAATAGATGAATTTTCTACAAAACAATTTAATTTTAAACCCAAAAATATAAATTTGAAGAAAAGTGAATTATCGAGAAAACAGTTTAATTTTCAAATAATTCGTTAAATTATCAGTTAAAAAAACTATTTTATCTAAAGAAATATTAATTACCACAAAATGCTTGAATCTTCAACTTCAACAAATTAATTTCCAACCACACAGTTGCATTTTTAACGAACGTTTGAAAATATATTTCTGCCAAAAAGACGAATTCACAAGAAAAAACATACATTTTTACATTTTACATACATTTTACATACGAGGAGGTTTCCATAAAAAAGCTTCTTTTAGCTACGATCAAAGAAAAACGATAGAGGAAGAAATTAAAAAAATTTCTGACTCTCAGGATCAAAGAGAATTTCAAGGGGGACAATTGAGACATTTCACAAAAGGGTGGGTCAGTCTCGGGGCTTTAGATTCAATCATCTGTGTTCTGAAAGTGTTTTCCATGCCTTTCATAAAGAAACCCCCGACAATTCCATTTTCAGACAGTCTTTGCAGACGACTGGAAACGAGACCATCAACTTACATGGACAGGGAATTGACAGAGTTCATCAATTCGGGAGTTCTACAGAGGACGAAGGTTCCGTCCGGATTCCTGTCGACCATTTTTTTAGTCCCAAAATCTGATTGTTCCCTGAGACCGGTTTTCAATCTCAAACTTTTGAACGAGTATCTGAGACCAGGAAAATTTCGATTAATAACCCATTCGAAAGTTCCGGGTTTCCTTCAGAAGGAAGACTTCATGCAATGCCAAACACGATCCCAGTACAAGATTAGCTTTCAGCAAATCCAAATTAACAAGACTTTGAGCCCATTCCCATATAATTCAATTCAAAATTTGTACAATAAATAAATTCAAAAATGCAAACGATTCCCAGTCTTTTAAATTTCCATTGAACATTCAAAAGTTTTGATAACTCTTTCAAAATAATTAAAATCTCTCGCAATTTTATAAAATCCTTCGAAAGCTTTTGAAATTATTTGCAATCCTCTAAATTCCTTGAAATCGTTCGAAAACTTTCAAAATCCCTATTAAAATTCGACGGTACTCAGGATGCCAGGACAGGGTTGGCTATAAGCAAATCCAAATTGACAAGACTTTGAGCACAATCCCATCAAATCCGGTTCAAAATTAATATAATGAAGGAAATAAAAATACAAACAATTCCCAATCTTCCCAATTTCCATTAAAAAAAAGTTTGAAAGTTTTGAATATCAATCAAAATAATTTAAATTATTGAAAATTTTATGAAATCCCTTAAAAAGCTTTCAAAATATTTTGAAATAGTTTAAATCTCTTCAAGTCTGTTGAAATCCATTTAATCCCTTGTCAAATGTCACGGCAATCAGTGGGGCAAAAGAAGTGCCCGTGAAAAAATCAATTTTTAGCCGACACTATTCATCCGATTTAATCGTTTTTTTTATTTTTTTTTTTGTTTTGTTTTTAATAAAAGCTTCTTAAATTTTGAAAAGATTCGCGTGATTAAATTTTTTTCGAATTGTTTCAAAATTTGTTATTTGACGAAAAAGTTTAAATTTTTTTAAAATTCTTCCGAATTGCCATTTCTTTCAAGACATTCAAATTGATCAAAGAAGATCTTGAAACAGTGTCATTTTTAGGGATTGACAATGTTGAGCTAATTAAAATTAATAAATTTTGTATAGAATGTGAGAGAAATAAACGTTTCATTACCATAAGCTAGGAATATATGCTTTCTGGTGATTGTTTAAATAATTTTTATAAACAAATTCACAGTTTGGCGACTTTTCAATGAATAGGCTCAATTTTTGTATGTGTCGATATAACATTCCGTCAACGATCTTCCAACCATGGAATTTTCTTGGGGTTTCCTCCACCCTGCGAAGTCGTTTACCGTACCACTCGTCCTCCACCAGCTCCATAGCAGCTATGGGGATTGCTACTTTCTCCTCATACATCCAGAATGTATTGCGCATTAGCCTTGTGGCACATAGGCTATGAGTGAGATTTACCGCGGTCCTACTGAGAGCCAGAGTCTTTTTCAGATAGCAGTTGCGGGAATGGCTCTAAGGTTAGGAAACAGTGATAGTTTTGCACTTCTGAGAGCACCGATCACGAGGAAAATTACTTTTACCGAATATTTTGGGCACAGTCGTTGCAACTCTCTTCTAAGGTCTTGATACCTTTCCTCCTTTTCTTTCTCCATTGCAGTGATGTTGTATTTGGAAGGAGGCTCGAATACGATCACGAATATAGTTTGTTTCTCGAAGTCTTGGAGAACAATGTCAGGCCTTGAGTGTGGAACGGAGACTGCTATCCGAAAATCGTAGATTCAGCAAGTTTGGCATTTCTCGTGTTGGACAATCGACTATCTTCGTTGGAGCGTTTGGCAGGGCAGGATCGCGGCCAACACCGTAAGTGTGACAAAGATGGTAATAAAACACTCTTAGGGCAGCATTATGCCTGTAGATATACGTTGTTCCCGCATGGGTGGGACATCCAATATATAAACCCAAGTACTCTGCGCGTACATAACATGCTCTGCACCTATCGCTCGGAACTTCTTGAGTGACTAGAGTAATTGTAGGCAATAAAAATCATCAAAGTCTTTTTTGCTAGCTGCGGGAAATATTAAAGATCACAATCATGACACGAAGAAAATAAATTTAAATATTTTTCAACTCAAGAAATAAAATTAATCTTATAATTATGCTAATTTTTATTGTAGAATTTCAAATTTGTCTATAAAAACCATATAAAGTATTTTTTCAAAGAATGAGTTTGAAAAAAAGTATGGAGATGTATACAATATATTTTTTTCATTACATATAGTTATAAAGAAGAGTGTAAAACTCATAACATATTTCCTTTTTCCACGCCAAATCAACCTGCTTTTTAATCTCCATTGCTCGATCTTCTGAGATATGTAGATTAGTCCTAATGTGCTGTACCTTAGTGATAAGATCTCTTAATGCAACTTTCTCTATTTGAGGATACTCTGCAGCAAAGTTCGTTCTAAAATTTTATCCCTTTTCGCGTGGGGTTTCAAACTTCGCACTTTCATAATAGAGACGCACCAATTTCTCATTCATCGTGGTATCCTACTTGATGCTCTCCTACGGTATTTCTGTTCAGATGGTTGGCTGCAGATAGCTAACGCTAGCCAAAGCATCCTCGGCAGGCACAGTTGATGTTCCACTGCTTACCGCTTGTCGCAGATGTTCTTGCTGGCCAGCTGTTAGATTAGTGGGATCTGCCTGAATATTTTGCAGCTTACCATTACCACCGTCCCGCATGATGTGGCCCCCAGTGGTGGCTCCAGGGGCGCCCCGACGATCCTCGGGAAGCGACAAGCGTTTTAAAACTGTCATAATACTCTCCATTAAAATTGATGGGTTTTGGTGTTCCTCTTAGTCACTTTCCTCTTCGTTATCTGTCTCTCTGGCATGGGAAAACCTGTCAGTAGCAATGGTACAGCCAACATAGACGTCAAATTCATGAGAGGAAAGCTCAAGCCCTACCGCGACGACAAGGCGAGAATACCTTCGGTAGGTTCGAATTATTAATATTTTAATTATGATTATCTAAATCATTTTCTCCCCTTGTTTTTTACATTCTCGTCAGAGAAGGTATTCTATTTGAGTAAAATTTGACCCACCTTCCCCTTGTTTTTGTCAAATATTCACTTTCTGAGACCCTCCGAATAAAAAAAACCGGTTCTTGCTAATGTTTATTTCTCACTGCATGTATTGCTGCATATGCATATGTGTGTATGTCTATTTGTCTGTGAGAAAGATCGATTTTGACAGAATTAATCTATTATATTGGCATGGTTGAAACGGTTTTTTGCATAATTTTCCTTTCAGAACGTCAATTTTGCAGTTTCAAGAAAGTAGCTCTGTCTCTATAATAGACTAGTTCCTAATCACTTTTTTAATAATAATTTATCAAAAAATCCTTCTTAAAAATTTGTCTTTTTGGCTTGAAAATTCAACCATTTCGATGAAAATTCATGTATTTTGTTGAAAATTCGTCTTTTTGGATAGAAAAATAATATTTTTGGTTGAAAATTTATCTTTTTCGGTAGAAAATTAATCTTCTTGGTTGAAAATTCATTTTTGTTTTAAAAATTCGTCCTTTTGGGTGAAAAAATGTTTTTTGTTAAAAATTCATCTTTTTGGTTGAGGATTCAACTATTTTGTTAAAAATTCGTCTTTTTTGGTTAAATTCAACTATCTGGATGGAAATTCATGTATTTTGTTGAAAATTCGTATTTTTTGTTTAAATTCAACTATTTAGTTAAAATTTCATTAATTTTGTTGAAAGTTCAACTATTTTGTTAAAAATTCGTCTTTTTGTTTGAATTTAACTATTTGGATGAATATTCATGTATTTTGTTGAAAATTCGCTTTTTTCGTATCAATTTTAAAAAATAATTTATAAAAAAAATTTCTTCTGAAAAATTCGTCTTTTTGGCTTGAAAATTCAACTATTTCGATGAAAATTTATGTATTTTGTTGAAAATTCATTTTATTCGTATCAATTCTTTAAAATAATTTATAAAAAATTCGTCTTCTGAAAAATTTGTTTTTTTGGCTTGAAAATTCATGTATTTTGTTGAAAATTCGTTTTTTTTGTATCAGATTTTTCATAATAATTTATAAAAAAATTCGCCTTCTGAAAAATTTGTCTTTTTGGCTTGAAAGTACAACTATTTGGATAAAAATTAATGTATTTTGACAAAAATTCATCGTTTTGTGTAGAAAAATAACGTTTTTTGTTAAAAATTTATCTTTTTTAGTTTAAAATTCAACTATTTTGTTAAAAATTCGTCTTTTTTGGTTAAAATTAACTATTTGGATAAAAATTCATATATTTTGTTAAAAATTCGTTTTCCTAATCACTTTTTTAATAATAATTTATCAAAAAATCCTTCTTAAAAATTTGTCTTTTTGGCTTGAAAATTCAACCCTTCACCTATATACCCATCCACACATCACTACTTTACCACTGAGCAATTCACGCCTATCCCGAAAGGGAAACGGCTCAATGATATAATAATAATTAACAATATCTTGAAATCCTTAAAAATCCCCTAAAATCTTTAAAATCCTATAAAATTAAAAATTACCTCTAAAATCCGTTCATATCCCTTAAATTTATTGAATACTTCAACATTTTTTTAAATTCTTTCAATTCATTTAAATCTGTTGAAAATTTTTTGGAATGTTTGGAAATACCCTAAAATCTTTATAATCGTCAAAATCCCTTGAAGTTGTTGAAAATTTCTTGGAATCCTTGAAAACCCCATAAAATCTTTAAAATCCTCTGAAATTGAAGATTTCTGGTAATGTTTTGAAATACCCTAAAAGAACTCTTGTAAATGTCTTGGAATCTTTGAAAATACCCTGAAATATCTCATATCCTTTGGAATCTTTTAAATTTCATTCAAATTTTGGCAAAGCTATTTAAAATTCCTTGGAATTCTTAAAAACACCCTAAAATACCGTAAAACCCATTTAATTTATAAAAATCTGTTGAACAGTCCTTAGAATCGTTGAAACACCATAAAATAGTTGAAATCCTTTAAAATCCTCCCAATTTTGTTTATATTTAAAAATTCCTTGAACTACTTTAAAATACCCTAAAATCTTTATAATCCTCAAAATCCCTTCAATTTATTGTAATCTATTGAAAATTCCCTGGCATTTTTATAAATATCGTAAAGTATTTAAAATCCTCTGAAACGAAAATTACTTGAAAATTTTCAAAATAAACCCAAATCTTGAAAATAATTTGAAATTATAAATTCCTTGGACTATTTTTAAATATTGTAAAAAAGTTTGAAAATTCCCTGGAATCATTAAAAATAGCCTAAAATCTTCCAAATTTCTTTGAATTTGAAATTAGTTTTAATCTTTCAAAATACCCTAAAATAACTCTTAAAAGTTTTCTGAAATCTTTAAAAATACCCTTAAATATTTGAAATTCTTTGAAATCTTTCAACTTCCTTAAAATTTTGCATCACTACTTTACCACCGAGCAATTCACGCCTACCCCGAAAGGGAAACGGCTTAATGATATAATAATAATAAATTATTATTATTGAAGGGTACGAGGCGGTAGAGAAGGGGGGGGGTTATATTAGTCTACAATTGCCGTGTTGTTCATTTAAACTACACATTCGTTTCGCAACATTGCTCCGACCCAGGTTGCGGATCAATCTCTCGATCAATCACCCCAGGTGAAGAGCTTCACAAAATCACCATGTGAAGCTCTCCACTCAGACTCATTGGTACCCAATGTAAATTTTATATCAGTTAGGGCCGTTAAAGAACTACGTCACTCTTTTTTGAATATTTTTTTCGACCAAAGAGTTGAATTTAAAAAAAAAGGCAAAAGTTAAGTTTAGACTGAACAGTTGCATTTACAATTAAATAGTTGAAATTTCAAGCAAGAGAGGAAGTTTCAACCGAATGGTCGAATTTTCAAGCCAATTTTTTTTTCGAAGATAGTTCTATTTTCAGCCAAGAAATTGTCTCCCAAAAAAGATGAATTTTCAATCCAAAAAGAGAAATTTTCAACAAAGCAGTTACATTTTCGAACAAAAAAGATGAACTATTACCAAAATAGTTGAATTTTCAACAAAATAATTATATTTGCAATAAAATAATTGATTTTTCAACCAAATAGTT
Source organism: Andricus grossulariae (assembly GCA_011634705.1). NCBI lineage: Eukaryota > Metazoa > Arthropoda > Insecta > Hymenoptera > Cynipidae > Andricus > Andricus grossulariae. The sequence continues at coordinate 219,069,216 of JAABKJ010075445.1, forward strand.
TAATTAAAACAGAAAAAAAATATCAGCTAAACAGTTGAATTTAAACCAAACATTCAACTTTTAAGCAAAAAGGACGAATTTTCAACAAAATAGTTCAATTTTTAACCAAATAATTGAATTTTCAACCAAATGGTCGAATTTAAAACAGATTAGATTAAACTTCAGCCAAAAACAGTCGCATTTTCAACAAAATAGTTGAATTTTCAATAAAAAAATATAAACAAATTTTTTAGAAGACAATTAAATTTTCAACAAACAAAAAAATTAATTTCAGACCAAGCAATCGCATTTGCAATTAAATAGTTAAACTTTAAAAATAAAAAAATTTTTAACAAATAGATCAATTTTCAACCCAGAACTTTTCTCTAAAAAAAGATGCCAGCACAGCGAAGGACGGCTAGGATCTCCGCCTGAAAGACAGAAGCATGTCGACCAAGTGGTATCCCTATCCCTTTTCCTCTCTTGCTGTCATAGATTCCTGCTTCTGAGCCTTCCTTACCTCTGGAGCCATCTGTATACCAGATTTTGCCTTGGAGGAGCGACAAATTATTAGATTTTGAAAAAATAATTTGAAAAAGGTTTTTCAACTAAAAAAGACATATTTTCAACAAAATATATAACATATTCATCAATTAGTTGAATTTTCGAATAAGAAATAGATAATAATAGAATCATGAAAAAAAATCATACTTTATTTTGCAATAGAGTTTAACATAATATAGAAAAGTTCGCGTTTTGGACATATGCACTTTAATTTAGTGCAAAGAGCGAGAAACGTGATAAGACAATCTTGAATACTGTTTTCATTTCAGATCTTATTTAATGAATATTATATCATTATAATATTTATTATATTGAATATTATTTGAAAATAATATTAAATATGGAAATAGGCACTGACCGAAGCATGCTACTCATGCCAGAGTATGCGCTATTTTGAGTCAAAAATTTGTCCTTTTTAGTTAAAAATTGATTTATTTTGTTGATTTTTTTTGGATTACTAATATAGCTTGAAAATTCACGTGTTTTGTTAGAAGGTTAATTGCTTGGTTGAAAGTTGAATTGCTTTGTTAAAGATTAATTTTTGGGTCGATGACACATCAATTTTATTACAAATTTATCTCGTTGGTTTGAAAGTAACTATATTCTTAAATTGTTTCATTGTAGTAAAAACGATGCATATTTTTTTTTAAACTCAACCAGTTCGTTGAAAATTAATATATTTAACTTTATTTAATTCAGAGTTATTCTATGTAATCCGAGGTCTATCTCGATTTATTGTGAAAGTATCTTGTTCTTGCATTTTTGTGCATAAAAACTGAATTGGAAAAAAAACGTTTCACTTGGTAATTCAATGCTATACCAATAGAAGTACACGCAGTTATGAAACTTTTAACAAATATAATGTGACAATAATCAACGAAATGTTTACAATGTCCATTTTTCATTGTTCTTGTTGGCAAACATGGCGTTCTCCATTTCTTTCTTTAATTTTCGTTTCCTGGAATCAAATTCTTCAATAATTTTAATTTTTTAATTTTCCGGATCAAAGCGGTCATCTCTGGTTTCAATTACACATCGAAAATTACCAACAGACCTTGGTAAGCTCTGTAGTAATAAACTAGAGAGGAGTTCTTTATATATTTCAATCTCCATTTCACTAAGTTTATCAAGGGCGTCGAACAATTTATTTAAATGGATACGTACGTCCTCATCTTCATGCATTTTATTCAAGGTCAGTTGGTTGAATAAAACTTTTTTTCAAGCAGGTCCTTCAGACTGATAGATCAATTCCAATTTTTGCCATACCTGACGTGAACCTTCGCATCCTTGAATTTGTTTCAGCTCTGACGGACTTATGCCTAGAATAAGATCAGACCTTGCTTTGCTGTCTGGTAGACTCCATGCCTCTGCTGCTAGCTTTAATGTGTCATTTCCATCGACGATTTCTGGTCTCGTCTTTTTTCCGTCCACGTAGCCCTACCTGTCATTTTTGATAAGTAGTGCCTGTGCTTGTAACTTCCAAGTGTCGTAATTTTCCTTGGAAAACTATTCAATACGAAAGCTTTGATTAGACATTTCTACAGTAAATTCAAATTCGATGAAGTTTGACACTTCAAGCCTGTTTCTGGTTTTCAGCTAAATGAACCTCGGAAAAGATTTGACTTTCAATTTATCACGCATTAGTTAATTTAAACAATCCCTAGGCCCATAACCTGTTGAAACTTATATAAGCAGAGCGTTCAGATTCACAAGTAAATATATTGATTTATCGTAGAAACATAATTTGTTTAGGCTTTTGAATTGACATAACACAATAGCTTAGTTTTGACAGAAAATAATAGAATACAAACAAAAGCTTCACTAAAACATGCGTTCTTTTCTACATTCAAATAACAAAATACTTGCGTACGCAGTTCGCATATTCAAATTCAAATTATATAAAGAAGTTTACTGTTCCAACAGTAATTGATGGTAATTTAATTGTCCTCATACCTTAGTCAAGATCCTTCTGATATTTAGATAAGACGAGAACTTATTAGAATAAGAGAGGTTATGTACGTTGGACGTAACAGTATTTTCAAATGCAAAAAGTTCTAAATATTTCTAGTACAACTTAAATTATTTAATAAATTATTAATTCTAGTTAGCAAAACATGTTTTAAAAAAATCCTATTTTCTTAATTTCAATATTTCAAGGGATTACAATTTTTTACGTATCTGAAGATCTTATCTGTCTCCGCGAATATTTACAGATTTTTATTTGTTTATCTATATACAGATAACGATAGACGCTTGTTATTCAGATATTGTTACTTACATTAGAAAAACTCATATTTACAGTTCATGATAAAAAAATCGTTGCATTTTAAACTTCTAGAAATTGTCTGATATTATTAAATCAAAATTGTTTACTCTTCAACGCTATCAATCTGACGGTAATTATTTTTGAAAATTTTAGTACCGACTAATTTTTTTACTGTAAAGTTTTTAAATAAGAAAAAATTTAAACTATCTTTTGGTATGGAAAATATAAGAAAATGGTGAAAATGACAAAAAAATGAAATGTTGAAATTTGAACATCCAAAACTGGACAATACCTTTAAGGCAACCGACTCTATAATTAAACTACTCTAGACTTATGCATTTAAAACTTTACAATTTTAAATCAGACTCGTGGAAATATTAAAGATGATAAAAGTTCATAGTAGATAGAAATTACGATAACAGTAGTTTAAAGTAATTTTGTAAATTCAATTATACTATATTTTTCTAATGCATTCTGGTCTTCTATACCTGAAAATTGGTTTTGAAAAAAAATTTCTGCATTGGTTTTTGAAATATTAATTTTGAAAAAAAAATTCGATGATAGCTTTACTCCGGGAACGATATCTCAAGTTCGAAACGACCAATCTGGTTGCGAAAGTGGCACGGTATTTAATATAAAAAGTGCAAAAAAACCTTCTGTGACGTATTAACAATAAAAGATAAACAATAAATATAATGATGAAAAATCATACATAAACCAGAAGAATCCTGCGACCCAGGCTAACCTATGCAGTGGTGGTCTGATGGAGCATAGTCGAACTGTCAACTGTGAAGTCTCAACTGGAAAGAATCAGGGGACCAGTTTTAAGTGGTCTCACTGGTGCCTCCAGGTCGACGCCCACAAGGGCACTGGGGGCACTAACAGGTTTGAAGCCCCTCCCTCTCACCATCAAGGCCGTGGTTGCGAAGGCGGGATGGGGATTAAATATGGTGAACGGTGAGAGGATCTCGAAAGTAGTGCGGATCCCAAGCGATATCGTGAGTAGGCCGACCCTAAGCATGCTGAAGAACAAAACGCCCACTCACTATCTCTTCGACAAAAAATATCGTGTTAGCCTATCCACGAAGAAGGGAAGGGTTAACAGCGAGGGACACCTGTTTAGTGATGGGGACAACAGGTTTACAAATGGCTCCAGTAACTAGGAGAAAGTAGGAGCTGATGTACATTGTGGAAGGAGTGGAATGGGCTTCACAATCCCGATGCGTTCCTACGCCACAGTCTTACATTCTGAGAATATGGCCATGCTCCAGTTCGCCTACAAGGCACAGGTGTATGGCAACAAAAGAAACATCCGTATCTTCTCGGACAGCAGGGTTGCTATAATAGCCCTGAATGGAACAGCGGGAACGACTACGTCGCTACTAGTATTGAAGTGCTTTGAGGCACTGAACAATCTAGTGACGGAAAACCGAGCGACTCTGCGCGGGATCTCTGGACACAGCGACATATAAGGCAATGACATATCGGACAGATAGCAGCAAAGGTTGCAAGGTCCAGACGAAGAGTGTCCACTAATTTATGCTGGAGTAGTAAAGAAAGTTCTTGCTTGAACTAAGAATTTTTCAGCGCCAGGGCCAGATAAAATCAACAACTTTTGGTGGGAGAAGTTCACTTCTACGCACTGACATCTAGCTCGTATATTCACTACTTCCTTAAACGGAGAACAACCTATCCCGCAGTGGCTAGTGGAAGGACGCACAGTATTAATCCCTGAGACTGGAAATTCGTCAAGTCCAAATAACTGCAGGCCCATAGCAGGAGATTCACAAATTAATTAATTTCGTTTTTTTCAAACAAATAAAACTCGGATTATTTCTCAACATTTTGTTCATTTCTATAACAAAATTTTACTCTTCATGTTCAAGAGTGAGAAAAATGTGACCTATATGTGCATGATGAAACTGAGAGAAATTCAAGATCTATAATGTAAAATTTTATTCAATCAAGACAGAAGCATACAACAGTATTTCAATTTATACTTGAAGAACAAGTAACTACATTGTTGAATAACAGTCAAAATGTTATTCATACAATTAATAAAGAAAAAAACCTCTATTTTATATTTCCAGTGCATTATTCACGTTTGAATAATAATTTCAAAAAGCGAAACTTACTACAACTGGTTAATTTTTGCTACTTCATTTTTTTAGAAATGCATTCAAATACATGTTTTCCTTAGTTCTTGTTCGAATCATCCTGTAAATTTGTTATTGTTTCCCGAATTTTCGTCTCAATATAACAATTTAATTCAATTCTGAATATTTTTGCTATTTATGAATAGCGACCGAAAACCCTTTTTGGTTTAAAATTTATCTATTTTGTTGGAAATTTGTCTTTTTTTTGCTACAAAAGTTACCTTTTGGGCTGAAAATTCAACTATTGATTAAAAAATTCATTTTTTCGGTTGAAGACTCATTATTTTACTTAAAAATTAATTTATTCACTTAGAAATTAAAGTATTTTGTTGAAAAAAATTTTTTACTGAAAATTTAGCTTTTCCAGTTTTGCTAGAAAATTGTTGTTTTTTTTTTTTAATGAAAAATTCCTTTCTTCGTGGTTGAAAATTGATTGTTCCAACTGAATATATAATTATCATATTTTTTGCTCAAAATATTTCTTTTTGAGTATGTTTTTGTTTTCAAAAATAATTATATAAATTCAAATAATGCAATGAAAATGGTAAAATATGGTAATTTTTCACCTTTTGCAAAAATACAACTTTCAATTGCTTGTTGACAATGAGGTTAAATATTAAAATTTTACATATGTGAGTATAAAATTTTTATCAGTTCACTTATGTGACATTCTTAATTTTCAAAAATATATTTCAATTCGCAACAAAAAAAGTAAATATTCAACTGAAAAAGAAAACATTTTCAACCAAAAATGGAATAGTTAAATTTTCTGTTAAAAAAATTAATTTTCAACAAACAAAAGCGAAATTTTCAATAGACTAGTTGAATTTTCAGCCATAGAGATGATCTTTCATCTAAAGTAATGAATCTTCAACCAAAAAAATTACTTTTTAACAAAGTATTATAACTCTGAACCAAAAAAGATTAATTTTCAACAAAAAATTGAATATTTGATATTCCAAACCAAAAAGGTTTTAAATATTTTAATATTAAATAAAAATCAGTCGAATGTAAACAGAAAAGACGAACTTTAAATTAAATACTTAATTTTTAAGTCCAAAAATTAATTTTTAACAAAAAAAAATGTCATGGAAAGAAATGGATTTGTAACTAAAAAAAATTTGTAACGAAAAATGAAATAGTTCAATTTTCAGTTAAAAAAATAAATTCGAACCAAGAAAAGGAGGTTTGAACTTACTCACATTTTCAACCAAAAATAATGAATTTTCAAACAAGAAGATTTTCACTAAAAAGTCGAATTTTCAACTAAAAAATTAATTTTTAACAAACAAATTTTTTTAAAATGAAGTAGTTCAATTTTTAACCAAAGATACGAATTTTTAAAGAAAATAAATGAATTTACGAACAAGAAGAATAATTTTCTTAAAAAAAATCAATTTTCAAACACATAGTGGAATTTTCAACTAAGAAGATCAATTTTCAAGAAAAGAAAAACGAATTTTTATAAATTAGTTACATTTTCAACCGAAAACTGATTTTTCAACCAAAAAGAATAATTGCTAAGTATCAAGATTATTTTTCAACAACAAAAAAAACGAATTTTCAAAAAAAGACATGAATTTTCATCCAAATGGTTATTTTTTATACTAAATTAGACGAATTTTTTACCAAAAATGCACAAGTTAAATTGTCAGTGATTTCAAACCAACACAAAAGATTTCACAAAGTTTAATAAAGGTTTCCCAAATATTTCAAAGATTTCATAATTTTTATCAATAATTCATCGAACTTTCATTCTCAAAAACCATTCATTGCGATCCTTCATGAATGAAATATAAAAAAACCCACTCTTTTATCTTAGGACTTTCAAAGAGAAGAACTCTAGCTTTGTCTTGAGATAAAAAAATGAAAAAATATGCGTTTTTTTGAAAAGTCATATTTCTGTTTAATTTTTTAGAGGATAATTGAACTTCTGGCTAGAGAGATTGAATTTTCAACAAAAAATACAATTTTCAATCAAGCTAGATGAATTTTCGACAATAAAAGATTAATTTTCTCCTGAAAGGCAAATTTTAAAAGAAGGGTTTGGATTTTCAGCCTAAAAGATGAATTTTCACGAAAAAAGAATGAGTTTTGAAGAAAATCAAAGAATTAAGAATACAATATATGAATTTGATGCCAAATAGGTAAATGTTTTACCTGAAAAGTTAAATTTTCAACATAAAGTTTAAGTTTCAAGCAAGAAAGATATTTTTTGTACCATAAAGTTTGCATTTTCTGCTAAAAGACGAATTTTTAACCAAATGTTTAATTCGTCAACCAAAAATATAAATAAGATATAATTATTATTCGTAATAGAAGAAACTAAGGTTGCCTTATTTAGGTATTTAAGAAGGTGAAAGTCATAAGACTTTGATCATATTTAAAATAATTCTGACTTTTTTCGATAATAAACTAACAATGGTAAGGACTCCACTCATCCTTGAAAATAGAAAAAATTGTAATTGTAATAAATTTAAGCAATAGCATTATCGTTAGGCCGTGTTCACGTGTACCGAACTTTTGGTACAAATAGCCAGATTTTTTCTATACGAATAGGGAGAGCCGGAAAAGGGACTATTTGTCAAAAAGGGTAAAGGCTTTTTCCTTATTAGAAGTATTTTTAGTAATAAAAAAATAAAAACTTTTTATCTGAAGGAGAAAATCAAATAAACATAGTGAGTAAACGTTAAATATATCCCAAAGAATTTCATACATTATGAATTGAACATTATTTCGTTGTAAACTTGTGTGTTAGCAAACTTTATATAATAAAACCCCGAAGGGTTGCCGTGTTTTGTACTAAGTCGAATATATTGCGCAATATTATGGAAACGTTTCAGGCGGCCCTTAATGTTTGTTTACGTTTCGATTCCCCCAAGTTAGAAAGAAGGCTATTGCAGTGAGTGTTTTAAATTTTTTTTGTCGTCGTACCTTTGAAAAATGAAGATCGAGGAAAAAGGTAGGGTCAAAGTTTCAGAGTTTATTATTTAAGGGAATAGTTTACATGTAAATTACATAGTTGACATTGTTAGTATGTATTATGTTTTAAAACATGCAGACGTTTTCTGAATGAAAAAAGGGTTTTTAACATGAAGTATTGTCTAGAAAATTAATAAAACAATATTTAAATAAACTTTTTAAAACTTTTTTCGAATACCATAAAGAATACAAAAGAATACAATGAATAATATATCATCAGACTTTCAAATAACTAAGTATTTGTTGAAAGGTTTTGAATAATGCAATTCGAGTTGAAATTGAAGTTTATTTTAAGAAAAAAAAAAAGAAAAAAAAATTCTTTAATGAGGCTTTTAATGGCTTCTCCATGAATAAAATTAGAAAATATATCCAGTCATATATAAGAAAAAGTTTACTGGATCAAACAGATTCCCCTGATTACGAATATTTGGGTGTTTTTTCTTCAAAATCCTGGTCAGTTTTTGTTTGAACAATGTTTTTTTACAATTTTCTTATATATTAACACACACAAAAAAATTGGTGAGCATTTCCGAGCAAAAATAAAACTTTTTGTATGTTGCACTTTTTTCGTAGCATAAACTTCTTGCTCAGGAAGATTTAAAACTTGTACATTGTACATTTTTCCATATATGTACTACTAATATGAAATCATCGCATATTGTAAAAAAAACTCAAATTTGCTGGAAATATTACAATTTGCCAACTAAAAATCAATTTATATCATCAAAAAGCAAGTCAAATATTTCGCGAAATAGTGAATTTTGTGGCATAACGTCGATAGGTGGAAATATCAGCCGCCTGGGAGGTGAGTACATGGTACTGCAACTGCATACGACTTTTTGGAGAAATTCCTTGCATTCTCTTAATTCCCTGAATTCGTGTAATACTCTGAATTCCTGGAGTTCTTTAAATTCCTTGAATTCGGCGAATGCCTTCAATTTGCTGAATGTCTTGAATTCTCTTAATTCCTGGAATTCCTTGAATTCTCTGAATTCCTGAAATTCCTCGAATTTTCTGAATTCCTGGATTGGTTGGAATTCCTCGAATTCTTTGAATTCCTTGAATTCGCTGCATGCCTTTGATTTGCTAAATGGCTTGAATTCTCTAAATTCTTTGAATTCCTTGAATGCCTTGAATTCTCTGAATTCCTTAAATTCTCTAAATTCCTTGAATTCTTTAAATTCCTTGAATTCTATGAATTCCTTGAATTCTCTAAATTCTCTGAATTCCTTGCATTTGTTGAATGCCTTGAATTTGCTGAATGCCTCGAATTCTCTGATTACCTTGAATTCTATGAATTCCTTGATTTCTTTGAATTCTTTAAATTCCTTGAATTCTCTGCATGCCTTCAATTTTCTGAATGCCTAGAATTCTCTGAATTCCTTGAATTCTTGGAATTCCTTGAATTTTCTAAATCCCTTGAATTCTCTGTCTTCCTTGAATTCTCTGAATTCCTTCATTTCTTTGAATTTCTTGCATTTTTTTAATTCCTTGAATTCTCTGAATTCCTTGAATTCGTTGAATTCCCGGAATTCCTCGAATTGTCTGAATTCCTTGAATTTGTCGAATTCCCAGTATTCCTTCAATTTTCTAAATTCTCTGAATTCTCTGAATTCCTCGAATTCTCTGAATTCCTTGAATTCCGCGAATACCTTGAATTCTCTGAATTCCTTGAATTTTCTGAATTCCTTAAATTCGTATATGATAAAATATATATCATTGATTTTAGTAAAATTGAAGTGAATTCAGAGGAACTTCAGGAAAATTAGTAGAATTCAATGAAATTCATGATAATTCAAGATGAATAAAGAAAAATCAATTGAAAAAAAAAACAATTGAAGAATATGGAACAAATCATTGAATTCAGCAAGTTTGAAATTCCAAAAAATCCATTGACTTGTCAACCAAAGAGATGAATTAGCAACTAAAATGATGAATCTTCAACCGAAAAAATGAATTTTTAACAAAGTAGTTTAAGATTCCACCAAAAAAAGATAAATTCTCAATGAAAAATATAAAAGTTGATATTTCACACAAAAAAGAAAGATTCTTCAGTCAAGAGGGAAGAAAAAATGCAATCAAGTTGTTGAATTTTTAAGCCAAAACGACGAGTTTTTTTTTTAAATAATTGAATTTTTCACCTGCAAATATGAACTTTAAACAAAAAAGTTAAGTTTTGAATAAATATTTGATTTTTCTCTCAATATATCTAAAGTTTTACCAAAACAGTTGAATTTTTGATTGAATAGAATATTTTTTGAAGAAATTGTTGAACTTGGAACGAAATTTTTAAATTTTTAATCAAATAATTACATTTTTAATCAAAAACAAAAATAGATGAATTTTCAACTATTTTTTCATTTTTAAGTTGATGTGAATTTAGAATAATTAAAGGGAATTCAAGAGACTTTGTTGAAATTCTAAAGAATTTAAAAGAATGTAGTTGAAAACAAATTTTTAATCAAAAAATTTTAATGGAATTGTTTAGAATGTCAGTTAACAGAATTCCGGCCAAATTCAAAAGAATTTAATTGAATTGAAAAAATGTAAAAAAAAAACAATAAATTACATTAAATGCGAGTGAATTTAGAGAAATTCAAGTTGAGTTTAAAAAACTAAAAAGTTTAAAAAACAAAACAAAATCCATTCAATTGAGTACGACTGAGTGAATTAAAAAAAATTTGACAGAATTCAATAAAGTTCTATGAAATGCATGCGAAATATAGATAAATAAAAAATAATTCAAGTGAAGCAGATTTTGAAGAAATTTCAAAAAATTCAGGATAAATTCAAAAGAGTTCAAAGAAATTTCCAAAAATGCAATACAATTTAGAAATCTGTAGTAATTTCTCTTCAAAAAGTTACTAAAAAAATTACTTTAGTACAATTTACATAAATTTACTTAAATTTGCGTTTGCGTTGAATGGAGTTAGATTCACATTGAAACATTAATTTCTCAACAAAATAATTGAAGATACAGAGATTTTTAAAATATCTAATCAATATATGTTTCAATAGAAGTTTCAGCGCATTTTTGCCGTAATTTTAAGGGTGAAGATAAAAAAATCAGCACAATTCGCTTAGAGACTTTTTTTGGAAAAGGTATTTCGTATTCAAGTAAATAATTTTTTTATTAGTTCTGACAATCATTATGATGAAAATAGTAATAAGCGAGATCCATATGAGTACTTTGACTTCAAATTCATTCTTCAAATTTCAAAAAATAACATTTGTATTTCAATGCTTATAAAAACTCTGTACATGTAAGTATAATTTTTATAAATAGATTTAGGTTCTTAAAGTATTTGTTAGGATTTATTTTAGCTATTGTTTGCAATATAATGAACTCAATATTAGGGTGGTTAAGAAAAATGATCTTTGAATCTGAACACACACACAGCCTAAGTTGCACCTTCTTAGTCAAAAAATTATCCTAAAAAAAAATCAACATCGGATATAATTTAGAAGCCCTCTATTTGGGTTTTTCTTATTGATTTTTTGTAGTTTTTATTTTCTCAATGTCTTGAAAATGCAGGAATGAAATTTGTATACGTATCAAATTATTCTCTTTTATATTACCACTATTATCAATGATTTAATGAAAATTTTACATCTCATTTGTATGAAAAATAATAATTTTTTCTTAGTTGTTGCACATTTGTCTATATTGAGTAACTTTTTTTAATTTACTTTCTGTATTATTCTAATTGGCAAACCGTATGTCAAATTCTTATAGAAAAATGTGAAACAAGCACAATAAAATTTTTACTTTTATTAAAAATAAATTTGAAAATTTTAATTAAATGATTTACTATGATAGTAATGTAAAAGGAGATAATTCTATTTGTATAAAAAGTTCATACATGTACTTTCAAGGCATTAATAAAATAAAAACAATAAAAAATCAATAAAAGAGACAAAACTCAAATAAGCACAAATAGTCAAAAAATACATCTAAATCATATATTACTTAAAATTTGTTCAATGTGTTGACTAAAAAGGTATACAGGAATCTACAAATAATTATGCAATAAATTACAAAACCAAAATTACAGGAAAGTACAACTTTTTTCTATTATTCGAACGAATTTCGTACTTTTTTTTGTATTTTTTGCATATTGCTGTATTTTATTGTAGTTTTAATTTCCAACTAAAGAATTTAGAAAAAATTATAACTACAAGAATCTACAGGAATGTACAGTTTTTTGCTATCACAAAAAAACTTCTATGTTTAAACTTTGAAGGAATGGTAAAATATTAAAAGGGCATAATGAATAATCGTTATTAAAAAACAAAAAACCTCACGTCCCAAGTTTTTTTTTAAATATCTAGCAATTGATTGGACATCATATATGTCATTTAAAATTATGTCATAGCAATGTTCTGCATATTTGTGACCCCAGCTCGAAAAAGAACAACTTTTTGACTGAAAATAAAAATTGAACAGTCGAGAAAGAATAGAACACGGTCATTGAAATTTAAAGATTCGAACTCTTGGAGATATAAATTGTTTCATCTGAAGTTATAAAAACTGAACTACAAATTAAAACGCTCAAAGTGTATGAATTTGAAACTTTTAAAATTAAAGCTTAAAGATTTTTGTATTCAAACGCTCAATAATGTACGCGTGTAAACCGGAAGCTTTTAACACTTCAATTGAAAGCTATAAATTAAAGGATGAATAACGAAATTTATAAATTTAAAAAATCATATTTAAGGCAATTTTAAGCTAGGAACATTAATTTATACATCAAAATTTATTTTGAAATTTCACATTGTCCTTTGTTTTTCTGAATTTCATGCAGTTCTAAAACATAAAATTATCAATCACATTGTCATTTGTTTCTGAATTTCATGCAGTACTAAAGTATAAGGTGATCAATCACATTGTTACTTGTTCATGAATTACATACAGTTCTAAAACATAAGGTGATCAATCTAATTGTCATTTTTTCTTAATTTCCTATACAGTTCTGAAACATAAGACGATCAATTACATTCTCATTTGTTTCTGAATTTCAGGTAATTCTAAAACATAAGACCATCACTCACATTGAAGAGAATTTCTCGCGTCAGCTATCTCCTCGAGCTGCATTCTTGTTTTGTCCAGAGTGAGCCAGAGGCTTTTCAACGAGCTGTTCTTAAACTCCTTTTTCGTTTATAGGAATGCGCGTACCAGCACCTGCGCAGAATCCTTCGACTCGCAAACAATCTTTACAGGCCGAGGCTTTGCCTACTGCTGTGAAAAAACACCAATCCGAAAGGCCTCGGTCCAAGCTCTGACCACTACTTTCAAGGGAAATTATTCATTTTCAAACTTAATTTTCAAGGTGTTATCCCCTGAATTTCGGTCTATCGTTTTACGAATGCTGCCTATGAATACTGTTCTTTATGTTATTAAAAACGTCAGAGCTTATACTAACACTTGAAAATCCAAGTTTGTTCATTGATAATTATCGAGTCTGGCAGTATGTTATCCCTAAGCTATCGGTCTGGCGATTGAATAATAATAAACTTGGAGCACCAATAATTTATCCTACAAGAAAATTGGCTCTTGTACTATCACTTCAAATTTCTAATTTTTTCACCTAGCTCAGGTACCCAAACGTCCCAAGCAGGGCGTCTGCAATTAAGGGTTTCGAAAGAAGGGTCATTTCCTAGATATATTCGCCACAACCTAGGACTTATACTCCCACTTCACGAAAAACGTCATCAGCTCTTGGACTATATCACTTTGATTATCAACAAAAAGTGTAGACGCTTGAGCATGTTTATATCTGATATCCTTTAAAAGTCTGCGAAGCCAGATAGCTTCTTTTTCAGCTGATGCGACTGTGTCATATTCGGCCTTCGGGGTGCTCTATGATACTAATATTTGTCTCTGCGAAGACCAGGTTACAGGAGCACCTGCTAGAAAAAATATGTATCCGCTAGTACATCGTTTCCCAAACTTTTTTCGCACTTTTTAGAGAGGGGCAGGGCCGCCACCCTGAAATTTTTTCACAATACCCGAACCCTTTGTGGGACAATTAACCGCGCCTTGCGGGCGGTCCCTCGCTTCTTGCGGGTGGACTCTTGCGTCGCGCGACACTTTAAAAACGTATTAAAGTCTCACAATCTTCCAAATGTTTAAAATTTCTATAAGATTTCCATATTTTCATCAAATTCCAAAATGTTTTGAAAATTCAAAATTTTTTATAACATTTTGAAATTCCTATTAAATTTTTAGGTCTTTAAAAAAATTTGAAATTTTCTCAACATTTTAAAACTTTAATAAAATGTCAAAATTTTGACAAAATTTCGAAAATTTCAGAAATGTTCGGCTAATAAGAAATTAAACATGAATTTTAAAAATATAGTTTACGAGAAAAATTAAAAAATTGTATTTTAGGGAAAAAAGCTCTCGCGGCCTCAAATATGGGCTCGCCCGCATAATGCTGATGAAATGCCTTATCTCTATTAGTAGCAAGTTTTCAACAAATATCAGCATTATTTGAGCTAAGCCATTTTTTAGGCCAAGGGAATTTTTTTTCTCTTAAAAATGTAATTTTTTAATTTTTCTCGTAAACTTTGAAATTTATCGCAAAAGAACATGACATTTTTCACAACACTTTTTTAGAGGTTAAAACTTTTTTCTGCACACTTTTTGGTATCTTTCATTGTTTTCAAGAAAAAGTAAAAAATTCGATTGCAAGAAAAAAAATTCTTCTGGCCACAAAAATAATCTAGCCAGCATCAAAGTTACAAGCTATCTTGCTTATTAAACAGAATCTGCGATTTCAGGGGTAATTTTTTTCCAATTCAATGTTAAATTTTTAATTCAATTCAAAAAATTTCAGGTGTACCCTGTCTGATTTAAAATGGATTTCGCCTATACAATTTTGAAAGTATTATGAAATTTTTATAAAATTTCCAAAAATTTCGTAAATTTTGATAACAACAAACTTTCCATAATTCTTTGGTTCTTAAGAATTTAAAAATGGTTGGTAATTCCTAGATAACCAAAAACTTGAAAATTTTTCAAATGTTATAAAAATTTCAAGATAATACAAAATTTTTTGCTTGCACATTCAGGATCCTTAGGCGCTACTTTTCAATAGACTTTACCTTTCAATTTTCAAAATTTCGTTTTTATTGTATATTCCCTCATTATCCATAGAGCTATGCAATTTTGAATTTCTTTCTTGAATTATTGCATTGTTAATTTTCAAAATTGTTTTAGTTCTATCCTTTTCAATTTTCAAACCAAATAATTTATCATACTGTTATTCACAATGTTTTCATATTTTTTGCATCTTCAATTTTTATAGTCTTCAAAAAGGTGGAGGTAGAATTATTTTTCTTTCTTTTTGAGAAATCGTTTTTTGGAAAAAAGTTAATTCAAACCACGGTGATTCCGAATGAAAAAATTGGACTCTATTTCAGAATTAGTCGATCAAGGAACACTTTCGGGGAAAAAATAAAGATTTAGTTTACGAAGGCAAAAAGAGAATAAATAAGTTAGGTGATGTCTGGCTCTAACAGCCTGGTTCTACTGAAACGTTTGTCTAATTTTTGTCTGGACCTGGATATCATTTTCTACTTGCGCATTTATCTTATTATTAAAATTTTTGAAAAATGATGATCAGAAATGGCGGTTTTTTATTTGTCGCAATTAATTAAACAGTTTCTGATATATATTTCAGTTCAAGAAGTTTCGGTTTAAAATGGTTCAAAAATTCATCAGTCTGGTAAAAAATTCAATCTTTTGTTTAAAAGTTGAACTACTTTGTTGAAAATTCATTTTTTTATATAAAGATTCATCATTTTAGTTAAAAATGCATTTCTGTGGTAGAAAATTTAACTATGTTGTTGAAAATTCGATTTTTTGTTGTTTAAAAATAAGGGTTATAAAATGAAAATTTAACTCTTTAATTTCAAGTTGAGAATGTTTCTTTTTTTTTGTCTGAAAATTCATCTCCTTGGTTAAAAATTCAACTACTTGGTTCAAAATTGATTTTAAAAAAATTGAAAATTCCACTCTTTTCTAGAAAATTTTTCTTTTTTGCTAGAAAATTAAAAAATTTGTAGAAAAATTAATTTTTCAAATGAAAATTTAACTATTTTATTTTTAGTTGAAAACCGTGCTCTTGAAGTTTAAAAATTCAACTATTCAGTTGAAAATGTATGTAATTTTTGGAAAATTTGTCTTTTTTGAGGAAAACTTATCTTCTTGTTCAAATACTAACTATTACATGCTTTTAGGTCGTAAGTGAACCTTTTTGTTAAAAATTCATATTTATAGATTGTAAATTCAACTGTTAGGTAGAAAATTGGTCTTTTTGGCTTGGGAATTTTGCAATTTCGTGGACAATAAAACTACTTGGTTAAAAGTTGACTTTTATTTGAAAATTAATGTTTTTGATTAAAAATTTAACTACTTTGATACAAGATTAAACGATTTGGTTAAAAATAAAAAGTTTTATTTAAAAATTTGACTATTTGTCGGTCATTCGTTTTTTAGCGTTAAATTAATTTTTTTTACTTGAAAATGTAGTTATTTCATTTTAGGTTGAAAATTTTTCCTTTAAAAGTTTAAATTAAAAAAATTCGTAGAAAATTCATGCATTTTGTTGGATTGTTTTTTATTTGGGTAAAAACTAATCTTGTTTATTAAAAAATCATTATTTTGGTTGAAGATTCAACTATTTTGTGAAAAATTGGTCATTTTACTTGAATTGAACTGAAGAAAAATAATTTTTGTTTGTTGAAAATTAGTTTCTTAAACTGAAAATTTAACAATTCCATTTTTCGCTTAAAATATATCTTCTTCAGTTGAAAATTCAAACATTTGGTCAGAAATTCATCTTTCTTGACTAAAAATTAGCTTTCTAGTTACAAATTTTTCCTTTCCGGTTAGAAAGTTAACTTTTTTCTAAGACATTCGACTTTTTAATTTTTAAAATTGACTAAATTGTTGCAAATTGGTCTGTTTGTTTAAGGATCAAAACCTTTTTTTCATTTGTCTTTTTTAGTTGAATTAAATTGGTTGCTAATTCCTGGCGATTTTTTCCCTTGAAAATTAGTTTTCTAACTAAAATTTAAACTATTCCATTTTTAGTTTTAAACTTGTATTTTTTAGTTTGAAACTAAACTATTTGTTTGAAAATTTATTCATTATGTTAAAAATTCGTCCTTTGGTAGAAAATTAATATTATTGGTTGAAGATTTACCATTTTAGGTTAAAAATTCCGCTTTTCTGTAAAAAGTTTAACTATCTTCATGTGTGTTAAGAATTCAACTATTTTATTAAAAATCCAACTATTTGATGTAAAATTAACTTATTTTTTGAGAATTTATATTTTTGGATTAAAAAGTAAACTGTTTTGTAAAAAATTCGTCTTTTTGGCTTTAAATTTAAACTATGTGGTTGAAAATTCAACTGTTTGTTTGAAAATTAACTTTTTTCTTAAAAATTGATATTTTTGTTTCTCAAAAATTAATATGTGTCTGTTGAGGATTCAACTATTTTGTGCAAAATTAAAATGTTTGATTTAAAATTAATTTTTTTGATGAACAATTTGTTTTTTTTTCCTTTTTGACTGAAATATCTCTCTTGGTTAAAAATTCAACTCTTTTGTTTAAAAATCGTCTTTTTGGTTTGAAACTTGATCTATTTTGGTGAAAATTTAATCTGTTTTTTTTGTTTGGTTGAAAAATATTGATATAATATAACAATATATTAAGTTTTTGGTTTAAAATTGAAATCCTTTTTGGTTGAAATATTGAAATTGGTTGAAAATTCATCTTTTTACTTCAAAATTCGACTATTTTTTTAAAAAATTCATTTTTTTTCTTGAAGCTTCATAATTTTCATTGAAAATTGAACTAATTTGTTGAAAAAAAAAATTTCTTGGTTGGAAATTTATCTATTTTGTTGAACAATTAACCATTTTGTAAAAAATTCGTATTTCATTACTTTAAATTAAAATTTCTTTGGTTGATTGATATTTTCGGATTAAAAATTTAACTGTTTTGTTGGAAATTCCTCTTTTTAGCTTGAAATTCAAATTGTTTCGTTAAAAATGAACTTTTTTGTTGAAAATTCATATTTTCAGGTTGAATATTCAACTGTTTTGTTGAAAACTCGTCATTCTTTGTAGAAAATAATGTTCTTGGTTGAAAATTCATCTTCTTGGTTCAAAATTCGACTATTTGGTTAAAAAATTAATTTTTTTTATATTGAAGATTCGTCATTTTAGTTGAAAATTTAACTATTTTATTGAAAATTTGTTTTTCCTTGGTTGGAAATTCATCTTTTTGTCTGGAAAATTTATGAATAGAAGTTACATTTTCAGTTCAAATAAATAATAATTTTTAATCAAAAAAGAAGTTTTCAATAAAATAGCTCATACTTCATAAAAAAAATGAATTTTTAACAAACGAGTTTAACTTTCAACCAAGTAATTTTATTTTAAACCTAAAAGATGAATTTTTAACTAAAATGCTAAATATTCAACTGGAATACTTAAATTTTTTAACCGAAAAGAATAAATTTTAAACAAAAAGATTGACTTGCAAAGAAAAAGATAATTTTCTACAAAAAAAAATCTATTTTTAACCAAATATGTGGATTTTCAATGAAAAAGTTGAATTTTCAATTAAAAAATACAAATTTTCCGCCAAATTGTTGAATTTTGAACAAGAAAAGATCAATTTTCAACGAAACTGATCAATTTTTAACTAAAATTATGAATCACCATCTGGAATAGTTGAATTTTTAACCAAAAAGAGAATTTTTTAACAATAGATTTTAAATTTCAAACAATTAGTTTCATTTTCAACCAAAAAGATTATTTTCAAACCAGAAGATTTATTTTCAAACAAAAAGATTAATTTTCTACAAGAAATATGATTATCCAAAAAAATAGTTAAATTTTTAACTAAAAAAAAAAGTCAACCAACTAGTTTAAATCTGAATTAAAAAAATACTAATTTTGTACTAAAAATAGAATAGTTAAATCTTCAGTTAAAAAAATTAATTTTTAACCAAACTGATGAATTTTCAACTAAAATAATGAATCTTTAAGTGTGATATTTGAATTTTAAACAAAAAAGATGAATTTTGAACTAAAATGGTCAATCTTTAACTGAAACAATTGAATTTTCAACCAAAAAGATTTATTTTCTATAAAAAAGATGATTTTTCAACAAAATAGTTGGATTTTCAAATAAAAAAAAATTCAACCAAATAGTTGAATTTTGAACTAAGCAAAACAAATTTTCAACCAAAAATAGAATAGTTAAATTTTCAGTTAAAAAAAATTACTTTCCACAAAATAAACTAACTTTAAAAAAAATAGTTAAATTTTCACAAAAAGTGATGAATCCTATTCATTTCCTTCATGTTGTCCCATCACTATTCCTTTCCTTTCCCTTATCCAATCCCTATTCCTTTCCTTTACCTCATCAAACCGTGATTCTTCCCCTTTCAATTACCATCCCTATTCTCCTCCCTTCCCTTTCCCTTATCATATCCCTATTTCTTTCCTTTCTCTTCCCTACCCTTCGGTTCCACCCTTAATACTATCCCATCCCTATTCCTTCACTCTCCTTTCCTTCCCTTCCCTTTCCCTCATCCCATCCCCATTCATTTCCTTAATACTATCCCAACCATATTCATTTCTTCTCCCTATCTTATCCCTATTCCTTTCCTTACCTTTCCCTTCACTCATCCTCATTCCTTTCTCTCTCTTCCTTTCCCTTCGGTTTCCATCCCTAATCCTACCCCATCCATATTCCTTCATTACCCTCATCGCATCCCTATTTCTTTCCTTTCACTGATCACATCCCTATTGCTTTCCATGATCATGTCACATCCCTATTCCCTTCCTTTCCCTTACCCCATCCCTATGCCTTTCATTTCATTCCATCATCCCATCCCTATTCATTTACTTTCATTTCTCTTTCTTATCTTATCCCTATCCCTTCTCTTTCCCTTATCCCATCCCTATTCCTTACACTTATCTCATCCTTATTCATTTCCCTTATCGCATCCCTATTCATTTCCATTATCTCATCCCTATTAATTTACTTCCTTCTATTCCATCCCTATTTCTTGCCCTTGTCGCATCCCTATTCCTTTCCTTTACCTCATCCCATTCTCATTCCCTTCCTTTCCTTTCCATTTCCATCCTTATTCCCCTGTCTTCCCTTTCCCTTCCCATCCCTTCGCTTCTCATCCTTAATCCTTTCCCATTCATATTGCTTTTCTTTCCCTCATCCCATCTCTATTCCTTTCCTTTTCTCTCCTTTCCTTTCTTTTCAATTCCATCCCTATTCCTATCCTCTCCCTGATCACATACTTATTCCTTCCCTTTCATTTCTTTTCTTCATCCCATCCTTATTCCTTTCCTTTCCCTTATCCCATTCCTATTCCTCTGTAAAATCATTTGTTTTTGAAAATTCACGTTTTTAGTCTAAAATTCAACTATTTGGTTGCAAATTAACTTTTTTATTCAAATTTTAAATTTTTTTTAGAAAATTAGACTTTTTGGTTTCAAAATTTAAAAATTTGGTAGAAAGTTCAACTGTTTTGTTGAAAATTTTTCTTTTTGGCTTGAAAATTTAACACTTTCGTAGAAAATTTAACTATTTGCCTTAAAATAAACTTTTTTGTTAAAAATTCATAGTTCCGAGTTGAAAATTCAATTATTTTGTTGAAATTTTTTTTTTTTTTTTCAAAAATCAACTTTTTTCTGAAAATTTATATTTTTGGGTTGAAAATTAAATTGTTTTACAGAAAATTCGTCTTTTCGGCTTGAAAATTTGACAATTTGGTAACAAATTTAACTATTTTGTAGAAAAATTAATTATTTGGTTTAAGATAATCCTTTTTGTTGAAAATTCAATTTTTTGTAGAAAATTCGTCTTTTTAGCTTACAAAATTCAACTATTTAGAATAAAATAATTTTTTTTTAAACAATCATATTTTCGAGTCAAAAATTCAACTGTTTTATAGAAAATTCATTTTTTGGGTTGTAAAATAATTTTGGTTTTGAAAATTCACGTTTTTTAGTTGAAAATTCAACTTTTTGGTTGCAAATTAACTTTTTTGTTAAAATTTCAACTGTTTTTTTAGAAAATTAGACTTTTTGGTTTCAAAATTTAACAATTTGTTAGAAAATTCAACTGTTTGGCTAAAAATTAATTTTATTGTTGAAATTCAACTATTTTCTTGAAAATTTGTCTTTTTGGGTTAAAAATTCAAAGTTTACGCAGAAAACTCGTCTTTTTGCCCGGAAAATCTAACAAATTGGTAAAAAATTCAACTATTTCTTTCAAAATTATCTTTATTATTAAATATGTACTTTTTTATTAAAAATTTATATTTTCGAGTTAAAAATAAAATTGTTTTACAGAAAATTCGTTTTTTCGGGTTGAAAATTTGACAATTTGCTAGCAAATTCAACTATTTTGTAGAAAATTCAATTGTTAAAGGGATTTTAAGGTGTTTAAAATATATTAGGGTATTTTAAAAAATTCCAAGGAATTTTTAGTAGATTTCAATAATTTGAAGGGATTTTAAAGAATTTAAACTATTTTAGGGTATTTTTAAAAATTTCTTAGAATTTTCAACATCTTTAAAAAGATTCCAAGGAATTTGGGGTCGATTTTAATAATTTGAAGGGATTTTGAAGGATTAAAAATATTTTAGGGTATTTTTTTTAATTCCATGGAATTTTCGAGATCTTTAAAAAGATTCAAGTGATTTCAAAATACTTTGAAATATTTCAGCGAATACTAAAATTCCAAGGAATTCTTAATAGATTTCAATCATATCAAGGCATTTTAAAGAATTTAAAAGATTTTAGGGTATTTTTTTAAATTCCATGGAATTTTCAAGATATTTAAAAAGATTCCATGGAATTAGGAGTAGATTTTAATAATTTGAAAGGACTTTGAAGGATTTAACATATTTTAGGGTATTTTCAAAGTTCTATGGAATTTTCAAGATCTTGAAATAGTTTCAAGTGATTTCAAAAGATTTTAATGAATTTGAAATATTTCAGGGAATACTAAGATTCCAAGACATTTTTAACTCATTTCAGTTATTTAAAGGGATTTTAAGGTGTTTAAAATATATTAGGGTATTTTAAAAGATTCTAAGGAATTTTTAGTAGATTTTAATAATTTGAATGGATTTTAAAGGATTTAAAATATTTTAGAGTATTTTTGAAAATTCCATGGAATTTTCGAGATCTTTAAAAAGTTTCAAGTGATTTCAAAAGATTTCAAAGAATTTGAAATATTTCAGGGGATACTAAGATTCCAAGGAATTTGTAACTCATTTCAGTAATTTAAAGGGATATCAAGGCGTTTAAAATATATTAGGGTGTTTTAAAAGACTCCAAAGAATTTATAGTAGATTTCAATCATTTGAAGGGATTTTAAAGAATTTAAATTATTTCAGGGTAGTTTTTAAAATTCCATAGGAATTTCAAGATTTTTAAAAAGATTCCAAGGAATTTTGAGCATACATTTAGCCTGGCCTGGCACGAGACCAACCTCGACAAAGCCCGCGAGGCCTGGCAACAGGCGTTTGCCCGGGTCGAGGGGCTGCGCAAGCTGGTGCAGCGCTACATCGACGAAGCGCGAGCCATCGAAGACAAGCGCGAGCAAAAACTGCTCGATGAATTGTCCCAGCGCCTTCCCCGCCCAGAACAGTTCTAACCGGCACCACAAATCCAGTGTGGGAGCTGGCTTGCCTGCGATGGCGCCCTCAGATGCGCCGCATACCAATATGTGGAATATCATCTTCCAGGTATTCCTCACCCGCCACCACAAACCCATATCGCCCGTAATACCCCTGCAAATGCGCCTGGGCCGAGAGAAAAATCGGCGTTTGCGGCCAGATATCCTCAATGCGCTCAAGCGCCTCCTCCATCATGTGATGCCCCAGCCCGGTGCCCCGTGCCGCTGGCGAAACGATGACGCGACCAATCACCACATCGCCGCCCTGGGACTCCGGGTCCAGCAGGCGCAGGTAAGCCAATAGCTCATTATCTTGCCAGGCCATCAGGTGATGGGTGTCACCCGCCAGGTCCTGCCCGTCGATGTCCTGATACGCGCATTTCTGCTCGACGACGAATACCTCGCTGCGCAAGCGCAGGACGGCATACAGCTGGTCCTTGCCCAAGTCGTCGTGATGTTTGCAAATCCAATCAACCGTCATGATGTGTGCTCTTGTAAAGACGTGCCTGGATAGTAAGCGCGGCGGGCGCTGCTGTCTAAAATTGGCAAATGTGTGAATGGCGTCAATTTGCCATCATTGAGTGCGTGCGCTGCTGGCTGCTTTGTGTAATCTGCAATGCAGGCTCATTGATGAGCTACTGTTATCAGGCCACCGCCTGCCCGCCAAGGACTTTGAGCATGCCGAGATTGACTCGTGCCGTTGCTTTGATCGCAGTGCTGCTGCTGGCCCAGCCGGTGCTGGCACAGCGTCTGCGTCTGGTGGCGGATGGCTGGCCGCCCTTCACCGATGCCACCTTGATCAATGGCGGTTTGGCCACGGATATCGTCAGCACGGCCCTGGCCATCAATGACAAGCACCAACTGGGTGGATAAGAGAACTCCTTCATCTGGGCATCCTCTTGAAATTCTGGCCTTCACTTAATTACGATGTAGTGAAGTTCGTATCGTTCTGCTCTTCAATATGAAGTATATTCCCCGGTTCAACGTTTTCCTCACTCCGCGTGTTTCAGCATAACCGTACACGGGTTTAATTGAGGTGTTACTTAATGCCCCTCCATCTCTAAAAACGCTGCGATTGCTACTTCACCTTTACACATTGTATTAATAATACCGGAGGTGAACAGTGAGCGTCTACGGTAGATCTGCCTTTTTGAGAAGCAAATTGATTCCTACGGAGAGGTTTCTCCGTTAGGATTTCCTCTTTTAAGTAAAGGTCCACTAATTTTTTTAGTGTTTTCAGCATGAATGAGGTCAAGCTTAACGGTCTAAAGAATTTTGGCCCACAGTAGGTATGCTTACTCGGCTTTGAAATGGAGATTGCCTCAACCTTCCTGCATGTTATCGAGGTGCAGTTCATTGCTGAGCATGCCCGAAATATTCTGTGCAATGGGCCCGCCAAGGACTAAATTCCTCTTTGAATTAACGCAGGCAATATTTTATAATCACCTGCACCTTTAAATATTTCAAATTGTTTACCTACTTCCATTCTGTCTCTAAAAATTGGTCCGGCTGAGGGGTATGGCTCATGGACCTCCAAAGGCAACATTAAAGCCTTCAGTTGACATTATGAGTTACCCCTCAAGGTTCTATAAAGTCCAACAGTGTCAGCTGTATTCCAGTGTCTTCATAACGTGGAATTTTTCGGCCCCCACCACTTTCCCGTCTGGAAGTAATACATGGAAACGTAGCGTGTCGGTGTGTCGGCTCTGCTACGCGATGCGTCAGCCAGGTTCGTGTTAAGCCTAAAATACATGAGGCACGGCACGAAGCCGAGCTCGCCCGAGGCCCGGCTTCACGATTTGGTTTCGTCGGTTATCAGGAGCTTTGAATTGATTTATGTTTCCATAAATTGTCACCTTGAAGAAAGACTTCGTGTACATGTGATAATGAAGTCAAAGCAAATGTTAGCTTATACGACATCGACAGATCCTCCACATTTCTGTGGAAGATGCCGTGCATCTTCTTGTCGAGTAGCTGTTCTCGTAAGTTTTTCTCGTGTGCGTTCTTAATGCGGGCCTTCAGGAGTGAGTACTCTAGATGGATAAGATTTGATACATTTTGCTCATCCCTGATATTGATGTCAAGGCCAAGTGTTTCAGCAGCCTCCTCCACTGCTTTCTACAGGAACGGTCATTTACTTACTTTTTCGTGCTTCCTGACCATTTTAAGACGGGGGTCTCGTCCATGTGCGTCGATATGTGGTGTACCCAGAACAATCCTGTTGTGAAGACATTCAAGATTCGGTATACTGCAACCACCTTGACAGCGCAAGATGTAGAGTCGCGGAACAGAAAACTTAAAGTGCATGCTTTTTTTCATGTGCATATAATTTCGTGTCCCGAAATCAAGGGATCTGAGCTCGACAGTTCGGATCACCAAATCTGTCGGATGAGACGTTTGTATCTGCTTTGGAGGGCACTTTTTATAGATGTCACGTCCTGAATGCGGCTCTATGGCACGCCCAGGAATGTATAGGTCTCTCCAGGGCCAAGATGTCGCATAGTGTTTCTGTCGACGAGCTCAGGGTCTTCGGGGATTCCATTAAGTTGTCCTTGCTTTAAATAAACCTCCGCTCATTTTTCTAACCCCAGCTCAATTCCAATCTCCTGAGGGTATACATGAGTGACCTTATGCTTTCGATTTCCAGGTTTGACGCAAAAGTACCTTTCGGAATGACAAAGTGCGAGAGATAGTGGCAATAAGGTGAGGCAGAAGAGAAAAGGGCTCATGGTGTCGCCCTGAAACGCGCCTCTCTGAAAGGTGACACTATAAGTGATCACACCATGTTTTCCAGATGAGATCGTAAATCTGGTTTTCAAAAGCGGCATTAATCTCTCTATGCACCTCACGATGTGTGGATGAACCTTTAAGCTTTTCAACAGACAGATGATAAGTCTATGGGAGGTTGAATCAAAAGCTTTCCGGTAATCAATCCAGGCCATCGAATCGGCATTGTTTGCCGACCCATTGTCGGGTGCTCTGCGCGTTCGATCGTTTTGAACCGCATCTACAACTTGTTGGTATTTTGGTGGTGCCATTGTTGTTCCCACGAGCAGCTAGGGAAAGGGTTGGTCCATCCTTGTAGAGCCCCGCGTGCAAGAATAAGGCTGCATACTCTGTGTCAATAATTTAAAAAAAGACTGGCTTTTTAAGAATAAAAGGAATAACACCAATTTTTGACCATAAAAAATTATTTGAACAATTTAAAATTGCCGAAAAAATACTTGAGAACTTGTCACTGATCAAGCATAAAAAAGCATGCTGTAGAAGTGTTAAAAAACGTGATCTTAGCAGGAATTTTAAGTAAAACTGCTATTTTGCATTTTCAGGGCATTTTCCGAACCCAATACAAAGTGGTTGGGGCGTACAATTCAAAACTTATGGGGTAGAAACGATTCTCAGAATATTTTTTGAGAATTCAATCAAATTCAATTCACGACAAGTTAATAAAAAGTAGTTTCGTTGTCCATTTTTCAGAAAATTGTGCTTTTCCCGTTTAAAAACTTATGTTAACTTCGAAGTAATGCAATTTTTCGCCAGAAGCTTATAAAATAGGTGGGGGAGGGGGGACTGCTCCCCTAGCAAAAAAAAAAAGTTTTTTTATATCACCCTAATATACATACGTCAGAATTATCAGAGACATATACGTCCTCTTCTCTGGAATAATGCAGGATTCTTCTTTGTGTCCGTACAGAACAACGACCAAAGTCTTGATTCTCATTCGTAATTAAATGCAATGGATAAACCGGGAAATAAAATCAAAATTTGCCTTTAATTATTTCAGAACAAATTGGGCATGCTTGACGTTTTTAATGTGAGCAGAGTCTAAAAGACTTGAAGTTTGTAATAGATTGACTTCTACTGTTAATAATGAAAAAATGACGGCAGCACTGTCAGTTTTAACCATACTAACTAATAAAGGCGCATGAATATACCCCAAATTCCATATTACCTAAGTTTCATTTGACCGAAAATCAAGTTGCCGAACAATCATTTTAGGTTTTTCAAGATTCATCTACGTCGATATATCTTGAATCAAAATTTATGTATGCCCGGCCAGAGTTGGTTACAAATATTTGTTGAGGTGCGCATATTGAATGAATATGGTAGAGTTGATAATCTGATTTTTCAAGAAGTGATATATCCAGTACAAAACGAAAATATCCATTCCTCACCGTGATCGTATATTTTCATGCTTGTGCCAATTTTCTCGATACTGACTGTTGGTTCTCGGCTATGAAATACGAATTTGGTAGCATGGTCCTGTACATGTCGATGTACAACCTCCAGCTGATTGTTGGTTGACAGAGAGGGATTCAGATGTTCTCTTTTAGCGTCATATATAGCATATAGAAATTGATGGGCTGATTTTGTGTAGCTATCGAATAATGATATTTGAATCAAGTTCAAACTGATTAAGCTGTCTTTCTTGATTTTCTACTCTTGGGTGTGTTTGCTCGAGATCAGCTCTCAAAACATGGGTTTGTTGCCGAATGAGCTGAGATATAAATTCTTTTCCATATCATTCTCCTCGTTGACTTTTGCGTCTAATAGTTGCTCATCGTCATAGGTGATAAGTCTTGCAACAGGTCTTATCATTCATGTCAGAAATCCTAGCTTTTGAAATGTTCTCTGTTGTCTGATGTTCTTCGCTAGGTTTTGTGGATGACGGTTTTTGGTATTACGTTTCAGTTTTTTCTTATAGGGAGGGCATGGGCTAGGTGGTCTGGCTTCTTTCGCCTCATGCGATTTATTCATCACACCCAAGCAGGGTTGTCGTGCCACTATATCGGAGGGAACCAATATCTCTGGAGTGGAGTTATACTTCTTCACCTCGTTGACATATCAAGCATACTCGTATGCTTTCCCTAAGTCCTTTAAACGACTTCTCGCCACAAAGGTCTGTACATTTTTCTTGCAAAGCATGCGCTGCCTGGCTCAAAAGCCCCTGCATTCTATAATAACAATTACAAACTGTTTCTTTCTTTTTGTCGTAAATTTCATGAATTCCAGAAAATACCAATGGTATCTAATCGGAGGTGCAAAAGACAGATCTCGGGGATTAATTTAATGGTTATCACTAAATTTTATAATGATGTTGGAATATTTTTCAAATCAATTTATAGTGATTTGAATTTGAAATTTTTATTCTTTTTGAATTCGAGGGAATTCTCGATTGACTTTAATGGTTTGAAGGAAGTTTCAACGCTTTTTTTCCTTTTTTTCGGACTGTTTGACTGGTTCCAGGGATTAATTTAATGGCTATCACTGAATTTTATAATAATAATGGTCGAATATTTTTCTAAATAATTTAAAGTGATTTTCATTTGGAATTGTTATTCTTTTTGAATTCGACGGAATTCTCGATTTATTTTAATGGCTTGAAGGAAGCATAATAGTTTTTTTCCCCTTATAAAAACATTGGCATTTTTAGGACTTTTTGACAGGTTCCAGGAATTAATATAATTGTTTTCACTGAATTTTATAATAATCTTCGAATATTTTTTCAAACAAGTAAAGTGATTTGAATTTAAAATTGTTATTCTTTTTGAATTTGAGGGAATTCTCGATTGATTTTAATGGTTTGAAGGAAGTTCAATAGCTTTTTTTTTCCTGTTATAAAAATCATGGCATTTTTAGGACTTTTTGACATGTTCCAGGGATTAATTTAATTGTTTTCACTGAATTTTATAATAATGTTGGAATATTTTTTCAATCAAGTAAAGTGATTTGAATTTGAAATTGTTTTTCTTTTTGAATTCAAGGGAATTCTTGATTGATTTTAATTGTTTCAAGTAAGTTTCAAAACTTTTTTTTCCTCTTATAAAAATCATGGCATTTTTCGAGCTTTTTCACCGGTTCCAGGGATTAATTTAATGGTTTTCACTGAATTTTACAATAATGTTCGAATGTTTTTCTAATCAATTTATAATGATTTTCATTTGAAACTATTATTCTTTTTGAATTCGAGAGAATTCTCGATTGATTTTAATGGTTTGAAGGAAGTTTTAAAGCTTTTTTCCCCTCTTATAAAAATCATGGCATTTTTAGGACTTTTTGACAGATCTCGGGGATTAATTTAATGGTTATCACTAAATGAGCGACAAAGATGGTTATAAAGCACTCTTAGGGCCGCATTGTGTCTGTAGATATAAGTGGTTCCTGCGTGGGTGGGGCACCCTGATAGTATGTGTTCTAGGTACTCAACGTGTGCATTTTCTTGTCGAGTAGCTGTTGGCGGAATTTTTCAACCTTTGTTTTCTTTACTTCGGATTTTAGAAGTGTATCTAGATAGTGTGATACACTTTCCTCACTTCTTATGTTAAAATTCAGGCCAAGGATCTCGGCCGCCTGCTCCGCGGCATTGTAAAGGAACGCTCCTTTGCCAATCATCTTCTCATCGACGTGAGATATATAATCGCGGAACGGTCGAATTGATATACAAGCTCTTGTGCGTATGCATGCTCTTACGTGTAGCGATATCTGCTTCGGAGAGATTCCTTCACTAATTTTACATCCTAAATGCGGCTTTGAGGCATCTCCAAGTATGCATAGGTCCCTCCAGTGTCAAGATGTCTAATAACACTTATATCCACAAGACCAATGTCCGTGGGACACTAGTCCTTGACGATATTAATATTAATATATATATATATTAATAATATCTTGACGATATTTACAGCACTCTGAAGTTTGCTTTTATCAGAAGCATAGATCTTCAGGTCATCAATATAAAATACATGAGTGACCTCATGCTCGCGACGATTAGTGTCACCACAGAGGCATCCAGAAGAATTTCGTGATGCGACAGATAGAGGAAGAAGTGTAATTCAAAAAAGCATCTAGTTTTCCAAAGGGGCATCAATCTCTCTATGCATCTCACTATGTGTGGATGTATCTTCAAGCTTTCCAACAAACAGATGATAAGTCTATGTGAGGTGGAATCGAAAGCTTTCCGGTAGTCAATAAAGTCCATTGACAGGTTGCGTTGATGGGCTGCAGCGTCTTTACAGACACGCCTGTCAATTAGTAGGTTCTCTCGACAGCCTGCTACAGCTTTTTTCGAGCCACCTTGTTCGTACATCTCACGCCACACAGGCTCAATTCGCCGAACAATCCTGTTGTTTAGGACAGCTGTAAAGATCTTATGCATACAGTACCCTCTACATTTCTTCCTTTGGCTACAAAAATACTGTCGTACATTGTCTTGTATTTTGGAAAAATTTAAATACGCAAATTTGTAATATCATCCCAATTAATAGCCCATGAAAAAACATTGTTAAGATACTCTTTTATTAACGCAATAAAATAATACAATTTCATATTGAAATTGTTACATTTCAAATGCATTTGCTTTAAGAAAAAGAGATTAGTTTTTTGCCATGAGGAATGAGTTTCTAATCCAAAAGGACAAAGTTTCAACATAAAAGCTGAATTTTCGACAAAAAAAGAATACTTAGGAAAAAAGTTGAATTTTCAAGTAATTAATGTTACATTTATAACTAAACTATTGAGTTTTTGATGTACAAAGATGAATTTCCAAGCAAATAGACGACAAAACGGTGAATTCTGAACAAAAAATGAACCCTAAGAAAGAACATTTTTCTTCGACAAATCAATTGAACTTTTAACTCAGAAATATATACTTTTTGAAGGAAGAAATAAATTTTAAATCAGAAAGTTAAATGTTAAAACAATTCCAGATATAAAAAAATTTAATGGCAGTATTTATTCATCAGAAGGAAAAAAATTGAGGGTCAAGCGTTTGCAAAATTCAAATACCTCTTTTCGGGAAACTCTAATATATTTTGCAGTACATATAAGATTACTCAAAAATATTAAAACAGAAAATATACTTACATGCAGGGATAAACTTTCATGCTGAAACAATGTATTTGAATTTAAGAATGTCAATAATATATACATTGTAGAACTTAATTATGTTTTGCTAAATTTAGATTAAATTGAGTATAATGCAACTAAAAATTTAGTTAAATTCAGTTCAACTCCGAATTTTAGTATATTTCGGAATTGAAGGTATAATATTTTTATTTTGTAACAATTATTAATAGCATTTCTTTCATGAGAAAATTAGAATTATCCAATATCCAGTAAGTTGCAGTTATACTCACCCCTTTATATTTCTTTTTAAGGAGCTTTGGATGAAATTAGGTACCGGTGCTTCTACAAGATTAGCCCCAGCATTACATGTTTGTGTCTAAAATTATGGGACTCAAAATTTATTTTTTCCGGTATATGTTAGCTCTAAATAAGCACCAAATTTCTGTGCAAAGTAGAATTTGACACCGCTGATAGTTTCCGAGTTTCACATACCACAGTCGCCCGAAGCCATCATTACATTTTCTTGAGTAAAATGACCGGCACAACATTTATTTTTTGCGGCACATATTAGCACTAAATAGGCACTAAATTCCTGTGCAAAGTAGAATTTGATACAACTAATAGTTTCTGCGTTTTGCATACCAAAGTCGTCTGAAGCCAGCAGTACATGTTTTTGACTAAAATTACCTGGCATAAAATTTATTTTTTGCGGAACATATTAGCACTATATAAGCATTAGATTCCTGTGAAAAGTAGAATTTGACGCCACTAATTGTTTCCGAGTTTTGCATACCAGAGTCACCTGAAGCAAGCATTACATGTTTTTGACTAAAATTACCGGGCACAAAATGTATTTTTTGCAGAACATATTAGCACAGAATGAGCACTAAATTTCTGTGCAAAGTAGAATTTGATAAAACTAATAGTTTCCGAGTTTAACATACAAGAGTCGCCTGAAGCCAGTATTACATGTTTTTGACTAAAATTACAGGGCACAAAATTTATTTTTTGCAGCACATATTAGCACTAAATAAGCACTAAACTCCTATGCAAAGTAGAATTCGATACCACTAATATTCACCGAGTTTCGCATACCAGAGGTGCCTGAAGCCAGCATTACATCTTTTTGACTAAAATTACCGGGCACAACATTTATTTTTTCCAGCACATATTAGCACCAAATAAGCTCTAAATCCATGTGCAAAGTAGAATTTGTAACACTAATAGTTACCGAGTTTCACATACCAGAGTCGCCTGAAGCCAGCAATACATGTTCGTGACTAAAATGACAGGCACAACATTTATTTTTTGCGGCACATATTAGCACTAAAGAAGCACTAAATTCCTGTGCAAAGTAGAATTTGATACCACTAATAGTTTCCGAGTTTTGCATACCAGAGTCGTCTGAAGTCGTAGGTCAGACAATGTAAACTAAGTCTTACGCATGATTCTCGAACTCATTCAATAAAAAAATAATATGAATGGCTTTAAAGCAGAGAATTACAAAAATTAACCAGATAAATTTGTTTGAATATTAGTAACAATATGCTAGTAATGGTGTTTTCGAAATAAATTTTTTTTTTAACAATGTTATAAACTAAAGATTTTTTTATACTTACTTTACTTCTTGTAGAAACATTTATCGCTGCAACAGGAAATTTCCTTATTTTTTCTTAAAAACTAAGAATATATATGTTTCAATATTAAATTTATAAATGCGCAAGAATTAGGTTTTAAATTTAAGTTTAATCTCGGAAAATAATGCTAAAAAATAGTCATTTTATAAAAGTTGAAAATTTCAAAAATTACAAAAATTAAATCTTTTGAACATCTGGAAATAATTAAAATTATAGTTAAACTAACACTTGAATTTAGTCTTAAATAACCTATCTGGAAGGAAAAGGATATTTTTTTAAATTAAAATTTATCAAATAGAAAAAACACATTTTTTCAACTTTTGTCATTTACTAATGTAGTTTTAGACTTTTTTCAAATACTGAATTATATTCAGCTAGGATTTTTTTTTTTAACTCACGCATTCACTCTTAACGATTTTTCACACACATACACACTTTACAAAAGTTTGTCACTTTTTTTCAAAAATTTTTTTTGAATATAAAAATACCACACAAGATTTTTTCAATTCGCGCACACTTTTTTTCGATAACACTTCACTTTTCAAACTTCAGGAACGTCTTCATTTTGGAACTCCTGAGTTGGTGATGAGGTTGGCGATGAGGTTGGCGTTGAGGTTGGCGTTGAGGTTGTCGTTGATGTCACTTTTTTAAACCAATGACCAACGCCGTTGGTCACCAGTTCGGTTTCGATTCCACGGGATTGTAGGAAAAACCTATCAAATTGGTAACTGTCATCGTTATCCAAGAATCCGGTCTCCATCATGGCAATCATCATAATGCAGACAGCTCTTAATTCCTGCATTTCTACGGTCGACTCTTCAATGAAACGGCAGAACTGCACTGAATTAAAACATTAATACTGGAAAATTCAGAAAACAATATAAATGCGTATTACTAATCTCGCAATTCTTTTTTTTTATCAACGAATTACTAGATTCTGAGCACATTTTTGGTCGAAAATGTTGATAATACGTACTAATTAACGAGTGACTTCTTTGTCCTTAATCCCTCGGAAGTATCGAATTTGACGTTCAAATCAGAACGAAAACCACTCAACCCACTCTCCAACATGTTCTCCACATTATATTCACTGTCGACACATGTTTCAAGTATCAAACGATGGTTTAAACTAATTAAAAGTGTTGTAAAACACGGCAAACGAGACAACGAACGTCAGTCGCTCCAAAACTGCATTTTGGGTGTCGGGTGTGTTCGCTCGGCGTTCGATAAAGGTCGTGACACAGCCACATCTGTTTCACATTCTGGAGTGTCGATTTGAGTATACTGATAGTGAGTCTCAATCACCTGTGGATATTCAAACAGACTATAAAATTTTTGTCTGCCTGACTATGAAGAAAAAATTGTGGATGGTACTTGAGACTATCTAGATCATCAAACTGACTCTCTAAATTTTGACACTTCAAGTTTGACTATCCATTTTTCTCCGTGTACACGTCGAAATTTCGACGTGCACAGATGGGCACGTGCGAAGTTGCTACGTGCAAATTTGTCCGTCGCCCTTATACTCGCAGAAAAAGTTGCATTGAAGCAAACGCATCGTCCTCTTGCTTCTTCTGCTTTGAACCACATGAAAATATTTGTTATACAACCTGGACAATTTCTTATAATGTTCGATTTTGCTCAAAACTTTGCATATGTAGTTCAAAATTCTGCTCAAGCCCAATTTTGGAACTACGATCAGTGTTCGATTTTCACTGTGGTAGTTTATTTTATGGCAATGGGAGAACTAAAGCATCGTAGCATAGGTATTATTATTATCATTAAGCCATTTCCCTCTCGGGGTAGGCGTGAATTGCTCGGTTGGAAAGTAGTAGTGTGTGGATGGGTATATAGGTATAGGGTAGATAGGTATAACAAGGAATTCATCTAATTCAAGGAATTCACGGAATTCATGGAATTCAAGGAATTCATGTAAATCAAGGAATTCATGGATTTTAAGGAATTCAAGGAATTCATGGAATTCAAGGTATTCATGGAATTAATGAAATTCAAGGAATACAAGGAATTCAAGGAATTCACCTAATTCAAGGAATTCATGGAATTCGAGGAATTCAGGGAATTCACGGAATTCGAGGAATTCAAGAAATTCAAGGAATCCAAGGAATTCGTGGATTTAAAGTAATTCGAGGAATTCATGGAATTAAAGGAATATATGTAATTTATGGAATCCAAGGATTTCATGGAATTCAAGGAATTCATGGAATCCAAGGAATCCATGGAATTCAAGGAATCCATAGAATTCTAGGATTTCATGGAATTCAAGGAATCCATGGAATACAAGGAATTCGTGGAATTCATGTAATTCATGGAATTCATGTAATTCATGGAATCCATAGAATTAATGGAATTCAATGATTCCATTGAATTAAAGGAATTCATGGAATTCAAGGAATTCAAGGAATTCATGGAATTCAAGGGATTCATGGAACTCAAGGAATTCATGGAATTCAAGGAATTCATGGAATTCAAGGAATTCATGGAATTCAAAGAATTCCTTGAGTTCCATGAATCCCTTGAATTCCATGAATTCCTTGAATTCCTAGAATTCCATGGATTCCTTGAATTCCATGGATACCTTGGATTCCATGAATTAATTGAATTCCATGAAATCCTTGGATTCCATGAATTACATAAATTCCTTTAATTCCATGAATTCCTCGAATTCCTTTAATTCCACGAATTCCTTGGATTCCTTGAATTACTTGAATTCCTCGAATTCCATGAATTCCCTGAATTCCTCGAATTCCATGAATTCAAGAAATTCAAGGAATTCATGGAATTCAAGGAGAATTCAAGGAATTCATGGAATTCAAGGAATTCATGGAACTCAAGGAATTCATGGAATTCAAGAAATTCATGGAATTCAAGGAATTCATGGAATTCAAGGAATTCATGGAATTCAAGCAAATTGTATTCTAAGTGTAGAAAAGTAATCTTATTAGTTGCAACTTCATCTTTTTGGTTCAAATTTCATTTCTTTGGTTAGAAATTCAACTATTTTGTTGAAAATTTGTTTTTTGAAACATTTTTTAAGTGGAGATTTAACTATTATATTTTGGTATTTTGTCTTTAATTTAAATGTATAAAAGTAATCTTATTAGTAGAAAATTCATATTTTTTGGTTCAAAATTAATTTTTTGTTGTTGAAAATTCGTTTTTTTCAAAACATTTTTTAAAGCGAGAATTTAAATATTATACCAAAAAAAATGTTGTTGATTAATCCAAATTGTATTCTAAAAATAGAAAAGTAATCTTGTTAGTTGCAACTTCATCTTTTGGGTTCAAATTTAATTTCTTTGGTAAGAAATTTAACTATTTTGTTGAAAATTTGTTTATAAAAGACAACATACCAAAATATAATAGTTAAAATTCCACTTAAAAAATGTTTGAAAGACAACATACTGTAAGGTGTACATCTATCACCCTTAATCTAGGCAGCCTTATATACTGAAGGGACGACAGGTCCCAGCATCCAGGGGCTAGGAAAAGCGAAGTCGCGATATTCCCACCTACGCAACATGTGAGAGAAGTGGGGATCCCCGAAAGGGTTGACGCTTTAAAAAGCGGATGCTGTGCTCTAGAGATTCATAATTAATTATTACCAATTGAATGTGCGTGCAGTGCAGACGTGTATTTCTCTGAAATTCTTAATCGATACAAGGGGCGTCCTCGTAGTGACGAAGTTTCCATCTCCGGAAAAAGGTCATAACTGAGAGGCGAAGGTGTGTGGCTCGCGTCTCTCAGTTCTCGAGTAAAGGCGCGTGGCGCGCCGACAGCTATCATGGCTGCAAGCAGACCAAAGAGATCTAGAACGTCGACGGAAAATGAAGATATCTGTACCCAAAACAGATACGAAGTCCTGTCAGACAACGCCAACAGCATGGACGAGGTGGATGAGGAGGACGACACTAGCTCCAAGGGCGAGCCCGACAAGAAGCCTAAGCAAAGGATACCAACGTTCAGCTAGCAGGACCACACATAGAAAAAAACAACTTAGACAATATTTCTTTGCACAATAATTTAGTGCTCATTCAGGGCTCACTCAATGCCATATTGCCAAATTTAATGGTCCGCAATTTTTAGAAAAAACCTGTGGTCATGCTAGCTTACCGTTCAGCTAGCAAGACCACACACCCCAAAAAAAAACAAATTAGACAATATTTCTTTGCACAATAATCAAGGGCTCATTTAGGGCGCACTCAATGCCATATTGCCAAATTTAATGCTCCGCAGTTTTTACAAAAAACCTGTGGTCATACCAGCTTGACGTTCAGCTAGCAGGACCACACATAGAAAAAAAGCAACTTAGACAATACCTTTTTGCACAATAACATAGTGCTCATTTAGGGCTCACTCAATGACATATTGCCAAATTTAATGGTCCGCAATTTTTAGAAGAAACCTTTGGTCACGCTAGCTTACTGTTCAGCTAGCAAGACCACACACACAAAAAAAAAAAACAAATTAGACAATATTTCTTTGCACAATAATTTAGAGCTCATTTAGGGCACACTCAATGCCATATTGCCAAATTTAATGCTCTGCAATTTTTAGAAAAAACCTGTCGTCATACCAGCTCAACGTTCAGCCAGCAGGACTACACATAGAAAAAAAACTTGGACACTATTTCCTTGCACAATAACTTGGGGGTCATTTAGGGCTCACTCAGTGCCATATTGCCAAATTTAATGCTCCGCAATTTTTAGAAAAGACCTGTGGTCATGCTAGCTTAACGTTTAGCTGGCTGGATCACACCTAGAAAAAAACGACTTAAACAATATTTTTTTGCACAATAATTTCGTGCTCATTTAGGGCTCACCTAATGCCATATTGCCAAATTTAATGCTCTGCAATTTTAAGAAAAAGCTCATGGCCATGCTAGCTTAACGTTTAGCTGGCAGGACCACACATAGAAAAAACAACTCAGACAATATTTCTTTGCACAATAATTTAGGGCTCATTTAGGGCTCACTCAATGCCATATTGCCAAATTTAATGCTCCGCAACATCTATCGATGAGCAGGTTCTCCCGACATCCTGCTACGCCTTTCTTTGAGCCGCGTTGTTCGTACATCTCTCGCCATACAGGTCCAATAGTCCGAACAATCCCATCATTTAGGATAGCTGTGAAGATCTTATAAAGTGTTTTCAAACAAGTTATTGGCCTGTAATTTTTAGGTTCAGCTAAGTTGCCCGTCTTCGATAGGAGCACTGTGCGCCCTTCAACCTACCACTCCGGAATGGGCTCTTCCGACTTTAGATATGAGGCGAAAATTCGGGCCAGATGCTGGTGGGTTGGAAGAAACTTCTTCCACCAGTAGGTCGTGATACCATCTGGTCCCGGAGCGGAATAGTTCTCAATGCCTCTTAATACGTTTTTCACCTCCTCGGTGGTGATAGGTGGGCATTCCCCCTCAGGTGTTATGAGGGCACTGCACAGCTCCTTGAAGCTATTTATATTTTTGAGTGTTCTTTCAGTAGATACTGGACTTCGTAGATTTCTCTCTAAAATGCTTTGACCTCTTCTGGTGTGGGTAGGTGGACGACAGTAACTGGAGGGGCTTGGAAGAGTCGAGATGGGTCGGACAAAAACTGTTGATTTTCTCTAAGCCACCTCTCTCTCCGCTCTAGACTTCTCCTAGCGTTAGATAGTACTTGTATTCTGTCAACAATACGCTGCCTGATGGTCAGTAGCTTTGAATTGTTGAGTGTGTGATGACAGACCCGCAGTTCGTGCGCGAACTGTCGAACCTTGGCAGTGAAAGTCCTACCAGATGTTATGTGGTCAATCAAACACTGAATGCGGGAAGCGTACTGTCTTGCCCAGCTTATCTTTGTGCTGAGTTGATACATTCGTCTTTTGGTCTCATGATCAAACGTTGGTTTTGTTTTACGGTTTGCATCTGCCAAAGCTCTCACTGCATTATGCACACCACAATTAATAGTCCAGAGGTCGGGTTCTTCGGAAAAATCTCCACGCAGCTCGTCATCCAGTTCAGCCAGATCTTTGGGCTTAAGAGAAACCTGAATGTTGATGTTTCTCCGGGTCCTGAAGCAATTCGTGATCGAATTCTCGGCTCCGGCCGACTACAACATCACTGCCAAGGAGAAGGAAAA
Source organism: Andricus grossulariae (assembly GCA_011634705.1). Lineage (NCBI taxonomy): Eukaryota > Metazoa > Arthropoda > Insecta > Hymenoptera > Cynipidae > Andricus > Andricus grossulariae. The sequence continues at coordinate 219,107,513 of JAABKJ010075445.1, forward strand.
GGAGGAGAGGTATCAATCCCTTAAAAGTGAGCTGCAACGACTGTACCCAAACTATTCGGTTAAAGTAATTGTCCTTGTGATCGGTGCTCTTAGAGGTGCAAACATATCACTGGTTCGTAACCTTAAAGCCATGCCCACGTGCCAAAAATATACGAGTACCAAGGCACTTGCGAGATGGATGCAGAAAGCTGCCATCCTTCAGTCACTACGTGTCCTCAAGACACACGAGGGTTTCGCAGGCCTATCGCTGTGTTTTGGTCGTGCCCTTTGGCCATCCATCTCACGGTCATGAGACGAGGACATAGGTGTGATTTACAGCGGTTCTTCTTGGAGTCGGTTTCAGTTTCATAGATGGCAGTTGCTCCCAGTGGGACTCTGCAGTGTTTGTTTAACCTTTTTTTAAATTATATGTCCGAGAAAAGTACTGGCTTCCATTTACTTAAAAAAATTGAAATATAGTCCACTAATTATTTAAACTTTATCTGGTAGAAAAGAAAAATCATTTTAATATGAGAAAATGTCACCCAGTCACATATCCCTGACTTTATTTTCCCAACGTAGAATGCTTATAAAGTAAATATTTGTAAATATTAAAAATATTTCTTTGCTTATTGCACACTTAACATTTTTTTAATGTATACAGTAAAGCCAAATTCATAGTAGACATATTCATAAGTGCGAAAGAGACGCTCTTATGCGCCATCTTCTAATGTCTCACTCGCACTCACGCTTCTCTATGACTACTATGAAGTTGACCTTACGATATTGAGTACGGCCATGACCTTGATATTTACCGGATATGACAGGCAGCGCTTGCGGTGGTCTAAGCCTAAAATCCCTGAGGGATAGAAATTTGAAATTTACGTAAGATAGCATGTGTGCATTGTTTTTAAATATAATAAATGCATAAATGCTTGCTTCAAAAACGTATATAACATTTTTCAAAACGGAGAAAAATAATAGAGGAAACTTTCCTGCAAAAAGATTTCGTGCGGTCTACCTCTGGGCATTCTGCCATTTACTTTACCTTTATACACCTGTTTGGTCAGTCGTTCATCTTTCATTCTTACAAGATGTCCGAACCACCTTAACTGATTTCTTTCCCATATATCACCTTCACTGTTTCGAAATCTGCACCTTCTTCATCGAAGAGAGCCATTCTTAGACACTTTTCCATAAATATGATAAATAGCCATGAAGACATAACGCATCCTTGTTTTACGCCTTGCACAATATCCAAACAGTCACTCAGTTTCCCATTTACCCTTAAACTCGCTTTACTACCTGCATATATTCTTTGTATTGCTTGTACGAGCCGTCCACGTACTCCGTACTCTTTGAAGACTTTCCATAGTTTACTTCTATTTACCTTGTCAAATGCTTTTTCTATGTTAAAAAATGTACAGAAAGCTTTCTTTCCTACTCTTAAGCTTTTTTCTGTGATCTGTCTTAAGCTGAATATCTGATCTGGACATGATCTTCCTGGCATAAATCCACTTTGGACTTCCCATATCTTTTCTCCTGTAATTTCTGTTACCCTAATAATTCTCTAAAAGAGTCTTTTAAAGCATCTACTATCCCGTCTGTATCATATAGCATTTCGCCTTTGTTGTTTCTTATGCTTACAAACTCTGTACTTTTACTTTCCTTCATCTCTTTATATATTAGTTTCATGGTTCCTTGGATGTCGTTTTCTAATTTCTTCTCCTCCTCTGTTCTGGTTTTATCTTTACTTTCCTTGACTAGTCAATTAACTTTGTTCTTTTTGTGTCTAATCATTTTCAAGTCTACTTCTTTTCTCATCGCTAAGACCTCTGATGTCTAACGTTCTCTCGTGCACTTTTTTCTTTTCCTGTTGGGCTGCCTTAATTTCATCATTTCACCATGCATCACCAGATTTTCTTCCTACAACCGCAATACCACATACTTCAATCGCAGTTTTAACAATGTTATCCCGTAACATAATCCACGCGCCCTCTACATTTTTATTGTTTTCAAGCCCCTTCCAAGTTGCCTCATCTATGCGTTCGTTTATCTTATTCCTGCTCTTTTATTCTTGTGGCTAGTTCTGGGTACTTAAGTAAGAAGAGTCGATGATGTTCTCTTCTTACACTTTGCCGGCTTTTCTTTGTCAAATAATAAAAACGCATTACATCTCTGTTCATATGATATGTCCATTTTATTCACCTTCTTGGTTGTTGAACCTCTGCTTCTGGCTTTGGTTATACTAGGCCATTTGCTTCTGGAGGTCGGTTGGTTGCCTACTCATTTTTCTTTTCGATTTTCGCAAAATATTTTAAACAAAAAAGATTGCAAAAATCTTAAAGATCGTTATATTTTACCCATAACTATCACAAAATTATTTTTATTTAACAAACATTTTTTTCAACACTTTCACCTTACATTATTAGAATTCTAGGCCAACTGCATAGTTGGCGCCGCCACAAGGCGACCATCAACTCTCATGAAAATATTTTCTACATGCCTCCATCAGAAAGGTGGCATGAGGCTCAGGCCTGTACGACTATGTGTAATAGAAATGGCGGAAGAGTGGACTTCGGCGTGGCACGGAGGGGTGCAGATGAGTTCAAAAAGTGGTGGTAAGTGGCGCGAATTGTATCTCGATGAGGGACATAAAGAGGCAACAGGATTGCGCAGTCATAAAAGTGACATAAAAGTGAGGTTTAGGAATACATACATACATGCGCACTATACATGCTCACAGAGTCTTAGTTACTAAAACGGTGTTGGTGGCGCTGAATTCCGCCAATTCTCTTACACATTCGTATAGGCCTGATGGGGCTGTCATGGAGTATAACAGATTGAAATGAATATCGGCCAATATAAATTAAATTGAATTAAATGTCAGATCTGGCGATTGCTCGTGTTCTTATAGTTTCTCGTAAAGTGCTTCAGGAGAAACAACAAGCGAAAGGAGAAAAGAAAGACAAAGATAAAAGATGAAATGATGGAATAGATGCATATATAACAGATTCATATATAACTATATGTATGAATATATAAATATATATATAGTTAAAAGTTTGTCATAAGGACAACCGCAGGATTTCGCCGGGAGCAGGTGCTAATCTTATCAAAAGTTTACACTGAAATTCACGTGTCAATAAAGTAAAAAACAGTACCACTCTGATAGAAAATTCAGCGTTTCCTTTAACATGTACTAGGTGGCGTTGCAAAACGAGCAACCCGGTATGGCATGATTCTGGGCCATGAAATTAGCCCTACCCGGGCCAGGTCATGCCAGCCCGATTGGGGCCAGATGGGTAATAGGGAAAATATATGGCGATTTCTGCGAGGTATGTCCTATACTGAAAACTGACTGGGTCCCATATGTTTTTTGCTCGACTTTCCGTTGATTATTATAATTCCAAAGCCGCTTAAATTTTTCTTCAAGTTTTCAAGCTGATTTTAATGTTTAAATTTCGTAGAGAAGTAACTTCCATAAAAAGGTGCTTCTTTGTATACATGTTTACATCATAGCAAGAAAAACGATTATTTATAGCAAGTGACTCGTGTTTACGAGAGAAACCGATAAAAACCTATTTATGGCGTAGTAAACATGCTACTGCTTAGGTTTATATTCAAATAACCACAGCTCAGCATGCGCATTAATTTAGGAGGTCCGAATTTGAATAAATCTGTTACCTCCGTCGTGGAGATTTATCTTCTTTCTTTTTCAATATAATCGAGGAACAGGAGGTCTTCATTTTCATTTACCGATGTTGCACGATTGAGTGTTTGTACCTACATACCTTCCCACTTAATCTATTAGTTGAAGATCGTTTCGCACTGCTCACATTTCTCCATGAGCAATGGTCGATAATACATTGATAAATCGAATCACCGCACCAACCGACCGTTGCACGCGTATCGTTAGATTCACGCTGCGAGACCAGAGGCGCAATATAAATGATCACTTTTAAATGTTCGCTCTTTAAATTATGAAATTAAGTACACTCAGAAAACGATTTGGTTGAATCAACAAAATTTTGTTGGTTCAGCCATAGAATATGGTTATCATATGGACAGCAAAATATTTTATAATTTGAAGGGTCGGGGAACAAAAGGGCCTATCCCACAAATTTTTCGAAATTGACTTTTACACATTTTTGGACTCCTCAAACGTGTGAAAATAAGTTTACAAATAAAAAAAGTGTCGGTAAGGTAGGAAGCCGGTCACGTGACCCACTCGTCACGTGGCCTTGAAACGAAAAATATGCGCCTTACCAACAAGAAAAAAATGGTGTCGAGAAAATTTGTTCACTTTTTTAAAATGAACAATATTGTTTCTTGACATGTTTTTCATATCTCGTATAGTTTTGTTGGGAAATTATGGATTTTTTAATTTTTTAAAAAGCATTTTCGAAGGATAAAACCAGAACCGTCAGTCAAAGTTCAATCCAATCTTAACAGTCTTTCGAAAATTATCGCGCATACAGGACACAAGCAGGCAAACACCTTCGTTAAAATCGTTTTTTCTGACTCAGTGGGTCTCAAAACGTCGAGATTTGATGAAAAAAGACGAAGTCAAATTTTACATAAAACTAATGACAATGTAAACAAATTAAAAATCGGTTGAAAATAGTAGCCGGAATCGTATTGTGAACGTTTTCTCGTCACTTTGCCTGGCTGTGCGGTGCTGCACACAGTGGGGCAAAACTAGTGATAGAAATTCCAAATGGGTACTCGGATAATACCCCGTTCGTGACAGGTAGGAAATACAGTACCCTTCCACCTATCGCGAAAGTCTGGGACTGAGATTCGCGTCCGCTGAGTTCCCCCACCACATCAAAAATCTTTCTCCGCTTGCGCTTTATCTTCATATCTTATAAATTACAAAAATCGAATCTATTCAAAAAGTTTATTGTCAAAATTTGACAGTTGAGATAACAAGAATCAGAGAACATTCAGAGGTTATTATGCAAATTTTATATAACAACCCTTAAAAACTTGCTGGCATGTCACACGTTTTATTCAGAAAAAAATATATGAATGTGAAAACTCTGGATAGGCATTTAAGTGTTTCCATATAAAACAATTTGTATTGAATTTGTATTTGTCTAGAATTGATAGCCACTTATAAATGAAAACTAACTTATTAAGGGCATGTGATACTTAGAAAATTATAGATTTTAGCAGTGTTAGGTTCCCCCGGCTTTTTTTCTACAATAATACATATCTTTATGGCAGGAAGTTTTTGCTGGTTACAGACCACCGTCCACTTGTTTGGCTGCACAATTTAAAGGATCCCAATTCTCGCTTAGGCCGCTGGAAAATCAAATTAAGCGAATATGATTATGACATTGTGTACAAGCCGGGAAAGGTAAATGCGAACGCTGACGCGCTCTCCCAAAATCCTTGAAATATTAAAAATGAAGGCAGCGAGACCTCCCGTCTTCCTCCCTCTAGCGTTTTGACAGGTACCAGGCAGAACGCCGGGAGGGTGGAATCCGGAAGTGTTCTCGATAAGGAAGACCCTAATAATGTAGACAAATCAGAAAACATAGTAGAGTACGTCTTTTTGAGTCGCGGTGTCCCCGATACAATCGCGAAAGCAATTAGTTCCGATGAAGAGCCGGAATCGGAAAACTATGAGACTGCTCCCGAGTCAGATGAGGAGCATTTTCCCCTGGTACGGTGTACCAAAGTAACTAGACTAAGGGTACCGCTGGGAGTTACTAGGGACCCCGTATCTGTGAACTGCCCCATCACCATGAATGGCGCACGAACTGTGGGGATGAGGCACTTGAACCACGGAGATAGTAATAAAATCAGTAACAATAAACAATATTTATCTGATGAACAGCAAGACTACAAAATGGGGGTTGCGTCGACTGTCCTAGTCAGACAAGGTCAGCCGGCCGTCGCCTCGGGGTGCGATGACTTTTTCGCAGCTTCGAAGGCAATCCCTGGTAGCACAAATCAGGGAACCCAGTTACGATACGCAGAACAGGCAACAAGTCCGCTGCAAGCTTCGAGTGGGGAGAGGGGAGAGAGTGCCGGCGATGTTCGAGGTACGAGCGAAACGGTTGCGGAGGGGGGACTACCTAACTCAAGGGAGTACAGGTTAATTGAAAGAGAAGGGATGGAAATGAAGGCGCGTGTAAGCGAGATGATAGAGCATGAATTTTCCCCGGTGCTTGTGGTATTGGAATCATGTTTGAAATATAGCAAAGATAAATTGCTTATGGGAAAAGGCCACATTGTCAACTTCATATCGAGTGACCTTATCTCTACGAATGCCAACGATTCTATCGAATTTATCTCTAACGGGTTACGATTCATTTCAAATGCCAAACAAAGAGCCAATTACGTTAAAAATTTAAGAGGATGTGGACTAACTTGAGCGCGTATGTATTTGCGAGCACGCCTGGCTCCAAATTACATATTGTGAGTCTAAATAGTGTTCAATAAATCCTAAAATTCCTGTTCAAGCGCATGTTCTTCGTCCCTAACAATGTATCTAGGAGCTTTTATTGTTAATTTTTTATTTCACTCTGTTCCTTTTCACCTTTTTAAACCAAGCATCATTTTAGTTCAACCAAGTGCCATGTTGAAATTAATATTCCACTTAGTTTACCTAGCCTTTCAACTTACTGTTAATTGTGAAAAGTGAGCTCAGGACTCACAGATATATTACTTGCAAAATTTCAAAATTCTGTTTAAATGCTAACTTGGATGACCAAATTCTTCCTTTTTAATTTTTATTGAAATTTCACACGTCAATGTCAGACGGACCAATTTCCAGGTCTTGGTCCTGGTTGAGAGGTCCTTTGTGACAAGCAGGTGACAAAATTTTATTATTAAAAATGGAGAGCACTGTCAGTACCCAACTCCAGAATGGGAAGCCAGTTCACCTATCTCTTACCATTATGAGCATTATTTCTCAATTTCCAGGTCTGAGCTCGGTTGAAGGAGAACCTTTGCACTGGCAAGACACAAGTCAACCGTTCTCACTATGGATTCGGGTAAGTCAGGATTCGAACGTTGTGAAAAGGAACCAATTTCGGGTGATAAAAATGAAAATTTTAGAAATAAAAAAAAAAGAACCTGAGTGTTTTAATCTCCTGGATACCGTGTCTTACGATGATTCGCAGGACCGTGATAGTCTCGACCAACGCCTTCGTTGCTTCGTTTCCAGATAGCCTGGTTGCCGTTCCGAGAACCCCGTTCTTCCGCTGAGTTGGATCGCAAGTAAAGTCTCGATCGCGCGGTTTCGATCGAGTGGTACCATGTATCGTCGGTCCCGCTGGTCTCCCTACTCTTGGGGTCTGGTATCTATCGGATATCAACGAACTAAAAAGGAACCCTCAAAATGAGTTCCATTGGAGCCTCAGTTCTAAATGATACCAAGTTTTACTTGAGCCGCAACTTTACTGAACCCTTATTTTTTTCTGTGTAAGTGTTGGCTAGCAACATTTTTTTACAAGTGTGCTCCTGAAGTACTTTGGATCCACTTCAAGTATTCTAGAATATTCGGAAATTTCCTGAAGTACATAAAAATACATTAAGGAAAGTGAAACTCTCTTGTAGTATCTGAAATCTCCTCTAGTAACTGAGGTGCCTGAAGTTTCCTAAAGTAACTTAAAGATAACTGACGTCTTCTGAAATCTCCTGAGGTATCTCGAAGTAACGGATGTAATGAAGTATCCGAAGTCACCTAAGGTAATTGAAGTCTTCCGAAGTATCTGAAAATTCCTGAAGTAACTTGAGTCTCTTGAATTAACTGAAGTACGTATTTTTTCTTAAATATTTCACGCTCAAAGTATGAGAAAAATAACAATTTCCTAGATCAGGAATCATATGTGCAACAAGATAAATGGAGCCGTTCTCTGCAAGAACAACTTAAGCCGAAAAAGTTCAAACAGAGAAAATACAAAAAGAAAAATAAATTTAGTAATTCTTTGATAACTTAGTCTAAGTGTCGCACCTGTACCTGCACCTGTACCCACCTGACAGTAAATATTAGATGATTGACATTTAAACTAATATAAAACGTGTTAAAGTTTTGCGTATTTTTATCGGGTTTCATTACATGCTGCAGTTAAATTAGTCACTATTCGGGTAAATATTTCAATTATAACCAACACATGTTTACAGGGAGTGCAGATAGCGAATACTCCTGTTAAAGGACTTTTTAATTTAATCTTTTAAACAAGTAGGATTAGTATTGGGTTGTTGTTTGTCATTTCCACGTCATGTAATCTCATTTTATAGAATCAATATGTATTATTATTGTGTGAGAAGTTGTAGGCTCCGGAAGCTACGATCATGGTTCCTTAAAGCAACCAATCCCGACACAACTGGAACGTGTACGTCATCCACTTATTTTAAAGAGTCTGTCCAGAAATGTGTGGAAAATCCAAAGACCGAGCGCGTAGCGCGAGATAAATACATTAGCGAGTGCGAAGCGTGAGATAAACATATTCTCGAGCGCGAAGCGCGAGAACCAACAGTCGCGTCGTTTTGGCGAACCTCTGACATAATTGATGGCTTCTTGAAGCAGTCCAATGAAATTCCTCGCTGGAATGATTTTGTCCAATTCATTCTGCACAACAAGATTAAAATTGTGCGGGTTGCAATGTATAAACATTGCTCGTGGTTCGATTTTTGGGACTCGACTCTGCAACCCAGTCACTCCGCCAGAATTATTTGCAGCACCGTCAAAGTATTGGCCTCTGCACTTGCTGATTGGTATACCAAATCTGGTAAAAACATCCATTACAATCTTAATCAAAGTTGATGCTGTTGTACTCGTTGTGGAATAGAAGCCAAGAAAAAATGCTGTTAATACCAGATCATCGGATGTCACTCTAAAGCAGATTTTGTTCAGTGTTCGAAATGTCGAGTGTTTCGTCGATTTGAAAGGCATAAAATTTAGCACGCTTTATTTCATCGATATTCTCCAACAGAATTTTTGTGGCCATAAATTTCAGAATTGCATTCTGTATGTCGCTGTGAAGCCACTTAGTCCCGGGCCGTTGTATCCACGATTCTTTCATCTACTTTCATTAGAAAAGGATCAATTGACCAATCACTAATCGCCATCCTTAGAAAAGGAGAAGTCGACGTTCTTCTGACGGCCCACTTCCCCACCACTACTGCCCCTCCATTCGCCTCCCCACCCAGACAAACCGCTACTTCTCGCACCTATACATACCCACCCCTACAACCCTCCTTTCACCTATGTCCCCTCTCCCATAATTCCCCTCTCTCACTTTCCCTACCTACTTCCCTCACTTCCCCTTCCAGGAAAAAAGTAAGACGGACGGACAGACACCCGGCTGAAACTACACGGAAGGAAATTTAGGGTGACTGCGGTACTTATAAGTACCACTTCTGAGCTAAACACACGAGCGCCAGCGCGCCCTGTGTTCACTATGTATTTCTGTTATAATTTCTTGCAACTGGTTGTTTGTTATTAATGCTGGATGTATTTTCTTTTCTCGGGCATTTATCACGATATTTGTGAAGTGTAGGAATGTGCCGAGTAGGTGATTCAGTTTTGCTTCTATGTGCGCAGCCCATTGCCTTATATAATTTATATATAATAAATCATTTATCCCTTTTTCTTGTGTATGCATGTTTTTCATGGTCTCTTCGAGCAATGATTGTCTTAGGTGTATTTCTGTAGCTCTGGTATGTATTTCTTTACGTTTATCTTGAATTTCTGCCTTAACAATATGAGTTTGTTGCCTTAGTATTCGACTTAGATTATTTTGTTCATCCTGTAGTTCATGGATTAGGTTCGTATAATCTTCTCCGTCTTCTGCAGTTAAAAGCCCGACTACTGGTCCTAAAATGGATCCTATTAATCCTAGCATGGGTACTCGCCTTTTCTTTATTGTTCTGGGTTGAGAGCTGGTTTCCGGCTTGTAATATTGTATTTCGGAATGTATTCTATTTAGATGTTTATGTTCAACCTCGATTCTGTCGAGTTTACTTGTCAATGCATCTAGTATCACTTCATCTCGGCAATCCTCTTGAACTGATTTTGCATACAATTTCTATAGTTAAGGTTGATGTCTCGTAATATGTATTTGATTTGAAAATGTTGGCTGAAGTTTCCGCTGTCCAAAATGATCGCGATTCTCCAATAGTTTTGGTTTAGCTGAATGGATTTCAACTTTTCATAAAATATTCCTGAATTTTTGCTTAAGGGTTGAATCTGGTATTGCGTGAAACTTCCGGAGACGAGTGAAAACAAGAGGACTAAAATCCATTTCCATTCTGTAAACCTTGAAGCTGAATTGTGCCACTACATTTGTAGATTGAGAATTCTATTATTAACATTTATAATGATTAGTGGTGTAATGTTTGGAGAAAGGAAAGAAGAAGGCAGCCTCCAAATCCTCTTCCTTTTATTTCTTTCGTTTTTCTTCACATTTATTTATCTTTGCAAATTACATGGAATGTACATTTACTAACACCAGAACGTCGGCCAGTAAAACATGACCTGATAGGCGCAAGGCGAGGATGAGATTTTTGTATGCGTGTGGTCCTCTTATTTTACTTGTTAGCATAATATTTCTAATTGTGGATGGGTGGCAAGATCCTTACTCCATTCAGGAATGTTGAAATCATCGTGATTAAAAATTCCAGGTTGAATTAAAAATGGCCAGAGAATAATCATGTCGACTGAATAAGCAAACACATCGATAAGAGCCTCTATTCGTTTGCGGTGAATTGGATGCATTTGTCTAAAATAAATATTTTACTGCATATATTTTAATACGTTGGCTAAAACTCCGTGATCCGATATTTGAAGCCTCAAAATCAATTTTTCATGAGCTTTTGGTCCGCTGGTTGCAATTTTGAGGATAATATCCCTAGTTGTTTCTATGCTTCTAAGGTTTCGTGCCCATTTAGGAATAAAGCTATCATTTCTTTCGGAAATTTTCATGTGAAATAAATATGGTCATAACATAAGCAGATCAATTTTGTGCATAAAAACGACGGTAAGAGAGTCTATATGCTGACAGTGGATGGGATTCACCTGAAATCTAAATGATAAAGGCTTGTCGTTTAATTATCAATTGTTTGACATTTTATCTGTGAACGTTTAAGTCTATTGACGTGTACTGCTGCAGGTTTGTCTTTTATGTCAATTTTCACGTTTCCTTTTCCTAATATTTCTAGCACGTAGTAAGGCCCTTTATATTGATCATCAAATTTTTTCTTAGTTTCTTTCCCAATCAATAAAAAGACGTTATCTCCTGTTTTTATTTGTAATGGATTGACTTTCCGATCATGATATATTTTTTACTTTTCTTTAGCTGCAATTAAATTTTGTCTCACTTGGGTTCTCACTTCATTTAATTTTGTTATCAAATACATTAGGTAATCGTCATAAGTTTGCAATTTTTCTTGCTTTGATAGAGGTTCATTGGATGGTTGACAAGTCAATTTACCGAAAACTAATTCATAGGGCGTACACTTTGTACCTTCGTGGACACTTGTATTGTAAGAAAACATGGCTACAGGAGAAATTGTAATTTTTCCTGGTTAGACGGGTGAGTGGCTCACAGATTCTAGCGTAGTCCTTGATAAATCGCCTCTACCATGATGTGGCCCCTATGAATCATCTGACTTGTTTCACATTTCTGGGTCGAGGATATTCAAGTATGGGGCGGACTTTATCATCGCCCACTAGCAACCCATCTTTGTTCACCTTGAATCCCAGAAACTTTACTTCTGTTTGACAGAATTTACACTTGTCTCGGCTGAGCGTCAGCCCAGCTTCATTTAAGCGGCTAATGGTCTGCTCCAACCAGTACAAGTGCTCGTCAAAGGTTTTAGCGACGACGATCACGTCGCCGAGATATGCAAATACGTGGGGTCTCATTTCCGGGGTGATGACCTTGTCCATCAACCGTTGAAAGGTTGCTGGCGCCCGGTGAGACCAAACGGCATACGTTTAAATTGGTAAAACACTCTTCCTGGGATAGTAAAATCCGTGATTGGCTTACTATCTTCACTTAGAGGGATCTGGTTGTAAGCCTTGTTCAGATCCAAAGTTGAGATGTAACGAGCGAAATTTAAGCGGTCTAAGATTTCTGCCATAAACGGAATCGGATACGCATCCTTCTTCGACACCTCATCAACCCGTAGAAAATCAATACACAGACGGTAATTACCATCCGGCTTACGGGCCATTACCACCGGGCTGCACCACTTACTACTTGATGGCTCAATCAAATCCTGCTCAATTAATATATTTGCTTCTTGTATTAACGCGTCACAGACTTTAGGTGACATGCGATGATTCCTCTGGCGAATAGGAGGATTCCCGTGTGTGTAGATCACGTGTTCGACAAATTGCGCGGCGGGCAACTTATTGGGTTTTGGTTTAATTATAGCCTTCAAAAACTGTTCTAACCTTACTTTTTCCGCTTTATCCAGCAACGCAATGCCTTTACAAGTGTCGATCTCATTCTCGCCCGCAGGACCAAATGCAAATTTTATGATTGGCTCGTCAGCCAGCCACAACTGCTTGTCACGCAAATCCAGAACGAAACCGAACTTTTCCGCAACAATTCCATGACGGTGTTACAACGTTTTTGCATTTATTATAACAATTCCGTAACAGTGTTACAACGATATGTGACCAAAAAAAATGTTTTTTGTATTATTGTTGCACTTAGTTTATATTTTAAATAATCAAATTTCACGCACGGTCCCCAACACATATAATCGCATGCTTAAACCCGTTGAAAAATCGCACTTGATGGGGATTCGAACCCTACCTAAACTACATAACTCGTATGTAACTAGCCGATGCCTTAGCCAATTGCGATATCGAACCGCTTGAACGTTCGTGACAAAATCTCGGCTATGCTTTTTTGCTGAAAAGCCAGGGTTATCTCAGAAATATATTCATTATTTTTTTAGTTGAGGCATATTATGAGAAGATGGGTTTAAAAAATGGTAAGGTGCAAAAAAGTGTATAACCGGTAAGCATGCAAAAAATGCCCCCAAAGGGAATCCAATGTTGAGTCAGCCATTTGAAGGCATACAAGCAAAAAAAATTTGTTCCAAAATAAACCGTCAGCCGCCATATTGGATGAGTAAGAGGGAGTAACGTACATTTTAGTTTTTAGTTTTTTTCTCTGCTTCCATCGTTAGAGAAAATCTGAAAATATGCACAGTACTTCTTTTGATCATTCTCAACGTACATGATTTTTTCGAAAAAATTTTAGCGGAAAATTCAAACTCAAAAAAAATTTCAAAATTTTTGGTTGTATTTTTTCGTGTGATAAAACTGAAGTACTATCTCAGTTTTTTATAATAGAATAGTCTCCCAAAGAGTTATTATTGTAAATTTGTTCAGATTTTTAAATTTAGGGGATCTTAGTGTAAAAAATCTTCCCGCTGCGCGGCACATTCTCATCGCCCGCTTCGCGCGCGGCTCGCAAGTTTGAGCGCGCCTGGGGCGCTCGATAATATATTTATCTCGCGCTTCGCGCTCGATGATGTGTTTACCTCGCGCTACGCGCTTGGTCTTTGCATTTCCCCCGCATTTGCGCCCAGACCTTTTAAAATTAAAGGTCAAATCATCGACAACTGTAATTTGGTGATTGTGAAATTTCATCTTTTTAATTGAAAATGGAACTGTTTGGCTAAACATTAATCTGTTTCTGTTGAAGATTCAACTATTTTGTTAATAATTGGTCGTTCTTGGATGCATTTTACTGCTTTTGATTTCCAATCAAAACATTTTTGGTTTAAATATTCACAATATTATATTTCTCCTTAAGAATTCATATCTGTTAGTTGAAAATTTAATTACTTTGTGGGAATTTTTACTACACTGTTAAAAATTGAATTCTTTTGGATGGAGATACATTTCGGTGGATGAAACTTGAACTCCTATGTTGAATTTTTTTTTGCTCAATAAATTTTTCAACTTACAATTAAAGTATTTGCTTGAAAATTCATCTTTGTAGGTAAGTATTGTAGGAAAAAATATATAAAAATAAATAATAAGTCTATAATGATTTTCCTACCATAAATTTCCTATACTTTTTTCGCCATTATAGGAATCATAAGAATTATAGGAATAAAAATAAATGCCAAAAAATTATGAGAAATTCATTATCGAAATATCACTATATCATGGTAATGATAATTATTATTTCCCAATGATACTTTTTCGCAATATTCGGGTCGAAAACTCATCTCTTTGCTTAAAAAGTCAAACATTTCGTTAAAAATTCATCTGTTTTGGTTGAAAATTAACTTCTTTCGTAGAAAATTCATCTTTCTGAATTTCCAATTCAAACGCTTTTTAAAAAACTCACTTATCGGCTTGAAGATTCCATTCTAAGTTTGAAAATTCTTCTCTTTTGGCAGAAAATCTTTTTTTAAATAAAAATTCAACTATTTTGTTGAAAATGTAATACATTTCGACTTTAAATGTACGAAATTCAAAGCGTTGTTATATAATGGGCATGAATTCGCGTGAGAACCTAATACCCTCGGATTGTGAACAATATCCATTAGAAAGATTACGGGGGCTTATTAGCGTAGACTAAAAGTTTCCTAGCTTCAATACTATAAGAAACGGAACGGTCTACTGTTCAAGGCAAGTGAATTTCTGTGGTGAGCAGAGACTACGTGGTCGGTCTGACCATTTCCAGTACTCATGGTATAAAAGTGGTTATGTAGATAATAGGCCGCAAGATTTTGAAAATCCCGTAGATTTTGTCTTGGGAGCGAATGTTGGCAGCACTGCTCAGGTTTCAGTTCTGCCTATGTTGCCAAGGAAGGAAACTTGTAACTTTTACTACTTTTATTTCTTGGAAAATAAATTGGTGGTAAATGTAACTACTTTATTTGTTGTGACTAGAATTACCATCGTTACTAATATAACCTACGTAGGATTACTAACGGCGACTTGCTTCCGCAATAAACTGGTTAGTTACTTTTATCATCGAAGTGGTTGTCACAGCTAATACCATCTATACTAATAAAGAGCTTCTTGTCACAAGTAACCATTTTTTTTCAGTGTAGATAAAGCTTTGTAACGGTGACAATTTCGATAGCATATTACATCACAAGTAGGGTTAGGCACATCTTTACACGGGGAGGTTAATGTTCGCAGGACGAGTAGTAACCATGGTTTTCAGGTCGTCCTTGGGAACATTGAATTCCACGTGAAGACGTGTGCAATCCTATGAGTGATGTACGAATTTTTTATTCGAAATCAGTATATGATGAGAATATAGGGCCCCCTGAAAAGTGAGCGTTAGATAGCCCTTTACCAAATGGTGCAAGACCTCCCTTTGAATTGAATGGGTTTTTATAATGATTATGATCACTGTCGGAACATTCTTCTGTTTTGTTTTCCCATTTGTCGAATTTCTCGAAGGCCAGCTCATACTTATCCTTTGATTTTTCGGGTTGTAAATCTTATTTTGCTTCTTTCACTTCTTCAGTGGTGGGACTTTGGTTTTTTGTTCGTGATTTTAAGTGCAGGAAGATTTAGAATTATAGCATTTCACGACGTAATAGCAGATAATTAAAAATTTCACGGATTCTATTGTTTTAGATGGAAACATACGATTGACGTGACAGCCAGCTGTTTTGGTTGTGATTGATAATCTCGTATGGCGCGAAATTTTCAAAGTGGTTCGATGCGAGGTAGAGTTTTGTATATATATATATATATATATATATATATATTTATAACGCTCCATTTCACCAGGTTTGAATAATTGCAACTGTTTTAAATTTATTATACGCAGATATGAAGGGCAACCTTCGTATAAACCTTTACGTATGGACATAAACAGGTGACATCTGTGCACGTGCACAGTTAGCTAAGTTCCATCTGTGCACGTGCACTGTTGGGCAAAGGACATTTGTACACGTGTACAGTTGTACGAGTAATATCTGTGCACGTGCAAAGTTGGACAAGTGACATCTGTGCACGGCCAAGTCAGGAGCCCATCTGTGCACGTCGAAATTTCAACGTGCACAGTTGCCAGGTACACAACTGTAAACGTGCACAGTTATCCAAATGACGGCTGTGCACGCGTACAGTTGCCTCGTAGACAACTGTGCACGTGCACATTTATCCAAATGACGACTGTGCACGTGTACAGATGGCACGTGCTCATTTGGCACGTGCACAGTTGTCCACCTGACCAACAACGTGCACAGTTGTCTACCTGTCCAACGACGTGCACAGTTGTCCGTCTGGCCGTCGACGTGCACAGTTGGGCACGTGCAAAGTTGCTACGTGCAAAGTTGACCCCATCCCTTTCGGAACGACGGGAAAAAAATAATTTTTTCATATTCGGGATCTTCGGGTTCTCCGAGTTCACTTTTGAAGAGTTACAATTGAAAACTGTTCGATTTAATTGATATATAAATATAAAATCCTAACTTTGATGATTCTGAAGATGAAAAATCAACTTTTTAATTCTGAATATTCCAAATTAAAGAAATTTCGAAAGTAATTTGTCTAAACTCTAATTTTACTTTTCTTGTCCAGAAGATGGGAAAGGAGTTTTGGCCTACACTATTCACTTATATTTGCAGAATAGAATGCGACAGTTTGCTAAAATTTCTTTTTCGATTTCGATTAACTTGAGTGTTGCCAAAGATAAAAATATTCGTTAATTGTCTTTTTTTAAGAGTGACTATACAAATTTGAGGTGTGCAGTCGTTTATTCGAATTTTTAATCCAAATTTAGACAATCCTGGAAAGTTGGTTTGATTTCCTTAAGCTCGTGCAAGGATAAGGCTGCATACTCTGAGAGGTCGCCCGGTATCCCAGAGTCACCGTTTAAGACACCTCACCCAGGTATGACTTTCCATATAGAAAATTTTTTAGGTATTGCTTCCTCAAAGATGGAGGTTTTTAATTACCTAAATTTTAAAATCTACTTTTTTCACATATTTTGATATAATTCGACCCCAGGAACTCAAAAATGCAGTTTTTTTTTAATGTTCGTGTTCCTGTGTACATTTTTTCTCTTTACCATATCTCGAAAAGTAAAAAAGCAATGGTCATACAATTTTTGACGAATTGTAGGTTTAATTGATGTCCAGGTCTGATCGGATTTTGAACTATATCGGCCAATTAGAAGTGTTTATTTTTTCAGTTGAAAACAAAAAATTTACCATGTTTATATGAGAAAAACTTTTTTGATATTCGAAATACAACGATACTGTGTCTCATGTATTTGTTCGCGTCATCGTGACGCATCGATCGACCTATTGTGGAATCTTTTATGTCCTACTAGTACCAATTTATGAGGTTCCAAAAAAATGTTTTATTCTGTTTGTATAAGAAAAACTTTCTTGACATTAGGAATACTACAGTACTGGCAGATTCGGATTTCGAGCCGCGTCGAATGACCTGTTGAAGAAACTTCCATGTCCTCTTATGACCTATCAATACCTATTTATAAGTTTTCAAAATATATTGTTTAACTTGTTTATAATGAAGAAAACTTTTCTAATACAGGGAATACAACAGGACTGTATATGATACGTTTGTTCGCATTTTCGAGACGCATCGATTTTATTTTATATTGGCAACATAACAGTAGGGGAGAGTGGGGTATGGTGTCGGTGCGGGGAACGGTGTCTATTACAAATAACGCCCGTATTTTTTGATATTCATATTAGTTTTTTACATAAAATAGTTTTCTCTGTTTAGGAAAATAGCGATTTGATGTAATTTCTCTTTGAAAATTGGCGTCAGAAGAGTAATTATGGAAAAACAGTTTTGGCGGAAACCGATGAAAAAGTCTTTGGCTGAAATTAAGCACTTACCACGTAATCATTTAATCGAAATAATTTGTGAATTAATTTCACTTTTTGTTAATCGGGCTGCCCAGTTGGGGCCCAAATATAAGTTGGGCTAAGTTGGGCCGATTTCCACATGGGATAATATATTTGGACGCTAAATCTCGCAAGTATTTCATTTTGAATTCAATATGGTACCTATAAATTAATTTTATTTAAAAGAATTTATTCTCCTATTTTCGTGAAAAACCAGCTTATTTCCACTGTTTTCAGAGCATGGTGGGCTGTGAAGTCGGTTAAAATATTATGTTTGTATAATTTGTGTTTTATTTGAGGCTTTTATCAAATGAAATCGAAGAAAAAACTTTGACTTAACAGGGGATCAGGAGTTCGTATTTGTGACGTTACCCCGGAGGGATCAATCTTTATGTGATGATATGTGACGAAGATGGGGAGAGGTGAAAAAAGGGTTAAAAATAACGTGACGTAGTTTTTGAACGGTCCCTCACTGAAAATGCATGCTTTCGGTTTCATTTACATCATGCTAACATTTTTCGGGAATTTTGCAGCAGGCTTATTCTTACTCAAGAATCTTACAATCAATCGTATTTTATTATTGAATTTCCATTCCTTTTCATTTAACTTTATTTCTCTTTTACAAATTTTTTGCAAAAAGCACAATTTTTAACTTACTGTTAACTTACGAAGTTCATATAAATTTGAAGGACTATCTTATAAACTAGCTATGAATTCGATCTCGAGTGTTTCCCCTTTGTTTGTATTTATAATTATATGATGCTCATTTCCAAGCACTTTGCTTCCCGTTAGCAAATGTTTTTGCTTCCTCATAGGACAAAGAGGAAGCATTAATGATTTTTTAAATAACAGACCAAATTTTAATCAATTTAAAAATAGAAATTTACAAAAAACTACAAAAATACAATATAATACAAAAAAAATTAAATACACTGACAAATCGGACAAATCAAATTTGGTATTCAGGGAGTCATCGTGGCTCAGATGGTATAGTGATTGTCTAATGTTTCAATACTGCAGCCTTGGCAGCCACGCTGGCGCTGCCAAGGTTTCACTGGTTAATAGCCTGAAAAGCATCCCTGCGTGTCAAGAAAATGCTAAGACACTTGCGGGGAAATTGCAGAAGGCGGTCGTCCTTGGGTCGCCACCTTAAAGGCCTTGTTTTGATTTTTTTTCTGGCGTTAGATTTCTTTTATCGCCGCCTAGCATTCAGGACATAGAGTTTCTGCTGAAAGGAGTTCTTCAACACGGACTTCGCCCACAGGCCCGGCGAAACACGTTGAGTCCAGGTGGGTAGTTTTTCAAATATAAGAAGGTTTGTATAATTATTTCAGAAGAAAAACAATCTTTTTATCGCGATATCAAAATTGTAAATTATTCATGTTCGTAATGCAAAAAAAAAGTCCGTTTAGAATTTTTACAGATAAATTCATCCATCAGAATTTCTAGATCGAGCTGATCAACATTTTCAGGGTCTGATTTGGCCAGATCGGATTCACCGTGCAGAAAATGCCCTAATATTCCCTACATTAAACAGAGAACTGGTCGGGTGTTATAAAGGGTAACCTGACTAGAAAATGGGGTGCACTCGAATTGAGACAGCGGTCAGTGTTTAACCTGAGCATTCATGGGCCCCATTTATTTTTCGCTCGAATTGAGCCTAAACTGACTTCTCTCCAACTTACCTTATGACCGAGTGCTCTCCTACTGAGATGTACTATACACTAGGTCCTGGGACTAGGTATTATTATTTTTCGAAAAATCGGAATCGAAATTATTTTGGGGTTGAATCATTAATAAGATATCTGATATGATAAATAAGTTGCATCTTTAATTTATTTCAGTATAAAATTAAGTTTAACTAATAGTATATAAACATCAACCCCCATATAAAAGTATATGTCAAATTTCAATTTAAAAAACTTTTACATGTATAAAATGTCAGAACGGAAATTCCTATCTCACAACTTATGAACTATGGTTAAGATCAAAGTTTTTCGGCCTCCTTTTTCAAAGGTCCACTTTGACCTGTTCCCAGAAGGAGGGCGACGTTAGGAAAAATCTGAAAAAATTCACAGATATTCTTCGAACAAACGCATTTCCGTAACTTTCTTCGTCCTTTTCTTGTTTTTACAACGCAATCCTCTTTTTCTAAAAAAATAATGGTTTGAGGCAAAAAGTGTATTCAACAAAAAACATGTATTTTAATATTAGCTAAAACTTTTGTTTACAATATTTTTCGAAATTCTGCGTATTTACTGAGATAAACGCAAAAGAACATGATTTTTATGGTGTTTTTTATGGTTTTCACAATGAAAATCGCTTAGTCGCCAATTTTCACTATCATATTCGTAATCAGCGCGTCAAAATACATAAGTATACGAAGCTTCAATAAAATTGGAAAATTCATCTATTCGGAACTGCACCTAAAATATATTTGGGCCGGGTATGGAAGTCCTTTTTTTCTCGAAAATCTCATTTTCTAAAATAATAAAATTTTTGCGATTCACCCTTGATTCAAAAATTCTATATGAAAATATGTAAGGTACGAGCACCAATTCTCGGCACCTCTCCAATTGTTGGCATCCTTCTCTGATTTTATAGATAATACATTCTTTTGGCATGATTTTCCTCAATTAATTTAATTCTACTATCATTTTTACACATAATGCATATATTAATTATTCAGTGCAATAAAGTATATATCCAAAATAAAATAAATTCACTTCGGTTTTTGGCATGCCAATAACAGGGCTAATGTGCCAGGAATTGGTGCTCTTACCCTATATATTATACATTAGAAAAAAACCCTTTCAGTTTCTTTAATAATGCTTTCATTTTTCAGACACATCAATAAAAATGACAGCCCGGGTCCAGGTCCTGGCCAATATAATATTTCTGGCTTCAATGAAAAAGGTACGAAAAAATGCATATCATCACACTGTTGTAGATTACACAGGACCACAAAATCCAAACCTTTGCAACACGGACCAGATTAGGTGGTTCTTATATTTTCGGGGTCGCTGAATTCGAATCCGTTGTCCGTTTGGTCCCATCAAGGCAGGTTCAAGGTCAGTTCAAGGTCAAACTTACAAAATTCATCGCTAACCAATTAAGTCAGGGTACCTATAGGTTTTCGGGGTTGTACCCGTAACGTGCATACTTTGAGCATTCACTGAGAACATGTCCAAGTGTTTCTGGCTCTTGCTTGCACGCTCGGCATTTAGTATCGCCTACAGGTATATTCATTATGCGCTCGCGGTCAACTAAAGTGTCTATAACGTCGTCATGACAGGCAAAAAGGAATTCCTCAGTCTCCGATCTCAATCCAGCAGACTTGAGAAACATGTTGGACAGACCTATCGAGAGCTCTTCTCTACTTATGATCCCGTAGAATTTACCATGAAGGGGCTTGCCAGCATGTTTTCTCAGTAGAAGCGTATGTTCTGCTTCCTGTACACGACTTTTGAGCACCAAAGGTGTTAGTTATGCTAGGCCATGTTTAGTGTCGCTGGAATCAAAAGGAAGACCAGGCTCCTCTGTGGCCATATCTGCAGCACGCATAATAGAATCTGCACTATTTAGAACTAAACAGGATGTGGCCAGAACCGTTCTTCGATTAGGATACTCCGAGCTTAGCAAGCCTCCACCCCCTTTATCTCGACGTAGGTATATTCGAGGTACAGAAGATCTAGGATGATGACTTCGATGGATCGTCATCAGGTTGCGTGTGCTTCGGTCAAGTTGCTTCAAATCATCGACGTTCAATTTTACTGCATCAAATGTTTAGAGCAGTATAAGAACGGCCAGAATATTGATCGCCTGGATCTTACTCTTTTCAGATAATTCGGAAGCCGAAATTTTTCTGAGAATTTGGCGATACCTTTTTACAAGGGCCGTTTTTGATACACGCACATTTTGGGTTTCCGTTTGCGGTATTCCAACATATGTATATGTTTCTCCATTACCAAGATGTTGAATGGCATTTCCGCCTATGAGTTGAACATCCTGATCGTCACGCGATAAAGTAGTTTCTAGTCTTCCTTGTTGTAGGTGGACGCAGGTACACTTATCCACCCCGAAGCTCATGCCAATCGCTTTAGAGTACCTATTCACTGCCTCCACAAGGATGTTAAGGTCCTCTTTCGAGGAAGCAAAGAGTTTAAGGTCGTCCATGTATAAAAGGTGGTTGACGCATGGTTGTGTGCCTGCCCTTGTTAAGATTTTCAGAGATATACTCGGAGACACGGAGAAGTTGGTGGGCTGTACCACGACGTTTGCGAAAACCGTGCTAGGAGTCAGGGAGAAAGTTGTTTTGCGTGACAAAGTCATAAAAATGAGTGAAAATGATGTTTTTGGCTAGTTTTCTGAGAGTGCAGAGTAGGCTGATAGGTCGAAAGCTGGATGCTGAGCTGAGAGGTTTACCCGGCTTAGGAAGAAAAATTACTATAGCCTCTTTCCAGGCTAGAGGAAAGTATTGTAGCCGCATCATTGCGTTCACAGTGTTGCAGATAGCGACGACGTATTTGTGGGAGAGATTTTTCAGTACATTATTGCTAATAGTGTCATTGCCGGGAGCTTTTTGATTTCTCAAGGAGCAAATTGTGTCAGAGACTTCTTTAGGAGAGGTGGGTATGAAGTCAGTGTTTGTAACCGTGAAGTTTTGAGCAGTCTTTGAGACATGATCGTGGAAGTGATTGGAATCTCACTTATGATCCAATTTATGTAGCTCAAAAAAGAAAACAAAAAA
The DNA here is from genome assembly GCA_011634705.1 of Andricus grossulariae. Taxonomy (NCBI): domain Eukaryota; kingdom Metazoa; phylum Arthropoda; class Insecta; order Hymenoptera; family Cynipidae; genus Andricus; species Andricus grossulariae. Next base: position 219,130,080 of record JAABKJ010075445.1, read on the forward strand.
AAAGGTGGGGATGAGGGGGCCCCAACCATCGCCCCCTCTTGTGAGATCCAATGCACGGGAGTGGGCGGCTGACGCGGCTTAGCCGCGCCATTCGCGCACTCGCGATTATTGATCTCCCCGAAGAATGATCGAACTGGAGGAAGTTTTTGTGTTACCCGTTTGGGCATTGTTACACAATCTGAGAGAAATTTGACATAACTGGAATTTAACGTGACGTTTATTATGTGTGGGAAAAAAAACCGCAAGCGGGGAAAAACCACAAGACCTATTTATTTTTTTTAGGAAAGAAAAGGTGAGAATAAGAGAAGAGGGGTAAAGGAGTAGAGGGGTTTGCAAAGAGGATCAAAATTATATTCAAATTTACTCAGAAAAAAGGATCTCTCTCCTCTCGCTCCACTGGGATTCGAACACCAGATGGTTTTTTTCTGAATAAATTTGAATTTAATAAATTTTAATTTATACCTCCATCTAGTCTGTATGACGAAAATAATTTTTGAAACTTTGGTCCCATGAAACGTTTCATTGTTTCATGAAACTTTCAATGTTTCAATAAAACGTTTCATGGACTTACAGCCCTAACCGTGCATAGGATAGCCCTGGAATAGAAAAAGGTAGAACTACCTCTCAAATGTTTTCTCTCTCTCTAAAGACCATTTCCGCTCTCCCCACAGCGTTATCGGTCCATTTCTATATGTCGATGGATCAGGAATAAGCTACAGATTTCAGGTACACATTAGCATAATTCAAAAAAGTGAGGTTATATTTTGCTCTATCCAAAGGCTGATCCCACATTCATTACGTCCGCCATCTTTGATATATATTATACATAGTTTTCTACAATTTTCTACGTATATTACGTCGTTTATGTATTACACGTAGAAAACTATAAGTGACGCGTCACTACACAACCCTGCTGTGAAGTGGGATTCCGATGACGGTCAAAAGGAGAGTTGTGCAGTGGGAGCGTGCTATTCTCGAGACCACTCTAGGGTTGTAAAGTGTCATGAAACTTTGACCAAATCAAATGTTTCATGAAACTTTGGAAACGTTTCAAGGTTTCCAAAGTTTTGAACATTAGGGCGGGAAAATTCAAAATATGAAAAATACTATGAAGTATTAAATATAAACATTTAATAGTATCCTTTGTGTTTCAAATCAAATCGTTTTAACTAATTGAAATAAATAAATCACGTTTTAATTGTTACTAACATTTAATTTTTGAAATATTTCATTCAAAATATTTGAAAATTGATTTCAATAAAATGTAAATAAATGTCGTATTTAATATATATTTAGTTTTTAGAATGTTTCATTTTTAAAACGATTTCATTAAAAATGTCGAAACCTGGAATGAAAATGAATAAAATAATATCCTGCTATTTCATTAAACTATCAGATTTATTTTTATAAATTGTTTTCTTTCAAAAAAATGCTTTAATTTTTATCGGTGCTATGTCTCTCAATATTTCAAATACATATTTGATATAGAAATACATATTTGCATAAGAAAGATCAGCTAGATCAGGATTAGAAGTACACGATTCGGTTTTTTTTTTTTTTTTTTTTTTTTTTTTTTTTAAATTTTATTTACTGAAGGTGATACCTTTCATAATATCTAGTTCAAAATTGGCGCACATTTTTTATTCCAGCTTAAAATTGAACGAATAAATTGATTGATACTATTTTCGGGCACATTTGGGTCGATTAGACCGCCGTCCGCTCCACGCATTTTGAAATTTTCTATTTTATTTACTGGTGATACCTTTAATAATATCTAGTTAAAAATTGGCACAAATCGTTAATTCCAGCTTAAAATTGAACGAATAAGTGGATTGATACAATTTTCGAGGCACGTTTGGGTCGATTTGATACTTTTTGGACGATGGAACATTAATTTTTAACTTTTTTGACACCTGGTGAATAATGTGTGTCGGAATTGAATTAAAAAACAAAAAAAAATATTTATGTTTGGGAGAAAATGTAGGTTTTATTAAAATGTTTTATTTGCGATTCACTCAAAATTTTTAATTTTTAAGAATTACTTTTCAATATTATTCATTATTAATTTTCTGTATAAAATATGATCGAATAAAAAAAGTTCTTTATCCAACGTTTAGGTAAAATAAATTATAGTTGGAACATAATTCATTATATTCAGCTCAAAATTACTTACAATCATTTACAATATTAGACAAATATATTCAGATTCAATATGATACGAGTAGAATATATATCGGACTAATCAAAAAATAATAACTCATTGAATAAAAATAATAGAAAAATAAATAAATAATAACTAATTAAAAAAAATGGAGCAAAAATTCTGATATTAATATGTAATATCAATAATTCAACAAAAAAATTTCGTGGAGAGGATAAACTTTTAATTTATATTTTTATATTTTTCCTTTTTTGTTTTTAATCATCGATACATAAAATGTTTTTACATCATCCACATATATGTACTCCATAATTTAGAAAAAATATTTTATGACTTCGGAATGTGGTAAGATTTTTTTCAATTAATGAAATATCTTTTAATATTTTATATAATTTAGAAACGTTGGCATTATAAAAACCTAGTGTTATTAATTATAGTACAAGGCATTTTTAAGAGCTTTACAAATTTTGAAGTGGTTTAAACATATTTTAAAGGATTTAAAATATTGTAAAGCATTTCGAAAGATTCGAAATAATTTTGAATTGATTTCAATAATTTAATAGGGCTTCAGAGAATTTAAAATATTTTATAGTACTTTAAAAAATCCAATGCCCTTTATTAGATTTTTAGAATTTTAAGGGTTATCCAAAGAATTGAATGATTTTAGTGTATTTGAGAAAAATGCATGCGGTTTTAAAGAATTTCGTTGAATTTTGGAAGACACGGAGAAGTTTTACAGGACCTATAAGGTTTTAAGATTTTTTTTTTAATTTAAAGGAATTTAAAAAAAATACTAAGGGATTTTTTAAGATTTTCAAGGATTTCCACGACTTTATGGGATTTTAAAAGCTCTCAGGGTATTAAATAGTTTTTCCAGGATTTTCGGAAATTTAATAAAATTTCACGGTATTCTGTAAGATTTTAATGAATTTCAAAAAATTTATTCGCAATGAGTGAATATCTTAAAGGGTTTCAAACATTTTAAATTTCTTTCACGATTTATTTGAATTAATTTGAAATTCCGCCTGAATTTTTTTTGAAATTTCAGACTTTTTTCTAGTTTTATGCAACTAATGCGATTTGGTTTGAGCCAATTTTTAAACCGATTTAAGGGTATTTTTCTAAATTGCAAAGAATTTTTGAGAGCTTTTACATATTTAAGAGGATTTCGAAAGCTATCAGAGGATTTAACATATTTTGGGGTACTTATTAAAATTCAAAGGAATTTTCAAGAGCTTTAAAAAGTGTGAAGGAATTCCAAGGGATTCCAAAGATTTTAATTGATTCCAATTATATGAAGGGATTTTAAAGAATGTTAAATATTTCCGAGTATTTGGAAAGATTGGAAGGGTTTCTAAGGATTTAAAATATTTCAGGCGTATTTAAAAAAAAATTTAAGGCATTTCCAACAGATTTTTTTCAATTCTTTGAACTCCGCAGAATGTTCTTAATGTTTCTTGATCCAAGTGAGATCTTCTTAATTCTTTTTTTTCACGAATCAAAAACTGTACCTTTTATCCATTTCATATAATGACGAGCAACATTGTAAAAATGTAAGTGGTAAAAGGTTTAATAATTTATACGAACAGGGTTTGATAAGTTGTTAAACGTAGATAGTTGTATTAATAAAACTACTTTTTGCACTCAAATTAATTTTTAATTCCCAAATTAAAACATTAAAGATTCATTAACACATGTTCATCGGTTATTTATTTGTAGTTTTTTTTTGTACTGCATTATAGCTTGTTTTGATAAATATGCTTGAGCAGCTTCATTCAACTCCATATTTGTCGAAAAATCCACGCTGCTCTTGGCAATGTTTGTTTCAGTAGACGATGTGAGATTAATCATTAATTCGGGAACAGCGTCGTTTCTTGATATCCGACGAACATATGTTATTGTGTAGCTGCGCTCCGAAAAATTTAATTGACAAACTCGATATTTTCCAAATGACTCTGTTGTCAGCTCATCAAGATCTGGATTTTTAATCATATTTATCCATAAACGACTTTGCCTCTCATACTTCGGAAATGCATGTCTGAAAATTGATTTATTGGACCTGCAACCCGGTACGCAGCATCGCCAACAAACTTTTGTTTTTGGAACTCTCTTAGTTTCACCTAATGAAAAAAACGTATACAATGAAAAACATAATTTTTATGAGTCGTGCTCAGTCATGCTTACAAACGATCTAAAAATTTTTAATTATTAAATGATAATTTTTTTCTGTTTCTAATTCTAATTCGTTTGTAAATTTACTTGAAAAAAATCAGACCCAGTATAACTTCATACTAGATAAAAACAAATGTGTTATAGTCAGTTAGTTTCTGCAGTTGTCATAGCATGTAATATTTCTTACCTGTGCTACTCGTCCCACTTTTTTCGACAAATTTTTTCCTTAGCACCTTCATTTTAATTTATATATTTCACAGTATATTGCCAATCACTCTTTTTATCAACAAAATATTAAAAATGCACCAAACACAAAATAATTTCAACGGTTGTTTTCAAAACGTCAAAACATTTGAAATTTGACTGACCCCCTGGAAGGATCGCTCCTTAGTTTAAGTCCCACTGACTAGAGTCCGTCAGTTCCCCAGAGTAGCTACACCTCGAGATGCAGCCTCTCTGGTTCACCTATCCAGATCTATACCCTATGAGACCTATAAGGCCTCCCACCAACTGCAAGGTCCCGCGATCCATAGGGAGAGTTCGCAATATGTATAACTTTTTCAATTATTTGTTGTCACGGACAATTTAACCATAAATTATGCAAATATAGCTATCTGTGACAATAAATATGACAGCTCTCAAAAGTCGCCACGGTTTTTAAAGTAGAAGGTATTCTCTGTGGTTCTGGGATTCCGATGATACATTATGATCGGACCTCTTGTTTTACAATATTAAATAGTCAACGAGGTCTGATCGAATTTAAAATGATAATTTCGACGCCTATCTGTCTGTCGTATGAGGTAGACAGAGAGGGTTTGCTTGTTTCGGAACGCTAAGTATGACTTGTGGTTCAAAAGCAACGGACGCTCTTTGTCTACTCCATACAATAAAAAGAAATGTTTCGCTTTGTCCACTATAGTAAAAGAGAAACTATTCTGCTCCCTAATAGCACTGAACGTTCCTGGAACGTTCCGCGGCATCTTTCGAAACGTTCCCGGAACGTGTAAAATTTCTGCCGTTTAGGAACATTCCACTGGAACGTTCCAAATATACATTACCGTTATTGTTATTAATATCAATAATATCGCGTAAACTGTAAATGATAGATCAAAATCGATGTCAGTTTATGATATGAATATCAGAATATAGTGTAGTATATGCGGTACTCAAAACTCAAAAATGACATCCATTTTTACCAATCTATTACGCTTTACGATATAATTGTTGTTAAGAATAACAATAATGGAAGGTTCTCGTTAGATCCCAGTGGACCGTTCCTGGAACGTTCGCAAGCAGCGGACACTTTACACGTTCCGGGAATGGTCCTGCAGTGGGATGCTGATGCTGTTTCGAAGTCGAAAATCGAAGGAACCTCTCTTTCTATATCTGCACACGTTGGAAAAAGAGGTCCGTTCGAATCTACATTATCGACCAAAGTTAAATCCTCTAATACAGAAAAATAATTTTCGTCAAGCAGACTAGATGGGGATATAATATAAAATTTTATTAAATTCAAATGTTATTCAGAAAAAAAGAGGATCTCTCTCCTCTCACTCCACTGGGATCCCAGTGGAGTGACAGGAGAGAGATCCTTTTTTTTTATGAATAAAATTTGAATTTAATACAATTTAAATCTCCTCGTCAGGGATTATTTATAGGAAAACTACAAGGTTTGATTAATAGAATCTTGTGCTAATTAAAACTCGCATGAAATCTGCAAAGAAAAACTATAGATATATAAAAAAAAATTTACTTTGTCTAATTTTGCATTAATTAGTGGACAATTGGATAATCGTGTAAAAATGCTTTTTTATAACAAGAATAGAGAAACAATTTAACCAAAAAATTAGCTGATCCCAATTTTTGTTTGTTAATTAAGTAAACCTCCCTGATATTTTTAACCGGTCCTCCAATAATGTTAGTTACATTTCTCCATTTGATTAATTTCGTTTCAATTCGTCATTTTCGTAGAAAACGATCTATTTGAATAAATAACACAGTTTATAATCCAATATTTTCCACAGTTATCACGACACTTATTAATTATATAGCTCTTAGGTATTTTGAAAATTTCAGAGATCGCTAAAGTTCAGTTTTTATTTGACCTGGATTATTAGTATCAAATGAATAGTAAAGGAAATTAATTATGTAAATTAGGTAAATTTGGCTGCAACAAAGTTTTTATTAAATTTTCATTTAGGACTTCAAATTTTCCGCGCCAAGGGCATTCGAGTAAAGCGTCATCAAACGGCACGGTCCAACAAACTATGGTCCCGCCACTTGGGGGTACGAAATACCATGATCAAAAAATACATGGTCTAGCCACGTGCAACTAAAAAAAAAGTTAACCAATAGGAATCGATTCTACCACAGTCAGCCATATTGCCTATCTGAGCGCGCGAGAATGAAGTATATTTGAAATGACGTAAATGCCATGAGCGAAGATTTCAAGTAAAAGATAAAGAAATAATAAATCTGTTACTTTTCGGAGGAAATTGAGCGACACAGATTATTGATATCTTGCATGTTTGTATAATCTGTCTTTCTATATAGAGAGCTTGTATATTGTCATTTAATGTAACAATTAAGGTACTACTTTCGGAGTAAGTTGCCGAAAATGGTATAGTTACACTGAGTCGGCGTGAATATTGCATGCATGAATTCGGGGGCGAATTGATTATCAGACACTATATTGTTTACAGTTTTATTTCACAGTCTGCATTTAATGATATTATCCACCCCAACCACCTACAGCCACCTAACCTTTTGGGAATTCACCCACTCATTTGTGTAGGGCCCCTTAGTTTTCATATACGGTGTGTTCACCCCTGAATGGTCACATTGGTTGTTTCATTACCTGCAGACTTGAGTCATAACGGGTGGTAGTTTCTCCTTTTCTCACTTGGAGCGCGCAAAGAAAGCCCCTAGAAAAATAACTACATTACTACAAAGATATTACTACTACACGATGCTGTCGACGAGAATTTATTTCTTTTAATTGTTGCATGAAAAATAGAATTTTTTCGAAAAAGTCGAGCTGTACCAAGAGTCTCTATACTTTTTAGAATCTGTGTACAAAGTCAGACAAAATGGCTTCACCGTTTGGACTGAATCCCATTTTTGCGACTTAAACTCGATTTCCAGTTTTAAGAAATAGATATTTTCTGTACCATTTTTCAGGATCTCATTTCACCAAACAGTCGAATTAAAAAAAAAATGAATTTTCAACCAAAAAAGCTGAATTTTCAGCGGAAAATGTAATAATTGCTATTTCAATGAAAACATTCTAATTTTTAATTAAAAACAGTTAAAATGAACTTAAAGCGAATGAATTTTCAACAAAATAGATAAATTTCAATTCAAAGAAAATGTTCAGTGAAAAAAAAGGAAAATTTGGACAAAATTATAATTTAAGGCAAAAAATATTTTTGTATACAAAATAAAAATTTCGAATAACTATTTATCTTTTAAGCTTATTAATTTTTAAGTTTATATATATATATATATATATATATATATATTACTTACATAATCATTTATAAAAAATTCTATAATTTGTTATTACAATTGTAATTAAATTATTTAGCGATTTCATACGAAAGTTTCTTATGCAAAACTAAAATGTTGCATCAGTAAAAATTTAATTTCGACTTTTGATTCCCCTTACGTTGATTCCATTTGTACTTGTTGTGATGTTTCCTTGAATATCCTATTTGAAATTGTACAAATAGACATGTCGATTTATAATTCTATATTAAAGCATTTTAGTTTGGTTGGAAAACACTTTAAATTGAAAGTTTTGAACATTGGAAAGTTAAATAGCCGGGAATTTTTTTCTCAGGGTAACTTTTCGCGAAGAAAAATGTTTAAAAATTAATACATTTACATTACATACATTGGGAGAAAAATAGTTATTAAATGCTCTTTTCAATCTTTTTTTGGTTGGAAAATTAATTTGAAAATAAAAAAAACGTTACAAAAATTCAGTCGGTAGGAGTTATAATTTTTTTGAAATCATTTTTTGAATTTTGAACTTTTCTCTGTGAAAGGAAACTCTGAGATTTCAACAAGCACTCTGAAAATATTTCAAACAAATTTCCACGATTTTGATGGTTTTCGTTATTGTTAATCCAAAGAAATAAAATTTTAAATTGCAGTAAAATATTAAAGCACATAAAAAAATAAGAAAAAATCAATTTTAAATAGAAAAATTGATGAAAAATAATAGCACCGAATAATAAATGCCCGAATTTAAATATTTCAGAAGTCCAAACTCATCGAATTCTGTAATTTCAAAATTATTCAATTAACAAATTATTAAACTAACTTAAATTTTTTCATTCGCGAAATTTAAATTTCAATAATTAGTAAGTAATTGATTAAATATTTAAAATAATTATAAATTATTTCATCAATCCCGATGTGCTAGATACGTATACTTTTTCTTTAAATAAAAGTACAAAAATACCTTATTGAAACGAAAATTACATAATAATAACACTGGTTTACAAAAAAAAAAGGTAAGGACTATTTGACAAGACCACTTTATCCTTATGTATTTTGACGCGCTAAGAATTCTTTTTTCTGAAATACGCTTTATTTAGCAAGATGTTACAATCAATTTTTAATAGAAATCTGTATTATCATTAGAGAAGGTAACGAATCGAGAAGAGAAATCCACACATAAAATGGAAAGGAGAAGATCTTTTTCTGAATGAAATTTAATTCTTATGAATTTATCCTGAATTTTTTAACCTTTGAGCTCGAAAAAATTACTCTGTGAGCCTGACAAAAAGTACCCTTTGGTCTCTATGTTTTATCCCATAGGGACTGTGAGGCCTGCGATTTCCAACGCGACATGTCGCAATTCCGGATATGAGCTCTCTAAAAATGAATCAGTGAAGTTTTCACTGTTTAAATCAGTAATGCAGGCTTTCACTGCAAAATCAGTGACCGCTGGAACCAGCATCACGAAAATATTATGATCACTGATTGAATCAGTGATACTATTTCAGATGATTAATTCAGTACTCGTTCACTGATTCTCAGTGACTACATTCTCACGACTTCAATCAGTGAAATTTCACTGGAAATCAGTGAAATTTAACTCATTCAGTTTCAAAGAGTACTTCATGCATTGATGCCTGGGATTCTACTGATGCGATGACCAGGATAAAAAGAATAGGTGGGATGTAGAAATTTCCTGTTGAAACTGATGCCATGTCGGAAAAACGATCCTTTAACCACGTAACAAAGTGCAGTGCCATTGCCCCAGGGAACTTTCATGACTGAGAGCTTCGGCTCAATTCCTATGGCTGATGTAAAACAAGAAAAATTTATATGAAAAAATCAGGGATAGCCAGGGCTCGGAACGGGTTACTTTTTAGTAACTTAGTTACTTTTTGATCCGCTGTAACTAAAAAGTTACTTATTGTATGAAAAGGTTACTCTAGGTTACATTTTTGTCCGAGATGACAAAATGATTTTTTTTTCAATATTAAAAAAATACCTGAGAATAAAATTGATGAATTTAGATCACATTTCTTGGGTTTATCTAATGATTTTTTGAATAATGATAATCCAAAAACTTTGTTAGAAAAGGAATTGAATGAAGGTTTAATACTTGATTGAAGGTTGAATCATTCTGTTACAAAATTATTTTTTCCTTGAAGATTCATAATTTCACTTGAAAATTTATGTTTTTTTTTTGTTAGAAATTTATGTATTTTCGTGGAAATTCGACTTATTGGTAAAAATCTAATCATCTGGGCTACAAAATCATATTCTTGCTTGAAAATTCAAGTATTTGTTTCAATTTTAAACCCTTGTGTTTAAAATTTTTTTAAAGCTGCATCATTTTCGTTGAGAAGTCATCACTCTGATTGAAAAATCTGTTCTTTTTTGTTGGAAATTAATTTTTTGAATTGAAAATTTAATTATTATAGTTAAGATTCATCATTTTAGTCGAAAATTTGAATATGATTGAAATTTTATTTTTTTAGTTGAAAATTCGTCATTTTTTTCAAGAAACCTAATCTTTTTGGTTTGAAATTGCCTCTTGTTTTTTTGTTATTGTTTAAAACGCAAGTGTTTCTTCGAAAATTAATTTTTTTCATAAAAAAATCATATTTTCGAGTTTACAATTTAACTTTGTTACAGAAAATTCAAATTTTCAGTTGGAAAATTCTTCTTTGTAAAAAATGCACTACTCAGGTTGGAAGTTTCACTATTTTCTTGAAAGCTGTCTTGTCTCGTTGGAATTTAATCTTTTTACTGAAAATTTAACTTTTTTATTTTCGATGGAAAACGTATATTCTTTGTTAAGAAAAAAATATATATATATACAGTAAACTTCCGTATATTTTAAAGACCGCTTATTTTAAAGTTTACTTAATTTAAACCCCCCACACGCACTTATTTCAAATTGCGCTGTTTCTTCATCACCCACCACGGTCCCTGTACACGCTACTTCGCGTCAATGGATGACCAATAAAAAAAAATAGGCCCGAAGAGCGCCCTCGTTGGTTTAAATTGAGTATTTTTTCACGACATCATTGGTACTCTCACCTCAAATTTCGTATAGTTGATTATATTACGCGAAACACTTAAAACACTTGAAAAATATTACTATCGAGACCTTTATAACGTACCTTTACGTTTCGGAGATTTTCTTACCCAGATATATGTATTTGTCAACTTGCTCCAATCTCTCACCATTCAGGACAATGTTGCACATTGTTTTCTCACTTAATCTCAAAATTATATGATCGACACATGAGTTGACGACCTTGTGGATAAATAATTACCACGTGATCACGTGTTGCTTTGTGAATTTGAGGTTAATGTTCGACGCATCTTCGGTCCGCGTGTGAAGTGCTCATAATATTTTTTTATAATTAAAAAATAAATTTCAATAATCTTATAATTGCGTTTTTATTTATTTTCTACCGTTTTTTTTTTTTTTTTAATTTTGGTACATTGGCGAATACAATGACATAACCTACAAATTGTTTGAGAAACGCATATTAGATATATGAAACGTTTATAAATTAGCCAAATATTTAAATAAAAAAGCTTTCTCATCCCTGGGAATGCCACTTCTAGAAAAATATAGTGTTTATTCTATGGATTACTTGAAATAATAATCAAAATGATTGAACATGGGGAGAAGTCAACGCTTAATTATAATATGTTTATTAATGAAAAAATTTTAATTTCTGAAAAAAAGATCTTTCTCCTTCGCTCCGGTGGGAATCGAACATCACGTCTTCCGATTGCCGGTCAAGACAGATACTTTTTTCAGATATACGCTTTCCATAGCAAGGAGTTATGTTTTGAATAAAAGTTAATTAGAAGGAATCTGTATTATCATCGGAGTTGGTAACGATCGATCATATGCAGACAACTTTCACGAACTGTGAAACTGGAAATCAATAATATCGATCTAAGGTAACTCCTTAAATAACAAAACTTCTTAAATTCATTTCATACTAGATGGAGTTTGAAAATTTATAAATTAAAAATTTGTAATTTCTGAAAAAAAATCTTTCTTCTTCGCTTCGGTGGGAATCAAACTCCATCTAGTCTGAAATAAAGTCAAGAATTTCTGTTATTTAAGGAGTTACCACCTTAGATCGATATTGTTTATTTCCAGTTTCACAGTTCGTGAAAGTTATCTGCATATGATCGATCGTTACCAACTCCGATGATAATACAGATTCCTTTTTCGCAAAAGGAAGGTAGGCGGCGCTACGGGCTTTTTCCAACTCGAAAGTTTTCCGTCGCTTCGTCTGCTACAAGCCAGTTACGGAAAACTTATAAGTACAGTTTTTCCTCACAAAATAAATACTTCAAGGGACCCAACCGATGTCAGCTCATATATTTTCTTCCGTCTCCCAAAATTTCACCACGCTAGCTTATTTAGTTTAAAAATGAGAAGGCGGACAAAATTAACATTACAAGGTCAAATATTTATTACGTCATAGACTAGCATTTACCCTTAACATAAAATCACGCTTACATTTTTTTAATGGTTCGTTAGTCAGCTATTTGGCTTCATTAAAATCGAATGAAGATTGCGCTGACGTTCTCAAAAAGGTGGATTCGTTTCCCTCAGTAACTTCACACTGTACCGAATTTCTCCCTCTAACCAACAACACTGACTTTGGTTAGAGGGAGAAAAATGGTAAAGCGTGAAGTTGTTGAGATGGAACGAATCCATGCGATTGAAAACGATTGAAAACTTGGTACCAGGATCGTGCACATGCGCAGAGCTGTTATATTTTATGTGATATATTATATTATATTATATTATATTGTCTTGTATTGTATTTCATTGCATTACATTGCATTGCATTGTATTGTATTGTATTGTATTGTATTGTATTGTATTGTCTTGTCTTGTATTGCATTGTATTGTATTGTATTCTATTGTATTGTATTGTATTGCATTGCATTACATTGCATTGAATTGCATTGCATTGCATTGCATTGCATTGCATTCCATTTCATTGTATTTTATTGTATTGTATTGCATTGCATTGTATTGTATTGTATTGTATTGCATTTCATTGCATTGTATTGTATTGTATTGTATTGTATTTTATATTATATTATATTATATTATACTATATTATATTATATTATATCATATCGAGGAAAGTCGTGTCTCCCAGAAATTGGGAAACAAACAAAATCTAAAATACTAAAGTTTGATTTTTTGTAACGGTATAACCTGAAAATCGGAAAGAAAATAGAAAATGTTGGAGTCTACTTCACTTCATCTGGTCCGACAACACTGTTCCTCATAACATTCTACAAAGATTGGTAGCTCTAAAAAAGTATCCAGAGATGAAATTTTTATCTCCAACTGTCCCGTCTGCCGCGTAAGGTCATCCGCGGCTAGAGACCTGACTACAAGGAACAGTGTTGAACGATGTTTTCTCGCGTAAATTGCCCGCTCTTGCTCACCTTCTAGGACAGAAGGAGCAGAAGTGGATGAAGAACACGTTCCAGTTGCCTCGAGATTGGTTGCTTTAAGGAACCATGATCGTAGCTTCCGGAGCCTAAAACTTCTCTCAAATAATAAGATAATAACTATTCACGATTGACTGGGGAAAAACATTTGCTTCAGTAATTCATAATTGTTTGAACAATTAAAAATTAATTTAAAAATACTTAGAAAGCTTCGTATTACGGAATAATAATCATTTGTGCCAAAAAAAGTTATAAAAAGTCATCTTTGGCACACATTTTACGTAAAATTGCTGTTTTTTTTTTTTTTTTTTTTTTTTTTTTTTGCATTTTCCGGGCACAATACAAGAGGGTTGGAGAGGACAAAATTAAAGGTTATCAGGTTCAAATTATTCCTTGAACATTTCTTAAGACCTCACTAAACTTGAATTTGTAAAAAGTTGATAGAAGTCGTTGTTTTCCCCCATTTATTTAAAATGAATTATTCCCATTTAAAATCCCATGTTAACTTCAAAGGCTCGGTGGCACGTATTAAAATCCACATTTTGAAAAAACAAAAGATGATCCTTTTTCCGGGAACCTCGGAAAATGAGGGGGTTTGTTGCTCTGTAACAAAAAAAAAACATTTTTGGTTCACTCAGGTGTTTATTAAGGGCATGTGATACTTCCGCGTGTGGTAAATAGGGTTCAGTTCCCCCGGGTTTTTGTCCACAAAAATTTAAAAATTTAAAAACTGTATTTGGAGATGCTACAAAATAGAGCAACAGACGTCCCGGAACTCTTTTTTTGAGGGATAATAGCAAAAAAATTGTATTCTGCTAAATAAAAATTTTCTCTATATGCACTATTTGGCAGGTCGGCGAAACTTTCGTGTGTTTTGAGGACATGAAGCGACCCAAGAATGACAGCTTTCTGCATCCATCTCGCAAATGCCGTGGCATATTTTGGCACGCGGGAATGGCTTTAAGGTTACGAAACAGTGATAGTTTCGCACCTCCGAGAGCATCTATCACAAGGAAAATTACTCGTACCGAATATTTTGGGTACCCAAAATATTATAAGCAGTTTTATGGGTTTATTTATGTATTATTATTAATATATATATATATATATATGTTAGTATGTTTATTTATATATTTATATTTTTATATATTTGCATGCTTATATGAACAATAAATACTTCATAAATATAGAGCGAATATTGAGCACTGCAAAGTGTAGAGTCTGATCATATATATAGATAGACAGCACGCTGTACGTTGTAGACTTGTAGAGTGTAGAATATAACTATATATATTTAGCATGACAGTAAAGGTATAGGTACTCGCTACAGGTTACACCGTTCTTACTATAGTAAGAACGTTGTAACCTGTAGCGAGTACTGTGTAGCCAGAGACTATAGAGCATAGAAGCGCGTGGAAGCTAGAGGACATAACTATAGATATACTGAAAACGTTGTAAGCCGTGTAGTATATCTATATATACTCGTGACGTAGGCGTATGCACCAACGTCCGAAGACGCAGCAACGTCCCTATTAGAGGAGTCACGTTAGACGTTAAAAATGAAAAATCTTTCAACCCAGGGGCTTCCCACCAATTTTAATGAAACCTTTTGCATTGCACGGCTGAATGTGTGTAATGAAAAGTTAAACAAAAATCGCTGTGCGCTAATCGTTATTTAGTTATTTAAGACAATAATTATGAATTATTGGGGTTTCCAGAGAGGAAGACAGTAAATTATACTTTTTTTCTGTGTAAAATGGGCAATAAAAAGAATTAGGAAAACATTTTTAACAAAAAAAAAAAAGTATATTCTTACGGTAATCTAAGTGTTAAATAAATTGTTTCCCAAACTTCTGACTGACAGTCGCGCAAGCGGCGCCGAAAGCCTATGAGTATGGAAAAATTTTCTGGAACTACGATTTTCGGACAGCAGTCTCCGTTGCACACTCGAGGCCTGACATTGTTCTTCAAGACTTCAAGAAACGAACTATATTCGTGATCGAATTCTCGGCTCCTTCCGAATACAACAACACTGTCAAGGAGAAAGAAAAGGAGGAAAGGTATCAAGACCTTACAAGGGAGCTGCAACGACTCTACCCAAAATATTCAGTAGGAGTAATTGTCCTTGTGATGGGTGCTCTCGGAGGTGCGAAGCAATCACTGGTTCGTAACCTTAAGACCATACCCGCGTGCCAAAAATATGCCACGGCACTTGCGAGATGGATGCAGAAGGCTGTCATCCTTGGTGTCATTTTTTAGATGGCAGTTGCTCCCAGCGCGACGCTGCGGTGGTTGTTGCCCTTATTTTTTAATTATATATCGGTTTTGATTCCTCTGGAATAGAACTGGAGGGCCTATGATAAAGCCACCGAATGCGTCCTCGGGTTGCGGGTAGAGGGTCCCTGTACCAAGGGTTTCTGCTGAATATGATTAAAATAATTAATAAGCAGTCGCACACAATTGTCCAGGGATGTTCCCGAAGGAATAACCCCGAAGCGGAGGCGTAGCAACCGTGCCGAAAGCCTAATGGCTACAAGGATGAACGAACCCTTTCCCTAGCTGCTCGTGGGAACAACAATAACACCACAGAAACACCAAAAAGTTGTAGATGCGGTTCAAAACGATCGATCGCGCATAGCACCCGACAATGGGTCGGCAAACAATGCCGATCAACCTAGAAATCGGGGAGTTGAAAATAATTTAGATGGAAACACGATAACGAACCGGCGAAACGCCCACATTGAGTGGACGAAGCAACTCAAGGATGACTTGCTAGACTGCTACGATGCCTGCATTATCCCTGTTCATCTAGGCATCATGTCACGTATGCCTACCTCTCAAAAAATGGATATGCACGCGGAGCGCTTCCCCAACCGCCGCTTGATCAAGCTGCAGCCGAAGATGAGGAAGCGGCATTAATACCAACCGCGGAAAGCAGGCACCTTCTGAGAAATGAAACTTCGTCAGAACATACAGCACCCTTGCTGAAATGTTATACTAACAAAAGTAAAGGACTTTTTTGTCAATTTTGCAGTTAATTAGGATTATCTACTGTAAATCATTATCTACTGTAGGGTGGTTTCCCCTATATCGATATAAATCGGTGCTGAATTGAGTCCTGTAAAGTTTGCTTGAAAAATGTTATGAGCTTTGAAGAAAATTTAGGGAGAAATTTTTTGTTTCTTCCGAAGCTCACACGTTTTTTAATTTATTTTTTAATACAATTTGTATACAATTATTGTTCTTTTAAATTCGAACAATAATTTTTAAAATTTTTGAACGTTGAAAAAGTTTCTTTGGTAAAAGTATTTATTATTGTATTTTCAATAAATGAATAATATTTATTCAAAAACGATTTTTGTCATGTTTGAATTCGGGAATTCCATAACTCGGGAATTTTCCAATTCGGGATTTTAATACATCGACAATTTTATAATTTCGGGAATTTTGTTCGGAAATTTTTGAATTCGACAATTTAATAGCGTCGGAGATCTCATTTTTGGACAAAAATGGAAATATTTCGTCGAGCTCTGTCAAAATAAAAGGTTTAAAGGTTTTTTATACCTTTTTTCACTAATTTCGGAACTGAAGCGGCTTTCAAATACTTTTTTCAAAGTTACGTATCAGCAAATCGCTACATTAATTTTTTGGGTCAAAGAACTTTATTTAAACAAAATTTTCCCGCTTATCCAGTGTTGCTATTTTATTTTTAGACAGCTACATAATTTTTTCAAGTCAAAAAATGGTCTGGTTTTACGCAATTTTCAAACAAAATTTACAATTTTTTAAAATGAGGTAACGAATCCATATAAGCGGGAAAATTTTGTTTGAATTAAGTAATTTTAGCAAAAAAAAAACACGCACATTGACTGTACATTTACTTCTAATTCAAATTTAATTGATACATTCGCCATACGAAAATGTCGTTTTTACCTGCCTTCTTTTCGGACTCTTTTTGAACGACTGCAGCTTACTTTTCGTATTTTTTTCGGTTAATTTTTATGCTATCATCGCAGAAATCTCCTCGAAAATAGCGCTCACCGGAAACGAATCCAAAGAGTGGATGAGTGTAATTCAAGACACATTCGAAGCACTTGTAAAGAATAGAACTTGGGTGTTAGCAGCTCATCCCGAGGATCGAAATGTCATTGGTTGCTGACTTGTACTTAGAAACAAGTACAATGCTGTAGGAATTTTGGAAAGAAGAAAGGCTCGATTGGTAGCCAAGGGCTACTCACGACGCCCTGGCCTTGACTTCAACGGGACTTTTGCTCCAGTGGTTTGGATCAGTCCAGTAAGAATTTTAATGGCTATTGCTGTACAGAACGACATGATTGTTCTTCAGTTAGACATAACCACTGCTTTTCCAAATTTTGAACTCGAAGAAGAAGTATATATGAAGGTGCATGAGTTTTTTGAAGAGCTGTTACCTGAAATCGCAATGAAGTAGAAATCGCAACAAGGAAAGTCTCAATCAGAAGGATTAGCGACAAGAATGCTCTCAGAACTCCAGGAAGGAAATAAAGTCTGTTTAACGAAAAGGGCCTTATATGGTCTAGAGTAGGCTGGACGTCAATGACATAAGCGGCTTGACAAGGAATTAAAAGGCTTTGGGCAAGAGCTATGTGTAAGAGCAAGGATCCATGAAAATATCACAAGGTGGATATGTCGAGGTTACTTTAAGAAGATTTGGGATGAAAGATTCAAGACCTGCTGCAAAAATGATGGATCTAAATACGAAGTTCACGACAAGACATAGCATTTTCGGTTAATTTCCTAATTCAGTCCAACAGCATATATCAAAAACAGCACTGGGTCGCAGCAAAGAGAATACTACGTTATTTACGTGGATTTACAAGCCGGGGTATGAAGTACACGAAGAACTGTAATAAAATAAAAGGATTTGTGGATGCTGATTGGGCAGTATGTTTTCAGAACAGAAAGTCTTACACTAGATGTGTGTTCGTCCTTGCGAGCGGAGCAGTGACCTGGAGGGCAAAGAAACAACGCACTGCGGCCTTATCAGCCACCGAAACCGAGTATATGGGGCTCAATATGTAGATGATTCAGTACTTAGTGTACATAAAAATAATGTTAACACCCTTCTTAATGCGTTTAATAGCATACACCTAAGGTTACAATTTACTGTTGAAATTGAAACTGAAGGAAAATTAAATTTTCTCGGCATGACTTTAATTAAAACTGTTGAAAGACATATTATCACTGATTGGCATAGGAAAACTATTTGTTCAGAAAGAACACTTAGTTTTCTCTTGAATCACTCTATTCAAAATAGAATAGGAATTATTGAAAATGTAATTGATAGAGTCCTTAAATTATCACATACAATATTCCATGAAAAAAATATTGAACTTTGTAAAAAAATTATTTTTCATAACCATTACCCTTCTGAGTTCATTGAAAAACATGCGCACAACAGAATAAATTACATTGAAAACAAAAACAATTGTCAAAACAAAGTAGACGGAGCTGATTATAATACACTTAATACTGTCGTTCTTCCATATTTTGGTAAAATCTCGAAGACCTTGAAGTCAATGTTGGGAAAATTGGGTTTACATACTATTTATAGAGTTCCTTTCAAGAAAAATATGATTGTAAAATTAGGAAAGGATAAATATGAAACCCTAGATAAGAAAGGTGTAATTTACAAAATTACCTGTAAAGATTGTAATGCAGTTTATGTAGGGCAGACAAAAAGAACACTTAGGCTTAGGAAGAATGAACATGAAAATAATTTTCACAGAAGTCCCTGATATCACTCAGTCCTTTCTAAGCATAACATTACTGCATTTCTAAGCATAAAATTATTGGAATGATATTAAAATTCTTTATTATGAGAAAAATCAGAAAAAGAGAGAATTCATGGAGATGTTATTCATAGAGAGAGAGGGAAGCAAGGCTATTAATTTGAAAAGGGACCTCTCAAGATATAACAAAGTATGATATAGACTAATTAACTGGTTACAATAATTTTCTTCGACTAGATAACAAAAAGATTTCTTTTTTATAAAGCAATCAATTTCTCAATAAATATAATTGATGACATTAAACTTAATCAAATATTGTATTAACATTTTTTTGCTCTGGCTGCTGATGTTTGCATTGAAACAATACAGTCACGACTGGAATTTATCTTCTACGTAACAGATCGTGTTAGGTGTAACAGTTCCTCACGAACCTATGAATTGGAAGGCAAGGATCGTATTTGCCCATATAGTCATTGTGAGTTTCGTTTACTCATTCAGGATTTGGCTATACTAACCAGCATCAGTTTACACTTGGAATCGGAAGTATATCAGCTGAAGTGGACAGATCAGGTCTTACACTAGAACTAAATGCAGTGCTGGAATATTTTTATCCATTTATTTTAATCTTGAATAGAACAAAAATACGAATTTGAGAGCTCGAATATTGTTATTGTAGTGGAGATAAGTTTTATAAATAAATTATACAAAACTAATGAAAGTCGACATGCGTCAGTCTGGAAATTTTATATTTTGCTCAAAAAGCACTTTGAGTTTTAAACTTAAGTCAAATAATTATCATAAGTAATGATAATTCCTAAATCATTTCGTTATTATTTCGTAATTGCATTTTACTAATTTTCATTCTGAATGATATTGCTGATTTGTGATTTTCCCTGCATTCTCTCTTCTTAATTCTCAAGAATGCTAACCAAATTTTTTGAAACTGATATGAAACTACTTCGACAGATATCAAGCGACTTAAATCAGTTATTTCAGACAGTAACGTTTTGAAGTTTATTTATTTTAAAGTAGATACGTAAAAAAATAAATCGATAATATTAACTTCTCTACTCATTTTTGTCATTTCACAATCATAATCAAGATATGTTTAAAATGAAGAAGACATGTTTTTAATTTCATACTTTTATATAGTGACTCTCCCCAGATATCAAATAAACATATAAGAGCGAAAATTGTTTTATTTATTTTTGTATTTTGGAATTGCTAGCAGCTATCGATATGATTGATTTTTTCAAATACGTCGTACGACGAGGATTTCTGGATAAATTTTTTCGTCTTTTACTTACTTTTGGAGCAGGTTTTCGTTAATTATTTCTAAAAGTATTGAAATTGAACGGGCAATTTCCTTTCTAAACTAGTAACAAATTGAAATTATAAAGTTGCCGAAATCTGAAAATTCCGAATTTGAAAAATCCCGAATAATAACATTCTGGACAGTTTTTATACTACCGAATTTGATAATTCCCGAATAATAAAATTCCAGACAAAATATTGTCGAATTACAAAACATACAAACTAGAAAATGCCCGAATTTAAACAATTAAGAAAATGTTTTTTTAATAGATACTATTTATTTATTGAAAATACAATAATCAAATATTTGTATTATAGAAAATTTTTTAATATTTAATTTTTTTTAATCATTGTTTGAATTTAAAATAACAATAATTGTATAAAAATATTATAAAAATATATGAATTTAAAAACACGTGCGCTTCGGACAAAACATTTTGTGCAAGTTTCAATTCAGCACTGATTTATCTTAAAGTTTCCTTTTATTATTTTTTTTTTTATTAATAATTTGATTTTTGGGTACGTTTTTTGTCATTTAAAAAGATACAATAAACATGTTTAAAAAAAAAATTTTATCCAGAAATATATTTTTTCAAATATTGTTATTTTAAATTCAAACATTAATTTTTTGACTTTAAACATTTGAAAAGTTTTTTCCTCAATATAAATATTTGATTATTTTATTTAGAAAAATATTTAAAAAAAAAACAATTTTTTTAATTGTTTAAAAGCGGGAATTTTCTAGTTGAGATATTGTATAATTTGGAAATTTTCTGTCGGGAATTTTCAAATTCGGTAATATATAGTGACGGGAATTTAATTTTTCGAAAGAGGCGACTCAAAAATCCCGAAAAATAAAATTCAAGATACCGTAAAATTCGCGAATCGCAAAATTCCCGAATAATAAAATTCCCGAAATCATAAAAGTACCGAAATATAAAACTCCTGAATTGAATTTACGAATAATTAAATTCCCGAAAGTATATAATATTACCTAATTTGAAAATTCCCGACAAAAATTGGCGAATTATAAAACATCCGGAATAGAAAATTCCTGAATTTAAACAATTAAAAAAATTGTTGTTCATCAAATATTATTTATTTATAACAAATACATAATATTTACAAGATACAAAAACAATAAAAAATTCCAAAATATTTCAATGATTTCATAAAGATTTTCAATATTGGAAAAAAAATGTTCAAATCTTTCGAAGAAATATCTCAAAGATTTAAAACATAAATATCACACATTCCAAATTTCTTCAAGGATTTCACGAAAGACTTCAAAACTTTTACAAATATTTTTAAGATTACAAAAGATTTCAAAGATTTCGTCAAGATTTGAAACATTTCAAAACAGTTTAAAGATTTCAATATAAGATTTGTTGTTTATATTTTCGTATATATTTTAAAACTCTTAAGAACGTACATATAATTTTAAACAAGAATATCGTAATAAAAATGCCTTATTCTTCATACTCTTTTAAAATTCTAAAAGTGTATGAATTATTTTCTTGACTTGAATTAAAAAAAATTTACTTTATTTTTTGAAAAAAAGGGAAAATGTTAATTTTTTTCACACTAAATTGAAGAAAATTCCTGAGTTTTTTTTAAAGCATATGATGTTAAACAAGAATATCGTAAGAAACGAGATTTAAAAAAAAACGTTTCACAAGGATTTCAAAATATTTATTTTTGTTTTAAATACTACGAAGATTTCACGGAGATTTCACAAGATACAAAAACATTTAAAATATCCTAAATATTTCAATAATTTCATAAAGATTTTTAATATTCAAACAAAAAAATCAAATCTTTCACAGAAAAATTCCAAAGATTAAAAAAAAACCCAGGTATTTCATATTTCTTCAATGATTTCACTAAAGATTTCAAACATTTTACAAATATTTTGAAGATTTCAAAGATTTCGTAAAGATTTCAATATTAGATTGGTTGTTTATATTCACGTATATATTTTAAGACTCTTAAGAACGTACAGATAATTTTAAACAAGAATATCGTAAGTAACAAGATTAGAAAGAAAAAAGCATTTCACAAAGATTTCAAAATATTTCAATATTTTTCATGAAGCTTTTAAAGATTTCGTAAATATTTTTAAAATTTTAAAAGATTTCGATTGTTTGAAAGATTTAAAAGATTTTCAAATATATATTATATTATTATGTAATAATATCATTATAATAATAATTAAATATGAAAATACTTACACATTAAAGGACTCGTCAAACAAAGGAAAGAGAGTTTCCTTGTGAACTTGAGTCTTTGGTACTTTGGTATCAACGAATTTTTCTTCTGGTAATAGTCGAACTTTTACGTAAGCGTCACATTTTCCTGTAATAAAAAAATCAATTTTTAATGGACCTATAAAAAAAGAAGATTTCTCGACATTTCCAGATGAGAAACGCAGCATGCACGATGATTAATGTTCTCCGCTAAAAAGAAGTTCCTATCGAATCCAAAACTGTTAAAACATTCGTTCTTTTTTTTTTTATATATATATCTTCAACCATTTTTTATTTAAAAAATTCATCTTTATACGTCTAATTATTAAAAATACAGAAAATTGTAATTCATAAAACAAGGGATGACAAAAAAGTGGGACGTTGAAAAAATGTTCATGGCGAGGTTCGTGCAAGTAGTAAAAAAAATCGGAATTGAAATTAGTTATGACTTCGAAAATAATAAAATATTTCTTTCTATGTATCTAATGGGATGGGTCAAAAACCAAAAATTCGGAATTTTTTTTACATTCCTGAAGGTCTTCTCATTTTTTTTCGGATTTTAACAAACCGTTTTTGTCACTGGAAAGTTTTCAAATAAACGAAAAAATGATTCTATTTACAGAGGTTAAGAATTTTGAATTAAATAGGAATTATTATTTCTTAGAAAATGATTTATTAAAATAAAAAATAAAGCACAAAGACTTCTTTGACCTTCAAGATAGTTAAAAATGAAACTTGAAGAAAATTTAAAAATTCTGAGAACAAGAAATTAAAAAAAAAATGTGTGTGACAGTGGGGATACACGTAATGTTTCACACATTACGTGCCCTTGGCGTCAGATAAAGTACACTAATGCATTATGGATGCAGATTATTGCAAAGGAGCTTGCATGGTGGTGGAGTAGTGGGGATATTTAGTTATAAGATAGTGCACAGAGGGAGAGGGAGAGGGAGAGGGAGAGGGAGAGGGAGAGGGAGTCGGCACTGTTTGCTGACTCATTTTCGGGTGCTCTGCACGTTCGATCGTTTTAAACCGCATCTACAACTTTTTGGTTATTTGGTGGTGTCATTTTCGTTCCCACGAGCAACTAGGGAAAGGGTTTGTTTATCTTTGTAGAGCCCCGCATGCAAGGATAAAGCTGTATAACCTGCAAAGTCGCCCGGTATCCCAGATTCACAGTATACGACACCTCACCCAGGTGTTATTCAGCTTTTGGCACGGTTGTTAGGCCTCCGCCTGGGGAACTCCTTCGGGAACATCCCTGGACAATTTTTCGCGACTGCTTATTAATAATTGTAACCATATTGGACCCTCTGTACGAAACCCAAGGTTAGCAAAAACGTACAGGACACATTGTTTGCAATCATTACAATTAATTGTCTGAAATAGCCCCTAACCTTTTTCCCCTGTGAATAATGTGCACAGGAATTCTCTTGCAACGTAAAGAGAATATTCTCCATGAGGAAAAAATATTTATACACAGTAATAGAAAAAATCATGCATTTTGAAATACATCAAAAATACACATTTTTACAGTTCAAATATCCCTATAATACCCTCAAATGTATTTCAAACTTTTATTTTATATCAAGTCTTATTTTCAGCAATTAGAAATTCAATGAGGTCGATAAGCAAAACTTGTAGAAACGAATAATTGCACCGACATCAAACTTAATTAAAGCTAGCTTACACGTTTTTAGGTAAAATGATTGGTAGAAATATATATTTTAAATTACTACAGAAATCTTTAAAAAATACAAAATGTGTATTTCGAAATTGTAGATTTTTTTGGCCACCGTGCATAAATATTTGTAATTTATTTCTGATGGATAATATTCTTCTTATATTGTAGAAGAAATCCTGTGCATATTAGCCAAGAAAACGAAATGGTAAGAGGCTATTTCAGACCAATAATTAATTTTAATGAAACCACAAATTTTCATATTCTTGGCCCTCCTTGAAAACAAGCATGTGAAGCAGATAGAGAATGTTTGGTGTACTTGACAATTTTAGATTATAGGTGAAAGGTTTAGTATGAGTTTATCATCGAAATTCTTCTCATCGCTGTCACTGTTACCACCGTTCTCAAAGCTTTCACCACTCCCGTCGTTCTCATCTTCCTCCTCGTTGAAATCACTGTCTCTCTTCTGATCTTCATCTGAATCTGAATCGCTTGCATCTGTGTCTTCTTTCCCATTATTTCTACCGTTCTCATCTATCTGTTCCTTTCCATTGCTATCATATTTCTCCTCGCCTAATTTCCTATTTTTCCTTTGGTCTTCATATGAATCTGAATCACTTTCATCAACAATCTCTTCTTTCCCATAATTTCTAGCGCTCTCATATCTCTTTTCCCGTCCATTGCTCACATCTTTCTCCCTGCCCAAATCCCTATCTTTCGTTTGGTCTTCATCTTCATCTGAATCACACCTGTCGGTTTCTTGTTTCAAATCATTTCTACTGCTCTCATCTTTCTCCCTGCTCAAATCACTGTATTTTCTATAGTATTCATCTAATTCTGCATTTCTCGCATCAGTCTCTTTTTTCCCATCATTCCTACCGCTCTGATCTCTCTCTTTCTTCCCATCTCTCTCATCCTTCTTCTCGCTTAATTTTTTTATCTTTCTTTTGGTCTTTATCTGAATCTGAATCACTCCCATCAAACTTTTCATTCCCATAATTTCTTTCGCCCTCATCTCTCTCTTCCTTTCCATTGCTCACATCCTTCTCCTTGCCCGAATCCCTATCTTTCATTTGGTCTTCATCTTAATCTGTATCACTCCCATCAGTATTTTCTTTCATATCATTCCTATGGCTCTCATCTTTCACCTCACTCAAATCCCTATCCTGTGTTCTCTGTTCATTTGAATCTGAATTTTCATTATTGCCGCACCTTTCTACTCTCTTTTTTGAGTTGCGTTCGTCTTCTAGTTCATCACCACTCTTTTCCTTTCTTCTTTACCATTATCTCCATTATCTTCTTCATTTTCATTTAACGATTCATTCTTTGCTGGAGAATATTTTTTATTTATTTTTTTATTCTGAAACTTTGTGCGTTTTTTTGAGTTATTTTTGGATTAATTTCACATAAATATCACATAAAACTGCTATTTATAAAAAGTTGCTAGTTGCGTCAGCTGTTAGCATGCGCCAATGGGCACAGGTTAATATTGATCGAATTAAAAAAAATTAAAAATTTATTTTTTTGGAAACCTCAAGAAATAGCAGTGATTTTCGTTCTCCAATAAAATCTTTTTTTTTTGACCACCCTCATAAAAGCACCTTTACCTGTGATTCTGTTCCTTCAAAGAAAATCCAATATTCATGACAGCTTGAAGTACGGAGATCTTTGTGAAATTCTGTGGACCATAAATTACTAATAAATTCAGATAAAATGAAGAAAATAGTATACATATAATACCTGCAGTACTTTTTGTCACGTAATATACTTCATTTCTGAAGATTGAACTGAGAAAATATTGTGTATGGTATATAATAATTGTTTTTAGAGTCATGAAAAAAATTGTCCACTCATTTCATTTTCCAGATGTACATTTTTAAAAGAACAATGTTCGTGTTATATTCAGTCCGATAAACAATACACTAACGACTCAAAAAAAAAAAAAACATCTTGATACGTCAATTTTTCGCTGATATTTTCAAACATTAATTAATTTGAACTCGTCAATGCACTTTTGAAGCGAGCACATAGGCAGGAATTCAAGAGCTTTCGTCTCCATACATTCGTGAGCTGAATGGTCGAGCTGAGCGCGAAATGAGAAAAAATAAGAAGTGCGCGAGATCGATGCTTTTGAATGAGAACGTCAGTGTTGGAATGTAGCGCGCGCGTATGCTGCGGGAGCGCTCTTCAGTCTTAGAGCAGACCTAGCTTACATTTTTATTAAAAAATATATATAAGTTTGCGTGTGTGTGCTGAAATCTCTCTATTTTTTTTTATTTTTAGCTCAAAAAAGAGATTCAATAAAAATCCATAGAATATCGAACTGTCGAGCGCTTCTCGTCCAATATAAGTGCTTTTTGGGAGCGGGCCTAAAGACGAAGTTGAAAATAGAGGGCCGATGGAACGTAAAAATTCAACGTTAGGGGAAATGCGCGAAATGATGCAAGAGCATCCACACATCACTACTTTACCACCGAGCAATTCACGCCTACCCCGAAAGGGAAACGGATTAATGATATAATAATAGGACTAGAGCCGTGTTTCTCAGTGCTTCTTATTTATTATCCCAAATTTTCAACTCGATGTGGCCATTAGCGTGAAAATAAGTTTACAAATAAAAAAACTGTCCGTAAGGTAGGAAGACGGTCACGTGACCCACTCATCACATGGCTTTAAACAATAATTTTTGTTAAATTGCATTAATTATTACCAAGCTTACGTGAAAAGTTGACAAAAAGTGAAAAATTGTAGAAAAAACGGAACTATCTAGTATTATTATAGGAGAAGGTAGTTATAAACAGTAATAATTTATTTAAAAAATTATTTTGGTTAAACTGCGTTAACTATTACCTCGCTCTGAGTGGAAATTAGACAGAAAGTTGATTATTCCAGAAAGAACTGCAACTTAAGTTATTCAAAGATAATATTGTTGAAAATAATAATAAATTGTCTAAACAATTATTTTTGGTAACTTAAATTAATTATTTCCTTCAGCTAATGGAAAAGCGTATCTGGTATTATTATCTATGAAAATAGTTATTAACAATAATAATTTGTTTAAACAATTATTTGTGCTTAATTAAATTAATTATCAAGTCACTCCAAGTGAAAAATACACAAAAAGTTGAAAATTTCAGAAAAAAATGCAATGTATAGAATTATTCAAAGTTAATATTGTTTACAATGATTATCAATTATTTAAACAATTATTTCTTTTAAAATTTAACTCACTAATTGAAAATTGTACAAAAAGTGGACAATTTTTGAAAAAACCGCGACTTTCTATCTCTATTCTAAGAGAAAAATGCTAAAAACAATAATAAATTGTGTAAACAATTTATAATACTACTAATTATCAGTATAAAGTAGTATTTTATGTATTAGATACAATTTGTATTTTGAAAAAATGCAAAAAAGTCATAATTAGAGTAAAAAACTCGCAAAACCCATTTTTTTACTTATGGGGTTTCTTTGGGACCCTATAAAACAGGCTTATGTGGTTTTCAATTGTACATCTTCGAAATTGAACTATTTCAAAAAAACTTTCAAAATTACATATCTTTATAATATAAATCTTAAAAAACCAATAATTTCTAATTATATATTTCCAAATTCTACAATTTTTAATTATATATCTTAAAAATGGTAAATCTTTCAAATTGAAGAGTTTTTAATTTGGAAAGCTTGAAAATTAAAAATTGTAATTCTGATGATTTACATTCGAAATTTCTGCAATTTGGAAGATTTAAAATTAAAAAATCTTGACTTTTGATCTTCAAAATCATCCAATTTAAGGTTTTTTATTTATATATATTTAAAATTAAAAAATCTTCAATTGCGACTCTTTAAAACTGAAAAATTTTCGCTTCTAAATCTTCAAAATTAAACTGGATCTTCATTTGTAAATCCTAACAAGGAAAGAATTTTGAATTGCAAATAATTAAAATTGAAGAATTTTCAATTGAAAATCTTCAAAATTGATCTATTTCATAAAAACATTCAACATTACATACTTTTAAAATATAAATCTTGAAAATTGAATAATTTTCAATTCTATATGTTCAAGATGGAAGAATTTTCAATTCAATCTCTTCAATATTGTAGAATTTTGAATTTTGAATTTTAAAAATTCAAGAATCTTCAATTGTAAATTTTGAAAATTGCAGAATGTTTCACTGTAAATCTTCGAAATTAAATAACATATTCCAAAAAAAGTTCCTAATCACATAATTTAAAACTATAAACATTCTAAAATGATGAATCTTCAATTGTAAATTTAAAATATTGAAGAATTTTAAATTGCAAAGCCTTAAAATTGAAGAATTTTCAATTGTAAATCTTCAAAATTGAACTATTTCAAGAAAACGAACATTACATACATTTAAAATATAAATTTTACAAATTGAATAATTTTCAATTCTATATTTTCAAAATGTAAGAATGTTTAATTCTATCTCGTCTTCGAGATTGAAAATTTTCAATTGTACATCTTCGAAATTGAACTATTTCAAAAAAACTTTCAAAATTACATATCTTTATAATATAAATCTTTCAAACTTATCACTTTTGAGGCAGCACTTATAATCATCAGATCCAGTTTTCCTAAGCGACAAAAATTATTATTTAACTTGAACTTTAAACAGACTAGAAACTCTTTTGTCTTCAAAAAAGCCTTTTTTGAACCACCGTATTAGTAAACTTCGGATACGTTAAAATAAAAGTATCTACATACTTTAGAGCGCGAGAATTTTAATACAGTTTATTTAATTTTTTAAAGTAAAAATTGAACTATTATGTTTGATAATTGATCGTTTCAAGTTGAAAATTAAACTCATGTCGAAAGGTAGTTTTTTTTGGTTAAATTCAACTGTTACTGATTAAAAATTAATTTTTTTGGTTGGGATAACAACTGCTTGATTTTTCGTTTAGAATGCATCTTTTTTGGAATACAAATATAGTTTTTCGAGTTGAAAGTTAAACTCTTTCGTTGAGCATTAATTTTTTTGGTTCAAGAATCATCATTTACATTAAAAATTTATCTCTTCGGTTGAAAAGTGAGCTACTTTGTTGATAATTCATTTTTTTTTAACAGAAAATTTTATTTTATTTTAACTGAAAATGTAATTATTCCATTTAAATATTCTAACATTGTAGTTAAAAAAATTTCTCTTTAGTTGGAAATAATAAAAAATTTAACCATCCAATTTCAGATTGAAAAATTACCATTTTTAGTTGAAAATTAAACTATTCCAGTCAATGCTTTATCATTTTAGTTGAAAATTTATAAGCTTGGTTGCAAATTGATTTTTTCAACCGAAAAATTGAATTTTTGTGTTGAGAACTGATATTTTTGTTAAAAAATCAAATATTTTGTTAAAAATTCATGTATTTTGTTAAAAAATCGTCTTTTTTGGTAAAGTCATCTTTTTGTATAAAAATTAATTTTCTTGTTTGGAAATTCATCTTTTTGATTGAAAATTCAAGTATTGCAGTTAAAAATGTACACTTTTAGTTGAAAATTCAACTTTTTGGTTGAAAATACAACTACTTGGTTGAAAGATAAACTGTTTTGTTAAAAATTCATCTATTTGACTTAAAATTTGGGACCATCCCTGGACAATTGTCCGCGACTGCTTATTAATTATTGTAACCACATTCAGCAGAAACCCTTGGTACAGGGACTCTCTATCCGCAACCCGAAGACGCTTTCGGTGGCTTTGTCATAGGCCCTTCAGTTCTATTCCAAAGGAATAGAAACCGAAACCGAATGGCGCAGTCGGTAGGACTATATATATATGTCGATTCGTGTCCTCAAACACACGAAAGTTTCGCCGACCTGTCGTTGTGATTTCGTCCTGTCCTATGACCACCCATCTCACTGTTGTGAGACGGGGTCATGAATGGGATTTACTGCGGTCCTACTGGGAGCTGATGTCATTTTTTTTTAGGTGACCGTTGCTCCCAGTGGGACCCTGCGGTGGTTGATAACCTTTAGTTTATAATTATATATATACAGGATGTTTTTTTTAACTTGTGACATCGAAATATCTCGAAAATACGCGTCCTATGCAAAAATATCTATAATAAAAACTTTTTATTTTCGTGGGGGTAAATTTGTAATTTTAAATCGGAACCTCAATTTTTCATCACAGATTCAGATTCTCCTTTATGAAATACGTAAGTTTTATTCGAAATTTTTTTTCGATTCGCGATAGATCGCACTGCAATTGCGAAAAATATAATTGTTTATTATTTCAAGGACTTCGGTGAGTCCCCTTGCCTCTCACCATCAGGTGCTCGATTTCGGTAAGTCCCCTCGCCACTCACCATCGGGGTGCTGGTTTGCGATTAACATATTGCAATAAGTGCTTAAAATGTTGTACTCGCACTTCGATGCACTGGCTAATCCGAGCTGCAAAAGATTTCACACAACTACGAAGTGTGTCTAGTGTTATTTGTGCACAAGCAGACCTGATTCGCTCGATTATGTTGTCACGAGTTGTGGGCACTTCTTGATACACGCGACTCTTTAGATAACCCCACAAAATGAAATCCGGCGCCGTACGATCTGGCGATCTGGCAGGCCAATTTATCGGACGTCATCTACCGATCCATCGTCCATTGAATTCGCGATTGAGTACTTGCATCGCGATCCGTGGGCATGTTCAGGGCCGGCCTCCTCGCGATGTCGACTCGGATATTTACTGCTGTCGAGATCCTTCTATCATTTACCAAATTTAGTCTCCAGGCCGCCTTGGCAGACACAACCTTGATGGTAAGATGGAGGGGGTCCAACCCTATTGATGCCCCCAGTGCCATCGTGAATGACGACTTCGAGGCACCAGTGATGCCTCTCAAAATCAGTCCTCTGATCCTTTCCAGTCGAGACTTCACAGTGGACAGCTCGACCCTGTTCCATCAGACCACCGCCGCATAGGTTAGCCTGGGTCGCAAGATCGCTGTGTAGATCCACATGAGTGTCTCCGGCTTCAAGCCCTAGCCTTTCCCTATGGCTCTCCTACAAACCCATAGAGTCGCTACCAACTTCTTGCACTTGTTGTCCAGGTGCTCGTTCCATAACAGCTTCTTATCCAGAATTACTCCTAGGTATTTAGCTCGTTCTTCGATTTCCAGTTGCTGTCATCCAGGTTTCAGTGTACTCGTGGTTCCCCACTTATCCCTTCTGGTGAAAACAACCGCGTCTGTCTTACTCGAATTGAACGATGATCCAGTTTTATTAAACAATGAATCCACATCATCAGTGCTTGCTGCATCACTCTGAAGAGCGCATCCAGATGCTGGCCGCGCGCGATAATTAGTATATCGTCCGCATAGCCTATGACGTGGTGAGTATCCTGGTTAAAATCATATAATTAAAATTGTATTATTTAATATTTCAAGATTTATTTTAACTAGTTGTTAGCTGACAAACTCTTTTGCTTCGGTCGTTATCTGTGTAAATTATTTAGCGATTGAATAAAGCACTTCTGAATTAAAAATGTGCTTCAAATTGAAAATGTTAAAATTAGAAAAGAGTTCAGCTTGAATGATTTAATTTGCAGTTCGGGCTTCATTACAATAAAGAAATAAATTTTCAGTCTGAAGAGTTCGAATTCTTTAATTTCATCGATAGAGAACAATTTTAGCAAACAGAGAAATTACCGAAAATCTTTTTCCTCGAGTAAAACGGCCACCCTGATTATATAAATTATGTATTGAAATTATTATCTTTTTATATTTTGAATCATTGAGATGTCAAGATAAAAAGGCAAATAGGTATATCTTAGTCCAATTATGTGTGAGGTGTTACGTCTTGGACCTAACCTGACCCTACTCGATCCACTCCTTATCGGTACCATATTATCGAAAATTTTCTTCTTCCTTTTTTTTAATAAAAAAAAAATTGTTTTATTTTGGCCAAAATCCTCTCAAGGTGATTACTGAAAGGCTCCCATAAATTAAAAATTCAACTCGAAACACCTAGGTGGTTAAATTATGTGACAAAAGTCCCACAGCCGGATCCAGATTATCATTTTTGATTATTCGCAACAATTTTATGCACACACTTTGTTTATTTATTTTGCTATAGGGGCTCTGCTGTAGAATTAATGAATTCCATAGACGCCGCTAAATTTGAATTCATTTTGATTCATTTATTTTTAAATAAATTGTATAGTTTTTATTAATGGTCTCCTGCAAACAAAGAATGATGAATCATTTCCTGAAACTTGTGAAACCAGGCACTTCTCACAAAATCGAAACACTTGTTTTCAATAAAATAAACAAATTTCATTAATTCAATTAATAAATTTTCCATAATTTAGGTCACGCACTCTCACAATTCAAAAAAAAATCATTCAATATTGTATAATAATTTCACAGTTTGATTTTTAAACGTTCAAAATTAAGTTAATCATTCACAAAGACTTTTTCAAGAAAGAACGACCGATCAGACGATAAACTTTTGCCCCTCTTGTACAGACTTGTTACTCCTATAGGATTTTATTGATAAAAGTGTAACTGTGGTCCCTTAGGCATACATTTTTACTACAGGAAGTCGTCTAGAATATTCTCCACTTTTAATATCGTAAACCGCCAGGAATTTGTCTGGAATATTCTTCCCTTAAAACTGTCTTTCAAATAGCACCCACGCATAAGACAGCCCTAATTCATGATTTGAGTTAGCCCAATTCGCCACGGCACCTACTCAAAAGCAATCCTGATCGGTAAGTTAGTGAGTCCCCACATTCCATTAGTGCAATGCTTTCATAACACCTGGAAAGAAATGCCCACCTATCACTACCGAGAAGGTGAAAAACTTATTAGGAGGCCCGAAGAATTATTTCGTTCTGGTACTAGATGGTATCAATACCTGCTAGTTAAAAAAGTTACCTTCAACCCACCAGCATCTGGCCCACATTTTTACCTCATATCTGAAGTCGGAAAAGCCCATTCTGGAGTAGCTGGTGAAAGAGAGAACCTGCTCAACGATAGATGTGTCTGTAAAGACGCAGCATTCTGTCAGCATTACCTATCGATGGCCTTGATTGCTTACCGGAAAGCTTCAGATTCAACTTTTCATAGACTTATCATCTGTCTGTTGGAAAGCTTGAAGGTTCATCCTAACATCGTGAGGTGCATAGAGAGATTAATGGCGCTTTGGAAAACCACATTTACATTCTCATCTGGAAAACATAGTGTGAACACTAACAGTGTCACCTTTCAAAGAGGTGTGTTTCAGGGCGACACCATGAGTGCCTTCCTCTTTTTCCTTCCATTCTTTCCATCATCTCTCGTACTTTGCCATTCCGAAGGGTAACTTTGCGGCAAACCTGGAAATCAAAAGCATAAGATCACTTATGTATTTTACATGCATGATCTTAAGATCTATGAGAGAAACTACATCCAGCTTTAGACATTGTAAAAGATTACACTCAAGAGATTAAAATGGAGTTTGAGATAGAAAAATACGCCAGGGTTTGTTTGAAGAAAGAAATGCCTTATGGCATCCCAAAAGACCCTGAGCTCGTCGCGAAAAGCGCTCTGTTACACCTTGGCGCTGAGGAGACCTATATATACCAAACGGTGCCACAGAGCCGTGGTCAGGACGTAAAATATGTGAATGATACTCTCCAAAGCAGATACAAACGTCTCGTGTGACGGATTTGGTCTTCCGAACTGTCGGCGAGGAACAAAGTATCTGCGAGGAACATATTTGTCGTCCCGGTAGTAATCTATTCACTTAAATTGGTTCATGGACGAAGGAAACCTTATCCAAATCTTATCCATTTCAAGTACAAACTTTTTTTATGAAAGCTGAAGGAATCAGAGGTGTCTCAATAAATCATGAAATAGAAATTCTTCTTCTGGCATATATGCCGCAGATTTAGCTTTAATTGCAGAAACTCAAGTTCAAATGAGAAAAATTCTGAAGTGGTTACTTAAGTATTGTAATCTTAACGGTCTTCAGGTAAACAAAAGTGGGACAAAAGTTTTTATATTCCCGAAGGGAGGACACGATAATAAAATCAAGTATAAGCATTTTATGTATGAAAATATTGAAATTCAATTAGTTAGAAAATATACTTATTTAGGAACCCCTTTTTTGCAATCTGATTTTTTCAAACGTGGCTCAAATAGCTATCAGTGAGGCTAATATTACTCAGGGGGCGACGATCGCACTTCTAGATAAAATAAAATTGAATTCGTGGAAACCAATCGAAAGACTCTTCAAATAGAAATAATGCAAACCACGTTTCTGAAAAAGATTTTGCATGCTCCGTTGAATGCACCCTCACATGCTGTGAGAATTGAAATTGGTGCGCGCTCATTAGCGGCTTCTGTATATAAAAGAATTCTAAACTATATTGAGAAAGTGCTTCGTATGGAGGAAGATAGATATCCAAAAATATGCTTTTTGCGATTGAAGCGATCAGCCAAAAATAAATCCACTTTGACCAAATTTAACTGCTGTTCACAAATAATGAATATTTTTAAAATAATAGGTGAGAAAGATAAATGGGATTCTTTGTCTTTGTCCTCTATGCAGAGTAACAAAGTTCGTTTAGTTAATGCTTATGAATCTTTCCTGTATAATGAAGACTAGAGAAGTCTACCAAAAAGATTTTCCTATTTTTATAAAAGGAACTGGAACGAAGAGATTATAGATCAAATTTTTGTATTAACTTTGTGTAACTCTTTTGTATGGGACTGTAGGTTCTATGACAAATAAACTACTATTACTAAACTGAAAAAAAAGTTTTTGAATAAAAAAAAATTTGTACTGAATACGTCCAATCATGTATTTCTTCAATCCAAAGAAATTGTTTAATTGTATGAAAAATAAGAAATTATTGAATCATTGTTTTATTCATGTAACTAATACTTATAGAAATATGATATACAATAATGTAGGACTCGAAATAAAAAAAAATGGATCAATTCTACATCTTATTAACTTTAAAAAAACCATTGACTGTTAACTGGTCGGCGCTGCCCCTCCTTACCCTACAGGCGACGACGACGCCGACGATGACGACGACCCCGACGACGACGACAGCGACGACGACGGCAACAACAGACGGACAGACACCGACGTAAAAACTATTTTTTCTGACTCAGAGGGCCTCAAAACGTCGAAATTTGATGGAATCCACGACAGTCATTTTTCACATAAAACCAATACCTTCACATTATGATGAGAATGTAACAATGGGTAAGAACTATAAAGCGTTTCAGGTAGAAATGGCCCCGAGCTTTTAAAATTAACGTGGGATTTTAAATAAGAAGAGCTCAGTTTTTTTATAGGTGGGAAAAATTGTTAAAACAATTAAAAATTAGTTCAAGATACTTGGAAACTTATCATTTACCGAACAAAAATAATTCATCTTAAAAATATTTTTAAAATACCGTCCTTAGGATATATTTTATATAAAACTGCTATTTTGAATTTTTGGGCATTTTCCGGGCACAATAAAAAGGGGCTGGGGGGTCAGAATCGAAAGTTATTGGCTGGAAATTATTCCTTGAACGAATTTTTGACGAAAATGATTTTTTACATTTTAGGCATGAAAATTTTCATTTGTCTCGAAAACTGCAAAATGCAAAAAAATTTTAGAGGTCAAAATTGTTGCCCTGTTGAAAATCTACGATGTTTTGAATATTTTCAAGAAAATAGAATAAAATCGACTAAATACGGCTGAAATAGCATTTTTTAAATGATATTCTACATATTATTACAAAAAAAAAAACGGTTAGTTCGGAAGCGATGTGCTAAATATATTCTATAGGAATAATAAAGATCCAAAGCTCTTAAGGCCATGTGACGAGTAGGTCACGTGACTGGCTTCCTACCTTACCGACACTTTTTTCATTTGTAAACTTATTTTCACACGAATAGCCACATCGAAGGAACGAATGTATTGCAGTGGTATTGCATTTTTATAATTCCCATATTCGTTCTTGATGAGATTATAAAAAAAAAAAATGATTCCTAGAAATACGAGCATATGGTTATAAATTTGTTCATATAACTTGTTTATAAATATTACCAATTCTATTGCAGGACAAGAAATCGTATAAAAACCCGTTTCAAAATAATTTCAGCAATATTAGAAGAAAGAAAATTTTCTTTTTGCTCATATACGCCAATAATTTGGATTTGTTTATCTAATTTGTTTATTCATTTTACAAATTTCGTCTTATGGCAAGAGTTTGCCAACGAACATCATTTGCAACATAATTTCAATAAGACTAGAATAAACAAGGATGATTTTTTCTGCCTATAAATGTCTACAATTTACATTTGTTCATAAAATAACCAATTAGTGATAAACAGCAAGAAAATTTCAGGCAACATTCTGGGCAATATATGTAATTTTAAAAATATCACAGAAAGAAAACGATTTCTTTTTACCTGTAAATGCCTAAAATTTGCATCGGTATATATAGTTTATTTATAAAATAAAAAAATATCGACAAATAGCAAGCTTTTCCTGAAAACATAATCGATAATATCTTGGATTTGAATTGCCAGGTGTAGATGTTTATTTAATTTATTGGAAATAAATATTTTGCCTTAACTGAACAAGAAATATCCTAATTTTTGTACTTTTTACCAGTACTGATTACTGTAACATAAACGCGAGAACATTAGATAATATTTTATTGGAATTATACTCCACAGGTAAACATATCGATGAAGTATACAATTTTTTTGTGTGTATTCTGATCATAAAGAATATTTTTGGCTTCAAGATACCGTGAAATACCCGAATTTTCCTTATTTTGATGTTTGACCTCATTGCGTAAACTAAAGATTTTTTTCCTTTGAAGGGAGTAATTTTGACAGCTACTAGCAACTCTTCATCCCTATTCCAAAGAAAAAGAAAATATTTTTATTTTGTTGGATACCTTCCAGTGAAAACCCTGTTTCTAATTCTTAAAAAATCTGCCTTTTCTGAATTTTGCATTTGATCAGAAAATCTTGTTGTAAAATTGTTGATCTTAATTTTTTACTAATTGAGTAAAATTCTTTCATATTTTTCACAGGTCCTCCCATCACATCAATCCCTTTACCCCAATTTCTGTATATTTTAATAAAGTCTATTTTCTTCACAACAAACAATCAATTTAACAAATTTAAAGATATATAATCCTTTTTTATTCTTCAAAATTTTTTTTGAACTCCCTGTATCTGTCTTCTTCTGAAATGTCCAAACTATACGTTTTAGTTTTTCTCCTCTTTTGAATCCTCTTTTGAATCTGACAATTAAAGATTACCATTCAAAAATACATTCTTTAAATTTCCCTCTTTCATTATCAAGGAATGCTTTGAAAAGGCAAACAAGACTTAATAAAAATGCCCTTAAAAATAATATAAAACATGATCGAAAATTTTTAAACAACCTTAAAGAACAAGGAGATGTACAAAAATTGCATTTAAACATTCACTCAGTTCTTTTTCAAGATCAACCAGACCCTGGGTTTTTGAATATTTCTAATGTCATTATCCCACACAGAGTTATTGATGACTTTAGATCACATTTTATGGGTTTATCTAATGATATTTTAAATAATGATAATCCAAAAACTTTGTTATAAAAGAAATTGAATGAAGGTTTAATTTATGCAAAGATTTTCTTGAAAATCATCCTGAATTAATGATCACAAAATCAGATAAAGGAAATATTACAGTAGCGATTCATAAGGACGTTTATATCTAAAAAATGTTGCATAATTTTAATGATGAAGATAGTTTTTAATTGATTCCTAATAATCCCACGAAAATGCTTCAAAAAGGGACTTTCAAAATTTAAGACAGAATGAGAATTAATAAACACTTAGGTAATAATATTGAAAGATGTGATATTGATACAAGTACTAATCTTTCCGGAGCTTATGGCCTTGTTAAAGCTCATAAAACTGACTATCTTCTAAGACCAGTTATTTCAACAATAGATTCTCCAACTAGAAAATTGGAAGAATTATTGAGTCAAATTATTAAAAAATTGAATTTCTCCAAGTCTTTTGTATTCTCTGAAATCTACTCAATTCTCTGAACTCTTCTGAATATTCTGAATTTTCTAGATTCTTCTGAATCGTCTGAATTCATTAAATTCTCTGAACTCTTTCAAATTCTCTGAAGTCTTTTGAATTCTATGAGTTCTTTTGTATTCTCTAAATTGTTCTGAAATTTCATAATTTTTGTTTGATTCTGTGTATACTTTTGAAGGTTGTAAATTCTTTTGCACTCTGTGAATTCTTCCGAATTTTCTAAATTCTTCTTTATTCTTTGAATTCTTCCTAATTCTATGAATTATTTTCAAATGTCCTGAACTCTCTAAACTGTTTTGAATTTGTTGAATTCACGATATCACTGAATTTAAAAAAAATATTTTTCAGTTATCTAGGAATCTTTAAAATACACGTTGAATTATTTTAACTTTCTTTCAATATTTTGAATCCTGTAAAATTCAAACGAATTCTTTGGAATTGAATTTTTTCTTAATTCTCTAGAAATGTTTACCATACACCATTAATTGTTCTAACTCTCTCCATGTCTATTGTATTATTGGAACTCTCCTGAATTATTCCATATTCTCTTATAAATTTTGAAATGTCTGAATTCTTTCCAATTCTCTGAAATATTTTGAATTCTATTAATTCTTTTGTATTTTCTTTTTTTAAATCATCTGAATTCTTTTCAAATTTTCTGAATTATTTGAACTTTTCTAAATTTTTTTATTCTCACGAGACCACTGAATTCTTTGAATGATTTTTAATTATCTTCAAATTATTAAAATACATTTCAAGTTCCTCTGAACTCCTTCAGATCTTTTGGATTTTCTTAACTCTCTCAAAATATTTACAATACACCATTAATTATTTTTAATTTCTATAATTCTTTCGTAATATCTGAATTCTCCTAAATTCTTTTCAATTCTCTGAAGTATTTTGTATTCAAATAGTCTTCTGAATACTTTTTCATTTTTCCGAATTCTTTCAAAATATGCAGAATACGCGTTTAATTATTTTGAACTCCTTTAAGTCTTTTGAATTCCTTCAGAAACTGTCTGAAATTCATAAAAATGTATGAAAACTTCGGAATTTTATGGTAGTTCATTGAAAATTATGAAATTTATGAAAATTTATGAAATTTATGTAAACACATTGAACTTTATGAAATTTGTGGAAATTTTCGGAAACCAGGAGAGTTGTACACATTTTCTCATCTAATACTAAACAGCAAATGGCTCGTGTCTTCCTAATTGTGCAACACAAACCAAATATAATTTTCTTGGTTCTAGATTTATCCCTATACTTCCCCTCGAATTACCGATGTTGGGTGGGACTGACGTTATATCTGGACTGACTTTATAACTGGAATCACAACCTTACGACGACTTGGCTAATTATTTTGGACATAATTTCTACTGACAAAATAAATTTCTTGCATCAATTTGGCAGTCAAGTATATACTTTAAACAATGAATTATACAAACAAAAGAGTAGCCCCAGAATGGATTCAAACTTTGGCTGACGAAAGGCATGAATCCGCTAGATATTTTATGTGTACCTGAAATAAAGAAAAAGAGATGCGACAGTAGAGTGATAGAAAATTGGGAGTTAAAAACCGGATTCAAACTACGGTCAGGAGTACATAGTGAATCACACGGCAGCCAAGGATTCGGTCAGATTATAAATGAGAGACCCAGCGAGCATCTCGAAGAGCATTAATTTGTATCTCCCAGATTGTGGAGGGTTAGAATGAATGTGGAAATCAGAAGATTATTTATCATAGCCTGCATCGCGCTAGTTGATGGTGAAAGCAGTATAGTAGAGGATGCCTTCTCGGATATACTTTAAATGGTTAAATTGAAAATACTCGGCTTAGGCATGAAATGATCAACTTGTACACTTGGTGCAGATGTAAATGCCACAGTATGATTC
Source organism: Andricus grossulariae (assembly GCA_011634705.1). Taxonomy (NCBI): domain Eukaryota; kingdom Metazoa; phylum Arthropoda; class Insecta; order Hymenoptera; family Cynipidae; genus Andricus; species Andricus grossulariae. The sequence continues at coordinate 219,170,352 of JAABKJ010075445.1, forward strand.
ACTTTGTTGTTGCGGAAGAGAGACTGAGAGATAGTGAGAAATACAATGGTCACAAAAGGTTCTTAGTTTAAAAATTAACTTAGGTCAAGGATGGAGAAGAAAGAGAACTAAAAAGACGAAGCAGACGCGAATCAAGACAGAACATTTACAGAAACCGGAAGTCCTTTTTGTAGACCATTGATCTTCTTAGTTGAAAAATAAATTTGTTATTGTTGAAGATTCTAATACATAACGGAAACTTTATCTATGTGGCTCAAAATTAGTTTTATTGGTTGCAATTTCATGCTTTTGGTAGGAAATTCAACTGCTTGATTAAAAATTGATCTATTTAGTTGAAAATTATTAGGAGTTGTTTCCCCCTCACTAGACCCTAATGCCAAAAAAAAACCTTCTTTACAATTATCATACTTGGGTCAATTAGAGACCACATCTTTTGATAAACCAGCAAAGATGTCACTTAAGGCCCCAGGACCCTGGAAATCATCGGTATATTAAGAGTGTAAAGACTCCCGGCAGAGGCTGGTTTTTTCGGAGAAAATTCTATTTTTTATGTAATAATCGAAAACATGCGCCCTATTAGCGGAGCCATGCTAACACCACCATTGCAGTAGTAAAGTATTCTATGATTCCTTCAAAAAGAGTCTATAAAACAGATGTTCAAATGAAATCTGGGTTTCGTGACTTACCATGCTTGTTACCGGCCAGACCGGATGAAGGTGATCTGCTTGGTTCTGTTTTTGGGGCGAAACTAACAATAAAACGAAGAACTACCACGAACTTGGGTTCTATTAGATGGTAGTTCGTCGTTCTGTCATAAGGACCGCTCAAAAACATAATCGAGTAGATCTTCTTCCTCCGGCATGGCCGGTAACAAGCATGAGTCACGAAAGTAAAAGTCGATGTCGACAACTGTTTTAGCTACTCCCTTTATTATCTACGGGCGGACTCATCTACCTGTGTCCCGAAATGGTCGTTGTCATTCGTAAACAAATACCGAGAAGTCTCAGTGACGGTCTTGTTTTTTGAGCTGGTTGCAGCAATGCTTGTTGGTATGCATTGACTTTAAAGGGATCCCGATCTGCAAGGAACGCCCTGGAGGAGGTGAGACGAGACCGAAGGTCTCGAAGTGTGCCTCTGGAGGTGAGACGGGATCGAAGGTCCTGAAGTGTACCTATAATGACGGAAGAAGGTGTGAAGGAGATCGGGATCAGGCAAGCTTGATCCACAAAGAATTTAAAGCATTTCATATTAAAATCAAAATGGTGCCTATGTCAATTTTATTTGCAAAAATTTAGTCCCCTATGATTCCCCTATTTTTGTGAATAATCACCTTATTTTTCTTGTCTTGAGTGCATAAACATATTTCGACTTGAAATCTCAAGAATGGAAGTTTTCCATTTTGAATTCAATATTGTACTAATGGAAATTGTATATCAAAGAAGTTATTTTCCTATTATTTCCCTATTTTCGGGAATAATCATCCCATCGAACCCATTCTTATAGGTTATATAGGCATCAATATAATTCGACGTAAAATCAAACTCAATTCAACAAGAATTCAAAGCGTTTCAAATGGAATTCACAATGGTGCCTGTTTTAATTTTATTTGAAAGAAATTATTTTCCTATTATTTCCTTTATTTTGTGTATAATCATCCTATTGGACCTATTCTTAGAGCCTTAATATGAATAGACTCGAAATAAAACTCAATACAACACGACTTCAAAGCTTTTATTATTAAATTTAAAATGGTGCCTATATTAGTTTTGTCATGAAGAATGTATTCCCCTATTATTCCCCTATTTTTGTGCATGATCACCCTACTTTCCTGTTTCGTGTGCATCAATATATTTCGACTTGAAATCTTAGGAATAAGAGTTTTCCAGCTTGAATTCAACATTGCACCTATATTAATTTTATTTAAAGGAACACATTCCCCTATTGTTTCCCTATTTTTGTGAATAATCATGCTATGAACCCTGTTTTGAGCGTCAATGTAATTCGACTTGAAGTCAAGCTCAATCAAACAAGCATTTTAGGCGTTTCAAATTAAATTCAAAATGACATCTATATGACTTTTATTTAAAAAAAGTGTATTCCCCTATTATCCCACTATTTCATGAATGATACGCTAATTTTCTTGTTTTGAGTATAAGAATATATTTTGACTTGCAATATTATGAATCAAAGTTTTCCATTTTGATTTCAACATTGTACGTATATTAATTTTTTTCAAAGAATTCATTCCCCTATGATTCCCCTAAATTAATCATCAATTGTTTAAACAATTATTTTTGATAATCCTAAGTGGTTAGGGTTTGTCGCAAGGCCAGAAAAAAAAGATTTTTTAAAGAATTTTTTTCTAACAGAGATTTCATTACTTATTGACAAATGTTCTACAATTCAAATAATACACATTACAAGAAAATAGAGTAATTTTTCAAATTAAAAATATCGATAAAAAAAGCAAGGTATAGTTAATCTTCCAGAGGTACAAAAAAAAGTGTTTTGCGGTGCGCATCGTAACTCATGACTGGATTATCAGAAGCAATCAATACAACGGGATTAGTTGAAAAACAATATTACCTTGTACTTGAACAAAGAATTACGTCAAAATTTTAATTTTTAAGAAAATGGCAGATTAACTATAACTTAATTGTTTATCGATATTTTCGAACTAAAAATTTACTGTAACTTCTTGTTATGTATATTATTCTAACTGTAGAACATTTGTCTGTAAGTGATTAAACCTTTTTGAAAAAAAAATTGTTTTTTAATCTTTTTTTCTGGCCTCACGACTGATCCCAACCCCTTAATTAATTATTTCCTCTCTCTGGCTTTAAAGTTCAAAAACTTACACAAAACCGAGACTTGCTCAGTCCATTTTCAGAAAAAAATTGCTATAAACAATAAGGAATTGTTTAAAGAATTTATTTTAACATACAATTACATAGGTTTACAAATATTGGTCAATTTTTGGACTCGAGCAGACAAAAGTGTTTTTCTACGTATTTTTGTGCGCTGAATTCAAATCCGTCGCCCGTTTCCCGCCATCAGGTCAGATTTACTAGATTTCTTATGTTGGTAGCATTGCTATTCCAGTATCTGATCAAGCTGCTCTTCAAAATTCACTACGCAAAAAGTAAAGTGGGACTTTTTGACTGACCACAAATTAGAAAATTGATAAACGAGTATAACTTTACCAAATGTTTATTGGCCGCAGAAGCAGCAGTATATGCATCATTCAAGAGAGCTGTTCGAAACTTCTTTTATAAAAGAAAATGTGACGATTACAGGCGAATTATCACGGATCTAAATTAATGTGGGTACTATATTAAATTTAATTTAAACAACAAAATACATTAATTCTCAACCAAATAGTTAACTTACATCTAAACAAGATCAATTTTCGATCAAATAGTTGAATTTTTAACAAAAAATATCAGTTTTCAGCCAAAAATGGAACAGTTAAGTTTTCAGTTTAAAAATTTAATTTTTGATACAAAAAATTTCAACTAAAGTGATGAATTTTCCACTAAACTGATGAATGTTCAACTGGAATAGATGACTTTTAAACCAAAAAGATAAATTTGTAACAAAAGAGTTTAACTTTCAAACAACTAGTTTTATTTTCAACCAAAAAGATGAATTTTTAACTAAAACGATGAATCTTTGAGTGGAATACTTTTGCAATCAAGAAGATAAATTTTCAAACAAGATTATTTTCTCTACCAAAAAAAGACGATTTTTCAGCAAAATACATGAATTTTCAACGAAATTGAATTTGCAACTATAAAACGCAAATTCTCAGCCAAGTAACTGCATTTCGAACTAAAACAGATCAATTTTTAAATAGAAATGGACTAGTTAAATTTTCAGTTAAAAAATTAATTTCAACCAAACTGATGAATTTTCAACTAAAATGATGAATCTTCAACTAAAATAGTAGAATTTTTAATTAAAATTATGCATCTTCAACTGGAATAGTTGAATTTTCAACCAAAAAGATAAATCTTCAAGTAAAATAATGGAATATTCAATTGGGATAGTTACATTTTTAGTTTTAAAAAAATAGTTACATTTTCAAACAAAATGATGAATTTTAAACTAAAATGATGAATCTTCAACTGGGATAGTTGAATTTTAATCCAAAAATATGAATTTTCAACCAAGACGATTAATTTCTACCAAAAGAGACGAATTTTCAATTAAAAAAGAGACTTTTTTAAACAAAAATTGAATAGTTAAACTTTTAGTTAAAAAATTAATGTAACATTTCCCTAAAAAAAGACAATTTTTCAACAACAAAAAAAACTTATAAAAAAAAAAATTATACCTTTATCTAAAATAATGAATATGTAACTGTTGTGAAGTTTTTACAATCTTTGACAAATCATTGAAGGCTTTGTGAAATCTCGTAAATCTATCCGAAATCTGTGCTAAATATTTGAAATCTTTGCGCAATGTTTAAAATCTTTGGGAAATTATTGAAATATTTGGGGAATTATTTGAGCATTTGTGAAATTTTTTTAATCTGTTTGAAATCTTTGAGAAATTAAAAAAAAACCTTTTAATCATTAAAGTCTTTGTGAAATCTTATGAATCTATCCGAAATATGTGCTAAATATTTGAAATCTTTGCGCAATATTTTAAATCTTTGTGAAATCTTTGGGAAATTATTGAAATTTTTGGAAAATAAATGAAGTATTCGTGAAATCTTGAAACTCTATCCGAAATCTTTCCGAAATATTTGTAATCTCTGTGAAATCTTTAAATTATTCAGGAAACCATTAAAATCTATCTTTAACCTTTGTGAAATATTTCGGAAATCATTTAAATCTTTGTGCATTCTTTGAAATCTATCGGAAATCTTTGTGTAATAATTTAAGTGTTTGTAAAATATTTCAAATCTATCCGAAATCTTTGTGAAATTTTTAAAATATTCAGAAAACCATTGAAATCTATCGGAAATCTTTATGAAATAATTGAAGTATTTGTGAAATCTTTTACATCTGTCCGAAATCTTTGTAAAATTTTTGAAACATTTGAAAAATCATTGAAGCCTTTGTAAAATCTCATAAATCTATGTGAAATCTGTGCTAAATATTTGAAATCTTTGCGAAATTTTCAGGAAATGATTGAAACATTTGTGAAATTATTGAAGTCTTTGTGCAATCTTCAAAATATATCGGAAAAATATGTGAAATAATTAAATTTTCAATGAAATATTTGATATCTACCCGAATTGTTAGTGAAACCTTTGGAAAATCGTTGAAATCTTTGAGGTCTATCGGAAATCTTTGAGAAACCTTCAAACGTTTTGCGAAATCTTTGGGAAATTATCAAAATCTTTGTGCAATATTTAAAATCTACATGTAATCTCTACTAAATTTTTGAAATCTTCCGGGAATTATTGGGTGTGGGTTCAAGGTTACGAACCAGTGATAATTTCGCACCTCCGAAAGCACCTATCACATATTACCAAATATTTCGAGTGCATTCGTTGCAGCTCCCTTTAAAGGTCTTGATACCTTTCCTCCTTTCCTTTCTCCTTGGCAGCAATGTTGTATTCGGACAAAGCCGAGAACGATCACGAATATATTTCGTTTCTCGAAGTCTTTGAGAACAATGTCGGGCCTCGAGTGTGCAAGGGGAACAAAGGCTGCTATCCGAAAATCTTAGTTCCAGAAAATTTGGCACTTCTTGTTTTCGACAATTGACTCTAACTCCGTTGGAGCGTTTGGTAGGGCAGGGTCGCGGCCAACAACGTACGAGCGACGAAGATGGTAATAAAGCACTCTTAAGGCTCCTTCGACAAGATATGTCATTCTACATTTTCGTGAACGTTTCCGTGCATTTTTCTGTCGAGTAGCTGTTCGTTAAATTTCGCAAACTTTGCTTTTTTCACTTCGGCTTTCAGAAGCAAAGCATCTGGATGGAGTATTGCACTTTCCTCACTTCTGATGTTGAAATTCAGGCTGAAGGTTTTGGCCGCGAGACCAATATCTGTTCTAGAACAATATTTCTACCAAATTTTAAAATAGTTTCAAACTTCTTTTTTTCTTTCTGGAACTATTGTGTTTATTGACCGATTTCGCTAATATTTGGAAACATATTTCACTTGATCAAAGTTTTTTTGTGTTATTCTCTTGCACAAAAATTTTTTCGTTGAATTCATGTTTTGGAATCTTTTCTTGTAAACTGAATCAAGTCTGAATCAAGTCTCCTCCGGCCGAGACTTCTCGTCGTGCCAGGTCTAGATCTCCTTCTGCAGGTCGATCTTCTATCCGCCTACAAAATAAAAAATTGAAGAACTTAGATCTGTTCGACTTATTCCCCACAAGAATTCGGAATGGCGATTCGAAATTCAAAGATACACTTTTCCTCGAGATGCATCAATTCACGTGAGAGGAAGATACATGTAATGTCCCTGCGTCCAGGCCAACTGGAGAACAATCTGTATTGTCGTAGAAAGGCTTGCGGATAGATATATCCGCGACAAGGTCTTATCAAGTAGGCCACTTCACAAGAAGCAGCACGCCTATAGGGCTGGTTACTCGACCGACATGGCCTAATCGGAGCAGTAAACCTAGTCAAAGGACAACTGAGACAGAGAGGACTCGCTATCGGAACCTTCATGGATATCGCAAGAGCCTCCAACTAACGGCGACCATGATTACACATGGTGTGCCTATTGCAGTCGTAGAATGGACCTGCCACATGATGGCCAACAGAAGCCTAACAACGACGAAGGCTGATACCACTTTACGTGGAACCGTTGACTCGGGCAATATTATTTTTTACGATTAAAACAAAAACTGTACGTTCCATCAAAAAATGATGAACAACACATTTGCAGATATTTTTCGGTGCACAATTTTCGCCTCTTCATATTTCGTCGTATCTTGCATAGTTTTACCGCAAAATGGAATTTTTCATTATTTTTTGTGAAATCAAAGTTTGAATTTTATATTTTTCAAAAAAATTCAACAAGTTGTTATGATATTCTTGTAGGGTATTTAAAAAGCAACGTTTTTTTTCTGTTGACTTTTTTTGATAGCGTGCCTTATTTGACTTCAAATTTTCATTTTCTAAAAAATTTTGAAAACTTTAACTTTTTAAATTTTTATCCAAAATAGCTGGCTAACGAACTTGACCTTCAGTTAAGGACACTCAAAGAGTATAGCAAATACCAACCCAATCTGTCGATTCTTTCGAAAGTTATTATGTTAAAATGCTAAAAATCTATAGACACACACACACAAAGGCACAATCGATAGAAGGATACATTCTCGAAAACTTGTCTTTCGGGTTCAGAAGGTCTCAAAACGTAAACATTTGACAAAAGCATGGGGGCGGGTGTCAGATTTTACACAAATTCGTCTTCTCTCATAAGAATGTAAAAAAGACTTGGTCGAAAATTGCACATTTCAAATGTTTTGTACAGATTGCTTACAATTATACACGGTGGGTCTGGACGTAGCTCAACTCAGAGGAGAAAATGTGGAAAACATGAGTGAAAATCCTAATATTTGGTAGAAAATCTCATTATTTTGTGTAATTTTCAAATACTTGGTAAAAAAGTCTTCTTTTTATATCGAAAATACAACTATTTTGTTGAAGATTCGTCTTATCGGATAGAAAATCCATCCCTTCAAATTAAAAATCTATCTTTTGGTAAAAAACTCCTCTTTTTATGGGAAATTGATCTTCTATAGTTAAAAGTTAATGCTTTTTCATTAAAAAGTCTACTATTCTATTTTTAGTGCAGAATTAATCTATTTAGGTTGAAAATTCTATCATTAATTTAAAAATTTAATTATGTTCTTAAAAATTTAACTATTTCCTTACAAAGTCATATTTTCGATCGAAAATTCAATTCTTTTGTTGAACATTGTTTTGTGTCGATAGAAAATTCATCCTATTGGATCGAAAATTCATCTTTTTTTGTTGAAGATTCAAATGTCTTTTAAAAAATGTGTTTTTTCAGCAACTGTTTCTGGTTGGCGTTTAATCTTTTATATTTGAAAGTTCGATCATCTGGATAAAGATACATCTTCTTAGGTGTAAAATTGAATTATTTGTTCAAAAATTCAACTTTTAGGTTGAAACATTCATCTATCTTGTTTAAAAATTAACTTTTGTTTTGGAAATGTGTCTTTTCGAGTTTAAAAGTTAATCTTTTATAAAAAATTGGATTTTTTACTCAAAAAACTAAACTCTCCTGTTGAAAATTCGTCTCTTTGGTTTAAAAATTTTACTATTTCGTAAAAAATGCAATATATTTGAACTTGAAACCGTGAAAATAAAATACCTACATTCATTTTATTATTAAAAAAAATATTTTCCTCTTTTTATCAAAAATCACCCAGTTTTCCCTAGCTTGAGAGCATTTTGGCTGTGAAGTTTGAAATTACTTTTACAATAATTTACATTATATATTTTAGCCAGATGTTATAAAATGTTTAATTCTTTTCAAAATTTATATGATAAAGCAATTAGTATTGGAAAATTCTTCATAAAACCGCTTATAGTCAACCGAAATAAATTTTATTTTAGAGCGTGAAAATATTAATCGGTAATATTATTAACTGTTCGCGAATTTTTTTATTCCGAAATTTTCCAATTCTGGAATTTCATTATTCGGGAATTTTATTTTTCAGAAATTTTATTATTAGGAAATTTTCCATTTCGGGATTTTTTTTATTCGGGAATTTTCCAATTCGGAAATTTTCCAATTCAGAAATTTTATTATTCAGGAATTTTCCCATTCTGAAATTTTATTAATCGCGAATTTTCCAATTCAGGAATTTCATTAATCGGGAATTTTATTATCCGGGAATTTTCCAATTCGGTAATATTAATTGTTTGGAAATTTTATTATTCGGATCTTTTATAATTCGGGAATTTTATTATTCCGTAATTTTCCAATTCTGAAAATTTTAATAATCGGAAATTTTCCTATTCAGCAATTTTATTCATCGGGTATTTTCCAATTCGGTAATATTATTAACTGTTCGGGAATTTTTTTATTCATAAATTTTCCAATTCTGGAATTTTATTATTCGGAAATTTTATTCATCGGGAATTTTATCATTCGGGAATTTTCCAATAAGGAAATTTTATTATTCAGAAATTTTCCAATACTGGAATTTTATTATTCGGAAATTTCATTCATCGAGAATTTTCCAATTCAGGAATTTTCCAACTCTGAAATTTGATTAATCGAGAATTCTCCAATTCTCGAATTTCATTAATCGGAAATTTTATTATTCGGGAATTTTCCAATTCGGTAATATTATTAACTGTTCGGGAATTTCATTTTTCGGATCTTTTATAATTTGGGAATTTTATTATTCCGGAATTTTCCAATTCAGAAATTTTATTATTCAGGAATTTTCCCATTCTGAAATTTTATTAATCGGGAAGTTTTCAATTCAGAAATTTTATTAATCGGGAATTTTATTATCTCGGAATTTAAAAATTCGATAATATTATTTACTGTTCGGGAATTTTTCAGTTTGGGAATTTTATTATTCGGATATTTTCCAATTCAGAAATTTTATCAATAGGGAATTTTCCAATTGAGGAATTTTATTATTCGGGAATTTTCCAATGCGAAAGCAGGGAATTCAGGAAACTCGGAGAACGCTGTTAACTCAAAGAACTCAGGGAACTTAGAAACTCAAAGAATTTCGGGAACTCTGTTGCTGAAAGAATTTCCTTGTTCACTTAATTTCGATAGAATAATAATAATAATTATGTTTATATGGAAAATTATGTACAAATAATAATTCTAGATGTTCGTTTAAACAATTGTTTAAACAATTGTTTATAGCAGTCACAGATGTTAAGTGACAATCAATATTGTTAGCTCAATGCCAAAATTAAGCTGACAACAATAATTAACATTTAAATTTTCTGTTTAACAAAATTTTTGAACCAAAAAAACTATTTTTCACGACAATAGTCAAATCTTCAACAAGAACAAAATAATTTTCAACAAAATAGTTACAGTTTTTACAAAATTAGTTCAATTTTTAAAAAAACATGGATTTTCAAAAAAAAGTTAAATTTTCTATCGAAAAAAGATAAGTTTTCAAAAGTTTACATGAATTTTCAACGGATGATTTATTTTTCTACCGAAAAAGAGGAATTTTCTACAAAACATATACATTTTTAGCCAAAAATTTAAATTTCTAATTAAAAAAGATGAATTTCTAGACAAAAATGGAATAGTTACCTTTTAAAATTAAAATATAATTTTTTATAAACAAAAAACGAATATGGAACAAAATAGTAGGATTTGAAATTTGCTGATGAATCTTCAACCGGAATAGTTAAATTTCCGTTAGAAATACATTTTTTACCAAAAATCAACGATTCTTTACCAAAATATTTTAATTTTCAACAAAAAGGAAAACTGATTTTTAAAAATTTAGGTAAATTTTTACAAAATTAGTTAAATAGTAGAATTCTCGAAAGAGAATGGTAAATTTTCCACAGAAAAAGAAATATTTAAATTTCGAGTTTAAAAATTAATATTCAGCCAAAAAAAAAGGAATTTTCGACTCAAATAATACATTTTTAACAACAGGAATAGATAGATATCTAGTTAAAAAATAAATTTGCAATAAATATAAATAGAAAATGAAAAAGCTACCTTTTAAGAAAATTCATATATCAGTGTTGAAAATTCAACTGAAACCTTTTTTTGATGAAAATGTAGAAAATTTATCTTCTTTGGAGAAAAATGCAACTGCTCTGTTGGAAATTCAACAATTTTGTAAAAAATTAATCCTTTTTGGTTTTGAATTAAACTTCATTTGTTAAAAATTCAAGAGTTCTTGTGAAAAATGTACTTTTCCTTAAAACGCTACATTTTTACAGTATATATGAATTTTGAATCGAATCAATATTAATTTTGAACAAGAAAAACAAATTTTTAACAAAATACTTAAATGCTTCACAAAAAATATGGATTCTTAACTACACCAAAAATGGAATAGTTGAATTATCAGTTCAAAAAATTAATTGTCAATGAGAAAATGAGTTTTCAACAAAATATTCCAATTTGCAACCAAAGAAATGAATATTCGACCAGAAGGAAAAATTATAATTGAGCCAGTACACGTCGGGGATGTCATAATCTGCAAGAGGTCATTCAATTATAATAAAACTTGGTGAAATTATAGTGCCTAATAATAATGGAATAGTTTTGCCTGAAAAAAAGAACAAACAAATTTTCGATTCAGTTTTTCGTGGGAATTTTTTCTCATTTTATTTTTGTTAAATTAAGATATGAGGATCACTTGTCGAAATACCTTCAATTGAAAAAAAATTAATGAAGACTCTTTTCTGGGGCATAATTTCTTAAATGTACCCAACTCGAAAATGCAAGTTGTCCAATCGGGCTAAAAATTGGCCCAATTGTAGTCCTATTAGGTAGTACTCCTTATTTCAAAAAGTAAGGCTAAAGCACTCTGATGATATTGCAGAGCCTTCTGGTAGAGATAATGTAGATAGTGAGGGTCATTAAATGTTTTCTGACGATCATGAAGATCAGCTATATGACAGCGAAAAAGATTGAGATGTCTTAGACACCAAACTGCAGTGTGAAAACAAATATCATAAAGCTGGTGTTAAAGTACTTGGTCAAATCATCGAAAAATGCAATGCTTCTAAAGATCTTCAAGAACAATTTCAACTTCTCTCGCTTGCGATTACACTGAATATCGTATTGTCCTGTTTTGAATAGAATTTTTTTTTCGAATATAAATACCGTAAAAGATTGTTTTGAAGTCTCGAAACTAAATCTCTAGACCTGGATATCAATATTTAAAAAGTTTTACAATCAAATTCGCAAATTAAAAAAAAATTGTATTTTCGAGCTCCTGGGGTCGAATTAAATCGAAATATGTCAAAAAAGTAGATTTAAAAATTCAGGTTCAAAAACTCCCTCTATGAGGAAGCAATACATAATTTTTTCCACTATATATAAACTATATATAATTATTCCGTCTGGGTTTCAAACATTTTCAAATTTTGGGTAAAAATGCCCTAGTTGAACGCACTGAAAGGATTTTTGGCGCAGATCAATTTGAATTATGTTATTGACTTTGATTTTGACTTATTTTCAAATAGTTTTTTTTTTCTCGAAAAATGTGGATTTTGGAGAAAAAAAAATTGTCCAACGTCCAAAAAAAAATCTGAAAATTCAGTTTTGTCATTTTTCTCGCAAAATATTAATTTTAGAAAAAGGTATAAATATAAAAAATATGTTTTTCCACGAGATCTACAACTTTTGTGAACAACACTTATTTCAAAAATCCATAGTTTTCGAGATTTTGAAGAAAACTAATTTTTAAAAAATTCAAAATTAGTAATAACTTAATTTATATTGATCTGCGCCAAAAATTCTTAAATTCAAAAATATTAAGTTTTAAATTTCTCAATTTTTCGAGGATTCCAATTTGACAATGTTGTAGTTTCAATATGAAATATTAAAAGTATCGAGGAAATTTCACTATTAAATCTGTTAAAATGGTAAAATTTCATATAAAAAGCCTTGATAGTTTTATATTAAAATTTTTTTATTTAAATATTTTAAATTCCTTGGTTTGAATTTTTGGTTTTGAATTTAATTACTTCAAATTTGAATATTTTAAATTTATTTTATAGTTGTACAATTTTTAATTTAAAGGATTTGTAATTAAACAATTTTTAATTAAATACCTCCCGAATAAATAAAAAAATAATTAAAATCTAGGAACAAAATGTTTAAGTACTGAAAAATAATTAAACAAAAAATGGAATTATTTTAATAATAATTGATATGATTGTTATTTCCTGGGGGACATTTCCTCGATATCGTTATGATAAATTAATAATATTAATTTGAAAAATATTTCTACCTATTATTTTAAATTTAATATTATATTTATATATAATTACATGAATTATAATTATTAATATTTTATCAAACTTTTATTGTTCAATTTTTTTTTTCAATCGAATATTTTTCAATTATTAAACAAAATTTATTTGTAATTAGAAAAAAAATTAAAATTTTGTATCTAAAGAAAATGTTGGCGTGATCAACTAGTTGTTTAAAAAATAATAATTTTCATCTCATTAACAAGATTATTAAAATATGAATCGATTTAATAATAAATATTAAAATCTCTCCAAACAGGGGAAGTAGGGTGATTTTTTATTTAAATATTTTTATTTAAGTAGGGAAATAATAGAGAAATGAATTTTTCTGATAGTCGAATTTTCAACCAAAAAAGTTGAATTTTCTATGACAAGCGATGAATTTGAAAAAAAATTTAATTTCTTAACAAACAATTGCGTTGACAACCAAATAGTTGAACTTTTCAACAAAAGAGAGGAATTTTTAACAAAATAGTTTTATTTTTTACCAAAAAAGATGACCAACAACATAGTTGAATTTTTAACAAAATAATTTGAATTTTAACAAAATGGTTGCATTTTTAATCATAAAGTTGCATTTTTAAACAAATGGTTAAATTTTTAAGCCAAAATACGAATTTTTCAGAAGACAGTCGAATTTCCATCCCGAAAACCTGATTTGAAAAAAAAAGTTTCTTTTTCAACCAAGAAAGATAACTTTTCTAGCATAAAAAAATGTCAATCCAAAGGGACGAATTTTCAAAAAAAAAGGCATTTGTATTTTCGACCAAAAAAATGACTAACAAAATAGTTGAATTTTCAACAAAATAAGTCGACCAACAACATAATATGCAGTTGAATTTTTAACCTACAAAGATAAATTTTCAACCAAGAAGGTTGATTTTATACAAAATCTTTACAAGTTTTAATTATTTTTGAATCGTTTCAAAACTTGTGAATATCTATTAAACTCACTCAAATTTTTTTTTAATTATATTTAATAATTTAATTTTTTTATCTGTTGAAAAATGTAAGAAAGTTTACAAATTATAGTGTGGTAGCGAAATTTTAAGAACAAAATTAAAAATTAAAAAAAATTAAAACATTTCAGAAACATTTCCTAAAGATTTCAAAAGACCTTCCAAAGATTAAAGAAAGATAACAAAAACATTTCAAAAATTTAGCAAAGATTTCAAAATATTTTAAAGATTTCAAAATATTTCATAAATATCTCAAAAGATTTGCAAATTTTTCGCAAATATTTCAGAAAGATTTCCAACAAATTTCAAAGATTTCACAAAGATTTTAAAATTTTCAGAAGAATTTCAAAAGATTTCGAAATATGTCACGAAAAATTCAAAGATGTATCAAAATATTTTAAAAGAATTTCAAAAGATTTCAGAAACATTTCCTGAAGATTTCAAAGATTCCGCAAAGATTACAGAAAAATGTCAAAGATTTCACAATATTTCACGGGTTTCGCAATGATGCAAAAGATTTCAAAGATTTAGCAAACATTTCAAAATATTCCAAAGATTTCAAAAGATTTCGGAGATATTTCCAAAATATATCAAAGATTTTAAAAACTTCAGAAGAATTTCAAAAGATTTCGAAATACTAGAAAAAAACTTCAAAACATTTCACAAAGATTTCATAAAGACATAAAATATTTCAAAATATTTCAAAGGTTTCGCAAAGATTTAAAAGATTTCCTAAAGATTTCAAAATATTGCAAAAATATTTTGAAAATATTTCAAAAAATTCGTGAAAATTTCAAAGATTTAATGAATATTTCAAAGGTCTTTCGTAACAATTTAGGATTTCAAAATATTATTAATATTAATATTATTTTGTATTATTTATGGTATTGAAAAAAGTTGTAAATTGGTGAATTTCAATTAGTACTTACATTAGGTAACTCCAATATGTGTATGACTAAAAAAAATATTGAAAAAGCATCATCCAAATCACTACATTCTCATTATGACTACTCATACTACATTAGTATATTTCTACCTCAATTGTCTATTGTTCAAGGACTTCATACAATATTAGGTAAACATTTATTACATTGGGGTTTAGTGTGGTTTTCAATCGTTTCAGAAAAACACACATATATCTATGTACTTGAAAACTACAAAGAAGGATTTAAACTCTTTAAACAACGTTTTATTTTGTTACTTTAGGGAAATGGAGTTAGATTATCAACTAGTACAAACCACCGCAAGATTTTAAATTTCCCTTTTAAGAACATAGAGAACGTAAGAATAAAACCAAGCGTTTTTCAAATCATCAACGCTTAGAAAAGTACTGCTGGCCATTGAGACTGTTCAAAATGACCTTATACATTGCTGTAGTAAGGAAATTGCAAACATAATTGTCGATGGGGTGAAATCATCCGGTTTGTACTCAATTTTATTTGATGAGGCAACTGATATACGTCATAAGTCGCAAATGAGTCTCATTTTGGAATATACTCAGGACTCACGAGGAATAAGAGAAGATTTTATGGTCTTCATGGATGCATTTCACAATGTCAGAACTGCTACGACTGATTCGAGAGGAGAAATTATTTCCTATGGAGCAGATGCTCAAATAACAAAAACAGCATTAGCTAAGGAGAAAAGGAGTATTCGTTAACAGGAAAATCTCTTGGACAAATAAGTCAAAGAAAATTAAAAAAATGGAATCAACCGTTGGAGCGCTGCGTTGGAATTGGAACAGATGGTTGTTCGCTAATGATTTCCCAACAAAAGAGAGCTGTAGCTGAGGTACGAAAAGAATGTACCGACGCCCTCAAATATCGGTACGAAAACCATGTTTTGGAATCATCACTGTCAAAATCTTCACAAGTCACTCCACCGAGAAACAGCATAGGTGTTATGAAAGAAGTAGTTTCTTTCTTCAAAGCATCACCTAAGTGTAATGATACACTGATACGTCATTTTGAACATCAAATATCAGGATTGTGTGATACCAGATGGGTGAATAGACATGATGTAATCATCCAGAAATTCGAAGCATCAAAGGAATTTTGAAAAATTCAAAAGTTAAAAAAAGTAAAGAACATTCAAAAGAATAAAAAAAAATGTAAAGATAATTTTAATCTGCGTAGCTATGGATTTCAAACTTTTGTTATTTATCATAAACAAATTAAGTGTCAGATACAAAAACCAAAAACACCTTCGGATTCCTCACCTAAATATGCCTTGTTTGTTTCTTTTTGAGACCAGTTTAAAACAAATAAATCATTTGTGGAGAATTTTGAAATTTATGGGTATGGATTTCAAACTTTTGTGATTGATTATAAACAAACTAAACGTTCGATGAAAAAAACACCTTTGGATTCCTCTTCAAAATATCTAGGTGCACCTTTATTTTACCTTCTTTAAACAATTTTCTTAATAATTTCAAACTTTACAGTTATCGCCGTGAAACATTTGTAATTAATGATAAAGTAATGGGATTGATGTGATTGGAGGACCTGTGAAAAATATAAAAGAATTTTACTTAGTTAGTAAAAACTAAAGATCAACAATTTTACAACAAGACTTTCTGATCAAATGCAAAATTCATGGAGTTTTTTCTAGGATTTTTGACCTCAATAAAAACGTTAGTTTTGATTTCAAAAACTAAAGAAATAAAGAAAAATTAGGTAAAAATACTGAAAAATTAAAAAAATCTCTTTCGAATTTGACTATTAAAGATTGTCATTCACAGATACATGCCTTGAATGTTGAGATAAAACAAATCATAGAAAAATCAGATTAACAAGTTCCCTCTTGTTTTATTAAGGAATGCTTTGAGAGTGAAATAAGACCTGATGAAAATGCCCTTAAAGATAATATAAAACATGAACAAAAATATTTAAACATTTTTAAAGAGCGAGTTGATGTACAAAAATTGCACTTGAACATTCACTTAGTTCTTTTTCAAGATCAACCTGACCCTTGGTTTTTGAATATTTCTAATGTAATTATCCCATACAGAGTTATTGACATTTTGAGATTAGGTGATGGTTTTAGCAACAAATTTGGGGGAAAAAACTATATTCAATTACTTCTCAACAGATTTTTAATTTAGACATTTTTTATTCAAACGATCAATAATTTAAACAAATAAACTGGAAGTTTTTAACATTTTTCAATTAAATGATCTTAAATTAAATGCCGATAAACTGCAAAATTCCGAATTTGCATTGTCTTACAGAAAATTCCGCAACGGTAGGCAGATCATAAAAATTAAACAATAAAAAAAAAATTTAATGAACATTTTATTAATTAGAAGTTAAATTATTTTCATTGTAAGTCATTTTGAATTAATAATTGTTGAAGTGTTATTTATTTCTCGACATTCAATACTTTCACTTACAAAATGAAAAATGCAGCAGTATAAATTAGCACCCTGAAATTTTAACGATTCAAGGCTATTTCAAACAATTCAGTTTAAAATTGTACCGTTTTTAATATTTTATTTATAATTGCTCATTTTAAAAAACAGTCAAATATTTCTAAATATTTAAAAAAATTTCTTTTTTTTTTAATTAAAAAATTTCAAATTGAATGGGTTAAAAATGGAATATTTGGCTATAAAATATTTGAAAAGGATTTGAAATTGAATAAAAATGTGCAATTAAGAATCTATTAATTTCAAGTTATTTTAAATTCAAAAAATATTATAAAGTATCAATCGAAAGTTTACATTTGTTTGAATACTATAAGGTTTTCAAATTCAAAAAATTCAATTTTTAGCATTCAAATCTGTAAATTTTTTTATTTTAGACAAAAGCAGACTTATGTTATAACATTATTTATTTTTCAATTTTTAATATTCAAACTATATTTCAATTTTTAAAATCATTAATTAATTTATATTTTTATTTGATCAACTTGAAACGTTTGTTATAAAAAAAATTCAATTTCAAACGCTTTTAATATTTAATTGTTTAACAAGGAGATGATCAGAGTTGGGATTTCTTATAAATCTTATAAATTTGATATCTGAAAGATAATTAAATAAATATTAATTTGCCAAAACATTATTTGCCAATGACAACCAGTTTACGAAAAAATCGACTTTCCCAACATTTTTTTATGGATTATTATTTTTTTTTATTTTAGGGTTTATTCAAATATTTTAACACATTTTCAATTGATTTCAATCAAATGAAGGGATTTCACTGAATTTAAAGAGTTGAGGAGTTTTTAAATGATTTCAAGAAATTTTCAAAGAATTTCAATTAATAGAAAGGATTTGTAATATTTTAGGTTGTTTTAAAGGATTCCAAGGAATTTTTAATAGATTTCCACAAATAGAAAGGATTTCAAAAGATTTGAAATATTTTAGGTTTTTTTAAAGATTCCAATACATTTCCAATAGATCGCAATCAATTTTCGAAAGATTTCAATAAATTGAAGTGATTTCAAAGGATTTAAGAGTTTAGGGTTTTTTGAAAATTTTACGTAAGTTTCAATAGATTCCACTGAATTAAGAGAATTTCAAAGGATTTCTAAGGACTGGAAATATTTTAGGGTTTTCTCAAAGATTCCAATAAATGTTTAATAGATTTTAATAAATCGAAGGGATTTAAAAGATTTTTAAGAGCTTATGGGTTTTAAAATGATGTCAAGAAATTGTCAATAGATTTCAATTAATAAAATGGATTTCGAAAGAATTTGTAATATTTTAGGTTATTTTAAAGGATTCCAAGGAATTTTCTATAGATTTCCATAAATAAAAAGGAATTCAGAAGAATTGAAATATTTGAGGTTTTTCAAAGATTCCAATAAATTTTCAATAGATTTCAATAAATTAAAGAGATTTGGAAGAATTTAAAGTGTTAAGGGGTTTTGAAATGATTTCAAGGGATTTTCAATAGATTTCAATAAAATGAAGAGATTTTAATGAATTTAAGAGTTTACGGTGTTTAAAAACATTTTAAGTAAGTTTCAATAGATTTTGCTGAATTAAGAGGATTTCAAAGGATTTTAAATATTTTAGGATATTTTTATCAAAAATTCCAATGAATTTTCAATAAATTTCAATAAATTTAAAGGATTTGAAATATTTTAGGGTATATAAAGTATTCCAGGGAATTTTCAATAGATTATGATATATTGAAGAGCTTTCTAAGAATTCAACGAGTTTGGTGATAAAATTATAGGCACTTATTTCGAAGTAATTGAGGTAATCCAAGTAATTAATTTGTAATCTAGATATTTTAGAGTAATCCATGTAGAATTAGGGGTAATTCACTTGTAATCTAGTTCATTCGAAGTAATTTAGGTAATCCACAAAGAATTCACGGTAATCCACTTGTAATTCAGTTAATTCGAAGTAATTTAGGTAATCCAGTAATTATATTGTAATGCAGGGTAAACCACATAGAATCCAGTGTAATGCAGTTCATTCGAAGTAATCTTGGTAATCCAACGTAATTTACTTGTAATCCATAGGATTCTCAGGTAATTCGTAAGGATTCTCAGGTAATCCATTCGTAATCCAGTTGATTCAAAGTAATTTAGGTAATCCAAGTAATTAATTCGTTATTAATTTGCTCGTTGATTAATTCATAATCCAGAATAATCTACATAGAATTTAGGGTAATCCACGCAAAATTCAGGGCAATCCATTAGAATCTAGAGGAATCCAGTTAATTCGAAGTAATTAAGGTAATGCAAGTAATTAATTTTTAATCCAGAGTAATCCACCTAAAAAAAACTAAACAAAACTCAAAATTTAACAATTCCATTTCTAGGTAAAAATTGATCTTTTTTAGTTGAAAATTCGTCTTTTTCGGTTGAAAATTAATCTTCTGGGTTGAAAATTGATGTCTTTTGTTGAAAATTGGTATTTTTCGGTAGAAAATTAATCTTCTTTGTTGAAAATTGATGTTTTTGGTTGAAAATTGAACAATTTTGTCAAGCAGTAATTCTTCTAGTTGAAAATTCATTTGTTTTGTTACAAATTCGTCTTTTTGGTAGAAAATTAATCTTCTCTTTTGAAAATTCATGTTTTTGGTTGAAAATTAATCTATTTGGTAGAAAATTCAAAAATATTGAGAAAAAGTTATTTTTTTGATTGAAAATTCAACTGTTCTATTAAAAATTCTTTCTGGGTTAAAAATTCAACTACTTTAGTACAAAATTCAACTATTTTGTTGACAATTAATTTTTTTTCTAAATTCATGTCTTTTGTTGAAAATTTGTCTTTTTCAAAGATGACTTTTTAATAAAATAATTGGATTTTCAACAAAAAAAGCTATATTTCAACCAAGAAATGTGAATTTAAACATAACATTTGTTGAATTTGCGAGCCAAAAAGACGAATTAAAAAGAAAAAAATTTTCCTTTTTGGATTAAAAGTTCTTTTTTTTTTTTTTGGTAAAAAAGTTCTTGGTTGAAAGTTAAATCGTCTTTTAAAAAATTCGTCTTTTGGGCTTGAAGAATCAACTATTTAGTTAAAAGTGTAACTGTTTTTTGTTAAAATTTAATCTATTTTGTTTGAAAATTCGACCATTTGGTTAAAAATGAACTCTTTTATTGAAGATACATATTTTCGGGTAGAAAATGCAACATTTGTTAAAAATGTAACTATTTTGTTGAAAATTCGTCTTTTTTTGTTTGAAAGTTCATCTTTCTTGGTTGAAATTTATATTTTTTGTTGAAAATTCATCTTTTCGGGTTCAAAAGTCAACTGTTTCTAGAACCCTCGACTTTTTATCTTGAAAACTCAACTCTTTTGTTGAAAAGTTATCTTTTTGGTCGAAAATTCAACTGTTTTCTTGAACTTTCAAGCGAAAAGAGACGAATTTTCAACAAAATAGTTGAATTTTCTATCTAACACGAAGAATTTCCAAGCCAAAGACAAATTTTGTTTGAAGACAGTTAAATATTTTTAAAAAAGTTAATTTTCTACCATGAAAAATAAATTTTCTACCATAAGAGATGAAATTTCAGCCAAAAAAGGTGACATTTTAACAAAATAGTTTAATTTTAAACAAAAAAGCTATATTAAAGCCAAGAAAGATGAATTTTAACATAGAAATTATTTATCAGCCAAGCCGTTGCATTTAGAATCCAATAGTGGAATTTACGAGCCAAAAAGACGAACTAAAAAGTTACCTTTTTCGATTGAAAATACAACTATTTTGTTGAAAATTCATCTTTTCGGGTTCAAAAGCCAACTGTTTCTGGAAAATTCGACTTTAAATCTTGAAAACTCAACTCTTTTGTTTAAACGTTATCATTTTGATCAAAATTTTAACGTTTAGTAGAAAATTCATCTTTTTGATTTAAAATTGAACTATTCCAGTTGAGGATTTATCATTTTAGTTGAAAATTCATCTCTTTGGTTGAACATTAATTTTTTTAATTGAAAATGTAACTATTCAATTTTTAGAATTTACTTTTTTAGTTGAAAATTCGTGTTTTTTTTTTAGAAATTAATCTTCTAGCTTAAAAATACAACCTTTCAGTTGAAAATTCAACTATTCCCGGTAAAGATTTATCAGTTTGATTAAACATTAATCTTTTTGATTTAAAATTCAAGTATTCTAGTTGAAGATTCATTATTTTAGTAGAAAATTTATCAGTTTGTTTACAGAATTAATTTTTTAGCTAAAAATTTAACTATGTTTTCTATTTTTGGTTGAAAATTGATCTTTTTTAGTTCAAAGTTTAACTATTTGGTTGAAAATTCATGTATTTTTTCGAAAAATCGTCTTTTTGGTAGAAAATTAATCTTCTTAGTTGGAAATGCATATTTTTGCTGGAAAATTTAAGTTTGTTTGCAATTTTTTCTCTCTTGACTGAAGAACCTTTCTCAGCTGAAAATTCAACTCATGTTGAAAATTCGTCTTTTTTGGCTGAATTCAACTGTTTTTGATCAAAAATGAAAAAAAATTGGTTGAAACATCAACTGCTGCATTTTTCGTTCAAAATTTATCTTTTTCTAAATTAAAATTTAATTACTTGGTTGAAAGTTCAACTGTTTTGTTAAAAATTAATTAAAATTTAATTCATTTTTTTTTTTGCTGGAAATTAATTTTTTTACATAAAATTTAACTATTCCACTTGAAAACTTTACCTATTTAGTTGAAAATTTGTTTTTATTTTGGTTGACATTTTTTCTAACTGAAAAGTTACTATTCAATTTTTTGTTGAAAAATTGGATTTTTTTTTTAGTTGAAAATTCGTCTTTTTGGTTGAAAATTCAATTATTCTAGTTCAATATTCACCAGTTTAGTAGAAAATTCATCTTTTTGATTTAAAATTGAACTATTCCAGTTGAGGATTTATCATTTTAGTTGAAAATTCCCAAATAGTTGAATTTTCAACCTACTAAGCTGAATTCTCCATAAAAAATGTTATAGTTGCATTTTGAACCTAAAAGCTGCAATTGCTGCCAATTTTTTTATTTAAAAAAGTTCAATTTCAACAAATAAAACGAATTTTCAACAAATTACGAAATTTTCAACAAAATAGTTCAATTCTCACCAAAGAGAAGAGATTTCAACAAAAAATTAATTTTCAATCAAGCTGTTACATTTTTAATCAAAAAAGAGGAAATAAAAAATAAGAAGATTATCTTTTTACCAAAAAGAGACGAATTTAAAATTTTAAAATCGGTTTACAACCAAAAATGAAAGTCACATTTTCAATTAAAAAAATTAATTTTAAACCAAAAAAAAATTAGTAATCGGAAAAGTTAAATTTTCGGTTGAAAACATTAATTTCCAACAAAAAAGAAACGATTTTTCACCCGAAGAGATGAATTTTTTAATAAAAAATTATGAATATTCAATAACAAAAATCATTTTCTAATATAGCAGTTCAATTTTCAACAAATAATGTAATAGATGATATTCCAAGCAAAAAAAACGGATTTTAAATGAAAAAGTTGAATTTTCAACAAAATAATTAAATTTGCAACAAAATAGTTGAATTTTTAACCAAATAGTTGAATTTTCAACCTACTAAGCTGAATTCTCCATAAAAAATGTTGTAGTTGCATTTTGAACCTAAAATCTGCAATTTCTGCCAAATTTTTTATTAAAAAAAGTCCAATTTCAACAAATAAAACGAAATTTCAACAAATTATCAAATTTTCAACAAAATAGTTCAATTCTCACCAAAGAGAAGAGATTTCAACAACAAATTAATTTTCAATCAAGCTTTTACATTTTAAATCAAAAAAGAGGAAATAAAAACCAAGAAAATTATCTTCTTACCAAAAAAAGACGAATTAAAAATTTTTAAATCAGTTTGCATACAAAAATTGAAGTCACATTTTCAATTTAAAAAATTAATTTTGAACCAAAAAAAATTTCAATCGGAATAGTTAGATTTTCAGTTAAAAACATTCATTATAATCTTTGATAACTTGCATTAATTATGACCTTACCAAGTGAAAAGTGGACAAAAAGTTAAGAATTTCAGAAAAAAACGCAACTATCTAGCATAAACATAGGAAAAAAAAGTTATAAAAAATAATAATCTGTTCAAACAATTATTTTTGCTAACTTGAATCAATTATTACCTTGCTCTGAGTACAAAGTGGACATGTAGTTGAAAATTGGAGAAAAAACCACAACTATCTAGCATTACAATACAAGAAGATAGTTATACACAATGATAATTTTTTTAAACAATTAGATTGGTTGAATTGCATTAATTATTGCACCGCTCGGAATGGAAAGTGGAAAAATTTTGAATAGTTTAAAAATTGCAACTTTCTAGAATTATTCAAAGACAACAATATTAAAAATAATACTAAATTGTTTAACAAATGATTTGGTTAACTTTAATTAATGATAACCTTACTCTAATTGAAAAGTTTAAAATAACTTGAAAAATTCGGGAAAAATCGTGACTTTCTGACTCTTCTAAGAGAAATTTGCTAAAAATGATGATAAATTGCTTAGAAAATATATAAAAACATCATGTCGAAAAAAAAATATGTTGAAAATTAATTTTGTTTAACTGAAAATTAAACTATTTGGTTCAAAGTTCGTCTTTTTTAGTTGAAAATTCATCTCTTGTCTTGAAAAAATTTATTTTTTGGTAACAAATTATTCTTTATGTTTCAAAATTAACCTTCTTGTTTGCAACTTCATCTTTTTGGTTAAAAATTCAAGTATTCCAGTTAAGTATTCATCTTTTCAGTTGAAATTTCATCTTTTAAATTGAAGATAAAAACTACTTGGTTGAAAGTTATTCTTTTGTTAAAAATGCGTTCTTTTGGATCAGAATTCATCTATTTCAGTTGAACATTCATCATTTTAGTTAAAAGTTCGGTGTTTTTTCTGGAAAAATAATTTATTAACTGAAAATGTAACTATTCCACTTTTGGTTGAAAACGGATACTTTTTTAGTTCAAAATTAAACTATCTGGTTGGAAATTCATGTATTTCGTTGAATGAATATTCAACCAAAAAAAACTAATTTTTCAAAAAATAGTTACATTTTCAAACAAATTGATGAATTTGGACTGAAGTGATATTCAACTGCAATAATTACATTTTCAGTAAAAAAATTAATTTTCAAACAAACAAAATTTTAAAAATGTCTAAAGTTTCAACTTGAGTAGTTCAATCTTCAGTAAAGAAAATTAATTTTCAGCCAAAAAAAAACAACGAATTTTCAACAAAATAGCTCATATTTCATTCAAAAGAGATGATTTTTCAATTAAAATGCTGAATATTCAACCAAAAAAATCTAATTTTCCAAAAAATAGTTACATTTTTAAACAAATTGATGAATTTTCAACTAAAATGATGAATCTTAAACTAGAATAATTTAATATTCAACCAAGCAGAGAAATTTTCAACCAAGAAGATTAATTTCTATCCAAGAAGACGAATTTTCAATAAAAAAAGATAATTTTGCAACAAAAAATTGAATTGTTATACTTTACGTTACAAAATTAATGTTCAACTAAAGAGATAAATTTTCAAATAAATGTATGGAATAATCTATTAGATTAGTTACATATGCAGTTAAAAAATGATTTTCAACAATAACAAAATTAATTAAAAAAATTGTTATGTTTTCAAACAAAATGATAAATTTTCAACTAAATAAGATAAATTTTCAACCAAAAATTGAAGATTAAATTTTTATTGAAAAAATTCATGTTCAACCAGAGAGATGAATTTTTAACTAAAATGATGGAATATTCAACTGCAATAATTACATTTTCAGTAAAAAAAATTAACTTGAATAAAATTTTTTGCAAAAATGGTTACAGTTTCAATTTGAATAGTTCAATCTTCAGTAAAAAAATTAATTTTCATTGAAAAAAACAACGAATTTTCAACAAAATAGCTCATTTGTCAACCAAAAGAGATGAATTTTAAATTAAAATGATGAATATTCAACAAAAAAAACTAATGTTTCAAAAAATAGTTACATTTTCAAACAAATTGATGAATTTGGACTAAAGTGATAAATCTTCATCTAGAATAATTTAAAAAAGAATTTTTACCAAAATAGTTAAATTTTCATCGAAAATGATAAATTTTCAACAAAATATTTTAATTTTTAATAAAAAAAGAATAATTTTCTACCAAGAAAAGACGAATTTTCAACAAAACATATTGATTTTCAACCAAATATAGTTGAATTTTCAACTAAAAATACATAATTAAATTAGCACCCAAAAAGATAAATTCCCAACAAAAATGATTAATTTTCTACCAAAAGAAAAAGACAAATTTTAACCAAATACTTGAACTTACAACTAAAAAGTAGTTCAACTTTTAACCAAGTAGTTGACTTTTCAATCAGAAAAGATTAATTTTTCATCGAAATATGTAATTATTTGATATTTCAACACAAAAGTATTTTAATTTGAAATAAAATATAGTTGAGTTCAACTTAAAAAATACGAATTCAGAAGAAAATCTTTGAATCTTCAACGAAAACAAATTAATTCTAAACCAAATATTTGCATTTTTAACCAAAAGGGATGAATTTTCAACAACGTAGATTTTATGTCTATCCAAAAAGATGAATTTTCGACAATATACATGTATTTTTATTTAGAAAATATCAATTTTCAAATGAAAATAACAAATTTCAACCTTTTTAGTCAAAAAAATTAATTCTAAACAATTTTTTGACAAAATAGTTCAATTTTCAAACCGAAAATATAATTTTTCAACTAAAATGATGAATCTAGAAAACATCCATTTTCAATTGAAATAAAAACAGTTAAATTCAATTTTAAAATTAAAAAAGAATTTTCAAGAAAATAGTTAAATTTTCAACTAAAAATGGAATAGTTACATTTTTAGTTACAAAAATTATTTTTTAACCAAAAAAGAAATTATTAACAAAATATGTAGTTCAAATCATGCGTACAAATATCCTCTCCGTTCTGGTCAGTATCTTTTAACATTTACATTTTTACAGTTTATGTAATCTCTTTTTATGTTTCTTTGTTATATGGCACGGTTATTCTTTTATTTTTTCAAGTTCATGTTATTTGATTAGAGTAAAAATTAGTGGCAAAAAAGAGAATCAATTTTGAAGATTTAAAATTCTAAACTCTTTAATTTTAAAGTTTTATACAGAAAAATTCTTAAATTTGGATGATTTTAAAGATTAAATGTCAAGAATTTTGAATTATAAATCTTCTAATTTGAAGAAATTTCAAATTTAAATAATCAGAATGACAGATTTTTCAATTATAAATTTTGAAAATTAAAATATCTTCAAATTTAAAGAGTTATATTTCAAAGTTCTACAATTTTGAAGGGTTAGAATTAAAAATTCTAGAACTTCGAAAAGATAGAATTGAAAATTGTTTAATTTTCAAGATTTATATTTTAAAGGTATCTAATTTTCAACTTTTTTTGAAAAAGTTCAGCGCGGAAGTCTTAGAATTTAAAAATCTTCTATTTTAAACATTTTTAATTTAAAATTCTTCCATTGTCAAGATTTAAAATTAAACATTTATTAATTTTGAATGTTTATACTTTAAATTGATGTGATTTTGTATTTTTTTATGAATATATTAAATTTTGAAGATTTAAAATTCTAAAGTCTTCAATTTTAAAGTTGTATACAGAAAAATTCTTAAATTTGGATTTTTTCATTTTAAATTTTCAAAATTAAAATATCTTCAAATTCAAAGAGTTATATTTTAAAGTTCTACAATTTTGAAGAGTTAGAATTAAAAATTCTAGAATTTCGAAATTTTGATCTTTTTTTGAAATAGTTCAATTTCGAAAATTTACGATTGAAAATTCTTCTATTTTTAAGATTCAAAATTAAATATTTATTAAGTTTGGAATGTTTATAGTTCAAAATGATGTAATGTTGAACTTTTTTTAAATATGTAATTTAATTTTGAAGCTCTACAATGAGAAATTCTTCAATTTTCAAGATTTACAGTTCAATATTCATTAATTTGGAATGTTTATAGTTTAAACTTATGCAATTTTCTACATTTTTTGGATTATTTCAATTTTGAAGATTCAGAATTATAAATCTTCAATTTTAAAGTTGTATAAATAAAAATTCTTAAATTTGGATGTTTTTGAAGATCAAAAGTCAAGACTTTTGAAGAAAATTTACTATTTCTAATAGAAATTTTATTTTATTTGTGAAAAATTCAACTGTTTAGTCGAAAATTTGACTCATTCGTTGAAAATTTATTTTAGTTTGTTGAAAATTGCTTTTTCTACTGAAAATTTAAATATTTTATTTTGAGTTGAAAATTCATCTATTTTCATCTGTTCCATTTTTGGTAGAAAATTAATCATTTGGGTTGAGAATTTATGATTTGGTTAAAAATTCAGTTTTTTGGTTGAAAATTCATCTGCTTAGTTGAAAATTAAACTATTTCGTTCAAAATTAATTTTATTTTGTTGAGAATTAATTTTATTGCCTGAAAGTTCAACTATTCTATTTTTGGTTGAAAATTAATTTCTTTGGTTCAAAATTTAATGATCTTATTTTTGGTAGAAAATTAATTTTTTGGGTTCAAAATTCAGTTTTTTGGCAGAAGATTTATCATTTTAGTTACAAATTCACTTCTTTAACTGAAAATTTAACTACTCCATGTTTTGTGGATAATTGATCTTTTTTAATAGAAATTTTATCATCTTGGATGAAAATGTATCTGTTTGGTTGAGAATTTACAATTTCAATAAAAAATTTTGTTGTAATTTATTTTTCAATTTATAATTTACGTATTTTGTTCGGAATTCTTTTTTTTTGTTGTTTTAAAAAATCATTTTTTTTTGTTAAAAAATGCATCTGTTTGGTATAAGACTGAACTATTTTTGTTTTAAAATAAAAACATTTTTAGTTCAAATATTACCTATTACATTTTACGTTGAAAATTCATCTTTTCAAAGCTGATGTATTTTGTTGAGAATTCGCCTTTTTGGTAGAAAATAAATCTTCTGGGTTGAAAATTTAATTTTTAATTTTAATTTTCTTAATTTTTTGTTTGTTTTATAAATTATATATTTTGTTCAGAATTTTTTTTGTAGAAAATTAATTTTTCGTTAAAAAATGCTAAACTTTGGTTTGCCTATTATATATATATATATATATATATATATATTTTTTCTTTCCTTGTGTCGTCTTCCAAAACATTAAATTTTTTTAAAATAGGATAGTTAAATTTTCAGTGAAAAAATGCATTTTCAATAAAAAATGAATTTTCGGCAAAATGGTTAAATTTTCAACCAATGAAATTAATTTTCAACACAAAGATTCATTTTTCACATTTTCTACTTTAAAATGCCAGAATTAGAATTTGTTCATTTAATTTATTTATAAAAATGTATGTTATTAGAAGTAAAAGTATATCAGATAAAGCTAAAAGAATAATATATAATTTTATATTCACAGCCACTGTGATGTACGGTAGCGAGACCTGGACCTGCCAAGGAAAGGATAAGAGTAAAATTAACGTGATTGGCATGCAATTTCTGCGCAATGAAAGATGAATGACTGATGAAACACGTATATCAAGGTAAAGTAAATGGCAGCGTACCCAGAAACAGACCGAGGAAATAATGGTTGGAATGTGTAAATGAGATCCTAATTCGAAGAGATATAAGAAGCCATAGAACCACAAGAGCTTGCATAAGAAAATGCATGGACGTAAAGAAGGCTAAATAGGTATCCCAGGACCAAAAAGTGTCGCGACACCTGTTGCACCACCAACCGAATTTATTTTTTATTTCATAAATAATGGCACCTTTGACAAGACTGTGTTCAAAAAGCACATAAACAAGTGTGTTTTAAAGAAAATCTGGTTCATTTTTATATAATTTAACAATTTTCTTCACAACGCCAATATTATGATAAGCATTTATTCATTCAAATTTCATTTTCGATAATTAAAGCATACTTTTCACTCATATTGTACTTTGTGTAGTTGTACACTTCAAATTTTTTGGTTCATAATAATATAATTTAAATTGACAAAAACTGTTGTTTCGATTGCCCTTATGTTTCCCATAAAATAATAATCTAGAATAGTTTTTCAGGTACAGAGCGCCAAATCTTTTAAGGTGAGAAGTAACGTCACACGAGAAGATGACCTTTTACTCCTGGACAAACAGGCGGACACCAAAATTATAGGGCTAATTTTATAGTCTGATTATATTTCCATAAGAAACAGCATTGCTTTTTTAACACAATTTTTAATTAGTTTGGTACTCGTATATCAAATTCAAATGTCCTCTATCCATTTTAGCAATTTTTTAAAAAGCCGTTATTCTCTAAAGTAGTTGATTTTTCAACCAAGAAAATACGAATTTTTAACAAAATACTTGAATCCTCAACAAAAGCTGCTCAATTTTTAACCGAACATTTGAATTTTTGACCAAAAAGGAAAAAGATCAAATTTCTATTATAAAATATAAACAATTTTAACAAGATACATGAATTTTCAGTCCAATTGTTGATTTTCAACTAGAAAAGATCAATTTTTCATTAAAAATATGTTCCAACCAAAGACCGAATAGCTACAATTTCAATTTTAATAATTAATTCTCAATAACGAAAATAGAAATGAATTTTCCACAAATCACTTATATTTTTCACCAAAGATATTAATTTTTTAATTAAATTATGTATCTTTAATCAAAGAAATGACTTTTCAACTAAAAAGTTTAACCAAAAAGGACGATTTTTAGACTATAAAGATTGATTTTCTAAAAATGGAATAGTTACATTTTCAACGAAACAGATGATTCTTCAACAACAACAAAATTAATTTTTAATTAATTAGTTCAACTTTCTCCCAAATAGTTGAATTTGTGACCTGAAAAGATGACTTTTTTACAAAATAGTTACATTTTCAATAAAACAATTAAATCTTTAATCAAAGAAATGAATTTTCAACAAAAAAGTTCAACCAAAAAGGATGATTTTTCGACTATGAAGATTCATTTTCTGAAAATGGAATAGTTACATTTTCAAAGAAAGAGATGAATCTTCAACCAAAAAAATGAATTTGTAACTAATTAGTTCAACTTTCTTCCAAATAGTTGAATTTGTGACCTAAGAAGATGAATTTTTAAAAAATAGCAACATTTTCCGCAAAACAATTAAATCTTTAATCAAAGAAATGAATTTTCAACAACAAAATTCAACCAAAAAGGATGATTTTTTGACTATAAAGATTAATTTTTTTTAAATGGAATAGTTACATTTTCAACCAAAGAAATAAATTTTTAACTAGTTAGATCAGCTTTGGTCATGCGCGGAAAGAATGATTTTTAAATATTTTCTCTCAAGCACGTTGTTGACGTTTTTCCAGTCTTTCTTTAATCATACATTCATTACTAGAATTTTTCTTTGAAAAGTCCACACCTATATTTTCGGTTTAAAATGTTCATTATAATTAATTTAATTAATTATAATAGGTATATTATTATTATTATTATTAATTTTTTTGTAAGAAAGAAATAAAATACGTAATAAATTAACTTCATTTCAATGTAGATTTGATAATATTTCATTATTACGTTTAACATTTTCTATTCATTTTTTTTTATTAATTTTAAAATTTTTAATTTAGAAATTTCTTCAATTTTTCTAATTATTAAATTTTTATTAAAAAATATTTTTTTAATTATTATAATAATTTTAATTATTGGATTCTATCATGAATGAAAACAAGGACCATTAAAATTATTATAAAAATTGATTTTTAAATATTTGAATAATAGTTAAAATTTTATAACATTTAAATTGCTCTTAAAAATTATTTTGAAATAAAAATTTATTTCTGAATGAAACTAAAAATTTAGCATTTAATTTCTACCTAAATTTATAATTATTTAATTAATCTATTCACAAAATCAATTGAAACCAAACGAGAGGAAGATTATCATTGGTATTATCAGAGTATCATCATGTGTTTATTATTATTTTTTTTATCATTTTCATTATTAAATTTATTTTCTCATTATATTATTTATTATTATTATTTAAATATAATTATTTTATTGAAAATTTAATTTTTTCGTTGAAAATTTAGATGTTATGTTGAAAATTTATCTTTCTTGGTTGAAAAGTCATCTTTCTTGGTTGAAAATGAATTTTTTGTTTAAAATTCGACTATCTTCTGAAAATGTAACTGTTTTTTGTTGAAGTTATCCATTTTGATTTTAATAATTCGATCATTTGGTTCAAAATTCAACTATTTTATTGGAATATTGTTTATAATATATTTTATTTATATTAAATTGTTATATTTTTATATCATATTATTTTATTTATTATTATTTAAATATAATGATTGTTAACTAATCCATTTCTGGCTGAAAATTTATATATTTTAATTTTTGAGGGGGAAGTTTGGAAGACTTCATTAACTTTTTCTTAGGAAAATAATTTCAAACAATAATTTGTGAAAATTTTTTTACTTGACATTTTTTTTAAAAATTCAATACCATTTTTTTTAACTTATTTAAAAAAATTGTTTAAAGAATTTTTTTCTTAGAATTATCAAAAATTTTTTTTTAAATTTTATTAAGACTTAATTAACCTCTTAACAAACTAAGAGACACTTTTCTGCAGGCCATCGGCGCCTACTTTGGCTAATTTTTTTGATTGAAAATTAAACAACTTTGTTGCAAATTTACTTTTTGGGTTAAATGATTATTTTTTGAACAGAAAATTGAACCATTTTTTACTTAAAATGAAAATTTTTGCATGATTCTAATATCTACTAATACATTTTTTGTTGAAAATTAATATTTTTTATTTGAAAATTCAAATATTTTGATGAAAATTCGTCTTTTTAAAATGAAAATTTTTCAATTCAAATGTGAAAAATTTCATGTTTTTATGAAAATTCGTATTTTTGCGAAAAAAATTAATATTTTTGGTTGAAAATTCAACTATTTAGTAATAAAATTTTGTATTTTTTTGAAAATTCGTCTTTTTTGGTAAAAAATTATTCTTGTTGGTTGAAATTCATCAATTTGTTTAAAAATGTATGTATTTTGTTAAAAATTTATCTTTTTTAGTACAATTTAATTTTATTGGTTGAATAGTTATCATTTTCTATTAAAAATTAAATTATATGTTTGAAAATTCAACTGTATTGTAGAAATCTCGTCTTTTTGGCTTGAAAATTCAAAATTTGCATTAAATTTTTTTTCTTCATTGGCAACCGTTTTTTTATTTAAAATAAAATATTTTTCATGATTCTAATATCTACTAATCCATTTTTGATTGAAAATTAATCTGTTTTAGTTGAAAATTCAAATATTTTGTTGAAAATTCGTCTTTTTAAAATGAAATTTTTTCAGTTCAAATATTAACTGTCACATTTTTTGATAAAAATTTCTTAAATATTCTGTTAACATTAATTTCTCAAAATAAAAAATCATTTTAAATTTTCCTAGCAAACTTAAGGAATTTATTTATTTTCTTAAAACTTTGAAGATCCTCAAAAAGCTTCAAAATTTTATTTTGAAATGTTCAAAAATCTAAATTTGGTCTTTTATTTTTCGAAATCTTTTCAAATTTTAAATTAAGTTTGGATCTTCTCAAAACTAGTAAATATCTCTTAAACTAACTCAATTTTTTGAAATTAATAACTGTTCGATTGTCATTTCTGCATCAAAATTCAACAATTTCACTAAAACATTACAAATTTGATAAATAGAACAATCAAAGTGTAATGTTTAAAGTTGTAATTTAAAACTCTGAAATATCAACAATTCAACGCTTATGTCAAATAATTCAGCTTAAAATGGTTTAGTTTTCAATATTGGATTTATTATCAGAGTTTCATTTGTTAAATGTAATTTATTATAATAATTTATGCAGATTCTAAAAGTATTGTTCGTAAAAATTTATATATTTTTTTAAATTTGTGCATTTCTACAATAAACTACCAATATATAAAATATAATTTTAAGTACAGTATCCCAATATTTGACCTTTTGTGAAATCTTGTATTTTTTATAATGATTTGTAATTTTCTACAATAATTTATCAAAAATTGAAAATGTTTTTATAAGGGCAAACAGCTAAATGAAAAAATGTGAAATTCTGTAGTTTTTTAAAATACCTTGTAAATTTTCACAACGAAAAAAAAAATATTAATAAAATGTAATGAAAATTTTTGAATTATAGAAGCTTGAACTTTATCGTTAATTGTTTTACTTTTTTATGAGAAAATACTAGACCAAGTTTGCTCTTTGTATTGAACTGTCTTTTGTTATTAAATTTGGAAAAATTTGTTACAAAAAAGTACACGTTTTAACCAAAAATTACAGTTGTAGAAATGTTGCACTTTCTTGTAAATTTTTTAAAAAAATATAATGATGAATCTTCAACTGGAATGCTTGAATTTTTCACCAAACATGTGAATATTCGACCATGAAGATATGTAGATTTCTGAAGATTTAAAAAAAGAATCTTTTTCAGAATTTAAAAATGTTTTAAGAGAATACAGATTTTTTCTTAGATTCCTGGGAAATTTTTGTATGATTTTCCATTTTGAAAAATAAACTTTAAGAGAAAATCGAAAAATATTTCAAACGATTTTAAATATTTTTAGTCAATATTAAAAATAATTGTAAATTTGAAAAGATGTCAAAAAATTTGAAGCAAAATTTAAATTTTTGAAGATTTCGAAAAAAAGCTTTTTTAGAATTTTGAAAGTTATGAAGCTAATAAAACAATTTTCTTAAGATTCCTGGGACAATTTCAAATGATTTTTTATTTTTAAAAATTAATTTTTAAAGAAAATTTAAAAAGATTTCAAAAAATTTCGAAAGATTTCTAACAATGTAGAAAAATAATCTGGAATATTTTAAGACCATTTTTATAATTTTGAAATATTTTAAAAAAAAATATTCGAAAATTTAGAATTATTTAAAATAAATTTCTAGTTTTTGTGTGATATTAAAAATAATTGAAAATTTGAAAAGGTTTCAAAAAATTTGAAGCAAAATGTAAATTTTTGAAGATTTCGAAAAAAAGCTTTTTCAGAATTTTAAAAGGTATGAAGATAATACAAAATTTTTCTTAAGATTCCTGGGACAATTTCAAATGATTTTTATTTTCAAAGAAAATTTAAAAAGATTTCCGAAAATTCCAAAAGATTTCTAAAAATGTAGAAAAATAATCTGGAATATTTTAAGACAATTTTTATAATTTTTCAAAAATTATACGAAAATTTAGAATTATTTTAAATAAATTTCTAGATTTTTTAAAATATTATAAATAATTGAAAATTTGAAAAGATTTCAAAAAATTTGAAGCAAAATGTAGATTTTTGAAGATTTCGAAAAAAGCTATTTTAGAAGATTCCCGGGACAATTTCAAATGATTTTTAATTTTGAAAATTAATTTTGAAAGAAAATTTAAAAAGATTTCAAAAAATTCCAAAAGATTTCTAAAAATGTAGAAAAATAATCTGGAATATTTTAAGACGAAGACGAATTTTCAACAAAAAAAAAACAAAGTATTTATCACCAACAAGTTGAATCTTCAACCAAAGAAATTATTTTCTAACACAGTAGTTCAACTTTCAAACAAGTAGTTTAATCTTCTAACAAAAAGATGACAAATGAAAAAGGAAAGGAATTCACAACGAAAAAGTTCAATCCAAAACCAGAACAATGATTTTTTACGATAACAGACGAATTCAAGAAAAAATGCACAACCA
>JAABKJ010075445.1:219205440-219418602 GCA_011634705.1 Andricus grossulariae
AACCAAAAATGACAAATTTGAAAAGAATAAATTCACAACCAAAAAGTTGAATCTTCAACCAAAAAAATTATTTTTTAACAAAGTGGTTCAAATTTTGACCAAATAGTTAAATTATAAACCAAAAACATGAATTTTTGAACAGGATAATTAATTTTTCACGAAAGAATATGAATTTAAAGAAAAAGAGAATTCACAACCAAAGAGTTGAATATTCAACCAAAAGCATTATTTTTTTAAGAAAGTTGTTTAACTTTCAACCAAATAGTTAAATTTTTAACCAAACAAGATGAATTTTAAATCACATAAGAGACATTCTTAACTAAGGAATTAATTTCCTAACAAAAAAGACGAATTTGAAAAGAAAAAAAACCAAAATTTGAATCTTCAATCAAAAAATTATTTTTCAACTAAGTAGCTCATTTTTCAACTAAGCAGTTCAACTTTCAACAAAGTAGGTTAATTTGAAACCAAAAAAGATGAATTTTCGAACAAGAAAATTAATTTTCCACCAAAACAAAAAAAAAGAATTCACAACCAAAAAGTTGAATCTTGAACCAAAAAATTATTTTTAACAAAGTATTTCCACTTTCAACCAAGTAGTTAAAATTTCAACTAAGACAAATAATTTCTGACCAAAAAGATGAATCTTCATCAAGAAAATTAATTTCGTGCCAAAAAAGATAAATATTCAAAAAAAGAATTCACAACCGAAAAGGTAAATCTAACCGCAAAAATTATTTTTCAATAAAGTAGTTCAACTTTCGACCAAATGGTTAACTTTTCAACAAAAAAGGTGAATTTTCAACAAATAATACAAATAATGAAAACTTATAAGATACTTTAGGAATTCTATGAGGTTTCAAAAAAATGGAAAAAAGATTTCAAAAAATTTCAAAGGATTTCTAAAATTGTCAAAGAAGAATCTGGAAGATTTTGAGACAATTTTTTTATTTTTGCAGAATTTAAAAAAAAAATCATGAAAGATTTGAATAATTTGAAAATATTAGGATTAAAAAAATAATTTTCTTAAGATTTATGGAAACATGTTATATAATTTTTTATTTTTTAAAATGAACTTTAAGAGAAAATTCAAAAAGATTTCAAAAATTTCAAAAGATTTCCTTCAATTTCGATAAGTATTCTCCAGAAATATTCAGAGGATTTGAAGAGATTGAATAAGAATTTTAAACTGTAAAAGATTTTAAAAAATCTAGATTTTTTGTAATGGTATCAAACTAAAACTTTAGAAGCATTTTCAAAGGTTTCAAGTGAATAAATAAATTTTCTTAAAATTCCTAGGGAAATTTGAAAGATTTTAAGGTAATTTTTTAATATTTTTAATGATTTTTCAAAAATTGAAGAAAATTCGAGTCAGCTCAAATTATTTTTAGGAAATTGAGATGTTTTGAATTGATTTGAAATATTCTAAAACTTGGAATCATTTCTGAAAATTTATCCAAATTTTTTTCATTTCTTCCAAACGTCTAGAAGTCTTAAATATCTTCTAAGGAGGCTTACATTTTTTCCTAACATTTTGTAAAATTCTGTAAAATGGAAAAAAAAAATGATCTTCTAGATTCTTTTTTGACACATCAGAAATATTCAAAAATCTTCTTCTCCAGAATCTTATAAAATTTATGATTATATAAGTTTAAAAACAAAATGATAATTTCAATATTTGTGGAACTAAAAAAAATATTTAACAAGCATTTAGTGTTACATCTAAATATTGTTTTATTTATTTCAATACAGCAATTTATCTTCAAAACCCCTTTTTTTATTTATAAAACCTCTATTATATTGTTAAACATACAAAAGGTCCCTACTAATAAAATAGCAGTACCATATCTTACAAACATTATCAACAATTTTATTGAATTTTCAACCAAAAAGATGAATTTTAGACCAAGAATCTTAATGTACTACCAAAACACACGAATTTCAAAAAAATATACGCATTTTCAATAAAATTATATAATTGTGAAACCAAAAAGTCGAATTATCTACCAAAAAGTTGAATTTTCAATCAGAAAATATGAGTTTTCAACCAAAAAGTTTAATTTCCTACCAAATTGTTGAATTTTCAAGCTAAAGAGATGAATGTTTTACAAAACAATAGAATTTTTAAGATAAAAGTTCAATGAAAAGCTAATGGTTGAATTTTCAAATATAATTATAAATACTTATTAAAAAAATAATGCTTTGTTCACGAAGTAGTACAACTTAAGTCAAATAATCGACTTTTTGAGTAAAAAAGATGAATTTTCAACTAAGCATCTAAGAGTTTATATTTCAACTGAAAAATTGCATTAATAACCAAAAAAAGAAATTCTTAACCAAGATCAAATTTTTACTAAGAAAGACGAATTTTCAACAAAATACATGAATTTTCAACTAAAATGTTGAACTTTCAACTGAAAAATATAGATTTTTAACCAAATAGTTAAATTTTTAACAAAAAAAGACAAATTTTTATCAAAAAATGGAATAATTTAATTGTCAATTTTAAACATTTATTTTCAATCAAACATGAAACGATTTTTCATCAAAATAGTTACATTTTCAATAATATAGTTGTATTTTTATAATTATAAGTGAATTTTCAAACAAATAATAGATTTTTAACCAAATGAGATGAATTATCAACAATTTTATTGAATTTTCAACCAAAAAGATGAATTTTGGACCAAGAATCTTAATGTACTACCAAAACACACGAATTTCGAAAAAATATACGCATTTTCAATAAAATTATATAATTTTGGAACCAAAAAGTCGAATTATCTACCAAAAAGTTGAATTTTCAATCAGAAAATATGGTTTTTCAACCAAAAAGTTTAATTTTCTACCAAATTGTTGAATTTTCAAGCTGCAGAGATGAATTTTGTACAAAACAATAGAATTTTCAGAAGTAAGTTTTTAAACAAATAAAATAAATTTTTAACGAAATAGTTACATTTTCAATCAAACACATGAATTTTCTACCAAAAATATAAAATGTTTATAAAAAAAAATGTTGAAAAAAATGTAATTTAATTTTTAGTTATAAAACATTATTTTTAATCAGAACACTGATTTTCAACCAAAGAAAAATTAATTTTCAATCCAAAAACTACTTTTCTACCAAAAAAGAACAATTTTCAACAAAATAGATGAACTTTCAACAAAAAACGATAAATTACAACAACAAAAAACTGATGAATCTTTGATCAAAAAATAAATTCTAAACAAAAAGTGTAATAACTGATATTTTCACAAAAATTTTGTTTCTTTATTTTTAATTAAAAATTGTAAAATTGAACCAAAAATACGAAGTTTCAACAGAAGAGTTGAACTTTTAGCCAAGAAAGATTTTTCAATCAATAAAGAAAAAAAAATTCAACAAAATGAGTAAATTTTCAACTGAAAAAGAACAATTTTCTAGCAAAAATGAAATAGCTAGAATTAATTCCTAACAACAAAAAAACAAACTAATTTTAAACAAATTTAGTTGAATTTCAAACCTAAGAAATAAATTTTTAGGCAAAATGATGCATCTAAAAAAAAAATTAACAAAATAGTTGAAATTTTAAACCAAAAAATGAATTTTCAGAAAAAAAACTTAAATTTTCAACCTAAAAGATTACATGTGTATTGAAAAAAAAAATTTTCAACAAGAAATGGAATAGCAAAATTTGTAGTTTAAAAAATTAATTTTCAATAAAATAAACTAATCTTCTACCCAAAAAGAATAATTAAAAAAAAATACATAAATTTTGAACGAACTATTGTAATTTTTATTGGGATTTTTAACTAAAGAGGTTAATTTTCTACCAAAAAAAAAGAAAAAATTTCAAAATAATATATAAATTTTCAACAAAAAAAAACGACAAATTAAAAAAAAAGATAGCTTCAATTTAAGTTTTTAACTTAATAAAATAGATTTTCAACGAAATAGTTAAATTTTCAACCAAAAAGATAAATAAAATTTCAATTTTTAAATGAATATCTATTTTTAAATACATTTTTTGATTTTCAAATTGATTTTTAATTTTTAAATAAATTTTAAATTTTACATAAATATTTAATTTTTAAATAAATATTTAATTTTTGAAATTAATATTTTATTGTTGAATAAATTTTCATTCCTAAATAAATATTTAATTTTTAAATGAATATTTAATTTCTGAAATAAATATTTATTTTTAAATAAATTTTTATTTTTAAATTTTAAATACATTTTTTAAATTTCAAATGAACTTTAATTTTTAAATTAAATTTTAATTTCTAAATAAATTTTAAATTTTCAAATAAATTTTCATTTTTTAATAAAAATTCCATTTTTAAATAAATATTCAATTTTTCAAATAAATTTTCAATTCATAAATACATTTTTAATTTTTAAATGAGTTTTTAATTTTTAAATAAAATTTTAATTTTTAAATAAAATTTCAATTTTTAAATAAATTTTTAATTTTTAAATGAGTTTTCAATTTTTAAATAAATATTTACGTTAGATACATTTTTTTATTTTCAAATTAATTTTTAATTCTTGAATAAATTTTTAATTTTACATAAATATTTAATTTTTAAATAAATATTTAATTTTTGAAATAAATATTTAATTTTTCAAATAAATTTTTAATTCATAAATACATTTTTAATTTTTAAATAAGTTTTTAATTTTTAAATAAAATTTCAATTTTTAAATAAATTTTTAATTTTTAAATAAGTTTTCAATTTTTAAATAAAAGTTCAATTTTTAAATAAATATTTACTTCAAATACATTTTTTTATTTTCAAATTAATTTTTAATTTTTGAATAAATTTTCAATTTTACATAAATATTTAATTTTTAAACAAATATTTAATTTTTGAAATAAATATTTAATTTTTAAATAAATTGTCATTTTCAAATAAATGTTTAATTTTTAAATAAATATTTAATTTGCGAAATAAATATTTATTTTGAAATAAATTTTAATTTTTTAATTTTTAATAAATTTTTTAAATTCCAAATAATCTTTCAATAATTTCAAACAATGATTGTACTCAACAAATTATATTAAAAAATTCAAAACAAGAATATTTTCATCATAGATATTACTGAAATATAAATTATATGAAAAAAATTGTGACTATTTACACATTTTTTAAATTTTGCCCCTTTTTTGCATCAAGTTTGACCCTAGGGAAGAATCTAGATTTTTTTTAAATATCGTAATTTAGGGAACTTATATGGTGACTTGCCTCTAAAAAATGAGCTTAAGAACTTAAAAAATGTATTATTTCCAGAATTATTCCAATTTTTCGAATACATCGAAATTCAACGTTTTTTACAATATGTTTTTACAAAATTGACATTTTTCCTTTCACTTGAGCTTATCAGGCGCATAATCGAATTACCTTTCGCGGTATTACGAGGAATTTTTTAATGTTAATATTATAAAAATTAGGACATTTTTGCACCAGCTCAAAAACAGGCCTGTAGATGATTTCCGTCGGTAATGTACATAAAAAAATATATTTTTATCTGTCCAAATTGAAAAATTACAAACTAAAAGCGTTACAAAATTTTAAACTAAAGAATTTTAAATACACGCGTTCAAAATTTAAAATTAACCAATTTCAATCTTTTAAACTTTTAAAATTGAAATCATTTTCAAACTGGAATTTTTTAAAACTTTTAATAGATAATTTTAAACTTAATAGCTGTAAAAAATTAACAGTTTTAAATGGTACGATTTAAAATTAACTCTTTGAAATTCAACAAAAGTAGCTATGGTAAATGTCCCAGTAATCGTGAAACATGGTTATAATTTGAATATATTTTTAAAAATATGTTAAAAAGTAACATTTAATGATAAAACCCATTTATTTTTAGCATTTTATGTTATTAAATGGAATTTCAATTAATTAAAATTAGATAGAAAACAAGAAAATTGGCGTCATGATTACTGGGGCGTTTATCTTGATAATTTCAAATTACAGCATTTGTGAACAATTATTAAATGCAAAGAGCATATCAATATTTTAAATGGAAACAAAAATGGCAGTATTTTAAAATTGATCCATATAACAGGATACGTTCTGGCGCAGTGTCATTGCCGGGAGAACCCCCGGCATCAGGCCACACCGCCCTGGACTTCATTCGCTCGCTGGCAAGCCCACACGCAAGCGAACGACTGAGGGCGATGCTGGACATTAATGTGCCATGGCCTGAACCCTTGCCGACTGCGCAAGGCAGCGGCCCGCTCAAAGGCCTTTACCGCATAAATGGCACCTGGCACGCCAGCCTCGGCGGGTTGCTGTTCCAGGTCAATGTGGTGCCGGGATTCAACGAGGTCTATCTGGTACACCCGCAATATCCGCAACACCCCGGTTTCAAGCTGATAAGCGACCACCAGGGGCACTGGCGCCTGGACACT
The DNA here is from genome assembly GCA_011634705.1 of Andricus grossulariae. NCBI lineage: Eukaryota > Metazoa > Arthropoda > Insecta > Hymenoptera > Cynipidae > Andricus > Andricus grossulariae. The sequence goes on from JAABKJ010075445.1 coordinate 219,211,848, forward strand.
CACGCCAGGCTGGAGGGCGGAATGCCCCGGGAACGCTTGAGTAAATGGCAGAAGGAACGTGCCGAAAAACTGGGTGTATTAAAGGCCGAATTGCAAGCACTGAATGCCGAAATATTCTCGCTGATACCCACTTCGCTTTCGCTACAAAGCACTCTGAACGCAGCCCGTGCCCAACTTGTTGAACAAAGCAAAAGCCTGCGCAAGGATTGGTTATTGCTGGCCAGTTCCGCGAACATACCGAAGTTGCACGCAGAAGTTCTTATCCGTCATGAGAAACGGCGCGTCGCGGCGGCCCAAGCCAGGACGCAGTGGAATATCGCCCTCGATAACTTCCAGCAGTACGGCCGCGAGGTAATGACGCTGATGAAAAAAGTCGAATCCAAGACCAGCGAACTGATGGCTGTCGACAGGACTGACCCCACTTATGTAAGGGAGCGAAACAGGGCAAGCAAAAGCAATTTTGACTTCTGGGCAGGCATCTACGAATCGGTGTCGCAAAAAATGGCAGACGCCCTGGAAACCGATCGTGGCGAAACCGACGCTGAACTCAGCGCCCGCGCATCACGGGAGCTGCCGCAAAACATCAGCGACGCCTACGACGACTACATCATCACCAAAAAACGCCAGCTTGCCGCGCTTACGGAAATGGTCGAGCCCGCTGAAAAGATCGAGACGTTACTCAAAGAGGCAGACCCGGCCCTGCGCAGGTTCCAGGGATTAATTTAATGGTTTTCACTGAATTTTATAATAATGTTTGAATATTTTTCTAATCATTTTATAGTAATTTGAATTTAAAATTGTTATTCTTTTTGAATTCGAGGGAATTCTCGATTGATTTTGATGGTTTGAAGGAAGGTTCAAAGCTTTTTTTTCCTCTTATAAAAATCATGGCATTTTTAGGACTTTTTGACAGGTTTCAGGGATTGATTTAATGGTTTTCACTGAATTTTATAATAATGTTTGAATAATTTACTAATCAATTTATAGTGATTTGAATTTAAAATTGTTATTCTTTTTGAATTCGAGGGAATTATCGATTGATTTTGATGTTTTGAAGGAAGTTTCGAAGCTTTTTTTTCCTCTTATAAAAATCATGGCATTTTTAGGACTTTTTGACAGGTTTCAGGGATTAATTTAATGGTCTTCACTGAATTTTATAATAATGTTTGAATATTTTTCTAATTAATTTATAGCGATTTGAATTTAAAATTGTTATTCTTTTTGAATTCAAAGGAATTCTCGATTGATTTTGATGATTTTAAGAAAGTTTCAAAACTTTTTTTTCCTCTTATAAAAATCATGGCATTTTTAGGCCTTTTTGACAGGTTCCAGGGATTAATTTAATGGTTTTCACTGAATTTGATAATAATGTTTGAATTTTTTTCTAATCATCTTATAGTGATTTGAATTTAAAGTTGTTATGCTTTTTGAATTCGAGGGAATTCTCGATTGATTTTGATGGTTTGAAGGAAGTTTCAAAGCTTTTTTTTCCTAATATAAAAATCATGGCATTTCTAGGACTTTTTAACAGGTTTCAGGGATTAATTTAATGGTTTTCACTGAATTTGATAATAATGTTTCAATATTTTTCTAATCAATTTATAGCGATTTGAATTTAAGATTGTTCTTCTTTTTGAATTCGAGGGAATTCTCGATTGATTTGGATGGTTTGAAGGACGTTTCAAAACTTTTTTTTCCTCTTATAAAAATCATGGCATTTTTAGGACTTTTTGACAGGTTCCAGGGATTAATTTAAAAAATGCAGCGTCACATAAAAATATTCTTTCATTTACCTCTAGACAACATTTTACCTTTAAAAACCTTATATTTGTTCAGAAAACTTCTATTATAATTTTAAACAGAATAAAAAATATGTTACGTATGGCGGGACGTGGGAGAGAAAGGGTTGGTCCGAAGGAAATTTCACGGTATTTTAAATGGGGGGGGGGGGGTAAACGGTAAAGAATAACTTTACGTAATATATGAATGCGCCCTAACAGTTGAGAAATATACAAAAATGATGTACTATGGCAAAACCGGAAAAATTAAAAATTTTGTGAAAATTTTGTAACAATGTAAATGGAAAATTAACCCTTCTTTCTCACGCTACTACATGCAGATGCAATACTAGAGTGAGATAAACGTGTTGAGTCGTCATGTGTCAGAGTGAGAGAGAGAAATTTTCCACATACGAAGCTTCCTCCACGAGAAAACAATACATAAAAACAGTGAAAAATCCATTAAATAAAGTAAATATAATCAATAAAATATGAATTTAAGTCTCATAATGAAGTGAAGCTAATTATTTCATAATTTTATTCATTTTGGTTGCTTTTCTTATACTATAAAGCAGTGTTGCCATATGAGTTTTACGCTAGCGTCGCCTAACAAACCTAAACTTTTCATTATATGTAGACAACCATTTTAAATTTCCCACTAAATGCATTAAACTGAACAAAATTCTCAATTAACATATGCAAATATTATTGTTAATTCACTAAATAAACAAAAAGAAATCTATACATCTTACGGGAAAGATACACTGATCTGGCAACACTGCTGAGAAGCAAACAGGCAACAAGCGTTGCTGCAACGTAAAGGTTACATTTTTGTAACTATCGTGTCTATTTCTACATATTCCTGCCTTTTATTAATTTGTATTTCATTCATTAGCATTTCATTGATTATATTCATTCCATTTTATGGATTTTTAACTATTTCTATGTACACAATGGTTACATTAATGTCACGTTTACATTGCAAAAACGCTTGTGTACCTCACAAGTATATGTTAAATTAACTCACTTCCACACCCCCCCCTTTTATCCTTCCTTCCTTGTCATACCCCCCCCCCCCACTGTTTTTCCTACCCCAGTCAACATCTACCTGGGTAGATAACATTCTTAAATTAATTTCAAGAGAATATTCCAAAAGATTTTAAAGTTTTCCACATTTTTCCATAATTCTCTGAGAAGATTTTAGAGCAATATATTCAATATTGGAAAATTATTCAAAATATTAGGAAGATTTCGGGTCAGTTTAAAAAGATATTTAGAAATTTCAGAAGTTTTGACGAGGTTGAAAATATTTTGAAACTGAAACGACTCCAAAAATTGAAAGAGTATTTAAAAATTTATCATAAACTTCTACAAGTCCTGGATATCTTTTAAAATGACTCGGATTTGGTGAAATCCTGCGAAAGAAAAATGCTTTCTTAAAAATCCTCTAGATATTTTTTCGACGATTCTGAAATTTTTAAAAATCCGCTTGAATTTTGTTATGAATGCCAGAAGAATCATACTTATATAACCTCAACAACACATAATCAAATCAACTTAAAAATTTCATAGTTATAGAATAGCCGTGTTTTTGGTTTGAAAACTCATCTCATTTCATAGAAATTTAATGTTTATTGGTTCCAAATTTATAACTGTTTAGTTGAGAAGCAAAATGTTTTGATTGAAGATTAAAAAATTTTGTTGAAAACTCGTATTGTTTGGATAAATTCGACTGTTTTTGATAATAATTAAAATATTTCTTACTTGAAGTGAAAATCACGTATAAAACACTATCTCTGAGTGAGCGAGTGAAAAATTATCTTCTATACACGCGTTATAGTAAAACACTTAGGGATTCCGTTATGGTTGCCTAATGGACTTTCCGCGACTTCTTCTGAGGTTAATTCTTCAACCTCCCCGCTGTTCATGTTTATTTTCGATCGTTTCCCGCTGTAGGTAACTGGTGTATACATTCCACGGAGTATCGTTTGTTTCCCGTGTTTTTCCAATATTGCAAAGACGTCACCATTAGACGTTGTTAATACAATTCGTTCCTCAGTTGGAATGGGCTGAAGGATTGCATGCAATCCATGAAACTTAGAGTTTCGTAAGATTTTTGAGGTTATAAAATTCAAATCTAACCTCAAAATGCAATAAAAACAAAAGAAGCCATGTTATTTTTGATGACTTCATGTAATGTAGGACATTTTTTTATAAAAAAAACTTTTTCACAATTTTAAATATTTAGGACCAAAGCCGCCTTCCTTCGAGCCTTCTAATTAGCGTGCCAAAATTTCAAAACGATATCTAATTCCGTGTGGATGTAATTTTACACAGGAATGTATCGATGTAGCTTCCAGTTTTATTTTATTCGAAAATTTTTTTTCCTCAAAATTTCCACCGAAAAAGAGCAGAGGCGTGAACTTTATTGCCTCCCCTTGAATTTTCCAAACTTTCAGGCTGATATATTATCTCGTTAGGATATAAGTTGGGGAAAATACGTGTATTTTTGACGAGAAAGAATTCCGTCACGCGTAAATTACAATAATGCAATCTGCTTTACCCACAGACCCGTGTAAGTACGAAGTTGTCTGCTTGCTGCGATAGTGCTGCTCTGGGACAGCTGATACGTATGCTAGACTAACTTCTTTGTAATTAGTAATTAAAATTTTTTTCACAATTTTAAATATTTGGACCAAAGCCGCCTTCCTTAGAGCCTTCTAATTAGCGTGCTAAAATTACAAAACGATATCTCATTCCGTGTGCACGTAAGTTTACAATTAAAAGTATCGATATAGCTTCCAGTTTTATTTTGTTCGGAAATTTTTTTTTCAAAATTTCCACCGAAGAAAAGCAGAGCCGTGAAAATTAGTGTCTCCTCTTTCATTTCCCAAACTTTAAGCGCGATCTCTTATTTCATTTGGACGTAAGTTTAAAATGAAAAATTGAGGACTAGCTTGGTCACGTGACCCACTCGTCACATCGCCTTAATGCAAGCATGAAGAACATGGGCCTCAAAATTAACGTAAATAAAACAAAGGTAATGGTGCTTGAGGGGAAAAGTGAGAAAACAATGTGCAACATTGTCCTGAATGGTGAGAGATTAGAGCAAGTTGACAAATACATACCATTTTGCTGCCGAACCTCCTAATTTTTTCCAAAATTGAAGGAAATATTTTGAAATCTTTTTCAATTTTCTTTTAAAGTTCATTTCTCAAAAATGCAAAAAAAAAATTTCCTCATTAATCTCAAGAAAATTCTTTTTTAATCCTTTCAAAATTGCCAAATCTTGTAATATTTTGGAAATTTTCAAATTTTTGGTGATTTTTTTTTAAATCTGCAAAATTAATGAAATTGTCCAAAGTCTTTCAGATTCTTACTTGACAATTTTGGAACTGTTCATAAATGTTTTACAATTACCACGTTCCTAGAATATCTTATAATTTTATATTATTTTTTAATCGTTTCAACACCTTTAAGCATCTCTTAAGCTTACTCAAATTTCTTATAAAATGATGCACTGTGGCAAAATTTTGCTTTAAAATCTTTCGCACTTTGTTTTAACATGTTTGGAAATGATTGCAAATGTTTTGTATTCTTTTTTAATGTTACCTTCGAATTCATTGAGAAAAAGTCTTTTCAACTTTTCCCATAAATCCTACAACAAATTTTGTATTCTCTTGATGCCCTGCAAGATTGAGTTTATCTACAATTCATGTAAATCATGAAAAATAAAAAGAGTTTCTGAAAGTCTTCCATATTCTTTTTCCACACATTTTGAACCCTCAAAAACAGAAAATTATTTTTCTGAAATTAAACCAGAACCATTTTATTTTTCCCCACAAATGTTTAACAAAATTTAATCTCAAAATACTTCAAAAATATTTTTAATCTTTCAACTTTTTTTACGACTTCTTCAAAATAACTTTCTTCTATCTTTATAATTATTGTCTTAACTGGAAATTAAACAATTTTGTGATTGCTTGACTGTGTATGCAAATTCAACTATGTATGGTTGAAAATTAGTGTTCTTTGGTAGAATATTATTTTATTTTTTGGTTGACAATTATTTTATTTGGCTAAAAAAATTGCTTTTTCACTGTTGAAAATAAATTTTTTTACTATACCATTTTCGGTTGAAAATTTCACTTTCTTCTTCAAAATTCGTTTTCTTTTTTTTATTTGATTTTCCAGGCTTCTTGTTGAAAAATTTGTCAATTTGACTGTCAGAGGAGGTGGATGATGAGGAACCAGCACGATTTTGTCTTGTTCTGACAACTTTTCTGGCTGTGGATGGGGGATCAGGAACACTGTCAACGAAACAAGTATTTTCCAGATTTGATTCTCCTTGAAGTTCATCAATTTTTAAATCCGAGAGAGGCTTATTATCGACCAGCAGATTCTTTCCCTTTATAAAAGCTTTAATTCCAGACTTTTGAAGATTTTCATTAGCCACCCAACACTTCTTTCTCTCCAATCTCTCCTGTATCGATGAGTCGTGACTGATGCCGATGTCTTTTTCTGCGAGCTGTTCTCGCGTTTCCATAATAATTACTTATGTAACCGAGAACACAACTTAACCAAAACAGGGCGATCACCCTGTCCCTTTCCCAACCGAAAGGCATCCGTAATGTGCTTAGCCGAGATAGATGTATCCACCCCTGAGAAAGTACGAACAAGACAGCTTGGCAGGTCTTCACTGTGCTCTGAATTGTTAGGATTAGAATTGTCACATTTAGCTTCTAACATCTGTGACTCTTTCACAAACGAGTCTAAATCAGCTTCTAGTTTAGAGACTGTTTTTTTAACAGACATAACCTCCTTTTTAGTTTCCGCAGTATCCGCTTTTATAGAGGTTAAAAGTTCCATCACGTTTGAGTATATATATTAGTAGCAACCGTGCCGAAAGCTGAATGGCACCTCGGTCAGGTGTCTTAAGCGGTGACTCTGGGATACCAGCAGACCTCGCAGAGTATGCAGCCTTATCCTTGCACGCGGGGCTCTACAAGGACGAAACAACCCTTTACCTAGCTCCTCGTGGAAACAACAATGACACCACCAAAACACTAAAAAGATGTAGATGCGGTTCAAAACGATCGAACGCACAGAGCACCCGACAATGGGTCGGCAAACAATGCCGATCATCCTAAAGTTCGGGGTGCTGAAAATAATTTAGATGGAAACACGACGACGAACCGGCGAAACGCCCACATTGAGTGGACGAATCCGAAGGGGGAGGGGAGAGTATAGAAGAGAGAATTAAATGTATTCTGAATGAAAATGGTCAGGGGGAGGGATGGATGAGGAAGTTGGAAAATCTGAGAGAGAAAGCTGGTTGCACAGGGTAGAAAAAAAAGAAAGAAAAAAAGCCAAAAATGAGTCCTAAAGAAGGAGAATTACGAAGCAGTGTTGCGCAATAAAGTCCACTTTTAAGATTGATAATGGTAAGAGGAAATGGAAGCCCAGGGCAAAGCCGCAAGCGCTTAGAAATAAGAATAATAATTTTAAGACGATATGTAGCAAATCGTTAGTAAGGTAATATAAGGCTTGTTTGTACGAATATATGTAATTGCTATGTAAAGACTCTCAAATCCGTGAAAGGGAGAGATATAAACAAAATGAAGAATAATGTTTTAACACTTTTTCAAAGCATTGGATTACAATTAATCAAGAATTGCACCGTACTCCATAGATTTTTACATTATCGAGAGTATATCCGAAAATTTCTCATATCATGGGATTAATTATATTGATTTTTCACTGAATTTTATAATAATATATCAACACTTTTTTTTTAAATTTGACCACAATAAATCAAGAATTACACAGTACTCCACGGACTTTTACATTATCGAGAGTATATCCGAAAAATTCTTAAATCATGGGATTAATTACAAAGATTTCTCGCTGAATTTTATAATAATGTTTTAACATCTTTTCAAAGCATTTGATTACAATAAATCAAGAATTGCACCGTTCTTCATAGATTTTTACATTATCGAGAGTATATCCGGAAATTTCTCATATCATGGGATTAATTATATTGAGTTTTCACTGAATTTTATAATAATATTTTAACACTTTCTCAAAGAATTTTTTTTTTATTATATCATTAAACCGTTTCCCTTTCGGGGTATGCGTGAATTGCTCGGTGGTAAAGTTGTTATGTGTGGATGGGTATATAGGTGAAGGGTAGATAAGTATATAGGTTTAAGGTATAGATATTTTAGATTGATCTAGAATTCTCGTGTTACTTATTTAAATAACACGTTCATTCGTATACAAGATCCCGAAAACACTGAAGTTGAAAGAAGATACTGACGATATCATCCGCTTCAAGGAATTTTGCGACAACCTCATAAATTCTGAAGAGGAATGTCCATCATTCACTGCCGAAGAGGGGAAAAAGGCACTTAGAGGCACGAATAACTTCTCGCGTGCTGGACCAATTTGTATCAAGAACTTCTGGTGGAAGAAGTTTACTTCTACACACCAACCTTTGGCCCGCAAATTCACCTCATATTTAAAGTAGGAGACGCACATTCCGCAGTGGCTGGTGCTAGGACGCACTATACTCCTACCGAAAAAAAGCAACGTGTCCAACCCAGAGAATTGAAGGCCAACAACTTGTTTGAACACGCTGTATAGGATCTTTACAGCTGTTCTAAAAAACGGGTGTGTCTGTAAAGACGCTGAAGCCCATCAACGCACCCTGTCAATGGCCTGGATTGACTACCGCAAAGCTTTCGATTCAACTTCTCACAGACTTATCATCTGTCTGTTGGAAAGCTTGAAGGTATATTCACACATAGTGAGATCCATAGAGAGATTGATGCCTTTTTGGAAAACTAGATTCACTATCTCATCTGGAAATTATCGAGTGACAACGAACAACGCTACCTTCCAGAGATGTGTCTTTCAGGGAGATACAATGAGCCTTTTGCTTTTTTGCACCACACTTCTGCTTCTATCTCACGCACTACGAAATTGGTCTGGATACCTCTGTGGCGACACTAACCAGCGCGAGCATAAGGTCACTCGTGTATTTTATATGGATGATCTGAAGATCTATGCCTCTGGTGAAGGCATACTTCAAACTTCCATAAATATCGTCGAGAAGTACACAGGAGAGATTGGGATGGACTTTGGATTGGATAAATGTGCCAAAATTCATCCGAAGGAAGGAAAGATTGTTGGCGTTCCCAAGGACCCTGAGCTTGTGGATATAAGTGTTATTAGACATCTTAACAATGGAGAGACCTATACATACCTGGGCGTGCCTGAAAGCCGCATTCAGGACGTGACATCAGTAAAGGAGTCTCTCCGACCAAAAACTTGTGCGCCAAGTTACCTGCCGATTTTAGTCCCGAATGCGCCATATTAGTCGCATGTGAATAGTATTTATTAAAGATTTTTTACATAAAAGTTTATTAATTTTAGTCAAAATGTTAAACTTTAAAGCATTCAAGAAACTCGGAACAGTATATTTCCAAAAAATTGTATAAGTTTACACGAAACTTCTATAATTTTTTACTTGTTTTCAGCTACTCCGACAATACAAGCGAAAGAACAAAAACGAACTTCACGTCATAAAAATCAGGCAATTAATTTAATTATCCCAATTTTCGGATAATGTAATGTTGAAAACATATATACATATAATGAAACTACCTCGACAAGCAGAAAATGCGTTAATATTCGAAAACTCGAACGCGCCACATTAGCTGCCGCTCCGCATTCGGTGCCGCTCCCCTAATCATTAATTATGAATGAATTATTAAGTAACGTTTTAATTGAAAATAATTAATTATTAGGTAAGGTTTCAATTAAAAGTAATTATTTATTAATTATTACATAATTTATTGTTTAATTTGCTGTTGACATTGTAACAAAAATAAATTTAGTAAACGAAAATGTTCGTTGCAAGAGCTTCCAACCGCACAGGACTAATCCTACAAACAAACAAAATAAAATTAGCTGTGAATTCGATGACGTGTGTTCCCACTTTCTTTTGTATTAGACTATTTCACAAGCACTCAATGAAAGCTGTTTTTTTTTAGTTATGTGGTATATGATTGTGAAATAACCTAATTTATAATTGAATGGTGCTCACTTTATGAGCACTTTGCTCCTTCATTGTGATTGATTAGCAAGCATGAGGCGAATGAACATTCCGCAAATTCTATTTTCCTTATACTTTTTTTACCTAAAATAATTTGACGGAATAGCAATTTGCTATAATTTTTAATTATCCTAATTGTCAATTTACCTTTTTTTGTATTTTTTCCGATTCACTATTTTGTTACGCATTTGACTTTGACCTATCATTAACATAAGTTGGGTAATCCCACATACCTATATTAGACTATAAGTAAGGAAACACCTAGGAAAGGGGGTCGTGTGTGACCTAAATTATTTCTGTGACCTGTTACAGGGTTGCCTTCCCGCCCCCACAACACCTGGGAAAAGGGCGTCGTGTGTGACCTAAGTTATTTATGTGACCTGTCACAGGGATGCCTTCCCCCACCCACAACACCCGAGAAAGGGGCTCGTGTGTGACCAAAGTTATTTTTTGTGCCACATGGGTGCCTTGCCGCCCCCACGATCGGCTGGAAAGGAGGTTGTGTGTGACTTAAGTTATTTATGTGACCTGCCACAGGGGTGCCGTCCCGCCCCCACGATCAGCTGGAAAGGAGGTTGTGTGTGACTTAAGATATTTCTGTGACATGTCACAGGGATGCCTTCCAGCCCCCACAACCCTCGAGAAAGAAGGTCGTGTGTGACCTACGTTAATTTTTGTGCCACAGAGGTGTCTTTCCGCCCACACGATCGGCTGGAAAGGAGGTTGTGTGTGACTTAAGTTATTTCTGTGACCTGTCACAGGAGTGCCTTCCCACCCCCACAACACCCGAAAAAGGGGGTCGTGCGTGACATAAGTTATTTATGTGACCTGTCACAGGGATGCCTTCCCGCCCCCACGATCAGCTGGAAAGGAGGTCGTGTGTGACTTAAGATATTTCTGTGACCTGTCACAGGGATGCCTTCCCGCCCCTACAACACCCGAGAAAGGGGGTCGTGTGTGACCTAAGTTATTTTTTGTGCCACATGGGTGCCTTCCCGCCCCCACGATCGGCTGGAAAGGAGGTTGTGTGTGACTTGAGTTATTTCTGTGACCTGACACAGGAGTGCCTTCCCGCCCCCACAACACCTGGGAAAGGGCGTCGTGTGTGACCTAAGTTATTTTTTGTACCACAGGGGTGCCGTCCCGCCCCCACGATCAGCTGGAAAGGAGGTTGTGTGTGACTTAAGTTTTTTTTGTGACCTATCACAGGCGTTCCTTCCCGCCCCCAAAACACCTAGGAAAGGGGGTCGTGTGTGACCTAAATTATTTCTGTGACCTGTTACAGGGTTGCCTTCCCGCCCCCACTATTTAGCTTAAGACAGATCACAGAAAAAAGCTTGAGAGTAGGAAAGAAAGTTTTCTGTGCATTTGTTGACCTAGAAGAAGAATTTGACAAGGTAAATAGAAGTAAACCCTGGGAAGTCCATAAAGAGTACGGAGTCAATGGATGGCTCCTACAAGCACTAAAAACAATATATACAGGTAGTAAAGCGAGTGTAAGGGTTAATGGGATAAGTGACTGGTTCGATATTATGCAAGGCTTGAAACAAGGGTGCGTCATGTCCTCATGGCTATTTATCATATTTATGGATAAGTGTCTAAGAGTGGTCCTCTTCGATGAAGAAGTTGTATATCTCGAGACAGTGAGGGTACGTGGGTTAGCTTTCGGAGAAGACAAGATTATTATGGCAGAATCAATCGAGGACTTGCAAAGAATGTTGAATAAACTAATACAAGAATGAAGAACATGGGCCTCAAAATTAACTTAAATAAAACAAAAATCATGGCGTTTGAAGGAGTAGAGCAGGGTCCAGTCTTAGAAATAAAAACGTATCAAAAAAAGCTAAAATGGCCATACATAATTCTACATTTGTACAGACTGTATTATACGGTAGCAAGACATGGACCTGTCAAGAAAAAGACAAGAGTAAAATTAACGCGATTGGCATGAAACCTCTGCGCACAATATGCCGGAAAACACTGATGGACAAAGTCCAAAACGAGATAATCCTCGAAGAATGTGTTACAGGAGAGACACCAGTTGACATATGGGAAAGAAATCAGTTAAGGTGGCTCGGACATCTTTAAAGAATGAAAGATGAACGACTGACCAAACAGGTGTATAATAGTAAGGTAAATGGCAGAATGCCCAGAGGTGGACCGCCGAAAGAATGGTTAGAATCTGTGAATGAGAAATTAATCCGAAAAGACATAAAAAGCCATAGAAACACGAGAGCTTGCATGAAAAAATACATGTACGTGACGTAAGCTAGAGTAATATGTCAGGACAGAAAAGTGTGGCGACAAATAGTTTGTAAACAGAGTGACAATAGAGTGAATGACGCCTGAAACAAATTTCGTATTTTATTCATCACGTAGAAAGGACAGGATCAATTTATTTCAATATTATCCAGGAAAAAGTAGGAGGAGCACTCCATTAGTGAATAGTCGGAAAGGTATTCGTGTGCACCGAGAAATAGATTACAATGTAATCCAATAGTATTACAATGAACAGGGGAAGGGTTTACAGATTATAGGGGGTGACGTTGATGACGACATTATATTCGATTTATGTGACAATAGTATCAGAAAGGTTAAAAAAAAAGTGAAGGAAAAAGAGATAACTACTTCGAACCAAACAGGGTTTAGGCAAAGATATTATACACCTAGATGCAGCAAGTGGCGGCGGAGTGGGGAACAATATATATAGCAGTTACTTTCGTGCGGTCCGTAGCTGCTGCCCTCTTCGCACTACCTTCCTCCACTCTTTCTCTATAGGTAAAATCGTTGCTCTGCGGCTCTCAGGGTATTGATTTTAAATCTATTATCCTTGCAGCTTCTCCCTGTTATAATTAATAGAATAAGACTAATTTTCAAACCAAAAGAATGGACTTTTCAAAAAAAGAGTCTAATTTTTAACCAAGAAAGATTTTTCAGTCAATGAAGAAAAAAAATGTCAGCCGAAATGTCGAATTTTCAATCCAAAAAGACGAATTTCCTGTAAAGCAGTTTTATTTTCAACCCAAAAATATGAATTTGGAACAAAAAAGTTTAATTTTCAACACAAAAATATGCATTTTCTACCAAAATAATTGAATGTTGCGTTAAAAAAGTTAAATTATGAATCAAAAATTGAATGGTTGAATCTGCACTTCAAAAATTTATTTTTAACTGAATAAAAACGAATTTTCAACAGAATAGTAAAATTTCCAATGGAAGAAATTAATTTTTTACTAAAATCATGAGTCTTCAACCACAAAAATGTATTTTTAATAAAAAAGCAAAAAAAAATTTAATCAAACCGTTGACTTTCCAACCGAAAAGATTCATTTTCTAAGCAGAAAGATTATTTTTAACAAAATACATGAATTTTCACAACACTATTTAAAAATAAAGAATTTTCAACCAGAGGTGAAATTTTCATCTCCAACTGTCCCGTCTGCCGCGTAAGGTCATCCGCGGCTAGAGACCTGACTCCAAGGGACAGTGTTGAACAATGTTTTCTCGCGTAAATTTTCCGCTCTTGCTTACCTTCTAGGACAGAAGGAGTAGAAGTAGAGGACGTACAGGTTCCAGTTGCGTCGGGATTGGTTGCTTTAAGGAACCATGATCGTAGCTTCCGGAGCCTAAAACTTCTCTCATGTAAAATAATGTATAAGCCCAATTTTAGAATGAAATTTGCTGCGAAGTATCCTGAAATAGAGAAAGTCGCACTAAGAGATCTTATCGCTGAAGTACAGGACATCCGGACTAATCTACACATTTCAGAAGATCAAGCTATGGAGATTAAACAACAGGTTGATTTCGCGTTGAAAAACGACGGCAATGAACATCAGTCAGAGAAAGCTGCATTACACGAATAAGCAGCGGCAATAGATGTTCTTCCTCAACCTGGTGATGATCCAACACCAATTCATCCTCCAGATGTAGATGACCTAATACAACTAGAGCCAGAAGAAGCGGTTCAACAACCAAAAAGACCATTAAAATGGACATACCATATGTACAGAGATGTAATGCGCTTTTATTTTTTGGCAAAGAAAAGTGGGCAAAGTGTAAGAAGAGAAAATCATCGACCGTTCTTACTTAATTACCCAGAAATAGCCACAAGAATAGGAGAGCAGAATTTAGCAGATAAAAAACGCTTATTATCTGCAAACAGATTGCTTTCGACTGTTGAAATAACTGCTATTGAAATGGAAGTGGAACAGCAGCTTCCTATTGATCAACTTACCTTGGAAGATGTGAACAACGAAGACCTGATTGAAGCTGAAGGCATAGGTGCTGGAGATAATGAACATCAAGTACCGGATCCACTAGAACCACATCCGGACATTAATAACGATGCTCTGAACAGGGAAATCCCAGAAAAACTACGGCACCTTGAAAGGAATTTTGGTCATGCTTTACTAGAGTTCAGACATGTAGAACCGACACAAAGGCATTCTCTGCCCAGAGATTTTTTTCTGAACCAAGAACAATAACTTTTGGGATTCGGAGCTGACCGAGTCTACTATGAAATACACTGACGAACTCAACAGAATTGTTAATTTACCAGTTATATATAGGTAATATTCCGCTCAGTACCGTGGAAACCTGCTACTTTAGTCCGTAAAATCACAACGACAGTCGGTGGAAAATTACCACGCTAGTGCAGGGTCCGTTTATTTCCTAGGACCGACGGTGTAATTTTCAGCAACTAATGTGAAATTACATGCGCTGTCGCGGCGTATTTTATGCATCAGTGCAATTTTACCACGATAGAATATGTGAAATTTCGAGGACATTTTTTACAGTGTATTCTCGTACCCCAAGTGGCGGGACCATAGTTTCTTGGATCATGGGCATGATCTCGCCACGCGCATCTAAAAAAAAGTGTACTAATCAAATGGTCCGTAGGGATAAGGTACTATATTAGATAGGAATATGCAAGCTGCCATATTGGTTCCCCGCGAAATTCAAAATCGCTAACTTGATATCGAATTTTTAAAAGATGAATTTTGGTCTAGAACCTAATTAAATAGTAATGTGTAACAAAATGGAAGTAAAGTTACCTGTAATATTTCAAGATAACAATATTATTGAAGAGAAACATTTTTTAAAAATTTATAATATAATGATCAATTGAAAAGAAAAAATAGCAAATTATTCTACTTACTGATAACACGTAGGTTTTAACTATTGATTCGAAGTTTTATGTAATTCGAAATGAATATAAAAATGCATACATATAGCAAAAAACATATGTTTTTATTAAATTAAAAAAAAAAACAAATACGGGTTCCTAACCTTACTTTCTTATGGATCTTATTTTGCTGAAACATACCAAAAGAATGCTTGCAGGCAATTTAATGACATATAATCATAAGCTTCAAGCCCCAGATATCTTAATTATATTGTTTCAGTCATGAATATGAGTACTTACTTTGCATAATTTTGAATTAAAATTCGGTTCCCATTTTGTCGCGTCTACAATTTATAATCCATATTGACAGTCTTTCTCTTGTAGAGCAGAATGTGGCCGAAGAAATATTTCTTTACTTTAAAGAAATGTTTTGTTTGTATCTAAGGAACGCTATGCTTAGGACATCGAAAAATTTACTTGACACTGTGAAATATTCGTTAAGCGAAATAGATCTGTTATTTACTGTAATAATAAGTATTTGATATGATTAGGTGAGTTCCGTAATGTAAAGAAGTATGGCCGGTATACTTATATACAAGTATACATGGTCAACAAGCCAAAGGTACTGACCATCAGGCAGCATATTGTTGACAGAATACGAGTACTATCTAACGCTTGGAGAAATCTCGACTCTTCCAAGACCCTCCAGTTACTGTCGTCCACCCGCCCACCCCAGAGGAGGGGGTGTATACTTGTATACTTCAAGAAGATAATTATTACATACAAATAAATGTAACTCGGACTGAGTAAAAGTTTGTTTTTAACCAAATATATGATTCTTTGATTCAAATGCAATAAAACAGTTGAATTTTCAATCAAACAGTTGCCATTTATGCAAGAAAGATGCAATTTCTATTAAAATAGATACATTTTTTGATTAAACAAATTTTGAAAAAAAATAGTTAAATTTCTATAAAAAAAAAAAATGGGCAGTTTGACTATTTAACAACTAAATATTAGTTTTAAATAAAAGAAGTGCATTGCACATTTTCTATCAAGAAACTTAAATTTTCAACCTAAGAAGACGAGTTTTCAACAGAACAGTTAAACTTTTAACCAAAAAGATTATTTTTTAACCAAGAATTATTGTAATAATTTTTTAACTTAATTTCATTTTACGATTCTTGGAAGCTAAAAAGCTTCAAATTTTAGAGTAATAAACTCTATAGGGAATTATTTCTAAATTGGAACCTAAAGGGACAACAGCTTAATTTTGTTGTCGGGAATCCCGGTAATAAAGTTTACAATTCTATTTACAATGTCCAGTTTAAATATCTCAGGTACGCCATCCTTCTAAGTAAGATATAATCCCAGGCGAGAACAAGCAAGCGAGGGGTAGCGATCTAAATGCAATGGTGGGGGTATACTACTGCTTCACTTCTGAAAGCCGAGGTAAAGAAAGCAGAATTTGAAAAATTCCATCAAGAGCTATTCGACAAGAAAATGCTCGGAAAATTTCACAGGAATGTCGAAAAACAGTCCTTGTCGAAGGAGCAAACTTTTGCTTTTCTCAAATCATCACGTGTTTCCTTTCCTATTCAAGCGCACTCTTAATATGTCACTATATTTCATCTGAAGAGTATGCAACTCAACGCCAATTCTTCTTTTGCATGTTTAGAAAATTTGTTCCATGTAATTTTCTCAGGCGTTTAATTTCGTCCGTTAATTTTATCCTGTCAGTAATGTATATTATAAGAGTATAGATTATAGACTACGTCATTATTTATTTTATAAATATTTTATATAATCTGAATTTTCAATGATACCATTGCACTTGATAAAATATTAAAAATTTATAATTTTTTTACATTCAAAAATTTTTTTGTATCACATTATATATAGTATATTTTTATAGTATATTAGGATACATAATATATTTTTTAATTTATTTATTCACATTATTTTATTTATTTATAAATTTTCATATAGATTATTTATACCAATAAATAACTGTTCTTAATGAATGTTAAAAAAAAATCTTATTAAAAATATGCCATGTGCCTCTCATTTTACGTTAAATTAAATGTTTAAATTGTTCTACCATATTATTATAATTATTATATATCTTTATTGAAATTAATTGCCATTTTTATTTTTATATAAATAACATTTCATGTAATTATTTTTTTAAATATATTATTATTGAATTAATTATTGTATATTTATTTATGTAAATTGTTTTAAATATATTCAATTTGGATATATTTTATTCAATATATCTGAAATATTAAATTATTAATTTTTTTATAAATTGATTATGAATGAAAAAATAAATTAATTATTATGTTAAAGTAGTTTTATTTAAATTTATATATTATAAATACAAATTTAGGATATCATGCATTGGAAACAAACAAAATTTAAAATACTAAAGTTTGATTTTTTGTAACGGTGTAACCTGAAAATCGGAAAGAAAATAGCAAATAAAATAGAAGAAAACGTTTATATAAGTACTAAATATTTTAATGTAACATACACGACTGTAAATTCTTAAATATTAAACTGAAACGGTTCTGCAAAATGGTCTCAAGATTAAGGCCTTTTAAAGTTTAAATCCCTAATTTAAATGGGGGGGAAACCTGTAAGGCATTGTTCTAGCTAGAATCTAGTATGGACCTCCTGTATCTTTGCCTATATTCCGTATACCTGGTTATATCTGATCAATTTTAGGAATTTCCTTCTTTTATGGTGTATTTCTATTATAAGAAAACTCGATGAGTAGAATGAATGGCTGCGTAGGTGCGAAACGAAAATTACGAAGATAGAATTTGCATAATATTACAGTTAAAACTTTCAAATCTGTTAGAGAAACATCTAGCAAAGTTGTAAGACATTTTTCATTATTATTTCACAGGATTTTACTGAATATTAGGAAAAATTTGAGAAATATGTTTCAATATTCTCTTTAAATTAATTTTTTTTTAATAAAAAATTTTTGTAAATTTTCTCATGAATCTTAAGAACAATTTCTATTCTTTTAAATCCTTTCAAAATTTTTGAAGCTTTTCTAACATTTTATCTAAATCATCAAAAATCTGCATTTTGTCAAAAAATTGTTGAAATGTTTTCAAATTTTTAATGTTTTTTTTATCTTTTAAAGAAACTTAAAACCTTGTAGATAAATGTCTTTTAAAATGTTTGGAATTTTTCTCACATTTTTTTTTAATTTGACTAATTGAAATATTTTTTTTTCTTTTCTCCAACCTGGATAAATTTTTTAATCAAACTTTATTATGCCTCAGTTCAGCTGCATTTCAGTTTAGGAGTAGACTTTTATTTCGTCTTTAATTAGTGATTTTAATTTTACAAAATGCTGTTGTCAAAGAACATAAACAACCGTATTATTCATATAGAGAATATATGAAAGGATTAAAATTAGAGCTGAAAATGAAATAGATGTTTCCTTTTTTTGTATTATATTTATAAAATTAAGGCAATTATGGCCGTTCAAAGAGCACGTTACAATCAAAAAAGTCCTAAAAATGCCATGATTTTTATAAGAGGAAAAAAAAGCTTTGAAACTTCCTTCAAACCATTAAAATCAATCAAGAATTCCCTCGAACTCAAAAAGAAGAACAATTTCAAATTCAAATCACTATAAATTGAGTAGAAAAATACTCGAAAATTCTTATAAAATTCAGTGAAAACCCTTAAATTAATCCCTGGAACCCGTTAAAAAGTCCTAAAAATGCCATGATTTTTATAAGAGGAAAATAGAGCTTTGAAACTTCTTTCAAATTATTAAAATCAATCAAGAATTCCCTCGAACTTAAAAAGAAGAACAAATTCAAATCACTATAAATTGAGTAGAAAAATATTCCAACTTTATTATAAAATTCGGTGAAAACCATTAAATTAATACCTGGAACCTGTAAAAAAGTCCTAAAAATGCCATGATTTTTAAGAGGCAAAAAAAGCTTTAAAACTTCCTTCAAAACACTAAAATCAATCGAGAATTCCCTCGAATTCAAAAAGAAAAACAATTTCAAATTCAAATCACTATAAATTAATGAGAAAAATACTCGAACATTATTATAAAATTCAGTGAAAACCATTAAATTAATCTATGGAACCTGTTAAAAAGTCCTGAAAATGCCATGATTTTTATCAGAGGAAAAAAAAGCTTTGAAACTTCCTTCAAACCATTAAAATCAATCGAGTATTACCCCGAATTCAAAAAGAATAACAATTTCAAATTCAAATCATTATAAATTAATTAGAAAAATATTCGAACTTTATCATAAAATTCAGTGAAAACCATTCAATTAATCTCTGGAACCTGCTAAAAGTCTTAAAAATGCCATAATTTGTATGAAAGGAAAAGAAAAGCTTTGAAACTTCCTTCAAACCAATAAAATCAATCGAGTATTCCCTCGAATTCAAAAAGAATAACAATTTCAAATTTAAATAATTATAAATTAATTAGAAAAATATTCGAACTTCATTATAAAATTCAGTGAAAACCATTAAATTAATCTCTGGAACCTGTTAAAAAGTCCTAAAAATGCCATGATTTTTATAATTGACAGAGCTACAGCATTTTCAAAATCTCCCAAAAAAAGCGAAAATTAACATTTTAAGCCAATTAAAGCATGATGTGAAAAAAAGTCAGGAGAAGAAAAGTGTTACTTTTTGATAGTCCTACAAGATTCTCAGGATCACTTTTTGAGTTTTCTTGAAAAATCGAACATTCAAATTTTATTGGCAAAAAACATAATGAATTATTACATTCTCATCATAATGAGAAGGTATTGGTTTGATGTGAAAAATGACTTTCGCGGATTCCATGAAATGTCGACGTTTTGAGGCCCCCTGAGTCAGAAAGAATAGTTTTTACGTCGGTGTCTGTCGTCCGTCGTCTGTCGTCGTCGTCTGTATATCAGATAACTTTCGAAAGACTAATTGGATTGGATTGTGCTTTGGCACACAGTTTCAAGGATGAAAAAGAAAGATCGAGTTTGTTAACTAGCTATTTTGCATAGAAATTCAAAAAGTTAGGGCCCTTTCAAAATTTGTTATACCATTTTTTTCCAAATTCACAAATTCCATGGAAAGCCGCCCGTAGTACTCCAAAATTAGAGCAAATTATTTTCACAAACTTTTTTCAACACAAAGAAAATTGACAGAGCTACAGCATTTTCAAAATCTCCCAAAAAAGCTCAAATTGACATTTTAAGCCAATTAAAGCATGATATGAAAAAAAGTCACCAAGAGAAAAGTGTTACTTCTTGATAGTTCTACAAGATTCTCATGATGACTTTGAGAGTTTTCTTAAAAAATCGAAAATTCACATTTTATTGGCAAAAAACATAATGAATTATTACATTCTCATCATAATGAGAAGGTATCGGTTTTATGCGAAAAATGACTTTCGTGGATTCCATGAAATGTCGACGTTTTGAGGCCCCCTGAGTCAGAGAAAATAGTTTTTACGTCGTTGTCTGTCCGTCTGTCGTTCGTCGCCCATCGACGTCGCCGTCGTCTGTATATCGAATAACTTTCGAAAGACTAATCGGATTGGATTGTGCTTTGGCACACAGTTTCAGGGACGAAAAAGAAAGATCGAGTTCGGCCAATAACGTGGCTTTCCCCTTCCAACGCAACGCTTGCGCAGTTGAAAAAGTCGCGGTCTATTACCATCACTGCTTCCATACCGGTCGGCATCCGGTCGAGTACCCAGGCCACAGACCGGTTAAAAATGTTGCTTCAGGCGAGAAATTGGTAACTTGGGTTGTCTTTTAAAGCTCTTCGTAAAGAATACGGTGAGCTTTCAATGCAAAATCAAGTTATCAAATTCTTGCGAAGAAATTAGAGGAGAGTTTCAATCACTGATGCTAGAATCTCCTAGCCATTGTTTTATTTTGGAAGCCACGTGGTGATTTGAGGTTAGAAAGGAAAAAATTAATACACAACACTATACTTTAATGAAAAATAATAACTATTCGCGCATTCAGTGGGATTTTCAAACTGATTAATGAAATAAGGTTGATTTTAATACCGGGTTTTATTTGTCAACTTCGAGGAGACGACACGACATGAGTGCAACGTGCATTCTCGTTCGACGTGAGAAACTGAAACTTGCAAGTGGCTACGCCGACTCCAGGCGCAGAAGGCGTCAGACATGGCAGTAAATTTGAAAGTGTACAGAGTAAAAATTGTCTGAAAATAGAGAAAATTGTAACAATTCAGCTATTACACATTGCAGGATCGATAACAGTATTAATTAATAAGTTAAAACATTGGTAATAATTCAATGTTGTTTTTTTTTTAAGAATTTGAAAAAGCTCAATTCTGTTTTACTGATCTTATACATCTTTTAGTCATACTTTTCAAATAATAATTCATCTAGCATCTGTAAATACGTCTTTGATAATGTCACGGCTCTTGAAAAATGTGTAATTTCTACAAAAAAAAAGTATCCTGACCAGCGCCCGGTCGGCTCCCGACCATGAAGTCTAACCAGGGGTAGCACGGCCAGGATCCGACCAGGAAGCTTGTTGTAGTAGGGCCAACCGGGGCAATTTCTGCACTGATATAATAATAATTATTGTTATATCATTAAGCCGTTTCCCTTTCGGGGTAGGCGTGAATTGCTCGGTTGGAAAGTAGTGATGTGTGGATGAGCTGCTGCCAGTACCCTACTAACTCCTAAATGTTCAAGATGTTCAGTGCATCTTGCGTGCACATTGCCTGTAGCCGAAATTACAATAGGATGAATAGATGCATGTTTCACATTCCTCCATATTGTCTTTACTACATGCCTTAGCTCGCTATACTTGTGGATCTTGGTTGTATAGGTTGCCTGCAAATTTCGGTTAAGTAGAGAAGCAATGTCGATAATGTAGATTCTTCCACGTTTTTTTCTTGCATTACGATGTCCGGTCGATTGGCTCGGATGTAATGATCCGCGTGGATAGTAACGTCCCAATATAAGATGTAATCTTCGTTTTCTAAAACAGGCATTGGAATGTATTTATAGAAAGGCATCCATTCTGTTAAGAGTCCTAGGTTTAGGGCAAGCTGTTGATGTACAATTCCCGCCATATCATTAAGCCCGTGCGTATATTCTCTTTGAGCCATTACGCGACAACCATCAATAATGTGCTCGATGGATTCGTTGATATCTCCAAATAATTGGCACCGGTCAACCTCGTCTTGATGTAACACGTGTTTGCGATAATTTCTAGTGCTGACAACCCTGTCTTGTATCGCAATAACGAATCCTTCCGTTTTCGGATATAGGACGCCGTTTCCCAGCCAAATATTGGATACGTCACTATCCACTTCATGTTGATCTAACGTTTTGGGGTGCTCGCCGTGGATGTTTTTTGGCCTCCATGCGTTTCTAATTCCTCTATGATTGCTGCCTGGTAGAACTAGCCTTTCAATCGCCGAATTACTGTGGTGCATTCGGTGCTTCGTCATTTCTACACGAATGATTCTGTTTAATCGTTCGAGGTCGGTGTTCGACCTTTGATGAGCCCAAAGGAGTACTCCTCAGCCTCAGCCATTGCCTCGATTTCATTCTCGAAATCGTTCTCTAGCTCTGCAGTCCCTAATTCTCCTCTGGTTAAATGCATTGTTCTGCATTTGTCTAGTCCGAACTCCATGTGGATATCATTGGAAAACTGCTTTGTGACATCGATCACTTGCTGCAGTTTCTGGTCCGAAAGTGTTTTTGCTGATCTGAGAAAATATCATGGTCGATTCCACCAAAAGTTGTAGTTCATATAAATATAAAAGACCCGGCACAATTTAAATTGTAAATGGCCTATAATGGAATTCTGTCTTCTTGTGTGAATTATTTACTAGTTTATTTAACTACTAAGACGAGACAATTCTATGGCAAGACTTTTGCAATAAAAGTTGTGCGGGATCCTTTGTTTAATTGATGCAGTCGATTCGACTTTTTGATCACTTATTTTGATAATGGTGACCAAAATACAAACGGATTACATTTTTATATATTTTTTTTCGTGATGCTATGAACTCTCGCACATAGACTGTGGTCTTGAATAGGAGAACGCAATCGTACCAAGTGCGCATGCGTCCAAAGCTTTCAAGATAAAATCAAAAAAATATTTTGGTGTGATAATCAACTAAATCTTTTGCTTGATTCTAGTAAAATGCTTGCTTTATTTGGTAGATCCAACAAAAAAATGTTGTTGGATCGATAAAATGTGGGGTTTCGGATGAAAATGGCCCTTATGATCGGAATAGAGTTACGTATAGGGTCGTATAGCCGGCTAAATTTTCGAGATTTCATGTCCGAGGCGAACAGTTTAAGATGAAAATGAGTCACCAGGGCATTTTTGAAGTTGGAACTTCGAAAAACCGCTTTTAAAAAAAAATGCATCTGAAGTTCACGAATGATATGAGCAAAACTATACTTATTCTTCTAACATGAAATATACCCACTTCCGGTTGCATTTGGAACATAAATATAGTATCAATTTTGTTGGTATTGTTTTGTTTTGTTTTACGAGGGCTGATGAAACTTTTTCTAATAACACACCGAGAAGGGTCCGCACTTCTTAGTCGTTTGGGGAATTTATTGTCATCACTACAATGATCTTAATATATATATAATGAAAAACTAAAGGTTAACAACCACCGCAGGGTCCCACTGGGAGTAACTGTCAGCTAAAAAAATGACATCGGCTCCCAGTAGGACCGCGGTAAATCCCATTCATGGCCACGTCTCACAACCGCGAGATGAGGAAAAATGACTTTCGTGGATTCCATGAAATGTCGACGTTTTGAGGCCCTCTGAGTCAGAAAAAATAGTTTTTACGTCGGTGTCTGTCCGTCTGTCGTCGTCGTCGTCGACGTCGTCTGTATATCGAATAACTTTCGAAAGACTAATCGGATTGAATTGTGCTTTGGCACACAGTTTCAGGGGCGAAAGAGAAAGATCATCTTCGTTAACCAGCTATTTTGGATAGAAATTCATGAAGTGAGGGCACTTTCAAAATTTTTTAGACCATATTTTTTTTTAATTCATAAATTCCATGGACGGCCGTCCATAGTATTCAAAAATTGAAACAAATTATGCACATGACTTTTTTCAATACAATGTAAATCGAAACAGCTACAGCATTTTCAAAATCTACCCAAAAAAGCGAAAATTAACATTTTAGGCAAATCAAAGCATGATATAAAAAAAAGGCAAGGGGAGAAAAGTGTTACTTTTTGATAGTCCTACAAGATTCTCAAGATCACTTTTTAAGTTTTCTTAAAAAATCGAAAATTCAAATTTTATTGGCACAGACCATAATGAATTATTACATTCTCATCATAATGAGAAGGTATTGGTTTTATGTTAAAAACGACTTTAGTGAATTCCATGAAATGTCAACGTTTTGTATCCGCCTGAGTCAGAAAAAATAGTTTTTACGTCAGTGTCTGTCCGTCTGTCGTCGGCGTCGTCGTCGTCGTCGACGTCGTCTGTATTTCGGATAACTTTCGAAAGACTAATCGGATTGGATTGTGCTTTGGCACACAGTTTTAGGGGCAAAAAAGTAAGATCGAGTTCATTAACTAGCTATTTTGGATGAAAATTCATAAAGTTAGGGCACTTTCAAAATTTTTAAGACTATTTTTTTCAAAATTCATAAATTCAATGGACGTTCGACCGTAGTACTCGAAAATGAAAATAAATTATTTTCACGACCTTTTTCAATACAAAGAAAATTGACAGAGCTGCAGCATTTTCAAAATCTCCCAAAAAAAGCGAAAATTAACATTTTAAGCCAATTAAAGCATGATATTGCTCCTCAGTGCACCCGAACATAGAGTCAAATCGAGAACCTCACTCCTGTTTTTAGTCTGGAATGTGGGAGTATCATCCCGATTCAGAATCTCCAGTTCTGTGCCTGCTATATATTCAATTAAATCTCTCCCCCTGTCATTGATGTTTGTGCTTCCCCACACCGTGTGGTGGGAGTTTGCATCACAGCCCAACAGTAGAGGGATTTTATTATCCTGACAGTGCCGAATTAGAGCCTCCACCTCTCTAGGAGGTGGAGGTCCCCCGGAATCGCCAGGGAAATAAGCCGAGGCGATAAACCCCTTCAGCCTTTCTCCGCTACTGCCCCTGAGTCTCGCCTTAATAATGGTGAGATCTCTAGAGCAGAATGTAGGCACCAAGATCGCATCCATACACTTGACGGCTATGCATGCCCTTAGCGCTTTTTCTTGTGGCCCCTTGTATATGGAGCCACATCCTGTCAAGCCACTAATCCTTTCCCTGTATGACCAGGGTTCTTGGATTAGGGCAATTCCTGCCTGCACCACTGACAAGCGCCTGGCCAGAACCGCTGAGGCGCCTTCGCTGTGGTGCAAATTAATCTGCATCATGGGGATTCCCGTCTTAGCCATTAAAAGGCTAATTCAGGGCCCCCAGATTGGGTAGGTATTCCAGAGCCGCAAAGGCTCCAGAAGTTCGTACCGCTCGTGGTGGACTACCCCCTGAGGAGCCTTCCACCACTGGCGGTGGGTTAGAAGAGGGTCCCGAAACGGGCCCCTCATTATTTTTGTTTTGTTTTTCGTGTTTCATTTAAATGTCCCACGAGAAGCTAGGGAAATCAGAAACACCCCCTGCAGAGCCTTGCTTGCAGGGGGCGGGTCTACATACTATGGGATTCGACCTGATGACATAAACTCCCCGTTAAGGCACCTCCTTTGAGGCCCCCGCCTGTCCGCCTCTACTGAAGGGGGCAGGCCGGGATGTTCAAGGATTTTTTAACCCTGGTACCATTCAGCCCTTGACACGGCGATCACATCGTAGCTTGGGAGCATGAGAACTCGCGCCCTCGATAAAATAATTTTTTAAACATTCAAGTGCAACTTTTTGCTCATTGGTAATACGCACAACATTGTCAGAAGCCAAAAATGTACATACGTGTATAGTCGCATAGTAGAAAAATAGTGTTTTACATAAAAATGAAATTATCTGTAATGATAAAAAAATATATAAAAAAGGTTGATGAAGCATTTCCAAAGAAATGCACTTGAGAATGACTAAATAACTGCCATTATAAGTAGTTTTTCAGCATTGAAATTCATGTAGTTCGCAAAATACCTAAGAAAATGCAAATGCTTTTCGTAGTTTTAACATTTTTCTCTTTGAAAATTCGTACAATAAAAGAAATATTAGTTTAAAATGGGGAAAAAATTGTTTGTAATAAATACACGAAACTGAAGAAAAATATAAATATTTGAGTTATTCATCTTTTATATAGTACTTACAAAGTCAGGATGGCCGCTTGACCGGAAAAGCAGGATTTTATTTAAAAGCCGGAAAATGACAGTGAATTTATTTTGACCAATTTTAAGAAGAAAAATCTATCCAATCATTTAAAATATTACGAATTTCATATCACATGATAATTTAAAATAAGTTCAATAATAAAGAATTTTAAAGTGCAGGTTTGGAAGACTTGAAAGAATTAAAAATTAAGAGCGTTTGAATTTGAACATTTTTGATAAAAAACGTTTTAATTTGATCGTACCACAGAGATACACTTCACGATCATGCAACAAGAAATGAAATAATTCCTACGTTAAAATGTTTGTTTGCCCTGAAAAGGGCCGATTGTGAAAGTAGCAAGTGGATGTGAAATTTAAGCTTTCTTTTCGGTCTTCTTGGGCAAGAGAACAGCCTGGATATTAGGCAAAACTCCACCTTGAGCGATGGTGACACCAGAGAGAAGTTTATTCAACTCTTCGTCATTTCTGATGGCCAACTGCAAGTGACGAGGGATGATTCTCGTTTTCTTGTTGTCACGGGCGGCATTACCAGCCAATTCCAAAACTTCAGCGGCCAAATATTCCATGACAGCTGCCAAATAAACTGGAGCTCCGGCTCCAAATTGACTTCTTGAAATTAAAATTTCAAATTAATCCGCCACTTTCTCTACTCTACTATTACGCCACTACCGGAAGTAGGAACTTTGTGAAATAATCGGAAGCTTCAACAAGGGAACTTCGCCCACCACGAGAGCCCCCGGACCTGTGTATACGACTGTGATGTGTATATATTTTTAATTTTTAATTAATTGCTATTTAATAAAATTTATACATTTGACAGTAACCATTTTTTACAATCTTTGATCAGTTATAGATTTATGTAATTATCATTACAATTCTTAAAATTATTAATTTTAACCACATTATTCACTCTACTGATAGCTTATACATTTAAAAAGTATATTATATTTATTTATATTTTTATTGATTTAAGGATATCAAAAGTCTTATTCATAAGAGTCACGGATATTTAAACTATTAAACTTTTATTCCAGAAAAAAGGATTTAAAATATTTTTAAACCGATATTTTCTGAAGTTATCAGTGGCGATAAAATTTATTTGAAATATATGCTACATTTTGGAATTTGAAACAATGTCCTGTTTCTGGAACACAAAATAATTCCGTGAGTCGTTGCTGCCGCTATGGGAACTGCAGCAAATTAAATTTCTGAAAAATGTATTACTCACTTGTGGATTAGAGGTCGGTGGAAGAATCAGGTTTTAAATAGGATAGAAAATTCTTCATTTTTATGCTGAAATCGGAATTTCACAATTCTTTTCAATTCAAGCCTTCTTACTGGGTAATGTGTTCATCTGATTTTTCTTTCGGAAACCGTGTATTTCAGTTCCAATGAAAATAAACTGATGATAAACCGCTAAAAAGTAACATTCAAATATGTGGAAAAATATGTGGAATTGTTCCTGATTCAATTTGTACTACTTTCGACAACTTAACAATTTGAAGCTTTTTCGGGTTTCAATCGTGTGCAAAACTACGAAACTTGCCGACGTTTCGTGAACATTGCAGTTCGCTTCTTCAGGGCTGACCTGAAACTGAAGTTTCAGGTTACGTTGTTCTTGTATAGATTCTCTACGATGCCTATGATTGGCCTGTTAATAGATTGCAAACCAAGTAAAAGGATATTTAAAACAAAACCATTCGCATCCAAATGATGCATACAAGAAACAACATTTTCCGGTATATAAATATTTCTTTTTATGAAGATTTGAACCCTACATTGTATGGATAATCTATGTATATCATTTTGCGCATTATAAAAGATACAAGTTTGGGATGCTGTTTGGGTAAGAACGTTCAATCGAAAAAAGCGTGGATCGGCATTAATTGCAGCCATTTAATCAATTATTGAACAATTACAGTTAGCGCATAGCCTCGAATATTCATCTGGAGCTAAAGGTAGATAGTTGAGCTCATCCCGTCTAGTAATTGCAGCTTGACGTTTAATAATATTCTCATCACCATTCATAAATGCTAATTGACGCACATTGAATGGTCTACTGCAAACATAGCACCGCATTTTGTACAAAAGTATGTTTCACGTTGGTAGAGTTGAGAATTTTCAGATGACGATAAAAATATTGGCAATATTTCTGAATATTAGCGAACTACCCTGAACAAGAGTATTGGATGAACAGAAGCAAAAGTCAGCAAGCGAGCGATGACATTCTGAATAACTATCCTGAAAAGGATTGTTGTTGCAAAAAACCGCCGTACCTTGCACGCACCCGATGAGAATATTCACTAAGGGAGCTTCCATAAACCACGTAGCCTGTTTTTCTTTTGTTTATAACGTTGTATCCATCATCACTTAACGGGAATTGTCTTTTGTTTGAATAAAGACGAAAATACAATTGCCGTTAAGTGATAAAGGACACAAGGTTATAAACAAAAGAAAAACAGGCTACGTGGTTTATGGACGCTCCCTAACTATCTTCAAGTTGACAGATGATCACTGAACAAATACACCCGAACTCCAAACATACGAGAAGCTCGCGAATCGGAAACTGCAAAGATACGAGCTTGAAAGGGGTAACCTGTATGACCTTTACATGATCTTTATACCCCAGGGATATGAGTTTGCGACAATAAAATAGAAGTATAGAACGCAGAATTTCTCGCACTAGTGTTACATTTCCGGAATGGGATTTACCGCGGTCCTACTGGGAGCCGATGTCATTTTTTTAGATGACAGTTACTCCCAGTGGGACCCTGCTATGGTTGTTAACCTTTAGTTTTTATATATATATATTACAAGTTATCAGACATTAATGTTTTTCACAATCAATCACGGGATTAGTCAAACGTTTTCAATATTATCTATGTTAAAGGTTTTATATATTTCTTCACCCATTTTAATGCCAGAACCTGGTCCTTCATTCCAAAATTTCCGGGAGCGGCAGAATCTCCGGTGCTGAAGAATACAAATATTCCCAATCGATAATTCACAGTAACTAAAATTACGTCCTTGTCTAAAATGTATTTAGCACCATATGAATTACCGCTACCCCAAATCTAACCACCCCCATGGATCCACACCATAACTGGTAACAAAGTATTATTCATCTGAAAAATATATCATTATAGGGAATTATGATTCATATGATGAAAAGTGTGCATTGAACGTGAAGCTCTTACCGATGATGATTTTAATTCAAGAAATGGCGTATAAAAATTTAAGTACAGACAATCATCAGCTCCTGCTGTCTTATTATTTTTGTCGATTTGAATACATATGCTTCGATGAAAATCTGCTGCTCGAATTCCTGTCCACTTACGTGCTGCTACAGGACTTGCAAATCTAAATTTAAATATAAATCTTTTTATTTATAAGAATATACATTTTTCGGTGGGTTTATCTACCATATTATTTATTTCTATATCCTTTTTACTTTTTTTCAAATTTTTTGCAGATGAGTGAAAGTAGTATCGCACATTTATACTTCAAATCTGATGAACCTTAACGAATATTCATAGATCTCGAATTCCTTTTTTTTTTGCATGAAAGTCGTAGTTTTTAGGATTATCGCTTTCCATCTTCAAGCATCGATTTATTATTTTATAATGTTAATAACGGTCAGGCAGATGTTTACGGATTTCAAGAGTTTTCCAATCCCACTTGAAAAAGTGGACGAACAAAAGGACGTAAAAAAGTACGTATAAAAGGACGTTCAAAAGTACTTATGAAAGAAGCGTAATTATCTTTACGCATCGTTAATTGATCACGACACTCGACGACATTTTCTTGTGTATATGTTTTTCCGTTTTATTGTGTATTCGAAGGAGGGGGTTCTGGAGGGGGTTTATTTTCTTCTAAATGATCTTCATTTGTCCCTTGAAAAATGTCGGGATTGTTCACGTTCCTTCCTTCTGGAATTTTAGTAAAATTTTCTGGTTCCGAAAGTTCTTGTATATTTTCTTCATTAACGCAGTTTTCTTCATCTGAAATTTTTTAAAAATTTTTATCTTTTAGGACCTCATCCTCCGAAGTTGAGAAATTATCTTTATCTTCATTTTCGTTTTTCTTTTGTTGTCCAGCAGGCTTTGTCTTGGATTTTTGGTAATTTTTCTTCTTCTTTTTCATAGTTTTCTTTCTTGAATTATCAAAATATTCCTCATCTGAATCTGATTCATCTTCAGATTCAAAGTTAGTGTGCGTATTCTGTTTTAAATTCAGAGACTCACCAGTGGTGGCCTCTTTTCTTGGTCTGCCTCTCTTTCTCAAGGCTTGCGGGTTGCTTGGTTTTGTGAACACAGCTTTCTTGGGCCTACCTCGTGCTTTTTTAGCAGCAGTCGATGGAGGTAAGTATTCTTCCTCACTATCATTATGTGACTTACCTTGATTTTCAATTCGTTCATTAATTTGTGCTTGCTCTTCATATTTTTGCTTCTCTCCTCTTGTAACCACAGTGTTCCAAGATTGACAGAGAAGTTCGTTTTTCTTTATAATTTTGGGAATTAAAGGTAAATCTGAAAGGTACAGAAGTTTCTGTATTGGACTATCAAAAAAGTCATTTTGTATTTCATTTAGTGATTTTTTACATATTAAAAATTCCAGGAATTTTGTCTTTAAGAAATTCGCTATTTAATTTGATATTTTTTATGGAATCTGAATTCTTATGATTCTCGAAGTTCAAGAATTCCATTGAATTGATAGGGTTTCCTTCCTCAAATGTTGAGTTATTGTCCGAAACTATATTAATTCCTACGGTTTCATTGTTTTCTAGAACAGGGTTCCTTATATATATATATATATATATAGTTGCTTTTTCAGCGTTAAAAAATAAAAAAACAAAGTGGCTGTCATTGAAGTCGGGCCTCTGCATGTTGGCAACCCGCTTGAAGCTTCCGTTAACTGACTGCAATGACAGCCACATTATTTTATCATTTTTTAACGCTGAAAAAGAAACTGGTTGCAATTACGGCATGACCATTTAACGTAAATTTTGACGTATTATTATAATTGAAACAGTTTACATGTTTATTTGGTTTCTTTTATTAATTATAATGCCACATTACTTTAGCATTACGCTGTAGCGTAATGCTTGCGTTCGGCCGGTCTGCCAATGATAATCGACATGCTTGATTCCGACATTTTAAAAATTAGGGAAAAAAGCGTGTAATCAACAACTGCTTGATTTTGTTAGGTTCTTTTTCAGGAATGGATGCGTTACAAGAAATGTTGGAATATCGCAAAACTTGTACAGACGATTGTTTGCGAAGGCATATTATCATTATATTAATAACTTTCAAAAACACTTACATACTGTGCACAAAAATATTATTTTATTGAAAAAGTCATACAAAAGACGACAAACCAGAAACTCATACACACAGAACTTGGAGAGAAATCAGCTGATTTGCATGTGTTTGTTTCTTTTCATCCAAACATCCAAAGCAAATAAAAAAATCTATTCAATGCATCGCCGTTATTCTTCCATAATTCTCTTTAGCTCCATATCTTTGCATGACTTTTGGGTTTTCAATGAGTTTGGCATTTTCAACAAAATTAAGGTACTATATAGATGGGAATATGCAAGCCAACATCTTGGTTCCCCGCGACATTCAAAATCGCTAGCTTGATATCGAATTTTTAAGAGATGAATTTTGGTCTAGAACCTAATTAAATAGTTATGTGTAACAAAATTGAAGTAAATTTAGCTGGAATATTTCAAGCAAATAATATTATCAGGAAGATAAATGTTTTTAAACTTTATAATATAATGATCAATTGAAAAGAAAAAATGGAAAATTATTCTACTTACCGATAACACTTAGGTTTTAACTATTTTCATACAAATTAAATAATAAAATGGCTATATTTTAATATTGCTATTATCTATTCTCTACGACAAAGGCGTAAACTTATCAATCTTGCAAGGGGTTGTCCCTTATTGCTGGAGATGCACCATATCCTTGCCAGGACAGATGCGTCTACCCTCTTGGCGTCGAAAAAATTTTTAGATGATTTATGGATAGCCCAAAAATGACCTCGCCTCGGACCGCGCTGACTTTACAGTAATCGACACTGAGTTGAGAAGAGTTGAGAAGAGTTGCGAAGAGTTTAGAAGAATTTAGAAGAGTTGAGAAGAGTTGCGAAGAATTTACGCGAAAAAGGAACAGCTTAATACAATAAATCGATTTGGCCATCCATCTTCCTGATGCATAGCTCCAGGGCGACGAAAATTTATGCCGCGCGGTGGAGTACCTTTCAGAAAGATGATAGTCAAATCAAGTAGCTCTCTATAATCTTGTCTGCAATGATGTTCCACCAGAGATTTCAGTGCAAATTTCATAACCTTTTCCTTGACATCCTTCAGTATTGTACGAACGTAATCATTTTGTATTCCAGGTCTAAAGAGAGCTTTGTTCAAGCCATACCATGACTCCTGAAACCGTTTGAACAGTGGTACCGTTGGTGCTGATGACGTTCCAAACTTCACTCCGAGGACGCTTCTTAGGACTATCTCATAAATATGATGCCTGCAAATTAAATAAGAAAGATCACGCTGCAGTTGCTGTTCCAACAAGATTCAAGCACCATTCAGCCGTCCTGTATTCGATGCAGTCGAATCACAGCAGAGCCTGAACTTTCCCGTCTAAGTTCCATTCCTTTTAAAGTTTCATATACTCAGTATTTGAGAACTGACTTTTAACTTTTGAAGCACATTCTTGACGCATGCGTTCACGACATCGATGTATCGAGGATCTATTTATTACCAGATCATTGCAATTATGTCCTAACGCTTCAGCAGTTGAGATTAAAATATGCACTGCATCCCTATCGCTCACTTTGCATTTGTCGAATGCTGCTACAAGTTTCTCAGTAAAAATAACTTCAGGCACTGGTGAAAAAGCTGCGCATGCGCACTTTCGAGATGAGGTACTTTAGACACTGGCATAGGTAACTTTAAACATTGGTGTTGGTATCTTCTTGAAATAAGTTTCGATTTAACTTGAACAAATCTTTTAATGATTGAAGTTTTGTTTTTAAGGTTTCGTAGCCGTTTTCGTCTGTCGTACAAAAGGGCATAAGGGCCAACATTTGATACATCAAAAGGGCATAAGCCCCAAAAAGTTTGTTTACATAAATTTTTATTCCAACAAAATTTTTTTTTCCTCAAAAATGTTTCCAACCCATTTTTTTCAAATTTTTTTTTCTAATTTTTTCAAATTTTTTTACTAAATTTTTTTTCAAACATTTTATTTGAAAAAAAAAAAAAATTTCAGAATTTTTTTATTTCATACATTTTTTTTCTAAATTGTTTACGAAATTTAAAAATCTTTTTTTGAAGATAATTATTTTTCGTTAACTTCTCCCAACACAACTTTTTCGGACAGGCGTTGCAAAAAATAGCGTGTGATGCACGTGCGCATAGGAGATTGCTAACTCGTGTGATTGCATCATTGGCCTGCGGCTCGAAGCACTCGTCTACGTTTACACACTCGCTTCGCTCGTGCGCTTATCACCGCCTCATGCTTCGAGCCTCTGGCTTATGCTGCAAAATTCACACTCGCACACAATCACCTATTTTGCGCACTTTTATCACAAATAACTATTTCTATACACTATACAGTCAGAATCATAGTTATATGTATTTTATTTCATTTCCTTTTTTCAAAGTTTTCGAAAAAAAATGCTTAAGCAATTCAAAATTGTTTAAACAAATAGAAATTTATTAAATATTTAAAGATATGTATCAAAATTATACACTTATTCAACAAAAAGTAGCGTAGGATACCAATTTGTGAAAAAACTGGACATCTCTGGGTCATTTTTTAGAAATGTTGAGAATAAACAATTAGTAATTAGTAACATTTGGCCCGCATATTCACCTCATATTTAAAGTCGGAGACGCCCATTCCGCAGTGGCTGGTGTTAGGACGCACTTATGTGTGGCTCTCCACTTGGGCCCATTAGTATCCAAGGTCTTTGTTTCAGGCTTCATTCACTCTACTCACATTCTAATGTTAGGTAATTCACTTGCGCTCGGAGTAATTCTCTTGCACTCAGGAGATATATAAGTTATCTCGATAATCCGCAGTAATCAGGTAATGCGAGTAATCCAAGCAACTCAACTTGCAATTACAGATAACACATATGTAATTCACTTGTAATTTTAGGTAATACGTAGGTAATCCTAGATAATCCATTTTCAATTGCAGCTAATCTACTAGTAACCCACTTGTAATCCCAAGTAATCTACTTGTAATTCCAAGTAATCCACTTTTAATCTAGTATAATACAAGGTAATGCACTTATTATCCTAGGCAATCCATTTGTAATCCATTTGCAACCCGAAGTAACCCTATTGTAATCGAAGTAATTTAAGTAATCTAGTTCTAGTATACTCCCATGTAGTCCACTTGTTATCCCAGGTAATCCACCTGTTATTCGGAGTAATCCAAGTAATCCGATGTAATCAGGGTAATCCAAGGTTTAATCGAGTTATTTCCCCCGCAGTCAAGTGAATTACGGTAAAACAGACATTAGGAAAAGTACAATTTTTTGGTAATGCCTTGAAGGATTGAAATTTTGATTCGAATAGCTTTCAAAATTGAGAATCAGTGACTCAATTTAAACATTGAAATCTCTCATTGAAAGTGAAATTCCAATAATTTTAATTTATAGAGATGGAAGGTCGGGTCTCCCAGAATTTGGGAAAGAAACAAAGTTTAAAATGCTAAAGCTTGATTATTTGTAACAGTGTAACCTGAAAATCGGAAATTAATTAATGAATTAAGAAAGGGATTAATTTAATGGTTTTCACTGCATTTTATAATAATGTTCGAATATTTTTCTTATTGATTTATAGTGATTTGAATTTGAAATTGTTATTCTTTTTGAATTAGAGGGTTCCTCAGCTAGAAGTAGGCCAGAAATTGGCAGATGAAAACATTTGAACTCCTATCTATTACAAGGCTGCTGAAGACTGGTGCAATATTTGGAAAGAAATCTGACAACAGATAGGTTACAGGGTACTTGGAAATTTCGTTTGGAGATTTTTGTCTTATAAAGAGTTTGGGGGTGAAAGTTAGCAGTCCTCTGATGAAAATATGGGGATGAAACTTTTTTTCGTATCACATATCATCATTTGCTAGTAATATTTGGCAAGAAATCTGACAACAGAGTATTTAGAGGGCTTTTAGAATTTTTTCTCGACATTTTTGTCCTTTAACGACTTTGGGGGTGAAAGTAAGCAGACCTCCGACGCACATATGGGGATGAAACTTTTTGTGGTGTCACTTATCGTCATTTTCTCGTAATGTTTGGAAAGAAAGCTGACAACAGAGTATTTAAAGTTTTTTCGGAAATTTTTTTTTTCGAGATTTTTGTCTTAACCAGTTTGGGGGTGAAAGTAAGCAGTGCTTTGATGAAAACGTGGGGATGAAACTTTCTTCCGTATCACACATCATCAGTTGCTAGTAATATTAGGAAAGAAATCTGACAATAGAGTATTTAGAGGGCTTTTGGAAATTTTTTTCGATATTCTTGTCCTTTCACGACTTTGGGGTGAAAGTAAGCAGTCCTCCGACGCAGATATGGGGATGAAAAATTTTGTGTTGTCACTCATTGTAATTTTCTCGTAATATTTGGAAAGAAATTTGACAACAGATAAGGTACAGGGTACGTGGAAATTTCGTTTCGAGATTTTTGTCTTATAACGAGTTTGGGGGTGAAAGTAAGCAGTCCTCTGATGAAAATATAGGGATGAAACTTTTTCTCGTATCACACAGCGTCATTTGCTAGTAATATTTGGCAAGAAATCTGACAACAGAGTATTTAGAGGGCTTTTGGAATTTTTTTCTCGATATTTTGTCCTTTAACGACTTTGGGGTGAAAGTAAACAGTGCTTCGATGAAAATGTGGTGATGAAACTTTTTGTGGTGTCACTCATCGTCATTTTCTCGTAATATTTGGAAAGAAATCTGACAACAGATAGGTTACAGGGTACTTGGAAATTTCGTTTGGAGATTTTTGTCTTATAATTAGGAGGAACTTGCATGTTAATGTTCCTTCTTGTCCTGAAATCGTGATCATCTCTCAGAAGGTGCCTGTTTTCCGCAGTTGGTATTAATGTCGCTTCCTCATTTTCAGCTGCAGATTGACCAAGCAGCGGTTGGGGAAGCACTCCGCGTACATATCCATTTTTCGAGAGGTAGGAATGTTGATTTCGCAAGGATTGAGGCGAAACGTGCTGAAACTCCGGGTGTTTTTGGCACCACAGAGTAGGTATACGTGCGATAAAGCCTCGGCGAACAGCGATAATGCTGGCATCGTAGCAGTCTAGCAAGTCATCCTTGAGTTGATTCTTTCACTCAATGTGGACGTTTCGCCGGTTCTTCGTCGTGTTTTCATCTATATCATTTTCAGCACCCCGAGCTCTAGAATGATCGGCATTGTTTGCCGACCCATTGTCGGGTGCTCTGCGTTTTCGATCGTTTCGGCACGGTTGCTACGCCTCCGCTTAGCTGTTATTCCTGCGGCACCATCCCTGGACAATTGTCCGCGACTGCTTATTGATTATTGTAACCATATTGAGCAGAAGCCCTTGTTACAGAGACTCTCTACCCGCAAACCGAGGACGCGTTCGGTGGCTTTGTCATAGGCCCTTCAGTTCTATTCCAAAGGGATCGAAACCATTATATATATATATACACACCTTATAACCCTGAGCTTGTGGATATAATCTTAATATATGATGATATATGATATAATATGATAATAATCTTAAAGTTCTTAACACTGGAGAAACCTATGCATACCTGGGTATGCCTTAAAGCCTCATTCAGAACGTAACATCAGTAAAGGTGTCTCTCCGAAGCAGATAATGGCATCTTCTTCGACAGATTTGGTCATCCAATCTGTTGGCGTTGAACAAGGTATCTGTGACTAACATGTTTGCCGTCCCGGTTCCACTCTACTCGTTTGGGGTGGTTCAATAGACGAAGAACGAACTTGAGGCCCTTGATTTCACCACACGTAAGATCATGCATATGCATAAAAGCTTGCATATCAATTCGTCAGTTCCGCGATTAAACTTACATTGAAAGTAATACTAAAAATAAATAAATCGAAATAATTATCGGCGATCGATAAAATGAGAAATCTACTTCTTTACTTCCGTTGATTTTAATTTTAATATAGAGGTCACCCTATAACTTAGAAAGTGATGACTAAGAAAACTTCCTCCATAAAACTACAATGGAGGTTACGAGTTTTCATATGAAGGACACCAGTAATAGTTTTTTGACGGTTCCTTTTTTTCGCTTGTACACTTCCGTCGGTGGTTAACTTGTTGACAACCCGGTTAAAAGAAGCACGTACATTTTTTTAAGTAATGAGGTCAAGTAATGAGAGAATACAACGACACCCAATCAAACCCAAATAAATCTAATTACGTGCAATCGACACAACAAAATCGAATGAATGCAATCAACAAAGCGAACCAAAATGAGCGTAACCAACACATCTATTCTAAACGAACGTAAGCAACACAACCAATCCAACCCGAATGAACGTAAGCAGCACAACCAAAGCACCCAAATCAAAGAAATTAAGACACCCAATCCAACCCAACCATACGTAACTAAGATATGAAATCCAACCCAAACAAACCGACCGGTTATCTTGTTTATCTTTTGTTTGGAAACGCGTTATTTGAATAGTCAACAATGTCGTTTTTCGCCAATGCATCGTCATCTAGCGCGAATCGAATTTTTTGTGTGAAAAACTTACGTATTTGTTAATGGAGAATCTGAGTCTGCAATAAAAAATATAGGTTCCAACGTGAAATTTTAAAGTTGCCCCCCTCCCGCCCCATTGCGTGGGGTAAATTTGTACGGAGTCGCTGTTCCCCTCGAAAATAAAGAGTTTTTATTATAGACATTTTTTTTGTTGAATACGTATTTCTTGAGATATTTCGATGTCTCAAGATAAAAAAGCACCCTTTAAGCAGATAACTGTTTGCAAAGTTTGTCTAAACTGTAAAAAATTGATTCAAAAATTTTCTTTAAGGCCATGTGACGAGTGGGTCACGTGACCAAGCTAGTCCTCAATTTTTCATTGTAAACTTACGTCCAAAATAATGAAACTTGCAAGTGTCTACGCCGACGCCAGGCGCAGAAGGCGTCAGACTTGGCGGTAAATTTGAAAGTGTACAGAGAAAACATTTTCTGAAAATAGAGAAAATTGTAAAAATTGTAACAATTCTGCTATTCAACATTGAAGAATCGATAACATTTTTAATTAATAAGTTAAAACATTGGGAAGAATTAAATTTTTTTGTTTTGTTTGAAGAATTTGAAAAAGCTAAATTCTGTTTTACTGATCTCATAAATCTTTAAATTATACTTTTCATATAATAATTCATCTAGCATCCGTAAGTAAGTCTTTGGTAATGCCACGGCTCTTACAAAATGTGTAATTTCTACAAAAAAAAGTATCCTGACCAGAACCCGGTCGGCTCCTGACCATGAAATATAATCAGGGTTGGCCCGGCCGGTAACCGGGCGGCTCCCGACCATGAAACCCAACCAGGGATAGCCCGGCCGGGATCCGACCAGAAACCTTGTTGTAGTAGGACCAACCGTGGCAATTTCTGCACGGGATGCATTTAAATATTTTGTATTATTTTCTTTTCCTAATTCAAAAATTAATAATCTGAATAGATTGGTTTCAGAATCACCCACAAAATTAAGTGAATTATTTGTGCTCTTTTCCCAATGTTTGACAAAATTAATTTAAACAAAAAAGATATCACACAAGATACAAAAGAAAAGAATATAATAATTAGGAATTGGTGGAAGGAATAGGCCTGCGAATGACTTGTAAAAATTTTGTTTTGAATTACAACAAGAAGTTTATTGCGAAGCGTAGAAGAAAAATTTGGTATTGCAAATATTGTAATATTGTCATATATACATGAAGATATATATATATATATAATTAAAAACTAAAGGTTAATAACCACCGCAGGGTCCCACTGGGAGCCATTGTCATCTAAAAAATGACATCGGCTCCCAGTAGGACCGCGGTAAATCCCATTTATGGACACGTCTCACAACCGTGAGATGGGTGGTCACAGGACACGGCGAAATCACAACGACAGGTCGGCGAAACTTTCGTGTGTTTTGAGGACTTTTTATGCTAAATAGTGCAACACTTCTTTCACTTAATGTAACAAAAATATGAAATTCGCCAGTTGAAAACCACTCTATATCAATTTTTGAAACGCATCACTTTTTTCCGTGTTTTGATATTGTAGAATACTAAAGTTTGAAACATTTTTATCATTTATTCAAATGGAAAGTCTCTCAGTGTAGTAAACGAATCGGCCATATTTGAATTAGTAGAAAACTACTACTACCAATTAGTAGTTTTCTACTAATTCAGATTTAGAGAGTGTCAATAGTGTGATGAGTCCGAGATCTGAGCTGAGCATATTCTCAAGAGCATTTGCTCATCATAAATTCTTGGGCATTTAAGAATAAATTCTAGAATCTAGACAAGATTCTCAAGAGGAAATTGTGAGTCAAAGGCTAGGTTTAGCTAGTGCAGTTTCCAGGTTGCGAAGGCAGTGATGATTCATCATTGAGAGGGTCTGCACGATAAATCAGAATCCCACGATAATTTCTAGCTTCTATCGCCTATCTGCTGGCTAGAAAGAAACCTAGATAGGCTACTCCTTAGGTTAATCGGTACGAAAAATTGCTTCGTTTCGGTCTACAGAAAACCAGCATGACTTTCGCCAGTTGATACTTTCTTATTCCGATATCGAGCTCTTCCTTGAAGCTATCAAGGAA
Organism: Andricus grossulariae; assembly: GCA_011634705.1. Taxonomy (NCBI): domain Eukaryota; kingdom Metazoa; phylum Arthropoda; class Insecta; order Hymenoptera; family Cynipidae; genus Andricus; species Andricus grossulariae. Next base: position 219,252,069 of record JAABKJ010075445.1, read on the forward strand.
TCTGAATAGAAGCAGTTCCGAGTAGACGAGATAGCATCCTGCTTTTTGCAGACCGTAATATCGCGAAAGCTGCTTTCAGAAAGAATGATTCCTCTTTATCCTATCCTTTTTCTTGGGAGGAGTAATTAGATTAGGATATTTCTGTGATATGAAGAACTGCAATGAAAAAAGTCATTTCATAATCGTATTATCAGAGCTAATTGCCTGAAAAATTACGTAACGGATTGTTCGCAATTTATGATTTCCAGAAATAATAAGATATGGGACTTGAAACTAATGAGAATTTTTTCTATTTCAGATCATAGGTGAGAGTGGGGTATGGTGTCTCGCTTTGACTTGAATGCCCTATAAATTATGATTGAAATGTGATTTTGATGTGTGTATGTTATTATTTTTAAGAACAATTTTTTTAACAAATTTGTATTATCTCATGTATTTATGAACTAAAAAATTCCACTTTTGACCCAGGAATTGACATCCAATTAAATTATCAACCATTTCTTGCTATTAATCAATAACAATTGATGATTGTTTACACAAAATCTATTAAAAATTGCATTTTCTGACTATTTTCAACACTTCAACCTTGTTCTTTTAACGCGTAATCAACTCTTAACAACTATTTTTTTAAATTTTTCAAAACACTTGGATAACTATCGCAATATTTGACAAGACGACCAGTGCTTATTTTCATGAATAAACTTAATTAACAAATGCGTTATTTTTAGGGAGCGGACTAGAGAAGGTATGAACAAAGGGTGGTCCAAATATTTTTGTTGAATTTTTATATAAAGCGCCCGGAAATATGTTCGAATCCGCATAAAAATGAATAAATTTTTTAAAAATGATATTTAGAGGTGGCGCAAGCCCCATGAAGTTTAACACATTTTCCATAAGAAAAAAATACGTTTTTATCAATTTTATTCAGAATCCTCAATATTAGCTGAATTGTGTTGAAACTCAACATTTCTCTTTATAGCCAGCCATAGAATACGAATACAATATTATTTTTCAAATATCATCCCCATAAGTCTGTTTTATAAAGTACCAAAAAAAACCCCCATAAGGGGAAAGATGGGTTTTGCGAGTTTTTGGCGCTAATTTTGTTTTTTTTTTTGCGTTTTTTACATGCTAATTGTTTCTAATACATAAAATACTACTTTATACTGATAATTAAATATTTGAATAAATTATTCAAACAATTTATTACTGTTTTTAGCAATTTTCTCTTAGAATGAAGATAGAAGGGCGCGGTTTTTTCGAAAATTTTCCAATTTTTGCCCAATTTTCAGTTAGACAGAGTTAATAGTTTATCAATGTTAACGAACGTAATTATTTCAAAAATTTCTTATTATTTTTAATAATATTCACTTAGAATAATGCTAGATAATTGCAGTTTTTTCTGAAATGTTCAACTTTTTGTTCACTTTTTACTGGCAAAAATGAGCTTAATTTATATAAGTAGTTTTCGAAAATAAGGTATATTAAGATTTAATAGAAATTGTGAAGGCTGTAGTGCAAAAATTTGAAACCTTCAATATAAAAGAAGTTTTTCCATTAGGTTCCGTTAGCTGGTGAAGTTTTATTTGATGTGGAGGTTGAATCCAAGGATTCTGTTGATCCCACGAGGTAAAGTACCTCAAAATAATTTGAACCTCGTACATCATTGTATATTTACTTGGTTGCATTAAAAAATTTCATATAAAAAACCTAATTTTGAAATTATACTTCTGTATACACAAAAAATAATGCTGACGTGCTGAATAGAACGGAATTAGTTCGTTCCAAAGCGCGAGAAGCTCCCTGTCGTCCTAAAAACAAAACTAAAGAAAGCGCTGTTTTGGAAGGAGGGCAGGTAAAATTTTGCTCAAACAAAAGTGCAAAGTATTAAATAAATAACTTATGAACACTAAAGCAACAAATTTTATTTTCAGAGATTGTGAAAACTTATAGGGGCAACTGGTACAGGCCAAGCTCTTCTGAAGATAGTAAAAAGCGATGATCGCGATCGTAGCAAAATATCGGAGGCCATTGTGGATTACTTACTTTCTATTTCGAAAAGGTATCCATCATTTATTTTAACCCTTTTTCAGAAGCTACCTTGCTCTTAAATCAATAAATTAATTTATCACTTATATTTTATTGTAGAATCTATAGAGGAACATTTGAATTTTGGGCTGTCGAAATCTGTAGCGTGTATAAGTATGAAGATCCAAATGTGTATTATCTTCCTGCGAAAGCACCAATTTTGAAAACTGCCCGGGGAAAGCTGTATAACACATACACTAGAATTGGAAGATTTTTAAAAAAGCAAACTATTGCTAATGAAGTGCAACCTGAAGAGCAGCAAAATCCACAAGAAGAAATAATTGTTGCGAAGTTGAACCAATCATGCACCATTTCACCAGAAAGTCCACAACTTTTACAATTATGGACAGAAACATTTGATTCAAGAGATCGTGGATTAACAATTGAAGCATACATGCCTTTTGCATCCGGTTCGCGATGGAGTGAGCCTGACGCTGGCAAGCCGGAATCTTGTTGAGTTGACTAAGAAATGAGGCTTTCATACCTCCAAGACAGCCTATTATGAGAACTACAAGATGGACTTTGTAGCCTTGGTATAGCCTACTCAGCTCGGAAAGAAGTGCTTGATATTTCGCCCGTTTTTCTTCCTCCTTTGCCGTGATATTGCTATCAGCTAGTTCCGAGAATTCAATCACGTAAATGATCTTGGTTTTCAGATCCAGGAGGACAATATCAGGGTTCGTGGCACTGATACGTTGAGTGGTGGAGAATGAGAAATTCCAGTATATCTTACACTGATTATTCTACACAACGGAATCGAGTTTCCCCTGGGCATATGGCAAGATGGTAATATAACACTTTTAAAGCCGCATTCTGTCTCTCACTGTACCCGTAACGTGCATACTTTGAGCATCCACTGAGAACATGTCCATGTGTTTCTGGCTCTTGCTTGCACGCTCGGCAGTTAGTATCGCCTACGGGTATATTTATTATGCGCTCGCGGTAAACTAAGGTGTCTATAACGCAGTCTTGACAGGCAAAAAGTAATCCCTCAGTCTCCGATCTCAATCCAGCAGACTTGAGAAACGTGTTGGACAAACCTATCGAGAGCTCTTCTCTGCGTATGATGCCTTAGAATTTACCATGGAGGGGCTTGTCAGCATGCTCTCTTAGTAAAAGCGTATGCTCTACTTCCTGTACACGACTTTTGAGCACCAAAGGTGTTAGTGATGCTAGGCCATGTGTAGTATCACTAGAATCAAATGGGAGGCCAAGCTCTTCTGCGGCCCTATCTGTGGCACGGTATAGAAGCGCCGCAACATTGACGACTTCATGTTGATGTACGAGTCGCATAAGAAAATCTGCACTATTTAGAACTGAGCTGGCTGTAGTCAGAACCGTTCTTCGATGAAGACACCCCAAGCTTAGAAAGCCTCTACCCCCTTTATCTCGAGGTAGGTATATTCGAGGTACGGAAGATCTAGGATGATGACTTCGATGGATTGTTGTCGCTACACTTTTCTGTCCTGGCACACTTCTCTAGCTTCCTTCACGTCCATGCATTTTTTCATGCAAGCTCTCGTATTTCTATAACTTCTTATGTTTCTTCGGATTAATGTCTCATTCACAGATTCTAACCATTCTTTCGGCGGTCTGCCTCTGGTTATACTGCCATTTACTTTACAACCCTTTTTCTTCGTGTCAGGTACACATAGAATATCTAGTTTCCTTACGCCCATTGTTTCTCTTAGTTCTCTTATCTTAAGATCATTCACTCCTCTAGCATTCCAAACACCCATTCTCCTTTCGTCGCCTGAAACTCGACCTTTATGTTTACCGTGTGTATGCAGTTCATCAATCAAAGTTTCAGTCGAGTCAGAGACTATTTTATTGTTTGTATTATTCATTATTTAGATTGTACACCCAACTACCAACTCTATGCGCGAAATTTGTGTTGCAAGTCGAAATCATGTCCAAGTTCAGTAGCGATTCGTCATATGGTGGAGAGTCTAGGTGTAACATCAGTCCCACTAAAACTTCTGTTACTGTGGGGCGAGGGGGGGGGGGCAAGGAAATGAAACCGATAGATTCGCAATTGGTTGATGTTTTATGCTGAGGTCACCAGCCTTCAACAGCGTTATATTAGATGGGAATTCATATGTTCCTATCTGCCAATTCCCGGCCTACCTCTAGGCATGGAACTAAAAAATCTTTTTTTTTTTTTTTTACTCATCATTTTTAATCATCATTTGTCGAAGTTGTTATGATAACCCTGTAGGGCGTGTAAAAAGAAACACTTTTTTTGTCTTGACTTTTTGTCGTGTCGTGCGTTGTTTGGCTGAAAATGTTAATTTTCGTTTCCTCTTTTCGATTTTGAAAATGCTGTAAGTCTGAAAATGTTCATTTGATCAAAATTGCTCACTTTTTGAATGTTCATCCAAAACGGCTGGCTAACAAACATGACCTTTCGTTTATGAGCCTAAAAGAGTATACCAAAGGCCAATCCAATAGGTCAATTCTTTCGAAAGTTATCGTGCTCACAGACAGACATACATATTATTTTCATTAAAACATTCAAATAATTTTTACATTATATTCTCCTTTAAATTTGAAATTGCATTTCTATACATTTACTTTAATTATAACCTATTAAACTAATCTGAAAATAATGAAAATATATTTACATATCATTTTGAAAATTTGATTCAAATATAGCCATTTCATAATGCCACAGACATTTAAGAAGGTTACATAATTGCAATAGAGGTATTTCAAAGAAAAAATAAACTTTTAATATAAAAATAATAGCCCATGTTCAATTACATTACCTTCAAGTAAATAACGAGTTTATGTTACTTAATTGAAAATCAATTTAAATTCAATCTTTATTCAATTCTAAATTTTTAACCAAATTAATCGACTGATAATTAATTAAATTGTTTAAAATGCAAGTAATGTAGATTATCGATATTTTCTTCCACTAGTTGAAAATTTAGATTAAACGAATAAAACTATGTGTTTTTAATCCTAATTCCCTATCCTGTTAGAATAAGTAAATAATTAAATTAGTTCATTATTCAAGTTTTAATTATTTTTACCTAAATTAGTTTTTTCCGTAACTTAATTACATTTATTTAGTTTTAAATATTTTTAACTTAGTTACACTAGTTATAAGTTATTCTATTTAGTTAGAAGTTATTTTTTAATAACATTTACATAACCTTCATTAGTGACTTAGGATTATGGCAGAAACTTCATACTGCGCATGCCCAAATGACCATGTACTGAGCGATAAGACTGATGCGTACACCACAGGGTTTACCAGTTACGCATAATTCTCGAGTTTTTGTATTGAAAACCAAGTTAGGTACTTTCCAAGATGGCTGACATGCACTAAACCTCACTTTTCAAAAATTGATTTGTTTTTATGAATTAATCCCTTCACAATAGCCATATAGTCTGAGCGCGCGAAATTCAAATTGATAAAATGTAGGTTGATCCAAGCTACAGTATTAAATTGCACATGCGCAGAGTTCAACGTAGAGGTTAGATCACTGATATTTTCTTCCACTATTTGGATTGGAACTCTCAATTTCGAAAAACGATTCAATCTTGATTCGCGTTTGTTTCGTTTTTGTTGTTTTCTTTCTTCTCCATCCCCGCCCTAAGTTTATTTTGGAGACCAAAAGGTAATGATCAGTATTGCATTCGGATCCCCTCATGACTCTTGTATCCCTAACTAGTTCCCTCATTCTCTCATCCGCAACAAAGAAGTCAATTATACTGCGGTTGCTTCCCTTAGACCAGGTGCACATGTGGATCACTTTATGTCGAAACCAAGCACTTGCACTAAATAGGCTCTTTTCTAAGCATAAGCAAACTAACTATTCCCCGTTATAATTCTTCCTTGGATCCCCGAATTTACCTAGTACACTTTCTGTATCCGTGCCTCGATGTTGGACGCCGACCCATCCGTTCCCATCTCCTAACAAAACTACTCCTTCACCCTGATCGCAAGCACCAATTGCATCATTTAAAGCATCCCAGAAGGTGTCCCCGACCTCCCTCGGGTCGCCATCAACTGGGGCGCAGCACGCCATGATGAACAATCTTCTGATTCCCACCCTCATTCCAGCCCACAACAATCTGGGTGATACAAAGTCATGGTCCTTGAGACGCTGTCTTGCTTTTTCATTCATAACTAAACCGACCCCCTGACCACCATGTGATCCACTACCCACTCCTGACCAGATTTCAAATCCGCCCTTCAACACCCCATTTTCTACGTTTCCACATTCGCGACCCCTTTTCCTCGTCTCCGGCACGCATAAAATGTCCAGCCTCCCCACGTGCACAGCCTCTCGCAGCTCTCCCACTTTAAGATCATTCACTCCTCCAGCATTCCAAACACCCAGCCTCCATTCATCGCCTGAAACTCGACCCCCACGTCTACCGTGCGTATGCATTTCGTCAATCATAGCCTCAGTCCACTCTGAGGCCACTTTATTGTTTGTACCACTCATGGTCTAGATTGCACACCCAACCACCACCCCCATGCGCGCACTTTGCCCTGCGAACCGAAAATCATGTCCGAGTTAAGAAGTGACTCGTCGTACGGTGGAGAGTCATTGTTGTAACGTCAGTCCCACCAAAACTCCAGAAGTAAAAAACTGTCTAAACTCTTCTTCCCTATTTCTGTAGAAACTTGATTTAACCCCTTTAGCTAATAAGTTATTTTTTTCAAAACGGAAGCAAGATGCTCTGAAGCATCTTTAGAAAGACCGAGATCTCGCGATAAATCATTCATTTCTTGAAACGTAAGTAGCTCGGGAAGTTTATTCTTTTTATTATGTGGTATGTACTTTTCTGTATTAACATAGCTGCTTTCATCATCATCCTCGTCATTACCACCATCTGAAATGTCACTTTCCTCGATATCATCATCAGCATCTTCCCCAGTACCTTCATTTTCTTCAGCTTTAGTCGTCTGTCTGGCAAGTGACAGATTTTTCAAGCTTTTTGTAACATTGTTATTTCTAACAGATTTAGTGACGCTAGGTACATCAGGATATTCGAAAGCACTTCTTTTTTTTCTGTTGATTCCTGTCAGGGTTCTCATACAAAAATAACATTGCTCTTTCCGAAGAGGTTTCCTCCATATCGTAGGTTCTGGAATCTGAAGACTTTTCTCATTTCCTTCTCTGCCTTTCCATTGATTGAATGCACTAAAACAAGTACTACAAACTTGGTGAGGAACCCAATTTTCACATTGGTTTTGAACCCCTATACCAAAATAGCTTTTATAAAGTGTTTTAACGTCATCGCTGATTAATCTACGATTTTATAAAAATTCAAATTTACCACATATGTAGCAAAATGCATCAGGATCACCCACGCAATCATGCGCTATGGTGAAAGTGAATGAATCGGAATTGAAACAGCGCTTAGAAGACTTGATGTGTTTCAATTTTAGAGTTTATAGTTTATGAGGGTTTATAGAAAAATCAAAATAAGGAAGCCACTGAATACAGTCACATTAAAAAGCCCGCGTAAAGAGATTGTCAAAAATCTTTATGAAGCTAACATGGCACTAATGTCCTCTTTACTGACGTAAAGTTCGAGTTCGTTTTGTCATCTGTTTTGTTCACAGTCATTTGTTTTGACGTGAAGTTCGAGCGCGATCTGTCATTTGTTTTGTTCACAGTCACATGATCGCCTTTTTTGTTTAAAATGAAATCCTTTTGTGGTAAAATTCGTCATTTTGTGACAATAGTTCTACTTGGGTCAAGGAGATACTCATTCCATGTAAAAAATATGTGCGCGGGTACGCTTTCCTTCATCGCGCTCGGTTTCGTACGTTTCAATTGTACATTTAGACAGCATTTTTTTAAATATCATATATTTTTACTAAAATCAAAAACTGTGATTTAAACCCCTTTCAAACAGCAATAAAAAATTGGAACCAAAATTGTTTTACAATTTCTTTTTAAAAACGGTTCTCAAAGCACACCTACGGCTTTGACGATTACATTCTTATTGCAACACTCGCGCTCGACAATTAGTTTAACAGACGGTTCACTCTAAAAAATAGCGCGATATAGAGAAAAATCGAAAAGGAATATAAGAAGTAGGTATGCACTTGATTCTTAATTATCTAGAACATTTGCAATTTGTATCCAATTGAAAAATATCATTGAGATAATTTGTAAATCTTGTTCAAATGTACTAAAAATCCCGATTAAAACATACGGATATCTTAAAAACAAAAATTGCATCATTTTGAAAATGATCTCAATTTTTGAATGTTGGTCTAATATGTCTTGCATGACAGCTTCTGTGTTAATTTTCTTGAAAAATAATTTGCATTGGTTATCTACCATAATAATGCGCATTATTTTACCAAACGTCCAATCCCGACGCTCGAGAATGCGTAGACAACATTTGCTTCGTAAATGAGTCTACAGTTGGACCAACTTCCAAATGCTTCCTCAGAATAGACAGTGATTCGATTCTGGCTACTGTCTCAGCTATTTGAATGGACACACCGTGGCTTGAATGCGTATACGTTTTAACTTTTCCCATATATGCCTCGAATGCATACGTGGAAAATGTGTGTAAGGGCCCACAGAGAAAAGTGATTCAGATAATCTACTGGCAATATTCCTCTCAAGCACGGGACTCCGTAATATAACAAGAAAGCTTTAAATTCTGAAGCTTTCCAATTTTTACGGTCTGATATATCTCTGGGCAATCGATGGGGCTAATCTTGTAGAAGCACCGGTACCTAATTTCATCCAAAGCTCCTTAAAAAGAAATATAAAGGGGTGAGTATAGCTGAAACTTACTGGATATTGGATAATTCTCATTTTCTCATGAAAGAAATGCTATTAATAATTGTTACAAAATAAAAATAGTATACCTTCAATTTAGAAATGTACTAAAATTCGCAGTTGAACTGAATTTAACTAAAAATTTAGTTACATTATACTCAATTTAATCTAAATTTAGCAAAACATAATTAAGTTCTACAATTTAGATATTATTGACATTCTTAAATTCAGATACATTGTTTCAGCATGTAAGTTTATCCCTGCATGTAATTATATTTTCTGTTTTAATATTTTTGAGTATTCTTATATGTACTGCGAAATATATTAGAGTTTCCCGAAAAGAGGTATTTGAATTTTGCAAACGCTTGACCCTCAATTTCTTCCTTCTGATGAATAAATACTGCCATTCAATTTTTTTATATCTGAAATTGTTTTTTCATTTAACTCTCTGATTTAAAATTTATTTTTTTCTTAAAAAAGTATATATTTCTGAGTTAAAAGTTCAATTGATTTGTCGAAGAAAAATTTTCTTTATTAGGGTTCATTTTTTGTTGAGAATTCGCCGTTTTGTCGTCTATTTGCTTGGAAATTCATCTTTGTACATCAAAAATTCAATAGTTTGGTTATAAATGTAACATTAATTACTTGAAAATTCAACTTTTTTCCTAAGTATTCTTTTTTCGTCGAAAATTCAGCTTTTATGTTGAAACTTTGTCCTTTTGGATCAGAAACTCATTCTCCATGACAAAAAACTAATATCTTTTTCTTAAAGCACATGCATTTGAAATGTAACAATTTTAATATGAAATCGTATTATTTTATTGCGTTAATAAAAGAGTATCTTAACAATGTTTGTTCATGGGCCATTAATTGGGATGATATTACAAATTTGCGTATTCAAATTTTTCCAAAATACAAGACAATGTACGACAGTATTTTTGTAGCCAAAGGAAGAAATGTAGAGGGTACTGTATGCATTATAAAATCTCTGAATTTTAAAATGACAGGATTTTAAATTTACCGCAAAACTAAAAATCTCAATAATATCCGAAACTAAAATTTACGGAACTATATATAATTGTCCAATTATTAAATGCTACAAATTTGGTTAATTTCCGAAATTTAATATTGACGAAAATAAATAATAATTATTCAATATTTCTTTAATGACTAATTTTTTATTTTCGTCAAATCTCAAATTTCGAAAATTTGCAAATTGTATGGGAATTTCATATTTCGTTAATTATATAATTCAAAATTGTATAATTCAAAAATGATATAATTCGTTAAATTATAATTTCGGATATTTTTAAATTGGGGACTTTTATTTTTCGACAATTAAAAATCTTGAATCGTTATATTATACCCCTAAAATTTTATTATTCGTCACTTTGTATTTTCGAAATTTTGTAACGTTGATTTGTGTACTCGGCATCTAATTTTGAATTATTTTTTATTATTCATCATACTTTTTATACTAATTCAAATACTAATATTTAATGAGAAAAATGAAAAGATGTGCAATTGATTGTCCAATGGTAAAATCGTCCTATCATTTATAGGTTTGTAATGAATAAAATGCTGAACTCATTATTATATTCAATGACTTCTTCATTTTTTATTACGTTCTATATTATAGGATATTTTTATTTTTTTCAGTCATGAGAGTAAATTATATGTACTAAAAAAATTTTCAAATAGGAAAAAGTCCGTTTCAGTCCTTTCATATACGTAAATAATTCATAATAATGCAAAAAATTTAAATACCCGCTCTACGTGTATTGCGCCGCCTTGCGGTATGTGGTCGACACAATCCCTTTAAACGAAGCGGCTATGCCGAATTCAGCCGAAAAGTACCGAATAAAGCCGAAGCCACAAAAGTGAAGGTAGCGCCGCCCTTGTGGTATGTGGCCCAACTAGACCCTTGCCGCATCTAGGCAAAAATCACTAAGGAATAGTAAGGAGTGGTATCACCCTATGTGTTTGGTGAGCAGAGGTGGGACGAGCGACGTCCAAGAATTCGTTAAAATATAACATTTCTTATAAAAAGGTTGTTTGTTCTTTTCGACATGTAAAAATAAATGTTTAATCTTTCCCCTATTTCCGGAGAAAATTACCCTATTTCCCCTTTTTTGAACTCCTTCTGCGCTGTGATCCCTGTTATTCTACAGGATTCAAATTGATGGCAACTTGATGTATTACAACAAAAATTTATTTTTTTCAGGCGAAGAGGGTCAGGACGCAGGAGGTTTGTTGAGAGAGTGGTACGTGATAATTTCGAGGGAAATCTTCAATCCAATGTACGCGCTTTTCACCGTTAGTCCAGGAGATCGTGTCACATACATGATCAACTCATCTTCCCACTGCAATCCCAACCATTTATGTTACTACAAGTTTGTTGGCAGAGTGATAGGTAAGTTTTCGAATAGCAGATTTTCACCTCGAAAATTAGAATGGATGCTATTTTTGAAAACAATTTGTTTCTTGCTACAGCAAAGGCAATTTATGACAACAAATTGCTCGAGTGCTACTTCACTCGTAGCTTCTACAAACACATCCTAGGCATTCTCGTTAAACACACTGATATGGAGAGCGAAGACTACAGTTTCTACAAAGGCCTCGTATACCTAACTGAGCACAATATCTCGGAATTGGGATACGAACTGACATTCTCAGCTGAAGTATGTATACGATTTTTATAAATTTATTATTTAAAAGGTGTCTACTCGTCTGGAAAGCTCGGGAAACTTGGAATTGTCACGGAGTTTTTTTTTTTGTATACCTGAAAATGTCAGGGAATTTTTTCGAGCGTGCTAAATTTGTTTTAAATATGTAATCAGGGTGGCCACTCACCCGGGAGAACCGGGAGAAACTTTCACCGGGAGAAAACCGGGATAAATCCGGGAGAAAAATATTACATCGGGAGATTTCCCGTATTTCATAATTCGCGCGTTTTGTAAGTTTTAAGTAAAAATGATTTTTTTTTTTTTTTTTGAGAAAGAGAGAAATCACATTTTTTAGTAAAAAAATCTATGCAGTCTTTTTGAATGTCACTTGATACTAGATTATATGTTACTGTCCGAACCACCTTAACTGATTTCTTTCCCATATATCAACTAGTGTCTCCCCTGTACCACATTCTTTGAGGATTATATCGTTTCGGACTTTGTCCATCAGTGTTTTGCCGCATATTGTGCACAGAGGTTTCATGCCAATCGCGTTAATTTTACTTTTGTCCTTTTCTTGACATGTCCATGTCTCGCTATCGTATAGTACAATCGGTACAAATATAGAATTATGTATGGTCATTTTTGCTTCTTTTGATATGTTTTTATTTCTGAGAATGGACCCTGCTCCACCGATTACCTTCTTACCCTCATTTATGCGCCTATCTAACTCTCCATCTATTTTTCTGTCGCTAGTGAATAGGCTACCCAGATATACGTACTTGTCAACTTGCTCTAATCTCTCATCATTCAGGATAATTAATTTAATTCATTTAAATAAATTGAATTAATTAAATTAATTAAATTAATTAAATTATTTAAATTATTTAAATTGATTGAATTAAATCAATCAATTAAATTAATTAAATTGATTAAATGAATTAAATTAATTAAATTAATTAAATTAATTAAATTAATTAAATTATTTAAATGAATTAAATTAATTAAAGTAAGTAAATTAATTAAATTAATTAAATTGATTAAATTAATTAAATTAATTAAATTGGTTAAATTAATTAAATTAATTAAATTGATTAAATTAATTAAATTTATTATATTAATTAAAATAATCAACTTAATTAAATTAATTAAATTAATTAAATTATTTAAATTAATTAAATTGATTGAATTAAATAAATCAATTAAATTAATTAAATTGATTAAATTAATTAAATTAATCAAATTAATCAAATTAATCAAATTAATCAAATTAATTAAATTAATTAAATTAATTAAATTAATCAAATTAATCAAATTAATTAAATTAATTAAATTAATTAAATTAATTAAATCAATTAAATTAATTTAATTAATTTAATTAATTAAATTAAATAAATTAATTAAATAAATTAAATTAATTAAATTAATTAAATTAATGTTCCATGCTAAGTTACCGGCACATATATATATATATATATATATATAGGTACATTATCAGTATAATAGTAACATTTAATGATTAAGTTAATGATTCTTGAAATTTCGGCACAAAAATTTTGTAACATATGTTGCTTGATTTTATTTTATTAAATATTTTCATTCACAAAATTTTATTAAAAAATTTAAAGAACCATCAATTGTATTATTAAATTTCTCTATTAAACTATTGATGTACAGAAATATTATTGTCTATATAAGAGAGACTTTTTGATGCCTAGCGTATTCGACATTTTTTCATTTCATACGTTTCAATGCATAATATACATAAGTGCAGAATATCAAATATTATAATTCACTATGATGTTCACAAGTTTCAAAATTTCATGCTTAATTTTAAGATTTCATTACTTTTCTTTTGTTCCTTTCCAATTTCTTCCTCAAAAAAATGTTACCAGATTTGAAAAAAATTATTTCTTGAAGGTCGCCCTGAAGTCATTTAATTAGGAAATTATTTATTATATAAAAATTGCTTGACTTTTTTCAAAATGACTTATCCTATAGATTGCTGCATCAAAAATAACTCACACGCTAATAATAAGGATATTTTATATGTTTTTTATTTTAATGCATATCTTCCTTAGTAAATTTTTACACAGTAATTTTTGAGCGACATGCGACCTGTAAATATTCTTTTTAAACTGTGCTAAAAGTTTGATATCAGTATTTTAACAGAAAAAGTCAGAATCTACATTTTTTGAGGAAAGAAATAAAATTAAAAAAAAAGTCAAAGCTCACATCCTCACTATAAGGAAAGATTTTATGACTGTTAAATTCAAATAAACAATGGTTTCGGGAAAAGTGATTGCTCTCTTCGAGTTTCAACTATACAGCTTTACTCAAAAGTGTTCAAATTTAGTAGGAAAAAGAAGGAAAACTATTCGAATGAAATTTTTCATATATTTCTTATATATATATATATATTAGGGTGACAAGAAAAAAACACTTTTGGTTTTCTTAGGAGCGAAAGGCAAATAACGGTAGTTTATGCGATTGTAGAAGCCAGGTTTTTTTAAAAATGTTTGGAAATCAATTGAAACATTTTAAAGCTCTGGAAAATGCCTTAGATCTTTTAAAATACCATAAAATATTTCAAATCCTATGAGTAACATTAAATTACTAAAATCAATTTATAAATTCCTAGAATCTTTCAAAATGCCCTGAGATATTAAAAATATTTCAAAATTCTTTGTGATTTCTTGAATTTTTTCAAGATTTTCAAAATCCCTTGCAATTTTTAAAAGCACCCTAAAATATTTCGAATCCTTTAAATTTCTTTCAAATTATTGAAATTCTTTGATTCCTTGACATCTTTTAAAGTACTCTAAAAGTTCTCTTTACAATTTTTTGAAATTCCTCAAAATCATTTAAATCTATTAGAAATACCTTGGAGTCTTTTCAAATTGCTTAAATATTTATTTGAATTATTTTAAAATTACTTGAATGTTAACACTTTTTAAAGCTTTCGAAAATGCCTTAAAATCTTCTTAAATACTCTAAAATATTTAAAATCCTCTGAAATCAATTAAATTACTCAAATCAATTGAAAACGCCTAGAAATCTTTTATAATAATCTAGAAGTTTTCAAGTCCTCAAAACTTTTTTATAATTCCCTGAAACTTTTTAAATCTCTTGAAAATGCCTTGGAATCTTCTAAAATACTATAAAATATTTGAAATCCTCTGAAATCAATTACTGAAATCAATTTAAAATTCCTTGGATTCTTGAAATTTTTGTAATCTCTTCAAAATCAAATGAAAATTTAAAAAAAGCCTGAAATATTTAAAATCCTTCAAATTCCTTCAAATTATTCAAATAAAAAAATTCTTGGGAGCCATCAGAAATTTCCCAAAATATTTTAAGACCTTTTAGAATTTTAAATAACACTTTAAGCTTTTTAAAGCTTTCAGAAATGCCTTGGAATCTTTTTAATTACTTTATAATATTGCAAATCTAATAATAATCCAATAAAAAATCCTTGGAATATTCAAGAAACCTCTAAAAGTTTTCAAATCCTCTAAATTTTTTGGCATTCATTGAAATTATTGACATCTCTTTCAAATCATGCATTTGAATAATTGTCGGCCTAAAAGTACAGCCAGCGCCGCCACTCGGCCCTCTTCAAATCTCATGACACATTCATTCTACAGGCCTTTATAGGAGAGCCATCCCCCTGCTGTTTCGGGATGACGTAACCTCTCGTTATCGGCTGCATCAATAAGATCCATTAGGTTTTCGTTTTATGTGAAATATAACGTTTATTTAGTAAACAAATTTTTTTTTTATTTGAATGGAATAAAAAATGTGTTGAAAATATTGTGGGAAATTTAATTGTTTTATGTAGATTTACTCAGATTTCAAAAGGTTTGAAAGTTTTCGAAGATTCAAAAATATTTCTAAGATTTCACAAAGATTTTGCATGATTGAGAAAAAAATCACAAGGATTTCAAAATATTTCAACGATTGTATAGAAATCTAAAAAATTTCACAAATATTTTGAAGATTTAATAAGATTTCGACGTTTTGAAGGATTTAGAAGATTTTAAAATATTTTAAAGGTTTCAAAGATTTCGCAGAGGTTTGAAAGATTTTTAAACATTTCAAGGATTTCATAAAGATTTTTAATATTGAAAAAAAATTCTCCATTCTTTCAAAGAAAAATTTCAGAGATTAAAAACAAATATCCTACACATTTCAAATTTATTAAATGTATTCACAAGAGACTTCAAACATTTTACAAATATTTCTAAAATTTGAAAAGATTTTAAAAGATTTCTTAAAGATTTCAAACATTTGAAAACAGTTATGTGGTTTGAAAGATTAAAAAGATTTTCAAATATTTCAAAGCTTTCGCAGAGGTTTCAAAAATTTTAAAACATTTCAAGGATTTCAATAATGATTTTTTTAAATATTATAAAGATTTCACCGAAATTTTACAAGATGCAAAAACATCACAAAGATTCCAAAATATTTCAATGATTTTATAAAGTTGTTTATTATTTTTAATAAATTTTCAAATCTTTTAAAGCAAAATCTCCAAGATTTAAGAAAATCCCATAGATTTCAAATTTGTTCAATGATTTCACAAAAGACTTCAAACATTTCACAAATATTTATCACAAAATTTAAAAAATATATACACGAGACAATAAGAATTCAAGTTGTAATTATATTTCATTATTTAGAAACAAAATTAATTTAATTCCAAATTGTACCATATGAGGAAACAGGTATATATGTTACTAAGCAAAAAAAGATTTCACACTAGACAGTTTTTCTTTTTTTTCTAATTAAATTAGGTAAATTTATCTTTAAAATGTTTTAACCCGTTGTTTTTACCTCTGGTTTTTATCATATCAGAGTTACCAATTCCGATCCTCTCTACCGACCTTGTCAAATTGTACCCTGTTTAACCAAGTGAGTAGGGCGCGGCTGACAGGTAAGCCACCTTTCATTTTAGTTCCCGAAATAAAACAATTAGGCAGATGGGGCGCGCTTTTGGACCTCTAATTTTAGTTCCGGGAAGGTTTAAGGCAGACAGGGCGCGTTGCGGTAAGTCAGTCGAAATCAAATACACGGCATGCGCAATCTCCCACCTCATCTCTGGTGCTGGTAGTGAAATTGACGATGAGGAAATTTTCCAGGTGCCACGACGGCCAACAGTGCGTGGTCCGGTGTCGAGCGGCACGTCGGGGAGAGGGGGGAAATGGAACGAAGGAAGCGAGAAGATAAGGGAGAGCGTCTAGCGCAAGTGACAAGGAGGATCTCTTGAAGAGGAAGAGATACATCCAAGAGAGTCCGGAGAAAAGCGAGGTAGAGTGCGTTTAAAAAAAGCGGGAGAGCATGAAGGACACCCCCCCCCCAAATGGAAGGAAAGTCGGAGAAGGATGCTTTCGGGGTGCTGTTAGGCGAAATCAGGGGGCTGATGGAGGACGTAAGGGGGACTTGAGAATCAGATGGAAGACATGAGGGAGGTCTTGAGAATCAGAGATGAAAAATGGGGAAAAGAGGTGAAAGAGCTGAGCGAGAAAGTAGAACGTTTAGAGAGGGGTAAGAAAGAAGTTAAAATAAAGCAGACGGAAGAGGAGATTAGAGGGTGGTAGGAAAGGACGGATAAAAGGCTTGAAAAGGTGGAGGGTAGGGCGGAAATGGAAGTAGCTGACTTTCTCCCTCTTTTTTCATTTGGTTATTTTTGTCTCTAATGAGCCGAAAAGTAAGGTAGTTTGGAATTCTGTTTTTTAATTGTGAATCTATTTCATGCTCATTTTGCATAAAACTATTCATGATAAAATAGATTTCTTTTCGATCTTAAGTTAAAATTTTTTTGAATAGAGACACTAAACTCATGATTCGATCCAATCTGCAGGGTTTGTTTATGAATATTTTCAGTTTTCTTTTAATTGAGTCTAAATAACTTTACCTCAGTTTGTTGAAAGAAATCTTTATATTTAAAATGTTTGAAAGAATAATGCATTAAATATTAGCAATGTTAGAAATACATTAAAATTTTTTTATTGTTTCTATTCCTATTTGGAAAATATAATAATCTAAATATATTGGAGCAGAATCAACTATAAAAGATGAATTTTCAAACAAAAAGATTTACTTTCTACCACAAATAACAATTTTTAGAAATATGTTAAATTTTGAACAACAAAAAAGCAACTAACTTTCTATAAACATGTTTAATTCTCTTTCATTTTTCACCGTAATTTACTAAAATAATTTATAAGACTCTTTTTCGAGATTCTTCAGGTGTATCATTTATTGAAATCTTCAAAAATGTTTAACATATTTTTCAATTATCTTTAAAAATCACTTTTTCAAAAGAAAAAAACATTCAAAACTTTCTTTTCTATTTTTTTTTTAATCTTCTCAATATTAAAAATATTTTTTAATGTTTCCAAACTATGTTTTAAATGCATTCGAGTTTTTCCTGCTTTTTTTTTGATTGTACAAAATTTTAAAAATTGCCTTAAACTTTTTCAGATTCTTTTATGACAATTTTTTAATCAAAGCGCCCCAATGCACCTAGCCAGTTTATGAACTAAAATAGACTATCTGATCTTCTCTACCCTTCTAGAAATAATTAATTGAAAACAATTCAGAACGATAGAAAGAAATTTGAATTGTTTCTAAGGGAGCTTCCATAAAGGATGTCACAGTTTTAGGGGGGGGGGTAGCCGAATTGTGACAGTCTATGACAGAGGACAGGCCTGACCAAAGAACCCGAAGAAGCAGATGTGGCAGGATAGCGAGGCCTTTCAGGCGAATGAGAAGGTCCTGAACGAGGAACGCCGGGAATTGGGTAGCCATTAGGCAAGCATTCAAACGGTGTACTCAACTCTGCAACATGAAACAGTGGATTAAACTGGAAAACCCGGATATTTCATGTATTCTTGCTGGTATTTGGATGTATTTATAATTCGCATATGAAACAAATATAAAAATTTGTTCTACTCATTAACTGGAAATTAGAAACAAATTTAAAGATTGATTAATTATTCTGTGCGTAGTATTATTCTTTTCGTTAAATATTTTGAAGTAATAACAGGAGTATATTCAACGATATTCTGCACACTCTGAAAAAAGTTGGACTACATCAACAAAAATGGGATGGAATCAAGCAAATATTGGCGTTGTTATTGGATAAAGCATTTTTTTGTTTAATTTGACATATAAAGAGTAGCATTTCCGCACATTTCGATATGTAAGAGTATTATTAAATCCTTTTTTGAGATGCAGTGTCAGAATTGCTTTAAAAAAGCGGTATTTAATTCTTGAATTATGAAAAACTGGACAAGAAAATTTTAAAAATAATTCTAATTCCGACTTGGGACCGATACGATGAATTAAAACATCGAATTTTTAAACTTTATTAAATTCTGAGTTGTGACTGAAAAGTTCCAAAAAGAATTAAAATTTTGGTTTGGAACAGAAAATTTGTTGAAGGAATATGATTAACATGGAGAAAATTTGAAAAAATGAAAACTGCACATAGCTATTTTAGTTTTCGTTGAATTGTTTTATAAATCGTGTTCAGCAACCTTCTTTTAAATTTTAAAGGGGTAGTGTAAATTAAAATTAAAAATTGTAGACATTTTTTAAATGGCAGACCCGCAGAAAAGATGACCGAAAATTAACAATGTTGAAAAAATATTAAATGGAGGCTGTCTAAATTACAAAAAAAAAAAAAGATTAATTTTCCTATTTCTCAAGGAAAGGCTCTTGAACTTAACAAGATGATGACAGCTATTTGCAGAAGCCGCACAGAAAATTCTCAAATTTTGAACAAAATGTTCTCAAAAATGTTCAAAATCCGCTCACTTTTTGAATTTTTATCCAAAATGGCTGGCTTACTAACTCGACCTTTAATTTAGGAGTCTAAAAGAGTATACCAAAGGCCAATCCAATCGGTTAATTTTTTCGAAAGTTATCGTGCTCACAGACAGACATACAGACAGACTGACAGACAGATACATTCGTACAAACCTGTTGTTTGGGTTCAGGGAGTCTCAAAACGTGGACATTTGACAAAAACCGGTGGGGGGGGGGGGTCAAATTTTACACAAATCTAATACCTTCTCTGGATGAGAATGTAAAAAAAATTTTGTTAATAATCATTTTATTGCAACTTGTATCGTTATTGCATAAATTTAATTTCATTATTTTCAATGTTATTTTTTACGATTTAAACAATAAATACGCATCCGAGCTTAAAGTCGTTTTGAGCAAATTTGTAAAGATTCATTTTTTCTTCTCCTGTGTCGTTTGTCCAAAATTTAAATTTTTTATTTTGTTTTTACGATTAGAAGATAATCTACTTGTTCTATCTAAAAATGATTGATAAAAAATGTGTAGATCCTTTTTGGGTGAACAACTTTTCTATATTAATTTATTTTCGTACCCTGTGTCGTTTTAAAAAAAAAAAATTTTTTTTTATCTTTAATGTAATTTTTTTTAGGATTAAAACAAAAACTACGCGTCCTATCAAGAAAATTACTGGATTAGAAACTTTTGTCAATAAGTTAAAATTAAACTGTTTATTTTTTAATGTTGTTTTTTACGAATAAAACAAAAACCCTGCATCCTATCGGAAAATAATTAATAACAAATTTTGTAGGTGGTTATTAACAAATTTGTAGATCTTTTTTGAATGCACAATTTTTTTCTATTCATATTCTTTCATATCTTGTATAGTTTGACTGCAAAATTGAATTTTTGATTTTTCATTATTTTTTTGTGCGATCAAAATTTGAACTTTTTGATTTTTCGAAAAATTCAAAAAGTTGTTATGATAATATTGTAGAGTGTGGTTGTATTGTTCGCCTGTCAAGTTTAGAGCCTTTGAGGAGGGCTTCTGTTTTGCTGAATATTGTTTTTGTGGGGTCATTTTTAAGTTTTTCATATGTATCGTCAGTTAGAAGGTCCATGATTTTGTTGTTATAGTCCTCTCTATTCATTATAACTGTTGTGTTGCCTTTGTTTGCGGGTAATATTATGATATCTTCATTCCGGCTGGGTTCTTTAATTGTTATAAAAAAGCTAAAGATGTTAGTAGCTTACCTTGAGAAGAGCTGAGCTTACTAAAAGTGTCAGTTTTATTAAGAAAACTCTCCCCGTAGAGTTCTTCGATAATAGATTTATGACTTTCTTGATTATTCATTATGATAAATTTAAATGTGAATTCAATTATGGTGAAAAATTATGGGTGAGTGGCCCATAGCCTTGTTCCATACGTTATTTCGGTTTATTCGATGACACCATATTTTTCTTCATGAAAATGAAATTGAGATTTGACCCGGGGAGCAAAATACAATCCTGTTTTTATTTTTTCAGATGTGAGTTCACAATTTGATTGCTTACCTAATGGCGACCCGATACCTAATTCTCATGGTTCCAGAACTTCTTATTCTCCTGCCAGACATAATTCTCTGAGTTCTTCTGTTGGGCCTTCTTCTGCTGCCGGGCCTTCTCTTTGGGTGCGGTCCAGGTCTCCTTCTCTTAGTCGTTATATCCGTCTAACAGGACTAAACATAAATGAACTTACCTCTGTTCAGCTTATTCTAAAAAAAAATCCGAATCGAAAATTCAAAATTCAAACACACACTTTTCCACGCGATATACCACTTCAATTAAAAGGAGAAAAAACAGTCCTTCGGCCCATGCCAACCGAAGAACAAACTGTATTAGCAGCGTCAATGGTGATGTCTTTGCAATATTGGAGAGAAATTATACAATTCTCCGTGGAGTATATATATAGTCAGAGATGGCCTTCCAAAGCGCGTGAAAATAAACATGCACAGCAGCATAGTTCGAGAGATGATCTCAGAAGACATAGAGGAATCTCCCTTGGGCAAGCACTCCTCTTCTCACTTCACCATCTGAGACACCTCTTCCCCCACTCCCATTATTCATCCATCACTTCCCCTCCCCCACTTCCACTCCTTCCACACCCCTTATTTTTCCTAATTCCCCTGCCTTCCTCACTTATCATACCGTCTCACTTCCCCTAGTTTATCTTCCTCAGTTTCCTTTCTTCCCTTCTTATATTTCTTCACATCCCCTCAATTTACCTACTTTCCCTTTCCTCATTTCTCCTACTTCCCATCCCCTTCTTTCACCTACTTCATCTCCCCCTATTCCACCACTTTCATAACCCTTATTTTCCCTACTTCCCTCTCATAATCTTGCCTGTTTAACTTTCTCTAATTTCTCCTACTGCACAACCCTACTTTCTCCTGCTTCGCTACCCCTATTTTACACTCATTTCCCCACCTTCACTTCTTATACTTTCACGCTTCTTATTTTTTCTAAGTTCTCCTATCCCTATAAATCACCATAACCCCTCACTTTCTCTACTTTTCTAATTTCCCTCGATACTTCTAGCTCACCTCCCTCATTTTCCTTACTTCCCTCCCCACATTTCCTCTACTTACCCTTACTTTCTCTTCCCTTATTTCCCCTACTTCTCATTCCCTTATTTAACCTACTTCCTCTCCTCTTATTCCTCTACTTTTTCACCCCTCATTTTCCCTACTTCTCAATTCCTTATTTTCCCTACTTCCCCTCCTCTTGTCTCTCCTACTGCACCACCCTGATTTCTCCTACTGCCCCACTTCTATTCTTCCCTCACTCCACTTACTTTCCTTTTTCTCGTGTATTCAATTTACTACTCCATATTTTTCCATCACATTCCCTAATTTCTCACCACTCATTTTCCTTAAATTCCCCTAGTTCCCCTAACCTCACTTCTCCTACTTCTCCTCCTTCATTTTCCTTACTTTCCTGCCAACACGGAAAAAAGTGAATGGCTAAATTTGCCACTGTATCGTACATCATTTAAACTCTAAACGCATTTTTCCTGGCATTTAGTAGATTTTACTATTTCATATTGTAAGATGTGCAAGGAATCAGCCTTCAACCTTAGTGCAGGACTCCACCAAATCCCCATGAAGGAAGAGTGCCAAAAATATACAGCATTATCTACGATACAAGGGCATTTTGAATATAATAGGATGCGATTTGGTCTAAAAAATGCACCCGCTATCCTCCAACGTATAATGGACATTGCGTTCAGAGGACTAATTGGGAAAGAATGTTTCGTTTACATTGAGGATATTGTAATATTCGGAAAAACATTAGAAGAACATAACAAAAATTCAGTGATTGTCCTGGAAAGAAAAAAAAAATAGGCTTGAAATTAGAACTATCAAAACGCGAGTAACTGCGTCCATAACTAGAATACCTAGGCCACCTGATCACCGCAGAAGGAGTCAAACCAAACCCTATTGAGATCAAGGCAATCCAGGAATTCAAGCAGCTGAAAACACCTAAAGACGTGCAATTATTCCTAGTATTAGCTGGATATCATAGGAAGTTAATAAAGAACTTTTCATCTATAGCTAGACTACTCACCAGGCTAACTCAAAAGGACACAATTTTTGACCGGACTCAAAAGTGTGAAGAAGCTTTCGAAAAATTGAAAAACGCATTCACAACATCACCAGTATTAAGATTTTCAGATTTTAAAAAAAGATTCACTCTAACAACTGACGCATCGAATCAAAGATAAGCGCAGTGCTATCTCAGGCCGAAAATCCTTGCTTATTTATTAGCAGAACCCTCAATAAAGCAGAAGAAATTACACTACCTAAAAAAAAAACTTTTAGCTATAGTATGGGCAATGAAAAGGTTACATCACTACTTGCTAGGAAATAATTTCAAAATTCAAACTGGTGACGAAGCACTCATTTGGTTACACAATGTGAAAGACACCAGCTCGTCACTCTTACGATGGCGATTACGGCTAGAGGAATACAAGTACTAGACGGAATAGATTTAACTACCGACGATAAGCTATCAGAAACAGAAATTTTGAATACGCCAGTCAAACGCCCCACTATCATCAAGAACGAAATGGCAATTGAATCTAACGCAGGGAAAATTAAAAACAAAACATATTCGTTGTTTCAGATATTAATTATTATATTTTTGTTTACAATTCCTCTTTTTAGGTTAAAAATTTTAGTTGAAAATCAAACTGATTTCTGAAAAGTTCATTTTTTTTTGTTAAAGATACATAACTTAAGTTGAAAATTCGTTTCCTTTTGTTAAAAATTAATTTTTCCAAAATTGAAACTTTAAATATTTGGTTGAAAAGTTAAATTATTTATTGAAAATTCATGTTCTCTGATAATTTGGAATAATCTTATTATTATTACATTTACTATCTGTTTAAGAAACGTTATCTTAAAAAATCTGAATAGAAAAACTGATAAATAGTTATGTACCTAATATTTATTAAAAATGTTTCGTAAATGTTGACATAACAATAACAATAACAATATTAATTATATTCTTCATCGATATTTAACATTAGTTATCTAGTATATAACTGCTTTTTTTCATTCTTGACTTTGACCAGGATTGTGTGCTTCAGAATGTGCCTCAACCAAAAGAAAAAAATAGTTTTTTATCACAAAAAGAAATTTTCATTTACCCCAAAATGCGTTCTCTGTATCATTTAAATGCCTACTCCTAGGTGCGTGCGGTTTAAACGCCCATTGGGCGTTTTCGGGTTGGGAGCCTAACATTTACAATTTCTACAATAATTTTTAATTTCTTACCCAGGTCTCGAAATCGGCACAGCTTGTCCAGTCGATCTAACGATTGGCGTCGCAATTGTGGCTCTGGGAGTTGAAATGCTCGCAACGGCTGCTGGACCTCGAGGAACGTGATAAGTAGCAGGAATGCTAGTTACTATTTGCTGCACTTCCTGACTTTGGGGCTGAGGTTGTCGTTCAACGTTGCTAATCATGTTCGGACTTATTATCCGAAGGGTGGGACTCATTTGACAGAGCTGAAAGAATTTAAATCCAGGTTTTAGATGTCCACCATCAAAGATAAGATAGAATAGGGATGGGGATCTCGACTTTATTATTATTATATCATTAAGCCGTTTCCCTTTCGGGGTAGGCGTGAATTGCTCCGTTGGAAAGTAGTGATGTGTGTAACGTCGATCATTATGATGGGAGGTAAAAGTACAGACTTTGTCATCATGAGAAATAGCAAGGGGGAAATAGTATATGATACAGACGGGACACTAGACACTTTGAAAAACTTTTTGAGGGGATATTATAGGAGTCTGTGCTTCTAAGATTGAGGATATAATTGAGAATTTAAAAATTGTTAAGGTTGCTAGTGTAAACAGTATCAATGCTGAAATCCTTTAACATGGTAGCGATAACATACCTCACAGATTGTGCGAATTGATAAATTTATGTATCGAGATAGGGAAGTTCCAGATAACTGAAGAAAAGTGATTACCATACTAATATACAAAAGAGAGGGAGATGAAAGAAACGGCAATAATAACGGAGCTTTCAGCTTTTTAGGTACCGTAAGAAAACTTATTTAAACACACTTATTCGTGAGGTAAATAAATTAGCAGAAGGAAGGATATGTGAAGGCCAAATCATACCAGGAAGATCATATACAAACCAAATGCTTGACTTCAGATAGATAACATCATATGCGGAAAGAAACTGATGAAAAATGTGAATAATGTGATAAGCCTGAAAAGAATGTAGTGTAGAGGAGACGCTAGTTGACATATGTGAGAGAATCTCTTTGAGATGGTTTGGGCATGTTGAGACAATGAAAGATGAACGACTAACAAAACAAGTGTATCAAGGTAAAGAAAATGACAGTATGCCCAGAGGCAGACAGCGGAAGGTATGGTTAGAATGTGTGAATGAGACCCTAATTCAAAGAGACATAAGAAACAATGAAAACACTAGAGCTGTCATGAAAAAATGCATTGGCGTAAAGTAAGCTTGTGAGGTATACCAGGACAAGAAAGTGTGGCGACAAATAAATTATATAAAGAGTGTCAGTAGAGTGAATGATGTCTGAAACATGAGACCTTGGATACTAATGGGCCCAAGTGGGCAGCTTCATATGACGAATTTGTGAGGCTGTTTACTTGAGGTGATCGCTAGAGGTATTCTATACTCACTCCCTTACATTACTCCCTTCCTCACCGAGTGAGTCACGCTTACATCTCCGTTAGGCAAACACTCAAACTGTGAACACAACTCTGTAAAAAGAAATGGAGAATAACATTTTTCTTAAAGTAAAAAATCGTATGTTGGTACGTCATGAGTCGTGAAAGTGTCATGAAAGTGGAATAACCTATGGAAAACCACATAGAATTCTACGTAGATTAAGCAAATCCGAGTGGGGTTATGCGTGGGATTCCACGTGAAATTAGAGTGACAACTTTATAAAATTAACACAGAAATACCACGTGGAATTACGCGTGGATTTTCACGTCAATCAAGAAAAGTGCGTGGACTTTTGACGTTAATTATTATGTTGAAATCTGTGTAGAATTCTAAGTGAAACCACCTCTAGAATTATAGAACAACACATATTAATGGCATGCAAAGCCTTTATACAGATTTGGGATTTTTTATTTGATCAGAAAATTGCGCATCAGAACGATCTGATTCTCAAGATCAACTGCCTGTCCTGAACTTTCATGACCAGCAACTGTCGAATGTCAATAATATTCTTATATGTTACACCCAAGTCATGATTTTCCAAACATGTACATTAAAATTTAGACCTGAGCTTTTGAAGAAATTTCCTCAATTTTTTTGAACGAAAAATCATTAATGTTCTACGAACACTTAAAGTCGTACACTGAAACCTGGAATGAGGAGCTTCGGATTTACGATATTCCTAGGATTAATGCCGTCGGCTTTTTGGTAATGTGGGAACCACGGAGCTTGAAGAAACTGAAAGAAACGTTTCTAGAAAGAAACAGTTTTAGACAGGAAATTGGTACATTGGACAACAAGTTAGTGAGCGAGAGCTTTACCAGGAGCATGAAGTTGGCGTCAACTTTTTGTTCATGGTGAATCTGTCGATACCCAATGAGTTGTGCATACTATTTTTCACAGAAGGTTTGAGAAGAATTTGATATTCAGCGTCCGTAAAGTATGAGCGAAAAAATCAAAAACGTGACATGTTGAAAAAAGAATTTCTCTTTAAAGCATAGTAATCGGATCACCTACGATTCGTGTCCAGGGGCGGAGGCCGTCAGCAATTCCTTGAATTCTCTGAATTCCTTGAATTCTCTGAATTCCTTGAATTCTTTGAATTCCTTGAATTCTCTGAATTCCTTGAATTCTTTGAATTCTCTGAATTCCTACAATTCTATGAATTCCTCGAATTCCTGAAATATTTTCAATTCTTGAAATTCCTTGCAATCTCCTAATTTTCTTAAATATTTTTTATTTTCTGAAATATCTGAATATCCTAAATTCTCTGAATCCCTTAAATTCTCTTGATTCCTTCAATTCTCTGAATGCCTTGAATTCTCTGAATGCCTTGAATTCTCTGAATGCCTTGAATTCTCTGAATGCCTTGCATTCTCGGAATTCCCTAAATTCCTTAAATATTTTTAATTCTTGAAATTCCTTGCTATCTCTTAATTCTCTGAAATATTTTTAATTTTCTGAAATACCTGAATATCCTAAATCCTCTCAATTCCTAAAATTCTCTCAATTCCTTGAATTCTCTGAATCCCTTGAATTCTCTGAATTCCTTGAATTCTATGAATTCCGCGAATTCCTCGAATTTTCTTAATTGCTTGAATTCTCTGAATTCCTTGAATTCACCGAATTTCTTCGATTTTCTGAAGTTCTTGAATTCTCTGAATTCCTTGAATTTGCTGAATTTCTTAAATATCTTCGAATTCCTTGAAATTTCTGAATTCTTCGAATTCTCTAAATCCCTTGATTTCTCTGAATTCCTTAAATGCCTGAAATATTTTTGCTTCCTAAAACTCCTTGCAATCTCTAAGTTCTCTGGAATTTTTAAAATTCTTTGAAATCTCTGAATTGTCTGAATATCCTAAATTCTTTGAATTCCTTGAATTTTCTAAATTCCTTGTATTTCTTGAATTCTTTGAATTCCTTGAATTTTCGACATTCCTTGAATTCTCTGAACTGCTTGAATTCTCTGAATTTCTTGAATTCTCTGAATTCCTTGAATTCGCTGAATTTCTTTAAAATATTTGATTTCCTTGAATTCCCTGCAGTCGTAGAATATACTAAATTCCTTGAATCCCTTGAATAGACTAAATTTTCTGAATGCGATTTTTTGTGATGAGTGTAGTGTGTAAAGTCGTACAAAACAGTTTGGTGAGTACATGTAATCAAAATAGGTAATACAGTAAATGAAAGCAAAAATGTTGTTATTTCAAAATTAGCAGTAGATGTAAATTTTTTTTTTCTGTTTAAAACTTCGTTTTTTTCCTATTAAACAATTTTTTAACTAAAAATTTAACTACTCCATTTTTGTTTAAAAATTCCTTTCTTTAGTTTGTAATGTATCTATTTTCTTGGAAATTTTTTTTTTATTGTTGAAATATTTGTTTCAATATAATTTTTTCGGTGTTGAAAATTTATTATTTTCGTTAAGAGCAACTTTTTTTTTAAACTTCGATTTGTCCTACTGCAGAATTATTTTTTCAAACTTCAAATGTAACTACTCCAATTTTTTTTGAAAATTCCTTTCTTTGGTTGTAAATATATCTATTTTATCGAAAATTCTTTTTTTTGTTGTTGAAATATTTGTTTCAATATCATTTTTTCGTTGCTGAAAATTCATAATTTTCGTTGAGAGCTCATTTTTGTTTGTTTCAAACCTCTGTTTTCCCTATTAAATTTCTTTTTTGATACTGAAAATGTAACTACTCTATTTATGTTGAAAATTCCTTTCTTTGGTTGGAAATTCATCGAATTATTTGAAAATTCTTTCATTTTATGTTGAAATCTTTGGTTGGAAATTCATCGAATTATTTGAAAATTCTTTCATTTTATGTTGAAATATTAGGTTCAAACTCACTTTTTTTGTTGAAAATTCATCATTTTCGTTAAAAGACTCAACTCTTTTGCTAAAAATTATTCTTAAAAATGTGAAATACAAACGCTACAATCTACTGAATAAATTGTCTTGGAAGTTTCATACATTAAAGTCTTGTTTCGGTTTAATTATTGTCGAGAATGGCAGCGGTTGAAGAGGACGGGATTTGTATCATTTGCGAAAAGGAATTGTTATCTCAGAATGCCCGCACTATTGGGCGTCGTGCAATACAACCTCTCATTCAAGCCAGTCGCGAAAGGAAGGATAAGAAGCATAATTACGCGAACGATTATGACGACTGGGACAGACTGCTCCCATTCGCCATGTTTGCGTACAACACGTCGGTTCATGAAGTGACGGAGTTTAGTCCCTTCGAATTAGCTTTCTGAAGAAACATACAAGTACCTACCTCGTTTCCATCTGAGGACCACGTGGAAACCTATTACCTACTTGGATGACCTAATCGTCCGACTGAACGAGATTCAAAAAATTGCCGCAAAGAATCTAATTGAGGCAAAGGAAAAAACAAAGAAGTACTAGGATCAAAAGGCTAGGCCACGTAACGCAAAAGTGAACAATCCAGTAAACGTGGTGAAGGATATAAGCGATGAAAAATTCGATTCGCAAAGTTATGGTCCATACAATGTCGTAGAACTACATAATATAATTCTAAAAAGTGGAGATGGCTCGCGATTTATGAAAAATGTCGACAAGCGTGAGGTCTTTCGGATTTAAGCCGGTTTAAAGAATTAAAAAAATGTATCATTCGCCTTTATCTACATAAAGCAACTGTATAATTATGATTAGCAATCTACAAAAAATGAGGCCAACCATAGAGTATTTTGTGAAACAAGGTAAACACAGGAATTAAAACTAAAGCTAGAAAAGAAACGAAAAATTGAAAATATAATTAATTCGAAAGAATTCAATAAAGTCCATGTTTACTCAGGAATTATCTTGTTTTAAATTAATTCCGGGGTGGTGCACTGTTCAAATGACTCTTTCTTTACAATTTTTTCTATTTTATTCAGATGGTAATAAAATTCACTACAAAATAACTTCGATGGTTATTTTCAAGAATTCTCTATTTAAGAGATACAGAATCATTCATTCCGAAATAATTCTATGGTGGTATTGAAAGCTTGGCCATCGTAACCTGAAAATAAGGGTAGTGAAAATACCGGAACACATTCCGATGCTTCCTTTCATGTGTATTTACTGCTTCTACCCTTAAATAAATACTATTCCGTAATTAAATGTAATTTAATTAAATGTATAAATAAATTGTAATTGATCAATTTTGAATTAAGTAAATTAAAAATTATAATCTGCTGTAAATAGAATGAAGTTTTCCAGTGTATAACAGATGGGATGTAGAAATTTCGGGGGGGGGGGGGCTGAGTCCCCTCAGCACCCCGCTGGCGACGCCACTGCTAGATATGGGTATAGTCCCAGCTAATTCCCTAGACTAGAGGTGCCAGTGTCACCCTGTACTCAAACCGAAAAATAATAATTTTGATCTCAACTTAGATTAGAAGAACGCGAATATCTCCTAAAGTAGAACCAGCCATAAGCAATAAGCGATTGCTTTAGTGAAAACGAGTGCAATTTATTGCTTCGAACATGGTTAAAGGTAATCTATCGTGCAATGCCAATAATTTTTCAGTAGCTATATTATTTACTTAATACTGCAAATTATTTAAACCATTTGAAGAAGTTGCTTTTATTCTCCGAAGCAGGGACTGCATGTAGTTTCTTCATGTCTTAACACTGCATATGCCAATTTTTGAGACTCAGAAATGTGACGATATATTTATTACAGGCCTAATTTTTTTTGCAATCGGCAGTAAACATAATATGATCGGCGCCCTTCCAACCGCATCTCCCGGGACTCAGAAGACCGCATTAATAGAGTTCAAGTTGGAAATACGTGACTGTCGCAGTACTGGCCCAGTACAGATTGCCGGAGCCCCAGTACTGGACATCTGTGCTAGGCTATTACTGGGCGAATACTGTTTCAGTACTGGCTGTTAATGCTCCGAAGTACTGGCGTGCGATACTGGCGCTGTACTGCATATCAGTACTGGTTCTGTACTGGCAAACTGCTAACGTACGAAAATGCCGAAGTTAATTTTAAAAATGCTAAAAAATCATTTAATTGTTTTTAGGACTCATCTACTTTATCCATTCATCATCACATGACTCATATCGTCCGAATATTATTTATAATTACAAAAAGTAATATACATATATTATTATTATTATTATTATTATAACATTCAGCCATTTCCCATTCGAAGTGGGCGTGACTCGCTCGGTTGGCAAATAGTAGTCTTGGGAAAGAGGTATAGATTTTTTAGATTGATCTAGAATTTAATATTCACCAACGTTTCGGTGCTCACACAGCACCCTTATCAAGGTAAGAAAATTTAGAACAAGCGGGAACAGCAACAAAAATACGATGCTACCTCCTGAATACCTGAGAACCAAGCCTTCTCATTTTTCTTTCCTCTTTTTTATTTTTATCCAAAGAAAAAAATTTTTATTTTGTTTTCAGGAATTACAATAGGAGCATTTTGTGGTATTTGTCCAAATTTGATCGTAAGATTCTTGGTTTATTTTCAAGAATTTATACAGTATCTTGTTGTGTCATATTGCATCATATAGCGTGAAAGTGTAGCATATTGTATCGCACTACATCATATTTTGCCATATGGTATGATGCTGTTTTATATTCCATAATATTTTATGATATGGTATAAAATTGTATTGTATATATCATATTGTATCATATTATATCATATTATATCATATTTCACCATACTGTATCACATTTCATCATATTGCATTATATAGTATCATATAGTGTGATACAGTAACATATTGTACCATGGTATATCATGGTATACCGTATAATATCATAGTGAAACATCGTAGTGTATTACAGTATAAGTTGGTACAGCATACTGTATATCATATCATATTGTATTATATTGTATGATAGTGTTTCGTATTGTACCGTATTGAATCATATTTTATTATCGTGTATCATATTACATCATGTTGCATCATATTGTATAATACTGTATTAAAATCTATCATATTATATGATATCGTATAAAATTGTATGATGATGTATCATATTGCATACTAGGGTAATATATCGTATGATATTGTATGATATTGTATTATATTATTTTATAATATATCACATTGTATGATGCGGTTTCATATTTCATTATATTATATGATATTGTATCACGTCGTATGGTCGTACAGTCGTACAGTCGTACAGTCTTACGGGCATAAGGTCGTACAGTCGTACGGTCGTACGTTTTTTTCAATTCACTCCCATCCCAGCGACAATTTACCAACGTCCAAATAGAAGTTTCACTTCAAAATTGTACATCCCATCGAAAAATGATGAAAAAATTTTTCTTCAGAAAATTTTTCCTCAGAAAATTTACTATCGAAATTTTCAATGTTATTGTTGTTATTGAAGCCGACAGCGCTTTTGACATTTTTTGGGATAAATTTTTTCGAAAGAAAATGTTTGCTCACAAAATTTAGTATCGAAATTTTCAATGTTATTGTTGTTATTGAAGTCGATAGTACATTTGACATTGTTGCGGAAAAAATTTTTTTTCAGAATATTTTTCATCAGAAAATTTACTATCGAAATTTTCAATGTTATTGTTTATATTGAAGCCCATAGTGCTTCTGACATCTTTGGCGAAAAATTTTTTCTAAAGAAAATTTTTGCTCAGAAAATATACTATCGAAATTTTCAATGTTATTGTTATTATTGAAGCCGATAGCGCATTTGACATTTTTTGGGAAAAATTTTTTTGCAGAAAATTTTCCCTCAGGAAATTTACTATCGAAATTTTCAATGTTATTGTTGTTATTGAAGCCGATTGTGCTTTTGAAATTTTTGGGGAAAAATTTTTTCTTCAGAAAATTTTTCCTCAGAAACTTTACCATCGACATTTTCAATGTTATTGTTGTTGTTGAAGTCGATAATGCATTTGACAATTTTGGGGAAAAAATATTTCTTCAGAAAATTTTTCCTCAGAAAATTTACTATCGAAATTTTCAGTGTTATTGTTGTCATTGAAGCCGATAGCGCTTTTGACATTTTTGTGGAAAAATTTTTATTTCAGAACATTTTTCTCAGAAAATTTACCATCGAAAGTTTCAATGTTATTGTTGTTATTGAAGGCGATAGCGCTTTTGACGTTTTTGGGGAAACATTTTTTCTTTAGGAAATTTTTCCTCAGAAAATTGACTATCAAAGTTTGCAGTGTTATTCTTGTTATTGAAGCCGATAGCGCTTTAGACATTTTTTGGGAAAAATTTTTTCTGCAGAAAATTTTTCCTCAGGAAAATTTCCATCGAAATTTTCATTGTTATTGTTGATATTGAAGCCGATAGCGCTCTTGACATTTTTTGGGAAAAATTTTTTCTCCAGAACACGCCTGTACCTTTCGAAGTGAGCTCTTGAGATTGGCAATGAGCCCGGAAAGGTAAAGCTTAAAGTCGTCAGCATATTTGTGATAGTTACAATGAGGAAGTTCGCTACCAAGTTCAAAGGTATGAATATTAAATAAAGTGGGTGCAAGCGTGGATCCCTGAGGGACACCACTCCTAGTTAATGGTAGATTATGGTTAACTGTGTCAAACGTCTTAGAAAAGTCAAAAAGCCCAACAACCGTTATTTCCCTCCTATCAATTGCAAGTTTAAGGTCAGAAGTTACTTCAAGTGAAGCTGTAAGTGTACTATGACTGGCACGGAACCCAGATTGCATTGGGTCCATCAAATTGTTTGTTTCAATGTGTGCAGTAAGTTGCTGATGGACAATGCGTTCGACACGTTTAGACAAAGCACATAGTGCAGAGATGCATTGTGGATGTGCAATAGAGTAGGGCTAATGACTGGTAAAGCAAGGCAAATAATTTTAATTGAAATACCATCAGATCCTTGAGCATTCGATTTCACCTCGAAGAGTTTTTTAATTAGGGTTTATTGCGATATGTCAGAAAAGAATAGTTTAGTATCATCAAAAGTAGAGGGAACTGAGGACTTGGAAGGAGTGCTGTTTGCAAGGGGTGTCGATTTTGTTGTAAAAGCTGTTAATAGGTCTGCAGGGTAAAAATTGTTATCAGGAGCCAAGTGTTTAGAGAGAATAAGTCCAAGCCTTCTTAAGAGAAGCCAGATGTTTTCATTTTCATTTCTGTTTTTGATAGAATTGTAATTATATTGATTGTATGAATCCCAGATTTTGGTTTGTACTAAGTTTCTCAATTTACAAAATTCGGCTTGAATAATAGTATTTTTTGTTCTTTTAGCCAACCTACGTTTTTTCTCTTTTTCTTTTATTAAGTCTTTGATATAAGAAGTGATCCAAGAAGTGGACTTCTTATTTGCTTTAACGGTATGGTGAGGCGCAAATTTGTCAAAGGCCGAAGATAAAAATGTAGTTAGACAAATCACCTTTCTATTTATATCCTTTTCAGTATAAATGTCCCAAGGCACTCAAGAACAATCAACACCCTGTCTAACAATCCGAAATTGTCCTTAGGTGAACAAGAAGCACTGAGCAACTGTCAAACTTCAATAAATTGTCCTAAGACAGCAAATAACTACTAAAGCTCGGTTAAACTTCAATTAGTTGTCCTAAAGTGCTTAAAAATCACCAACGCCCTGCCCAAAAATCATGAATTGTCCCAAGTTAGCTAAGAACCATTAACTTCCTACCCAATAATCATAATTTGTCCTAAGGCCAGCAAATACCACTAGCGCCCTCTCTAGCTTAAAAAAATTGTCCTAATGCACCTAAAACCCTATGTTTTCTCCAACCAGCATACATTGTCCCAAATCACCCAAGAAACACCAGCGCCCTATCCAACAATTATAAATTGGCATGAGGCAACTAAATATTACTAAAGCATTTTCCATCTTTGATAAATTTTCCTAAGGCACCTAAGAACCACTAACGCCCTCTCCAACAACCATAAATTGTCCTAAGCTAACCATAAACCACTGAAGCCCTGTTCCACTTCGATCAATTGTCCTAAAGCACCCGAGAACCATCAATGCCCTGTCTAACAAACCTAAATTGTCCTTAGACGACCAAGAACCACTAAGCTACTATCAAACTTCAATGAATTGTCCTAAGTTCGCTAAAAACCACTAAAGCCCTGTTCATCTTTGACCAATTTTCCTAAGACACCCAAGAAACACCAGTGCCCTGTCTAGCAATCCTAAATTTTCCTTAGGCGAACAAGAACCACTAAGTATTGTCGAACTTCAATAATCTATCATAAGGAACCAAAAACCACTGAAGCCCTGTTTAACTTCAAACAATTGTCCTAAGGCACCCGTACCACCAAAGCCCTGTCCAACAATCCTTAATTGGTTTTGGGCGATCAAGAGCAACAAAGCAACTGTTCAACTTTAATCAATTGTCCTAAAGCACCCAAGAACCACCAGCGCCTTGTTCAACAATCCCAAATTGTTCTTAGGCGACCCAAAATCACTAAGCCACGTTCAAACTTCAATAATTGTCCTGAGGGTTCTGAACTCATCAATTGTTTATTAGCTGATTAATTTTTTGCACAATATTAAATTACATAACGATTAATTTTGAATTTTTCTTATTACCTAACATAAATCGATCATTTACTTTAGGGTTATGTACTTGACTATGGCTATAATTTATATGATACAAGTTTATTTATTTTCAAAATACATCTATTCCAATTATGTAATTTTTGTAAGTTTCGTGATGTTGTGAAATGAGTATCTGAATTCAATTTTCAAAATCAGGTTTTAATTTTTTATGAAATTTATTTGAAAGGTTGAAAACAATGAGAATTTTTTGGAAAATATTGAATAAACATTATTTAACTGTTTCAATGGGAATAATTCTTTATTGCTTTTCATGTTGGAAACTGATTAATTAATTATTAGCTGATTAGTGTTGTTACAATATTAAATTATATAAAGATTGAATTATAATGTTTCTATATTAATGAACATGAATTAATTATTTATTTCTAGGTTATGTAGTTGAGTATTGGTTATAATTCGTAAAATTACAGTTTATTTATATTTAACTTATCTCCGTTGCAACTATATTATTTTCTTAAACGTTTGTGCTATTTGGAATGAGTATCTCAATATTAAAATTTATTTGGATGTTTCAATGAAAATATTTTTTCATTAATTTTTACGTTGTGAACTCATTTTTTTTAACAATATTGAATCACATAATCATTTAATTTTAATTGTTATTTTGTGTGGTAACAGGAATTGATTACTGACATTAATATTATATCATTTAATATTAGCTACGATCTGTACAATCAAAGTTTATTTATGTTTCA
The DNA here is from genome assembly GCA_011634705.1 of Andricus grossulariae. NCBI lineage: Eukaryota > Metazoa > Arthropoda > Insecta > Hymenoptera > Cynipidae > Andricus > Andricus grossulariae. The sequence continues at coordinate 219,287,917 of JAABKJ010075445.1, forward strand.
TACCTCTATTACAATTGAGTATTCTAGCATGACGTAATGATTTTGATAGTATAGGTGGAAATGTCAGGAAGGTTAGCGTAGTTTGTACATATTTGAAATAAAATAAGATATACTAAAATTTCAGGTTGGAGTATCGGATTGATTTGATCAGAATTGGGTACTATAACTTAAAATTTTGGATAGTTGATTTTATTTCGTGAAACTGAAAGGTCTTCAACCGATAAAAGGATAAAACAGTTCTAATTTCTAATTATATCCCAAATTCGTCTTGGTGAAAAGAAAAGTATATTTCTTTTTATGAAAAATAAAGATTCGCATTTTTTTGCAATAGGGAGACAAGAAAACTTAGAAAAAGAAGCTTTTAATCACTTTTCTCTATCTTGAATTTTTTTTAATTTTTGCAGAAACGACGGCCTACACTGCATTTTTCTTAAAACGATACAACTTGCTGAAATTTTGTAATGAAATATATTGTATGCATCTACACGTTAAAATCATTTTGTTCACAATAAGCATGATTAATTAATTATTCAAAAATTTCCCTCTTCAAATGTAAAAAAAAAACTTCGTCTCTTACAACTCAATAAAAAGATCAACATTGCTCTTTTTCCTCTTTCAATTTAAAGAAAAGAAATTCAAAATAAAAAATTCTTCCTTCAAACTCAATAAAAAATGTGCAAAACAAAAAAAATGGCCTGTTCCAACTCAGATAAAAAAATAAATAACCAGAATTTCATCCTTGTCTGAATTCCTTCTTAAATTTTCTTTAAAAAATTGTAAAAACATTTGACTACTTCCAAAGAACCCTGTACAAATGTGTGGATAATTCCTCTATTCAGAAGTTTAGCTGTTATCATTTCAAAATAAAAATAATTAAAATTCTGCTTCGAAATTAAAAAATTTGAATAAATTGAAAAAAATTCTCGCATAAAAGGTAGATCTAATATTAGACGGTTTACGAGTGTAATTTTATTATTATTTGATAATTATCAGACGAGGTTTATCGTCAAGGCTATAACGCAAGTATTGTAAAGATGACACAGACATTATGTAAATATCAAACATTTACGCCATTTCATCCTGAGATTTTAATTTCATAACTCAAGATTTACTGTAATTTTAGCATTGCCTTGTCATTGAGTGTTACATAATCATATCAATTTAATATATAGCAATCATATCACACATTTAAAATATAGACTTGAATACAAATTTTTTGAAACTAGAAAATTTTGTTTAAAGAATTCCTATTTTGTGTCTACTTTCAAGAAAATTTCTCTTTTTTTCAGTTGAGAACTATTTGATCTTTCGAAGAGACAGATATGAGAGAAGGGGTGGTGGAGTTTGTCTTTCTCTGCATAACAGTCTGAGTGGGACTATGGTTGGAGTGAGTCCAGTGGCAACTTATCCCACGATCGAATTTCTCTGTGTTGAGGTAAAGTCAACCTCCTGAAGTGTTTTAGTGGGAGTAGTTTACAAACCACCAAATGCCTCCTATGGTACAGACTTTGAATCGGGAATTTTTTCACTTATAGCTGCCTTTAACAGCATTATCCTAACTGGAGGCTTCAACACCAACATGAATCTCGCTTCCAATCATACTAAGTATCTTACTTCCTTGGTGTACTCTTCGGGACTCTGGATTGTTCCTCTTGATTCTACTTAGTATACTGATCCTTTCAGTACTCGTATTAACTCAATGATTTGTAGACGATATTGATAAGGTTGTCTCATGCGAACGACAAGCTATCCATTTTCTCTCTGAACAAGACTTGATTAACATAACCTTTAAATGTTACTACAATGTGAATTCAAAACAAATCCGATAATTGGTGCGGAATATCTCTAATATTGATGAACATGCATTCCACAAAAACCTAATCACGTATGATTGTGAAGAATATTACTAGATACAGATATAAATGATAAATTCGACGTTCTGACTAATAACCTAGTCTCCGCATTTGAAAAAATTTCTCTGCTACACTTTTCTGAAAACTCTGATGAAGCTGCGTCCTGGATCACATCAGAAATTACAAATCTGATGAGGGAACGTGATGGCAAGCACCGACTTGCAAAGAGAAGAAAAAGTGGTATAATATTAGCTCAATTTCGTAATTTGAGAATCCTAGCTCAAACTAAGACTGGAGATGCGTTCAATCGATACAATTATAACGAGATTGCACACAGAGACAACAAAGAGGACATTTGGCATCTCCTTAGATGTTTACACCTAATTCCGCCCAAGCATGAATCTATAGATAGTAATTTTCCGCCTAATGGCCTTTAAAAAACATTTTTCACATTCCCAGTTCCCGACTTATCATCATCATCTTCTTGAAGAAGTATTGCTTTCAATCACTTTAAATATTTCTATAATATTTCTCGTGCGATTTTCTGGTTTGAATTTAGGGTTGAAAAAAAATTGTAGAAATTTTTTCAATTTTTGAAGAGAATTATTAAATTGTACTTGAGATGTTAGCGAAAAAACGAGATAGATCTATTTTTAAAACCATTTCTGACGTATTTATAGGAATTCTTAGAAGGATTTGAGAACTTATTCTGCACTTGAGTTTATGATTTTGAAAAAGAACAATTTTATTTACCAACTGATTTAGTTTTAAAGCTGGGTAAGCTTGAAGATGCTCAGTGGCATCACATGCTTTTTTGGAATCTTCTTGCCGTCTTTTACGATACTCCATGAGGAGAGGCTTTAGAATTGTAACCGATGGTCTCTCGTTCTCCATTTCTTTCAGCATTGGAGTAACTAGTTCTTCATGAGACTTTTTATGTTTGACCTCGGAAGCTCTTTTATTTTGGACCGATTCAGATACTGAAGATGATTTTTATGGCACCTCTTCATTTGAATTATTAACGCATCCTGTACGAATTCAATACACATAAATACAGTTTGAAAAATATTATTTCTTTCTTTTGACAAGAGGATATTTTTTAAAAAGACTTTGAAAATTATAGTACCAAAAAAAATGCTTAATCAAAACTCACAGTTTCAGAAACGGTTCTTAATTGTAATATAGGAAATTTTCTCATGGCTCGTTCTGCTACGTTTACATAGTCAGATTCATCTATCAAGCCGCAATCTTTCATTCGTCAGACAATTTTTCTGGCCATCTCATTGCGCATGTTGTCCTCAAGTTTCAATCCTTTTTTGATGGCTAACTGTATGTCATCTGGCCGGGAATCTGGGAAACAATTCTCATATGCTTTTTTCCGGAAACAAACGTTACAATAAATATTTGATTATTTTAATTATTAATGCTATATAATCATATGTGAGAATCTTCTGAACAATTTAAAATGCACCTTTCCAGAAAGTGAATTATTAATAAAATTACTATTGGAGATCGACGGAAGCGTCGAAGGGTATTTCCTATTCGAATTTTTTCAAATGACGATATCTCTTTCTTTGATATGAAACTTTACCTACATAAAAATCAAGATCATGTTATGGGCCAGAGGGATTTTTTTTCATTTTTCCAAAATTTAAATTTTTACGTCGTTTTGCAGAATAGAATATTGTGTCTGACCAATTTAAAATGTTGAGGGATTTGCTATTCTGACAGAAATATTTGGACAGCAAACGCATAATTCTGGTTATTCCAACCATATGGTATTGCTCGATCAGCTATCACCAAACAGAATGGCTTTTTCACATTCTCATCCTGATGAGAAGGTATTGGTTTGATGTAAAATTTCAATTATTTGGTTTCCATCAAATCACCATGTTTTAAGACCCCCCGAGTCAGAAAAAAACTTTGGTAGACTGATTTAAGACCTAAAATGTAAGCGTAAGTTTGTCAGCTCGCTATTTTAGATAAATATTCAAAAAGGTATAGCATTTAAAAAATTTTCTAGACCATTTTTTCATATTTGGAAATTCTATTTACGACTATTTAAAGGACTTGGAAATTCAAACTCTTCATCCCAACGACTTTTTTAGTGAAAAGAAAATGATCAGAGTAAGAGAATTTTCAAAATTAAAAAAAAACTAAAGAAAATGCAAATTTTAAACCAAACAATGCACGATATGAAAAAAAAGTCAGGAGTAGAAAAACGTTACTTTTTGAAAGACCTACAAGATTATCAAAACAACTTTTTCTATTTTCTTGTGAAAATCGAAAATTCAAATTTTTACCCCACAAAACATAATGAAAAAAAATCTATTTTGACAAAAATCATCCACCCAAAAGGATCTACCAGTATGTTTTTCATCATTTTTTTGTAGAATGTGTAGTTTTTGTTCTAATCGTGAAAAATAACATGACAAAATAAACAAAGAATGAAATCTTCATGTTCTCATCCTAATGAGCGTGTCTGTCTGTCTGTCCGTCTGTCTGCCTGTCTGTCTGTAGTCTGTAGTATCGTGTAGGCACGATTACTTTCGAAAGATTGATCAGATTAGATTGTGCTTTGGCACTCGAAAATTAAACTAATTTCTGGAGACTTCTTCTGTTTGGCTAGGAAATTAAAAAATTTGGTAGAAAATTCAACTATTTAGTGGAAAATTTATGTGATTTGTTGAGAATTAATCTTTTTGGTTAAAAATTTAACTATTTGGTTCAAAATTCAGCTGGTTTGTTAAGAGCTCATCTTTTAGGCTTGAAAATTCAACATTTTGTACAGACCCTAATTAGCCATTGAGGCAATTTGTAGCTAAATAGTGAGGAAGTTAAAAAATGCAGACAATTGTGAGAAAATACTGTGCTCAGCGTCATTTTTTTTAAAATAGAAAAATAGTGTGATCGCTAAAAAAAAAATGGCCAAATAGTGTCAATAGTGTGGTTTGTCTGAGGTATGAGTGTGTGACAAAATTAATATTAATCTTCTACAGGGAAGGTAATGGAAAAAGGGGAGGGGGTGTGATAGCATCATTAGTAATCACCGATTGAGGATAATTAGAAAGGAGGAGGGGGTGTGATAAAATTAATATAAATCTTCTGCAGGGGAGGAAATCGAAAAAGGAGAGGGGGTGTGGCAGCATTATTACTAATCATCGATTTAGGATTATCAGAAAGGGGGAGGGGGTGTGATAAAATTAATATAAATCTTCTGCAGGGCATGTACTTGAAAAAGGGGAGGGGGTGTGATAGCATTATTACTAATCACCGATTTCGGATAATCAGGAATGTGGAGGGGGTGTGATAAAATTCATATCAATCTTCTTCAGAGGAGGTACTCGAATAAGCGGAGGAGATGTGACAGCATTATTACCAATCACCGATTAGAGTTAAATAGAAAAGGCCGATGGGTGTCATAAAATTAATATCAATCTTCTGCAGGGCATGTACTTGAAAAAGGGGAGGGGATGTGTCAGCTTTATTAATAATCACCGATTGCGAATAATTATAAAGGCGGAGGGGGTGTGATAAAATTAATATAAATCTTCTTCAGGGAAGGTAATCAAAAACGGGGAGGGGGTGTGACAGCATTATTACTAATCACCGATTTTGGATAATCAGAAATGCCAAAGAATCATATATTTGGTTAAAAAAAAACTTTTACTCAGTCCGAGTTACATTTATTTGTATGTAATAATTATCTTCTTGAATTTAGGCCGTACTTCTTTACATTACGAAACTCACCTAATCATATCAAATACTTATTATCACAGTCAATAACAAATATATTTCGCTCAACGAATATTTGACAGTGCCAAGTAAATTTTTCGATACAAACAAAACATTTATTTTAAGTAAAGAAATATTTCTTCGGCCACATTCTGCTCTACCATTTCTTTGGATCAAAGAAATTTTCTTTGATTCAAATAATTTTGTTTCTCAGTGTATTTGCAATTTTGATATTTCATACAATAATTTATAAATAGCTTTGAATTCCTAAAATAAAGATACCTGTAATAATGAAATCATTCCTTAAAAAAGTAGGTCATCATAAAATCTGTAAACAATTTTTATGTACTCTTCGTATGCAAATCCAAGTTTTCGGGGGGGGGGGGGCTGAGACATCCGTTCCCCACACCCTGGAACTGCGCCTCCTAGCTAACGAAATTTTATTTAACAAAGACTTTTGCTGCCTTTTCACCTCGCTCATATCTCAAATTTTTATTCACATGATTTTACTTAGAAATACAATGTATGAAATGATAAATTTTCTTATAACCTTCATAAAATGAATAATTAATTTTTTCGTCTCTTATCTACTGAAATAGCAGCAGACACTTGTGATAAACTGAAAGAAAAAACCGCCCCCCCCCGCCGTCATATTTTCGTAAATTTAAATGCTCAAGCAATAAAGTGAACATTATGAAGAGGCTATTCATAAAATACGTAATGCATTTTTCAGGAAATTAAAAAAATTAAACGATTTTGGATTGATAATTGAAACTTAGGTTAAAACAATAATTACATAAACCTATTTTATTATTATTTGACTTTGGATGTTCCTTTTTAGATATCAACTTTATTGTTCTTTTTCTCTATGTACATATATAATTAAAAACTAAAGGTTAACAACCACCGCAAGGTCCCACTGGGAGCAACTGTCATCTAAAAAATGACATTTGTAGTCTCAGGATTTGATTTCCCGAACATCTAGGACATTCAGATTTAAGTATATATTTTCTACCGCAACCGCAACTAAAACAAAATATTTTTCTACTTTGTTTACATTCTGGAAACCTATGGCCTATTTCGCTACAATTCCAACGTTGAGGAGATGTGTCCTTTTTATAGGGAGGGGTGCGGATATTGAAAGGGTAGTAGGGTTTTCAGGAGTATTGGCTCTTGAAGGTGTAGGGTTTAGATTGGATTGAGATGAGGTAGAGGTATTTTCAGGGAAACTGAGTTGATTTCTGTTCTGTCCTCTATTATTTTTTTCTACTGAGAGATACGCAAGATCAACCGGTTCTCTTGGAGAAATATTCCGCATTATTCTTCTTCTAAGAACGCAGTTCTTTCGAATCGCTTATCTATTGTATTTCTCTCGAGTCGCTAATCGGGTTGTCTGTCCGTCCTCCTATCCTTAGGGTCCCTATACGCCAATTCAGACAATAAAGATCGTTCAGGAAGAGGTGAAAGGTTTATAACTTTCAGCGTCGCGATAGCTTTTCTCTGCGATACTCGTAAAACCTTCTAAATGCGCAAAGTCCCTTATTTGATTTCATTGAGTAGCTAAATTTCACCTTAAATTCTCTGGTGAATTTCTTGTCTCCATTCGAACTGAAAGTCCGAATCTCCAAACCTAACTCTAAAAGCTCTAGCGGACTCGTTGTAGGTTCGCGATAGACATCGGTATCCTCTGAACTATTTGAGAGCGATTCCCGATAGGAAAAAGGGAATCACCCTCATCAAGTGAGCATCGCAAGTGGGCATCAAGTCTCAACCGTCCTAAATTCGCATTACAAATGCGTCAGGGCTTTCATTACGAGCGCCGCAATATTTGATGCACCATTTGCGCATAATTTCGTAGGGGCACGTGGAGTTGGAAGGAGAAGAGTTGCGAGCAGCGCGAGAGATATGTATCGTCGTGGGTGGCATGCATACGACGGGAGTAGGGGTCCTCAAAGTCAGGGTACGAACGATGAAAGGGGAGGCTTTTCTAGGGTTAGTTTCAAAGGATTTTAAGTTATTTTTAAAACATCCAAGGAATTTTCAAGAGCTTCAAAAAGTTTCAAATGGTTTCAAAATATTTGAAGGGATTTGAAATATTTTAGGGTATTTTGAAAGATTTCAAGGCATTCTAAAGAAATTTTAATAAATGGAGAAGATTTAAAAGGTTTTTTAAAGAGTTTAGCGTATTTTTAAAAAGATTTCAAGGAATTTGTAATAGATTTCAAAGGATTTTATGGTATTTTTAAAACATTCAAGACATTTTCAACAGCTTTAAAAAGTTTCAAGGGGTTTCAAAAGATTTCAAAGGATTTAGAATATTTTAGGGTTCTACCAAATTTAAAGGGATTTCAAAGGATTTTAAAGAGGGTATTTTTCATTTTTAATTTAGGACGTTTTGAAAAATTAAAACAAATTTTCAATAGATTTCAATAATTTGAAGGAAGTTTAAAGGATTTTAGGGTATTTTAAAAATACCAGAAGAATGTTCAAGAGCTTTAAAAATTTGCAGGGGATTTCAAAAGATTTCAAAGGAATTCCAATATTTTAGGATATTTTAAAAGATTTCAAGGCACTCTAAATAAATTTCAATAATTTGAAGGGATTCCAAAGGATTTTCAAGAGTTTAGGGTATTTTTAAAAAGATTTCCAAGAATTTACAATAATTTGAAGGAATTTCGAAGGATTTTAAGTTATTTTTAAAACATCCAAGGAATTTTCAAGAGCTTTAAAAAGTTTCAAATGGTTTGAAAATATTTCAAGGGATTTGGAATATTTTAGGGTATTTAAAAAGATTGCAAGGCATTCTAAAGAAATTTTAATGAATTGAAGGGATTTAAAAGGTTTTTAAAGAGTTTAGGGTATTTTTAAAAAGATTTCAAGGAATTTGTAATAGATTTCAATCATTTGAAGGGATTTCGAAGGATTTTAAGGTATTTTTAAAACATCCAAGGAATTTTCAACAGCTTTAAAAATTTTCAAGGGGTTTCAAAAGATTTCAAAGGATTTGGAATATTTTAGGGGTTTTAAAAAATTTAAAGGGGTTTCAAAACAACATGGCTTTCGCGAGAGGAGGTCCGCTGTAGGGGCCATTAAAGAAGTTCTAGACGCTATAGAAAAAGCGTGGTAGAGAGGACACCATTAACATCTTTGAAGAGAGAGCTAAGAGCAGTGGTGTCGAAAGTGTTCTCCGCACAAAGAAGAAAGAGGAGCAAGAAAGGGAAAGAGGGTAAAATGAAGCAGATATTTACCACAACCCATCCAGGATGTCGAAGGCCGACGAGCCCGTTAAGCAACATATTAGATCTACTGAGGACGATGCGTACATCCTGGTTTAGTCCGAACCATGACAAAGTTAGACCAAGTTGGCAAAACAGCGGGTAGTCAAATCTCGGCGTAGGATGAGTATAACCCATGTTCCTGAAGTAATGCGAAAGCGGATTCCGGGAACATGGGTTGGCAGGTATAAAAGAGTTTGTTTTAGTGGGTAAAGCTTCGGTGAGTCCCACACTCACCTTCGTTCCTTAAGGATTCCTTCCTAAAGCTCGAAGGTGGATAGTGCATGAAGCATTTCCCAATTCTTCGTATAAAAAAACTGCTACAGCTACTGCTAATTGTACTGCTACTGCTAATGCTACTGCTGGAAACAGAGGGCTAGGCTGAAATAAAATAGGCCCCGTGGACTAAACACGCTTGCTCGGTGCCAGCCGTGATCCACTGGGTGTGCTTCGAACTGAGTCGGTAGGTGGGAACGAAGATGAAGCTGCTGTGAGCTTGCTCTGCCGAGGTTAAACTTGCGGCGGATTATCAGGGATTCAGCTCCTTCGGGCCCTGATCAGGAAGTGCGTGGTGACTTCAGAGGTCGGAATCTGCAGTGCTCCGGGCGAGTCCGGTCCGTCAGTTCATTCCGAGACCGGTTCAATGAAGGCTGGGCCCCAGGAACTCGGGTAGGACTGCAGTCCGAGGGTATACCCGTTCCCAGTTTTTTCGGCCCACCCCTCCGCCCTTGAAACACTGCATAAACATTTATGGTAACCACACTAAAAATAGATCAACCTAACGTCATCAAGGAGAACGCTAATGCCATGGATATGGACATGGGATAAGGCTGAAATCATTTCATTGCTGAGAGGATGGCTAGAGATGTTTTTTACTGGGTTAGTTAATGGTGCGTGCCTTACTGAAAGTAATTTGTCAAATTTTATTTTCTGTTTTTGAGAAGAAAGATCTTCAATCCGTTGGGATTGGTCATATGATATGAGGTCCAATATAGACCAAATGTGAAATCTGAGAGTGTTAGATAGGAAAAGGTGAAATTTAAATAGTTTTTTGGAGGTAGTGTGTAAGACAAATTTTGAATGTTGTATTCTTTCTTTCAATAGAAGCGAACTTGTTTCATGTAAAATTGATTTGAATTTAGATGTTCCCAAATAGTTTTTCAACTGTAAGAAGTTTGGGATGATGTTATTGTCCCTGCACTGTTTCAAGAAAGCTAAAGATATTAGTAGCTTAGCTTGAGAAGACCTGAGCTTAGTAAAAGTGTCAGTCATAGTAAGAAAACTCTCCGTGTAGAGTTCTTAGGTAATGGATTCAATACTTTCACGATGATTCTGGTGAATTTAAATTTAAAATTCAAATTTATCATAATGAATCATCGTGAAAGTATCAAATCTATTAATAACTTTTCTGTTAAAAATGTATATTCTGGGGTTGAAAGTTAAACACTTTGGAAGGAAATTTCAACATTTCATACATAATTGAACTGTTTTGTAGAAAATTCGTTCTGATATTGAAAATTAATTCTCTTAGATAAAAATTTTAATACGCCCCTTTCATTTGATGATTGGTGTATTTTTGTTTCAAAATTCCACTATTCAAAGAAATTTTTCAGAAACAATTATCACATCTATTTTTTAACCTAGTCATTTGAAAATTCATCTATTTGATCATAAACTTATGTACTTTGAATTTAAATATTGTTTTCAATATTAAAATTCGATTTCAAAAAAGTGCATCAAAGTATACAATTTCGGGATTTTTGACTATGCATTTCCTACTCAATATTATTTCTATGATATAAAATTCACTATTTCAGCAAGCATATATGCCTAATATCAATAATTAGTTTTCAACTCTTGAAGAATAACTCACCACCTATCTGTGGCCCGAATAACAGTGAGTCAGTTTGGGACGAAACATAAAAATATCTAACATCAATTTACGTAATAATATATATATTTCTTGTTTAGTTTTCAAATTAATTGTAGAACACAAAACAAATAAAAATAATCGACGCTAATGCCAATAAAAAACATCTTCCTTACACTACTTGAAACCCCTTATGGCTGGCAAAGATGACATACAAGACGAGACACAAATTACGACTCATTTTAAATAACGTATATTACTTAGGTCCTTTTGTGACTGAATTAAATTAATTATACTACATCAACCTCATTGTGGCTGACTTTGAATTATGTTCACTACTTAGGTAATTCCATGGCTGACTGAAATAATTATACTATTTGAACCCCCTTTTGGCTGAGAAAAATGTCATGAACCACGAGACTCAAATTACGACTGACTTGAAATCATGTATGGGGCATCCGTTTAAAAAGGAAACAGAAGCTTATCAATTTTCTTTCGTTTTTAATATTGTAGAGTGTTTGGGGTACGAAAGAATGTGGTAAAAAGGGTTTGCAAAATTATCAATATTTTGGCAGATCCTGGTCAGCGGTAGCTGACCAAGGGTGAAGAAAAAACCTACGAAACCATACTTACGAAAATTATGAAGGTTCCTCCGAATAGAAGAATTTTTTTTCCTTATATCTTTTTATTGCGTATACAAATCCCTAAAATGATGGGAGATTTAGCGTTTTCTACCCGTAGGAAAGTTATTATAAATGAATCATTCAAACCTATAATAATACTTTCCCATAGCTATTTGCATGAGTGAATAAAACGGAGCTTTATTTATTTGTTTCTGAAAAAGAGTGGCAGGGACATTGCGAAAAGATTGAAGCTATAGGAAATATGATAAATTACCATCTTATTATAATTTGCAATCAAAATTTACGTGTAACGATTCAAGAAAACTTCAGATCATAAACAATTTTCTATTTTTGTTTAACATTTTGTTTAATGGTGCAGAGGATTTTGCTTTATAAGATCTACTATAAAATTAACGTTGATTGGGCGATTAATCTTTGGGAGAGGTAGGGTTAGATATTTTAGGAACCGGGCGAATAATCGCCTCTTTCCTGATATCAGAAAATATTCCCACCTGTACAGATGCGTAATAGATATGCGAGAGAATATGACGAATGACCGTTGAAGCTAAGCAAATCATTTGAATTGGAATACCATCAGAACCTTAAGCATCTGTTGGAAAAACTGCTGGTGAAAAATTGTTATCAGGAGCCAAATGTTTTGGAGCAATAAGTCCACGTCGTCTCAAGAGAAACCAGGTGTTTTCATTTTCATTCCTGTTTTTCATAGAATTGTAATTATATTCATTGTATGAATCCCTGGTTTTCTGTGGAATAAGTTTCCCAATTCACAAAATTCGGCTTGAATAATACTATTTTATGTTCTTATAGCAATCTACTTTTTTCTCTCTTTCTTTCATCAAGTCTTTGATATAAGATGTAATCCAAGAAGGGGACTCTTTTTTGCTTCAAGGCTACGAAAAGGCAAAAATTTGTCAAAGCTATGAAAAAATGTTGTTAGACTAATAACCCTTTGATTTATATCTATTTCAATAAAAATTCTTTTCCAATCATAAGTTAATATTTGCTCAAGAAATTCGGCTTTATTTATATTTGTGAGATTGCGTATAGACAGAGGAGATATAAAAGAGCACGGATCGAAAGGGAACTGGTATTGAATGCTGGTAAAGTCGTGGTTCGAAAGGAATGAGATGGAGTGTAGAGTGGGAGAAATTACCTTGTTTAGATCATCAGAAATCATAAAGTAAATCCATGTACTAGAATTATCGGTGTGCTGCGTGGTAATATGGCGGACTATGGATAATCCGGCGGAGAACACTACTGATTTCAAATAGTTAGTTAAATTGTTGGTGGCATTAGGATTTCTGTTCAGGTCACCAGTAAGTACTACGTTATCATAATTTGTTATGAGGTCAAAAATTTCAGTTTAGAGTTTCCTACAGTAAGAAGCATTAGGAGGTTTGTAAATCACACCCACCAACATGCTGTCATGAGACGAAGATACCTTGATAAAAAGGTATTCTCCTCCTCTAAAACCTTCACCCAATCCTTCCTCCTCGAAAACGTTGACTCAATCCTTCCTCCTCAAAAACGTTCACTCAATCCTTTTTCCTCTGAAAAATTCGCTTAAACCTTCCTCTTCTCAAACCTTCACTTGATCCTTCCTCCTCTAAGACCTTCACACAATCCTTTCTTTCCTAAAACCTTCAACTCAACCATCCTTCTCTAAAATCTTTACCCATTCCTTTCTTCTCTAAAACCTTCACTCAATACTTCCTCCTCTGAAACCTTCACTCAATCCTTTCTCCTTTAGGACTTTCATCCAATCCTTCCTTCTCTAAATCCTTTACTCAATCGTTCCTCCTTTACAACCTTCACCCAATCCTTCTTACTCTCAAACGCTGACCCAATCCTTCCTCCTCAAAAAGGTTCATCCAATTCTTCCTCTTCTAAAACCTTCACCCAATCCTTCCTTCTCTCAAACCTTCAACCAATCCTTCCTTCTCGAAAACGTTGACCCAATCCTTCCTCCTCAAAAACTTTCACTCAATTCTCTTTTTTCTGAAACATTCGCTCCAACCTTTCTCTTCTAAAACCTTCACCTGATCCTTCCTCCTCTAGACCCTTCACACAATCCTTTCTTTCCTAAAACCTTCAACCCAACCTTGCTCCTCTAAAACCTTCACCCAATTCTTCCTCCTCTAAAACCTTCACCCAATCCTTCCTACTCTAAAACCTTTACCCAACTCTTTCTGCTCTAAAACCTTCACCCAATCCTTCCTTCTCTAAAACGTTGACCCAATCCTTCCTCCTCAAAAACCTTCACTCAATCCTTCCTCCTCTAAAACATTTGCTCAAACCTACCTCTTCTAAAACGTTCATTCAATCCTTCCTTCACTAAAACATTCACTCAATCCTTCCTTCGCTAAAACCTTGACCCTATCCTGCCTCCTCTAAAACTTTCACTCAATCCTTCCTTCTCTGAAACCTTCACGCAATCCTTCCTCCTCTAAAACGATATCAGTTTCATTACTCCTGCAGCTTTTTTATTCTTTCTCTTCTATAAGCTTTATCATAAAGAAGAATCTGAATCTTTAATAAAAAATTGGAGTTGCCATTTGAAATTACAAAGTTAACCCCCTGCCTCCTGGGTGGTCGGGTGAGGTAAATTTGTTCAAAGTCGCTTATTTTCCCCCTTGAAAATAAAAAGTTTTTATCACGGATATTTTTTCATAGCATGCGTATTTTTTTTAGATGTTTCGATGTCTCAATTTAAAGAAAGACACCCAGTACTTAGGCTGCCTTTTCATGACGGCCTGTTTTGAATAAATCGTTGAATTAATTCGACACATCGAGTTCGCATCTAGGTTCTCTTCGAGCAATTAAATTTGCCATGAACCAACAACATAACTATAAATTAATCTTATAAAAATATTGATTTCATTATTGATTCAAAACAGTCCCCTGTGCAAATTATTTGTCACGAAAATATTCGCAAAATAAACTTAGTCCCATGCATTTGGTGTCACTGTTTATACAACAGTAACGGGTGCCATGTTGCTTTGACATCACGTCGCAATGATTAATCCAAGATGACGTCACTACGTAGAAATTTCTCAAGAATTATATTTCTTAAGTGTCAAAGCCATTTAGGCAAATGTTTTCCCATAGTACACGCATATTTTTTACAACATCTGTATGTTTGTTTGTGGATATTCAGAGTTTCTCCTTCTTCTTCTTCTTTGTTTTTGGCTTTTTGATTCAATCGGGGCGGTCAACGCAATAAGAAGTAAGCGGCAATGGATACCCAGAGCAAGCGCCGCGCACAATTGAACCGCCGCATGCAATAAGGGGGTATAAAATTTTGGTGCACCATTTGGTTCGCCCCTTAACGACTTTTTTTTTTAAATTAAAATTTTCATTTTTAAAACATATATCCTCATAGTAAATTTTATTGCGCATCTTTTTTTCCTCTTGTAAAAATTTGTCACTTTTCTTGTTTCCAAAATAAATGCAAAAAAAAACACATTTTTTGAGAAACGATAATTTTCAGTGTTTTTTCACTTCAACTCGCTCTAAATCCCAGAGTTTTCGATTTTTTCACTTTAAAATTTCAGGAGTTGATGCAAATTTCTACTTAAGTAGATGAATTTTTAAACTAAAAAGACAAATTTTCCTAAAAATAGTTGAATTTTCATCCAAAAAAGATTTCAGTTGACTTTTCAATACCAAAATATAAAATTTAATAAAAATTGAATTTTCTACGAAAATATGTAGTTCAATTTGTAACACAGAATGTGAATTTGCAACATAACAGTTGATTTTTCAACCAAAAAGGATAACTTTTTAACAAAATTGTTGAGTTTTCATCCAAAAAGTATGACCTTTAACAAAGCAGTTGAATTTTCAACCAAAAAGGGTGACTTTTTAAAAAAATGGTTGAATTTTCAAACAAATAATACAATTTAT
Source organism: Andricus grossulariae (assembly GCA_011634705.1). Classification (NCBI taxonomy): domain Eukaryota; kingdom Metazoa; phylum Arthropoda; class Insecta; order Hymenoptera; family Cynipidae; genus Andricus; species Andricus grossulariae. Next base: position 219,303,200 of record JAABKJ010075445.1, read on the forward strand.
AACTAAAAAGATAATCTTTAGGAGGAAGTAACTGCAAAAAATACTTATACGAGGCAATTAAATTACTAACAAGAATATTATATCAGGGTTACCGCAAAACTTCATCTTAACATTTTTTTAATTTTTCCCTAACCCATTTTTAATTTTCCCTGACGATTAATATTCAAAGACATTTTGAAAGACTTTTTTAAAAATTGTTGTTGGCTAGGTTCGATTCTTACTCACCAGGTTTCTTTGGCGCGTAAAGTTAAATTCATAATTAATTTCTGTACAATTATTGTGAGTTATTTGTTTCATTTACGAATTTTGAAAAATTACGTACGTGAAGAAATGTTTAAAGATTAGTAATATTTTAGTGTATTTCAAAAGAATCTAAAGTATTTTCAAGAGATTTAAACAATTTGAAGGATTTAAAAAAAAATTAGAGGATTTGAATACTTTGAGAGTTTTCTTCAAGATTCCAAGGATTTTTTATTTCATTTCAGTAATTTAATTGATTTCAGAGGATTTGAAATATTCTAAAGTAATTCAAAAGATTCCAAGGCATTTTCGAAAGCTTTAAAAAGTTTCAACTTTCAAGTAATTTTGAAATATTTAAAATAAATATTTAAGGAATTTGAAAAGACTCTTAAGATATTTCCAAAAAATTTCAATGATTCAAAGGAATTTCAAAAAATTATAAAGGATTTGAGAAATTTTAGAGTTTAAAATTAAAGTATTTTCAATTGTAAATCTTTAAAATTGCAGAATTTTGAAATTTAAATTTAAATTTTTAATACTGCAGAAGAATTTTTAATTGTGACAATTCAAAATTACAGAAGTTTTAAGTCTTACAATTAAAAATTCGGTAATTTTGACGATCTTTAAATTTGATTTCCAAGATCATCAAAATCATTAAAAATTAAAAATAATTTTTAATTAACAAGCTTTAAAATTGAATAGTTTTTAATTCTAAATCTTCAAGATTGAAGAATTTTCAGTTTCAAATGGTAAAAATCGAAGAATTTCTTATTGAAAATCTGTAAAATTGAATAAATTTCATCTTCCACATTAAATTGCCTCATTTTATATTATACGCATTGAATATTCAAGATTCTTTAACTGCAAGTATTCAAAATTGAAGAATTTTAAATGGTAAATTTTTAGAATTGAACTTTTAAAAAAAATGTTCAAAATTACATAGCTTTAAAATATAAATCTTGAAAATTGAATAATTTGAAATTGTATATTCACAAATTCGAAAACTTTCGATTGTGACTTCAACATTGTAGAACTTTAAAGTTTAAATCTTTAAAATTGAAGAATTTTTAATTGTGAAAATCTACAATTGAAAATTATGCAAGTTTTAAGTTTTACAATTAATAATTATGTAATTTTGACGATCTTTACATTCGATTTCCAAGATCATCAAAATTATTATAAATTGTTTTTTGTACATTTTTAAAATTAAATCATTTTAAATTTTAAATCTTTAAAATTCAAAATAAAATTTCAATTGTAACTGTGCAAAACTATAGAACTTCGAATTGAAAGTCTTTAAAACTGAAAAAAATTTAATTGTCAAAATTTACCATTAAGAATTATGCAAGTTTTAAGTTTTAAAATTAATAATTCTGTAATTTTACGTTTTACCATTAATAATTCTGTAATTTTAAAGATCCTAACATTTGATTTCCAAGATCATCAAAATCATTAAAAAATGTTTTTTATACACCTTTAAAATTAAATAATTTAAAATATATCGAATTATTAACAATATTTTCAATTAAAGAAATAATATAAGTGATGTTTCTTTCAGAATTGTATTTAAAAAATAAAATATATCTTCATGAAAAACTGTTTTTTGATCAAAGGCTCTCATTCCTATGTTATATTCTCTGCTGTTTGTATAGCTCAAACTATAATCAGCAGATTTTCATAAATAAAATAATAAAATAATATAAAACTTCTCAAGCAAAATGTGTTATTTCATACTCTTATTTCCTGCACGTTATTTTCGAATTGAAAAATATTATATGGTAATTAATTGCAGTTCTGGAAAATATTCAATTAACATTTGCCCGAAACTTTCTTTTCAACTAATCTTTCGCAACTTGAAGATTGGAGAAAAAATAATTAGGAATCCTTCTTCCCTCATGATGTTAACTACATTTTTGCATTGCGAATGCATTTTTTATTTCATAAAAAAATAATAGCTTGTTTATTTAAATACCTCAAACTCTGTCACTCATTAGTAAGTATTTTTTTTCAGAAGTTGCACCCCTATTCTCTTTGAAAATTTTATATAAAAACGAATTCGAAATCTTTTTCTTAGCGCAATTTCATCAAACATAAATCATTCTCAAAGGTGTTTTAAAAAATGGCATTGATGTTACAAAATTTAAAAGAAAACTGAATATGAATCTCAGATACAGAAAATCTAATTATTTGCCAGTAACTGAAAATTTTTTAATGAATAACTAAATGGCGTAACTTCTAGCAGGAGATAATACTTATTCATAATATAAATAGTTGATGATATTAGGAAAAATTTGAATTTTCTTTATCTTTCTTTTTTTGTATTTTCATGGAAGATACAAATTTGTAATCAAAAAGAGATTTTTTTTACAATTTGAATTAGTTTCACGTCTCTTTAAAGTCTGTCCCTTAATGCAAAAGAATAATTAAAGTCAAAAAAAGTACAAAAAAATTATCTGCAGCGTAATTTTTGCAAAATATGGAATGCTTAATATTAGTGTTTTAAAATGAAAATTTAAGAATGAAACAATTTAACAATATGTGTTTGCAACAAGTTTTATTTCAAGATCCATTCGGATTGAATTTGGGTTTGAGACATGTATTGAGATTGGAATTTAATATGGATTCGGATTGAAGTAGGTGCTGATACATGAATGAAGAAGGATTAATAAGTGAGCCTCGGATCCACTCGAATTGAATTTGGGTTTGAGACATGTATTGAGATTAGATTTTGATTTGGTGCTGGTACATGAATAGAGAAGGATTAATAAGTGAGCCTCAGATCCATTCGGATTGAATTCGGGTTTGAGACATGTATTGAGATTGGAATTTTATGTGGATTCGGATTGAAGTTGGTGCTGGTACAGGAGTGGAGAAGGATTAATAAGTGAGTCTCAGATCCATTCGGATTGAATTTGGGTTTGAGACATGCATTGAGCTTATAATTTAATTTGGATTCGGATTGAAGTTGGTGCTGATACATAAAACGAGAAGGATCAATAAGTGAGGCTCGGATCCATTCGGAATGAATTTGGTTTTGATACATGTATTGAGATTGGAATTTAATTTGGTGCTGGTACATGAATAGAGAAGAATTAATATGTGAGTCTCAGATCCATTCGGATTGAATTCGGGTTCGAGACATGTATTGAGATTGGAATTTAATTTTGATTCGGATTGAAGTTGGTGCTGGTACATGAGTGGAGAAGGGTTGATAAGTGAGTCTCAGATCCATTCGGATTGAATTTGGGTTTGACACATACATTGAGATTATAATTTAATTTGGATTCGGATTGAAGTTGGTGCTGATAGATGTAACGAGAAGGATCAATAAGTGAGCCTCGGATCCATTCGGAATGAATTTGGTTTTGATACATGTGTTGAGATCGGAACTTAATTTGATGCTGATACATCAATAGAGGAAGATTAATAAGTGAGCCCCGGATCGATTCGGATTGAATTTGGGTTTGAGACATGTATTGAGACTGGAATTTAATTTGGATTCGGATTGAAGTAGGTGCTGATACATGAATGGAGACGGATTAATGAGTGAGCCTCGGATCCACTCGAATTGAATTTGGGTTTGAGACAAGTATTGAGATTGGAATTTAATTTGAGTCAGAATGGCATCCTTCTATTAAAACCGGCTTAGTTCGGCTTCAATCGGATTGTCATCCTTACTTCGACTTCAGACTAAATAGGATAGGAATCCTTGTTTCAAAATCAGGATGGTTCGGATTGAGTCGAGTAGAAATCTTGGTTTGGCCTTGGATTAAGTCGAATCGGTTTTCTTGCTTCAATCTCGGATTAGATATTATTGAATCGGATATGAATCCTTAGTTCGACCTTGGACTCGTTCGGATAGGATTCTTCGTCCCGACTTCGGATTAGATCGGAATGAGACTTTTTGGTTCGGATTAGATCGGATTTAGTCGAATAGAAATTTTTGTTCAACTTCGGATCAGCACAGATTCAGTCGAATGGAAATCTTGAGTTTCACCTCGGATTAGATCGGATTCAGTTGGATTAGCATTCTTGTTTTGAAAACGGTGGATTCACAGGAGAGAATTTTTTCTGTTCGATACTTTCATCAGGGGCATTACAGGAAAAAAATATTCATAATTGTACAGAGCTGCTGATATGATTAATCTTTCTCTAAAAAAAGGTGTGTCTCGAAAATCTCGAAAGTATTGTTGTCGCTTTTTCTCAATGTCGAATGGGTTATTAAATTTTTAGCAAAATTAATTAATTTTCAACCAAGACTAAACAGTTGAATTTTTAACACAGGGAAGTAATTTTCTACCAGAAAGAAAAAATAAACAAATTTTCAACAAAATACATTAATCTTTAACTGAAAAAGATAAAATTTCAACAACAAAAAAATAGCTTAATTTTCAGTTACAGAAATAAGCTTTCAAGCAAATGAAATAAATTTTCAAGAAAAGAGTTACACTTTCAATCAAGAAAATTAAAAGTCTATTGGAAAGCAAACAAATTTCGACAAAAAATGACATACTTGAATTTTCAGTTAGAAAAATTAATTTTCAAACAAAAAATAATAATTTTCAACCAAAGAAATGAAATTTCAAACAAAAGAATTAATTTTCTACCAAAAAAGAATATTTTGCAACAAATTACATGAATTTTCAACAGAATAATTTACTTTGCCATATTGGATCCGCCATTTTCAATTTTTGAATTTTGACATCAAATTTGAAGTCAGCGACCCCAAAACCCCAGTTGTAAAAAGTTTTATACAAATCCGTCGAAATCTGGAAATTATGACTGCCACAATGGATTTGCTTTTTTCAATTTTTTATTTTGACACGAAATTCGAAGTCAGCGACCGGAAAAAACCCGTTGTCAACAGTTTGAAACAAACCGTCGAAATCTTAAAATTATGACCGCCATAATGCATTACTTTTTTTTAGTTTTTTATTTTGACATGAAATTTGAAGTCAGCGTCCACAAAAACCCTTCATACCGAATATCATACAAATTTCTAAAAAATTTGAATGTTTATCCCCAAAACCCCCGTTGTAAAAAGTTTTATACGAATCCATCGAAATCTTTAAACTACGACCGCCATAATGGATCCGCTATTTTTAATTTTTTAATTTTGACGTCAAATTCGAAATTGGCGACCCCCGAAACCCCATTATACCAAACTATATGCAAATTCGACTAAATGTTAACATTTCGACCGCCATATTGGATCCGGTACTTTTAATTTGGACGTGAAATCCGAAGTCAGCGACCCCAAAACCCCCTTTATACCAAGTTTTATACGAATTTGTAAAAAATTTGGAATTTTACTGTCATGTTGAATCCGATATTTTCAATTTTTGAATTTCGACGTCACATTCGAAGTCAGCGACCCCAAAATCCTTGTTGTAAAAAGTTGTATACAAATCCGTCAAAACCTTAAAATTATGACCACCATAATATATCCGCTATTTTTAATTTTTCAATTTTCAATTTCATAGGTGACACCGAAAATCCCATTAAGGCCATGTGTCGAGTGGGCCACGTGACCGGCGTCCTACCTTACCGACACTTTTTTTATTTGTAAACTTATTTTCACACGGAAAGCCACATCGAGTTGAAAATTTGGGATAATAAATAAAAAGCACTAAGAAACGTTTCATAGTGCTTCTTATTCATTATCCCAAATTTTCAACTCGATGTGGGTATTCGTGTGAAAATAAGTTTACAATTTTCTTTAAGCCTTTTTAACTTCTTAAAAAGCTTCGAAATTTGTTTTCAAAATATTCAGAAATTTACACTTTGTTTTGAATTTGTGTCAATGTATTCAAATTTCAATTTATTTTTTTAAACATTTCCAAAACTTTTATACCTTCTAAATATCTTTAAAAATTATTCGAATTTTTGCAAAATTTGTTTTAAAATTCTGTAAAATTATAATTTTTTTGTTTTACAGGATTTTGCAAAATTTTAGGAAAAATTCGAATCAGTTTAAAAGATACTAGGACATTTGGAAAAATTATATTTTAAACGGTCTCAAATTATTCCTAAAATTTTGAAAAATCTTTTAGGCTTAAAAAAATTGCCCTCAAATCTTTCCGATTTTTTCGACATTAGTAGAAATCTTTTGAAATGTTTTGAAATCTTTTCCGAAATCTTCCAAAATTTATATTTTTTGTTCGAAATTTTTGGAAATCTTTTCAAAATTAAAATTACTTTTTTAACCATTTCCAAAACTTTTAAGCCTTCTAAGATACCTTTTAAATATATATACATTTTTGCAAAAAAATTCTTAAAATTCTGAACAATTTTTTTAACTGGCTTCAAATCTTCCAGATTCTGTTTTCATGATTTTGGAAAACTTTTTAAATGTTTTGAACTCTCTTTAATCAATTTATTAAAATTAATTTTGCAGAATAAAAAATCAGTTTAAATTATTCCATGAATTTCAAGACATTTTTTTATCTTCGTGAAACTTTTCAAAATGCATAAAATGTTCAAAAATTTTATTTCAAAATATTAAAAAAAGTACATTTTTTATCTCCTCAAAAATCTTTTGAACATTCAAATAAATTTAAAATCTTTTTGAAACTTCCAAATATGTTTCAAACTCACCACAAATTTTTTTATAAAACTTTGTAATCTTACTAATCGAAAAATTTGGCTTTAAAATCATCTATATTCTGTTTAAAAATATTAAGAAATAATTTTAAATATTTTGAAATCTTTGACGATTTTTTTAAATTTATTTTTTTAAATATAAAATCAGTTTAAATTTTTCAAAATGCAAGGCATCTTCCACAGAAATGTGGAGGATCTATCGATGTCGTATGAGCTAACGTTTGCTTTCCTTAAATCTCCCGGATTGAAGTCGAGAACGGAGTGTTTCATTTTGGCATGTCAAGGCGGACGCGGACTTCTGAATCTCCAGTGTCTTCATAACCGAATTGTTTTGAGTGCAGCTTGGGCGGCTGGGACCCTCGGCCTGAATTTTGGCGTCGGAGGTGGGGAGGGTGCATTGCTCCGTCTAGATGCTTCACTTCTGAAGGCCGAGGTAGGGAAGGCAGAATTTGAAATATTCCATCAGGGGCTGTTCGGCAAGAAAATGCACGGAAGGTTTCGCAGGAATGTCGAAGGGCAGTGTTTGTCGAAGGAGCGAGCTTTTGATTTTCTCAAATCATCGGGGCTTAATTCAGGTACGGAGGGTTTGGTTTTCGCATGCCCGGAGGGAGTCCTTTCCACCTTAGCATGCCGTAACCGCGTTTTGGGTCGGGGGGTTCCAAGCGTTAGGTGCGGAGCGTGTCATATACACGTTGAGTGCCTGGAACACATGCTATCGGGGTGTCCCGCCCACGCAGGAGCGACGTGTGTCTACAGACACAATGCGGCCCTAAGGGTGCTTTATAACCATCTTTGTCGCTCTTACGGTGTTGGCCGCGACTCTGCCTTGCCGAGCGCTCTAGGGGAGATGGAGTCGAATGTCCGAAGCGAGAAGTGCCAGGTTTTCTGGAGCTGCGGTTGTCGGGCAGCAGTCTCCGTTGCACACTCGAGGCCTGGCATTGTTCTCCAATACTTCGAGAAACGAACTGTATTCTTGATCGAATTCTCTGCTCCTTCCGAATACAACATCGCTGCCAGGGAGAGAGAGGGGGAGGAGGGGTATCGGGACCTTGAAAGGGAGCTGCAACGACTGTATCCAAAATGTTCGGTGCGAGTGGTTGTCCTTGTGATGGGTGCTGTCGGAGGTGCGAGGCTGTCGCTGTTTCGTGGCCTTAAGGCCATACCCGCGTGCCGGGAATGTGCCGCGGCACTTGCGAGATGGATGCAGGGGACATATAACTACTTTATATAAATGTAATGATATGGTCTTATTAAGATGAAAATAATATTTTACTGCTTTTTAGTATTTCAAATAGGTTTTTCCAGACAAAAAAAATCCATTCAGGGAAATATTTTAATTTCATCAAAAATGGTTTCCCAAAAGAATTCAAAAAAATCTCCTATTCATAACTGTGGGGTACCTGAAAATAACATTTTATTTTTTTAGAGCATTGCTTACTTCTAATGATTTTTCACGTTGAATTTTTAGTATTATTAATTATTAATTACGTAAAACTTACGTAAAATACGTGAGTCTTAAACTAAATAGTTGAGTTTTCAATCAAAAAGAGAAATCTTAACCCAAAAATGTAAAAATCAAATTTTCGATAAAAATGATTGAGTTTCAACTAAGAAAAAGGTAATTTTCAACAAAATAGTTCAATTGCCAACCAAAGTGATAACTCCTCATAAAATAAAGAATTTTCAACGAAAAGTGTAATAGCTCCTATTAAAAAAACAAATTTTTTAAATCACAAACAGCTAAGTAAAACCAAAAATATGAATTTTCAACAAATTAGTTAAATCATAAAAAAAAAGAATAATTTGGAAAACAAAAAGAGGAACTTTCAACGAAAGAGTGAAACTTGTAACCAAAAGAGATTTTCCAATCAATAGAGAAAAAAATCTCATCCAAAATGTGGAATTTTCATGCCATAAAGACAAATTTTCTTCAAAATAGTTGAGTTTTTAACTAGAAAATATGAATTTTTAACAACGAAATTGAATTTTCAACCCGAAAATAAGAATTTTTTACAAAAATAATTGAATTTTCAACCCAAGGAAGACGAGGTTTCAATAAATTAAATGAATTTTTAACTAATAAAGATACGTTTCTAAGCAAAAATGAAGTAGTCACATTTTCAGCTGAAGAAATTAATTTTCAACTGAAAAAGCGAATTTTCAACAAATTAGTTGAATTTTTCAAATAAAAAAATCAATATTTAATTATGATGATGAATCAGCAACCAAAATTTCTTTTTTCAACCAATTAATTCAATTTATAATATTCTAACTAAACATGATGTAGTGTAATTTTTATTAAGGAGAATTAATTTTCAATAAAATAAACGATTTTTCTACAAAACTATTTAATTTTATACCAAATAGTTAAATTTTCTACCAAATTGTACAATTTTCAAGTCAAAAAGACAATTCTTTTATAAAAACAGTTGAACTGTTAACCCGAAAATATGAATTTTTAACAATAAAGTTATTTTACAACCAATCGGTTGAATTTTCAACAAAATAGTTAAATTTTCTGTTAACAAAAATAATTTATCAAAAAAAAACAAAGTTTTTTAAATAAAATTATAAATCTTCAAAAAAAAAGAAGAATTTTCAAGAAATTAGTTCAGCTTTCAACCAAGGAGTTGAATTTTTAATATAAAAAGACGAATTCTTAACAAAAAATCTAATAGTTGATATTTAAACCAGAACATATTTTAATGTTAAATAAAAGAGTAGAATATAATAAAAAAACGAATTTTCAACAATATACTGGAAGACTAAACTAAAATACATTAATTTTTAATCATACATTGCATTTTTAACCAAAAAAATTGATTTTCTACCTAAAAATAAGAAATTTTTAACAAAATACATACCTTTTTAATCAGATAGTTCAATTTTCAACCAAAAATACAAACTTTGACAAATTACATAAATTTTCAACTAAATATTTTGAACAATGGATGTGATGTTGGTCCAAATTTGAATTGTGAAATTTTCAAGTGAAAAAGATGATTCTTCTATAAAAACAGTTAAACTTTTAACCCGAAAATATGAATTTTCAACAAAATAGTTAAATTTTCAGTTTTAAAAAAATCATCAAATTATAAATCTTAAAAAAAAAAAGAATTTTTCAGAAAGTAGTTCAACAATGGGTTGAATTTTTAATCTAAAAAGATGAATTTTCAAAAAAAAAATGTAATAGTTGATATTAAAAAAAAAAGAAAAACAGATTTTAATTTAAAATAAAAAAACAATTGGATTTACCCAACAAAGACAAATTTTCAACAAAACACTTGAATCCTCATACAAAACAGATTATAAATAGTTGAATTTGCAACAACAAAAAATTAATTTAATTAATTAATTAATCAAACTTGTAGCAGTTCAATTTTCGACCAAAAAAGAGGATTTTTCAATAAAATACATGAATTTTCAACTAAAAAAGACAAATTTTCAACCAAAAAAAAACTAATTAAAAAAATAGATATATTTTCAGTTAAAAAAACTAAATTTCACACACACAAAATTTTCCAGCAAAATGATGTATCTTCCACTGGAATAGTTGAATTTTCAACCAAAAAGATGAATTTGCGAAAAAGAAGATTAATTTTCAAACAAGAAGTTAAATTTTCTACCAAAAAGGGCGATTTTTCAACAAAATACAGGAATTTTCAACTAAAAAAGACACATTTTCAATAAAAAAAAACTTTTTATCTAAAAAAAAGTTACATTTTTAAACAAAGCGATGAATTTTAAACTAAAATGATAAATATTCAACTGGAATACATATTTTAAACGAAATAGATGAATTTTTAACAGAAGACTTTAAATTTCGAGAAAGCTGTTTTATTTTTGACCAAAAAGATTAATTTTTAACTAAAATTATGAATATATAACTGGAACACTTACATTTTCCACCAAAAAGATGAATTTTTGAAAATCAGGATTAATTTTTAAAAAAGAAGTTAAATTGTGTACCAAAAAAGACGATCTTTCAACAAAATATATGAATTTGCAACTGAAAAAGACTAATTTTCAACCAAAAAAATAACTAAATATCTAAAAAAAAAGTTACATTTTCAAAAAAAGTGATGAGTTTTAAACTAAAATGACGAATTTTAGACTAAAATGATGAATTTTAAACTAAAATGATCAATCGTCAACTGGAATAAATATTTTAAACCAAAAAGATGGATTTTTAACGAAAGAGTTCAACTTTCAACTAAGAAGCTTCATTTTCAACCAAAAAGATTATTTTTAACTAAAATGATGAATATTTAACTGGAACACTCGAATTTTTAACCAGAAAAATGAATTTTCTATCGAAAAAGATGATTTTTCAAATAATAAATGAATTTTGAACTAAAAATTTTTTGAACAAATACGTGAATTTTCAACAAAATAGTTGAATTTTCAATTAAAAAGTACCAATTTTCATCCAAATTGTTGAATTTTTAACTAGGAAAGATCAATTTTCAACTAAAAATGGAACAGTTAAATTTTCAGTTAAATTAATTAATTTTCAACAAACTGATGAATTTTCAACTAAAATGATGAATCTTCAACTGAAATAGTTTAATTTTGTACAAAAAAAATGAATTTTCTACAAAAATTGCGAATTTTTCTGTTAAAAATATAATTATTAAAAAAAAACGGATTTTTAGCAAAATAGTTAAATTTTCTACTGGAATATTAAATTTTTAGTTAAAAAAAAAATTATTTTCAACAAAGTAGTGAGCTTTTCAACCAGAGATGAATTTTCAATTAAAATGTTGAATCTTCAACCAAAAAAATAATTTTTAACAAAAGAGTTTAACTTTCGACCAAATAATTTTATTTCCTATCTAAAAGATGAATTTTCAAAGAAAAAGAAAATTTTCTACAAAAAAATGGATTTTTTTAACAAAATACGTGAATTTTCAACGAAAGAATTAAATTTTTTATTAAAAAGGGCAAAAACAAATTAATTTTCAACCAAGATCAATTTCTACCAAAAAAGACGAATTTTCAATTAAAAAAGATAATTTTTCCACCAGAAATTGAATAATTAAATTTTGAGTCAAAAAATGGATTTTCACCCGAAGACATGAATTTTTAAGGAAAATTATGGAATATTCTACCAAAGAAATTAATTTTTAATTAAAACGATGAATCTTCAAAAAAAAATTAACAGATGAGTTTAATTTTCAACAAAATAATTTTATTTCCTACCTAAAAGATGAATTTTCAACTAAAATGATCAATATTTAACTGGAATATTTGAATTTTTAATCAGAAGAAGAATTTTTAAACAAGAAAATTAACTTTCAAAGAAAAAGATAATTTTCTACCAAAAAAAACGTTTTTTTGAACAAATACGTGAATTTTCAACAAAATAGTTGAATTTTCAATTAAAAAGTACCAATTTTCATCCAAATTGATGAGGATCAATTGATAAAATGATCAAAGGATTTGAAATAATTTGAGGTATTTTTAAATTCCTTGGCATTTTCAAGATCTTTAAAAAGTTTCAAGGGATTTTAATATTTTAATGGATTTCAAAGAATTTATTCACAAAAAGTGAGGGATTTCGCAGTGTTTCCAAAATTTTTAAACGATTTTCAAATATTTTTTGCAATTTATTGGGAATTTGCCCTGAATTCTAATTAATTTATTCTAAATTCTTTTTAACTCTTTTGAATTCTTCTAGATTCGTTAAATTCTACTCAATTCAATGGATTTTAAAATAGTTTATTTAATTCAATCTTGAAGTCTTTATTCAAAGCTCATCTTAAATTCTTAGGCATTTCACCAAATTCATCAATTTAATTAATTTTTTCATATTTTTGAATTCACTTGATTCTTTTTTAAATTTAGTTTGATTTTTTATGAATTTCATAGAATTCTTCTCGTTTACCTTAAATTCCTCTAAATTCATTTCAATTTTACGAAAATCAATGGCATTTTTTTTTATTTAACAACATTTTTCCAACCCATTTGAATTCTTTTGAATTTAACTTGAATTTTTACGTAATTTATGGTTTCCAGAAATAATAAGATATGAGACTTCAAACTAATGGAAAATTTTTATAATTAAGATAATACATTCCCTGATTGTTCCTTGACCAATTTTTCATTTTCCTTGACTATTAACATTCAAATACCAGCATTTTACTCTTGTAATATTTTCAACATAGGATCTTTTATAAACGAAATAAAATAATATTTCAGATACAAATTAAAATTTTTTTAGTCAATTAATTTATTTTAAACAAAAAAATTACTTGTCTATCATAAAAGATGATTTGTAAACAAAATACTTGATTTTTTTAACAAAGTAATTAAAGTTACAACAAAATAATTGAATATTCAACCTAAAAAGATGAATTCTCGACAAAAAATCATAATATTTGATATTTCAACCAAAAAGATGTAATTTCATTTTTAAACAAATCAATTTTAAAGCTAAAAAGACGAATTTTCAACAAATCCTTATTTGTAGTTGAAAATTCATCTGTTTGGTTAAACGTTAATTTTTAAATTCAAAATTTAATTATGTATTTAAATTTTGGTTGACAATTTATCTGTTTTTAGTGAAAATTAATTTTTTTGTTTGAAAATTCAACTATTTCAGTTGAAGATTCAATGTTTTAATTTAAAACTCTTATGTTTGGTTTAAAATTAATTTTTTTTTTCTAAAAATGTTACTGTTCCATTTTCGTTTGAAAATTTTATTTTTTTAGTCAAAAATTCAACTATTTGGTTTAAAATTTTTCTTTAAATAAAAATTCAACTATTTCATTAAAAATGCATGTATTTTGTTGAGAAAATTGTATTTTTCGGTAGAAAATAAATCTTTTTATTTGAAAATTAATCTTCTTTTTTAAAAATTCATCTTTTTGCTTAAAAATTCAAATGTTCCACTCAAATATTTACAATTTTATTTGAAAATTCATCACTTTGTTAAAAAATGAAATTTTTTTGTTGAAAGTTAGTTTTTTTTGAAAAGTAATTTCATTAACTGAAAGTTCAACTTATTCCAATTGAAAATTCCTTAGTTGTAGTTTAAAATTTATCTATTTGGTTAAAAATTAATTTTTCAACTTGAAATTTAATTATTTAAGTTGATTGCCAATTTATCTTTTTTAGTGAAAATAATTTTTTGGTTTGAAAATTCGACTATTTCAGTTGAAAAATCATTGTTTTAGTTAAAAACTCTTATCTTTGGTTCAAAATTAATTTTTTTAATAAAAAATGTTACTATTCCAAATTCGATTGAAAATTATTATTTTTTAAGACAAAAATTCAACTATTTGGTTGAAAATTTGTCTTTAATTCAAAATTCAAGTATTTCGTTAAAAATTCATGAATTTTTTTGAAAAGTTGTATTTTTCGGTAGAAAATTGAATTTTATTTTTTTAATTCATCTTCTTTTAAAATCCATATTTTTTAGTAGAAATCAATCTTTTTGGTTGAAAATTCAAGTATTCCAGTTAAATATTTACAATTTTATTTGAAAATTCATCACTTTGTTTGAAAAAGGCAATATTACATATATTTTGAATATCTTTTACGATAATTCAGAAATACAGTAATTCCCTTTTTCTAAAATCTGCAAGAGGAAGGCTTTCAAATTCTGGCGAATTTTTGTATGCAAAATACTCAAGGTTTGAATTCAAACACATTATAATTCGGATCAAGAAATTTTCCTAATCTTAAGAATTCCGAATTGAAATAGGGATTGTTTTTATAAATTCCCTTATTATAAATAAGAATAATAACTTTTTTCTCGGGCCACCCTGATATAATATTCTTGTCAGTAATTTATTTTCCTTGTGTTTTTTTTTCTTTCCTGTGGCTTTCTTCTGACCATTATATAGTTTCTTTTGAAAATTGTATTGTCATCTTTTTCATTAATCATCTTGTTTGGTTAAAAATTCGTAGAATATTCGTCGCCGAAAATTTACTTTGTTTTTTAAATTCATATTTTGGTGTTGAAAATCCATCTTTCTTTGGTGAAGATTGAAATCATTGGCTGAAGGTCGAACCACTTTGTTAAAAAAAAAACATTTATTGGTTAGGATTCACCGTTTTAGTTAAGAATTCATTCCATCAATTGAAAGCTTAACTACTTGGTTGAAAATTATATTATTTATAAATTAATTTTTCAACTGAAGTTGAAGAACTTTTGTTTGCAAGAAATTCTTTCGTAGAAAATTGATCTATTTCGGTGACAAATAGTTTGTTTCAAACTTGATTTTTCTTAACTGAAAATATAAATTTTTGTATCATTTCTTGAAAATTGATCTCTTTTAGTTGAAAGTTATTCTTTTTTTTTATAGAAAATGTAACTTCCGTCTTGAAAGTAGACCTACTTTGTAAGAAATGTATTGTGTGGTCGAAGAAGCACAATTTTAATTGAAAATTCTTTTTTTTCTTCGGTTGAGAATTTGACCATTTTTTCAAAAATTGTTGTTTCTAGGTTGAAATTTGATACAGTAACTGATAACTTAACTATTTCAGCTGAGTATTTATCATTTCTTGACTAAAGAATCTGTATTTGTGGAACATTTGTCTTCTTGGTTGAAATGGAAATAATTTAAATAATTCCACTGATTTCAGTAAAATTTGAGTGAATTTAAAGGAATTTAAATGAGAAGAATTTGAAGAATTTAGAAGAATTCAGGATCAATTAATTAAAAACTTTTAAATTTAAAATAAATCCACTGAATTAAGTAGAATTGAGTAAATTTAGAAGAATTTAAGTAAATCAAAAAAATCTAAGAGAATTCCGAAGAATTTAAAACAATTCAGGGTAGATTAATAAAAAGTTCAGGGTGAGTTAAAAAAAAGTCAAATCTCTTCAAATCTTTGAAACCCTATTAATTTATAACTAAAAAAGAATTCAGTGGAATTGGAAATAATTTAAATATTTCCACTGATTTCAGTAAAATTTGAGTGAATTTAAAGGAATTTAAATGAGAAGAATTTGATGAAATTCATTACCAAAATCAAGCTGAATTTAAAAAGCAATAAAGTGAATTGAAAGCAATTCAAAAATATGCCAAAATTCATTGAATTAAGTTTGACATGAGTTTAGAAAAATTAAAGAGAACTCAAAAGAATATGATGAAATGCCTAAGAATTTAAGGTGAGTTTTAAAGACTTCAAGATGAATTAAAAACCAACTTTTTTTAAATCCACTGAATTGACTACAATCGAGTGAATTTAGAAGAATTCAGGATCAATTAAATAAAAACTTTTAAAAATTAAAGAAAAATCTATTGAATTAGGTAAAATTGAATAAATTTGGAAGAATTCAAGTAAATAAAAAAATCTAAGAGAATTCCAAAGAATTTAAAAGAATTCAGGGTAAATTAATAAAAAGTTCACGGTGAATTCCAAAACGATAATGTGAAATCTCTTCAAATCTTTAAAACCCTACTAATTTATAACTAAAAAAGAATTCAAATGAATTGGAAACAATTTAAAAAATCGAAAAAAATCCATTGATTTCAGTAAAGTCTGAGTGAATTTAGAGGAATTGAAATGAGAAGAATTTGAAGAATTTAGAAGAATTCAGGATCAATTACATAAAAACTTTTAAAATTGAAAAAAAATCCATTGAATTAAGTAGAATCATATTAAATATACAATAAATTAATAAGTACTAATGTAAAGTGCAGAAAACATTATTTTGATGATTCAATGCGAATAAAATTCTCACAGAGAACCAATAATAATTCTACAAAGTTAATATTAAATTTTTAGTATTGACATATGTAAATATTGCAAACTGTGAAAATAGTAAATTTTATTTGAATTTTTTATTTATTGATATTTATAATGATTATTGAAATTAAAAATTAACGCTCGATTGAACTAAATTATAAAAATGTATGTATATTTGTCTAAAGCTAGAAAATAATTTATTTTGTTTTTTTCGAAACTTTAATAATCTACATTTTGTTTTGAATTTCCTCAAATAATTTTCAGTGAACTTTATTTTTTAAATGCTGCTAGAAATAAAAAAATTGCTTTTCAATCTTTCAAATCGTTTGTCGACAATTTTCGAAACCTTTCGAAGTGTTTTCCATTTTTTGCAATTTTATCTTAAAATTAATTTTCTTTAAATAAAATATCATTTAAATTTTCCTAGGAATCTGAACATAACTTTTGTATTCCCTTGAAATCTTTCAAAATTCTTGAAAACCTTCTTTTTCAAAATCTTCCAAAATCTACATTTTATTTTAAATTTATTGAAATCGCTACAAGTTTTGAATTATTTTTGAAATTTTTTCAAAACTTCTCAATATCTTTTCAAATAAGTAGAATTTTTTCTACATTTTTTTTTCAAAATTCTGCAAAATGAAAAAATTGCACTAAAATGTTCCAGAAACTTTTGTGACAATTTTGGAAATCTTTTGAAACGTTTGAAAATGTTTTTCAATTTTATCTTAAAATAAATTTTTCAAAATAAGATTTATTGCAGTATTCCCAAGAATCTTTAAAAGAACATTTTTTTATTCCCTTGAAAGCTTTCAAAAACCTTAAAAACCTTCTTTTTTTCGAAATTTTAAAGAATCCACATGTTGCTCTTACATTTCTTGAAATGGCTTCTAGTTTTAAATTATTCTGGAAGTTTTTTCAAAATTTTTAAATATCTTTCAAACTGGTTCGAATTTTTCATTATGTAATAAACTCAACCAAAAAAGATGAAATTTTCGACCAGAACCACCTAATTTTCAAAAAAAAAAAAGAAAAAAAATAGAATTATCAACCAGTCTAATTTAACAAAAAAAAGACAAATTGTTAACAAAATGCATTAGTTTTCAACTAAATAGTTGAATTTTCAACCAAATAATTGAAGTTTCTACCAACAAAAAAAATTGTAGTGATTGTAATAATTAAATAATTGTAATCAAAAAAAATTATTTTCAAGAAAAAAAACTAATTTTCAACAAAATAGTTGAATTGTCAACCAAAAGATGAATTTTCAACCAAGAAGCTTATAATTTTCTACTGAAAAAGGAAAATTTTCGACAAAATACATACATTTTTATCCAAATAGTTGAAGTTTCTACTGAAAAAAAATAATTTTTCAAATAAAAAATGGAATAGTTAAATTTTCAGTAGAAAAAAAAAATTTTCCAGAAAATTGTTCAATTTATAACTAAATTTCCAACTAAAATGATGAATCTTCAAGCAAAAAAAATTAATTTTAAACAAAATAGTTGAATTTTCTACCAAAAAAGATACGTTTTCGACAAAAAATAGAATAAATAAATTTTCAGTTGAAAAACTTTAATTTACAAGCACAAAAAAAACGAATTTTCAACAAAACAGTAAATTTTCAAACAAGTATATGAATTTTCAACAAAATGTATGAATCTTCAACCAAATAGTTGAATTTTCAACCAAAAAGATGAATTTTCAACTAAGAAGCTTAATTTTCTACGGAAAAAGAAAAATTTGCAACAAAATACATAAATTTTCATCCAAATAGTTGAAGTTTTTACTAAAAAAATCATTTTTTAAATAAAAAATGGAATAGTTAAATTTTCAGTGGAAAAAACAATTTTCCAGAAAATTGTTCAATTTATAACTAAATTTCCAACTAAAATGATAAATCTTCAACCAAAAAAATTATTTTTAAACAAAATAGTTCAATTTTCTACTAAAAAATATACATTTTCAACCAAAAATAGAATAGTTAAATTTTCAGTTAAAACCTTTAATTAGGGAAGTATAAGTTGATCTATTTAATCTATACAATTGTGTCTTGTATTTTTCTTGTATTGTATCTCAAAAGATTTTGATTTAATAAGAAATTTGCCAAGACTATTTATTTCTTAAGCCTTTTATGCAATCTTTTCGCATCCTAATAAGATCTACAAATCTTTCAGCAACCATTTTTTGACAGAGAGTGTAGTTTCCGTATTAATTATAAAGAAGGTGATAAAACCTGTATTTTCAGAGTGAAACTGCGTGATACGGAAAAATGTCAACCGGCAGAATTGTTCAAATCTAACAGGTCGACAAATTCAATTTTCCACTAAAACTAGGTATGCGAGGTAAGAGGAAAAATTAAAAGACAAAAATTGTTTATTCAAAAGGGATCTACAATTTTCTTGTTGGCCATTTTTTGATAAAACACGTAGTTTCCGTTTTAATGGAGAGTAACACTAATAAAATTACCAAATTCAAACTCATACAAAAGTGAGACAAGATACAGTAAAAAATTTGACGGCAACATTTTTTGGTCTAAAGCACACGTCCTGGAGCAAGTTGCTAAAATAATTACAATATACATTCACTATGATATAATTAAACATAATACAGAAATTTTTTGTTTTGCACAAGCTCTAATCGATTCTGAAGATTAAACACAAAATGGACTTTAATTGCTGTGATGTTTAGGCGTTGAACTTTCAAGCGCAACACGTTTCACCGCCAGGACGTGTATCTGCCAGTTCGTCGAACCGGAGGAATCCTGCATATATGTTGAATTCAAAATTTCGTTAATTTCTATAATCGGCGTATATTAAAACACAAGTGTATGAAATCTCAAATAATAAATTACTATATATTATAATAATAAGCAAAAAGAAATCCAACTTATCATTGGTCGCTGATGACGGAGTGGGGCATGACTTACTCGTTTTGTAATATAGGCTACAGGAATATTTAACTATTTAGTTGAAAATTCATGTTCAAAAGCTTTGTATAAAATCTACCATTCAGTTGTGTTTAATATTTTTAAGAAATAATTTTAAGATACGTTTCCTAACATATATTCTTATTTTCTCGGAATTTCACAAAAGATTTTGAACACCTGCAACCTATAAATCGCACAATGACAAGATATAAGACTTCATTTTTTACTATCTTACGGCTATTGAAGCCAAAAAAACCTTCTGATAAATTTTTCAGAAATAGAAATAGTAGAATATCACCATGAAAAGGTCCTCAAAAATGTTTCCACTCAAAGATGAAATGACAGGATACGAATTTTTTTCGTTGGAAATTGAAAATGATCACTGAAAACAAGTGAATGATCTTTTGTGAAACAAGTGACAATGCATTGATTTTAAGATCTTAGTAGGGTCACTCGTGAAAAACAAGAAGAAAAAAAGGGATTCTTAGTCGAGTTATTTTCGAAGTATTATTTTGTGAAAAGCGGAAGCACCTGCAGTGAATATTTAGTGACATACCAAAATGTAGACTAAATCAGTCCAGTTTTTTGTAGTCGTACCGGTTGAAGAGGTGTATCATGTGAAGACCATAAATTAGACCTGGTAGCATTGAAAATTACATACTATTCTATGGTTTGAAAACTCAGTAAAATCAGAACAAGTGTTTGAGGACCAAAAACACATAAAAAAAATTTTCCATGAAAAGTTCGACCACCTCGTAAACGGTGTCGATGCACAAGATTCAAAAGGTTGGTAGGTACCCCTTGCACATGAAGACTGTATTAAATCAGGTACTACTGACTCATTATCCTAAGAATTCATAGCTCTGTCACCGATGAGTAAGACGCAGTGGACGAGCTTCAAAAATTAAGGAGGCGTTGCAATACAAACTATGCACGTGGAGGGGTAAATATCCCTTCCCCTCAAATAGTCAGCCTCTAGAACTCTCGTCTCAGGTTTGGCTCAATCGCCTTGGTCGTCTCAGTTTTTGACATCTCCGGGAATTAAAGTTTTTAAAATGGTTCTCGTGGAAGAATTAATCCGCGCTTTAATCGAAATCAGTGGTGGTTTGACAGGTGAAGATTGCATGCGGTATATGCGGAATATTCTCCATACATGTAATTCGGACGAGATATTCCGCATAACCACGCAGTATAATCCACAGGAAACGATACAAAGTTGTAGAATTGTTCCAAGGAAATATTATTTGTATTTCGCACTAGACTATAAATAAAAACTAATAGCGCGCGTGGCTTACGTATCATTTTTCTAGTTTATTATGATAATGTTAAAATTGTTGGGTTTAGAAGTGTTGGTCAATAATTTCGTTTTTGGAGGCGCGCTGCAACATTGACAAGAGGTTTTCTCGTAGGTGGTTGCTTTATTCTGGATGTTCCTTTCATGATTTGATATATTTAATTAATAATACGAAACGACTTTCTTGTTCAAACGGAAAAATTGAATGCGTTTAAGTTGGACAGTCTTTTGTGTTCCCTGTAAAATTCAAGTTTTGCTACAAACGCCCTTATGCCAAAGGACCCATCATATGCCAATATATTGACCCTGTCAGCCTACACTGGGTGTATTACACCTGGAAGATATTTCCGGCTCGCTGTTTTTGCTGAAAAATTGTTTTAGATCTGTGAAAATATTTACAGTATGTTTGAATTCATCTTGTTAATTTTACAATATTTAGTTATGTGAGACTTTCAGCTACAGTTAAAAAATATTGATTCCGATATGTTAATTTGATCGGGAGATACTGGACTTTCAACTTCGCCCGGGCATAAACCACCCAGTGTAGGCTGAGTGGAAAATTTTGAAAGTGTAGGCTTTGAGGGTAAATATAAAACTGCATTTTGATATTTAAACTACAGTTTTAAATGTAAAAATACCAAATAGGTTTTTTTTCACCCATTTACTTCTTCACATTGTTGCTATTCCTGAACTATTGGACACTGACCTCGGTCGTTCTAGCTTCGAATTATATTTTCTATTTCTATTATTGGTAATTTGTAAGTTAACAATACTTAATTCATTGGTTATTTGTCAAAAAATGTTTTTATATGCATTTTAATATTAACTTTACATGACATCATATAAAGCTAATATATTTCTTGCATGTTAAAGTCATCTGAGACGCTGAGCACATCTCTATAATTGCAGATAGGATTGTGTAACGTATTATTGAATAAGAACTGAAATGTGAGATATCGGAATGGGGTTTTCAAAGGTCTTACTGTTTCAATGGTTAAATCTAGTAGTCTAGGAGTTTAGATCACATCTTCCTGAAGGAAGTCGGAATAAGAACTAAAACGTGAGATATCGGAATGGGAGTTTCAAAGGTCTTACTGTTTCAATGAATAAATCTAGCAGTCTAGGTGTTTAAATCATATCTTCCTCGGGGAAGTAGGGGTAAGAACAGAAATGTGAGATATCGGAATAGGTTTTTCAAATTTCTTACTGCTTCAATGGTTAAAAATAGTAGTCTAGGTGTTTAAACCACATCTTCCTCGGAGAAGTAGGGTTGAGAACTGAAGTGTGAGATTTCGGAATGGGTTTTTCACAGGTGTTACTGTTTCAATGGTTGAATCTAGTAGTCTAGGTGTTTAAATCACATCTACCTCGGGGAAGTAGGGTTGAGAACTGAAATGTGAGATATCGGAAAGGGGTTTTCAAAGGTCTTACTGTTTCAATGGTTAAATCTTGTTGTCTAGGTGTTTAAATTACATCCTTCTCGGGGAAGCAGGGCGAAGAACTGAAATGTGAGATACCGAAATAGCTTTTTCAAAGGTCTTACTGTTTCAATGGTTAAATCTAGTAGTCTAGGTCTTTAAATCACATCTTCCTCGGGGAAGTAGGGGTGAGAACTGAAATGTGAGATATCGGAATGAGTTTTTCAAATTTCTTACTTTTTCAATGGTTAAATATAATAGTCCAGGTGCTTAAATCACGTCTTCTGCGGGGAAGTAGGGTTAAGAACTGAATTGTGAGATATCGGAATGGGTTTTTCAAAGGTCTTACTTTTTCAATGTTTAAATCCAGTGGTCTAGGTGTTTGCATCACATCTTGCTCGGGAAGTAGGGTTAAGATCTGAAATGTGAGATATCGGAATGGGGTTTTCAAAGGTCTTACTGTTTCAGTGGTTAAATCTATTAGTCTAGTTGTTTAAATTACATCCTTCTCGGGGAAGTAGGGTTAAGAACTGAAATGTGAGATATCGGAATGGGGTTTTCAAAGGTGTCTGTCAGTATACGGATATTTAATACAGTCTTGGAAATGCGTGTCTCGTGATTATTATCAATGAAAATTTTTTTTGGCGATTTTAGATGAGGGAAATTTAAACGGGGTTCTTTAAATAAGGTAGGGTTAGTTCTTAAGGGTTGTTGGATATTTCGGTGTTTATAAGGATATTAAATACAGTCTCGGAAATGCGTGTCTTGTTTTTGTTATCAATGAAATTTTTTTTTGGCGATTTTAAATGAAGGAAATTTAATCGGGGTTCGTTAAATCAGGTAGGGGTAGTTCTTGTTGCTGGATATTTCTGTGGTCATAAGGATATTTAATATAGTCTTTGAAATGTGTGTCTTGTGATTATTACCGACGAAAATTTTTTTTTGCTATTTTAGAGGAGGAAAATTTAAACGGTGTTCGTTAAATGCGGTTGGGGTAGTTTTTGAGGTTGCTGGATATTTCTGTGGTTATAAGTATATTTAATACAGTCTTGGAAATGCGCGTCTTGTGATTATTATCGATGAAAGTTTTTTTGGCGATTTTAGATGAGGGAAATTTAAACGGTGTTCGACAAATGAGGTAGGGGTAGTTCTTAAGGGTTGTTGGATATTTCTGTGGTTATAGGGATATTTAATACAGTCTTGGAAACGCGTGTCTTGTGACTATTATCAATGAAAATTTTTTTGGCGATTTTAGATGAGGGAAATTTAAGCGGGGTTCGTTAAATCAGTTAGAGGTAGTTCTTGAGGGTTGCTGGATATTTCTGTGGTTGTAAGGATATTTAATACAGTCTCGGAAATGCGTGTCTTGTGATTATTATCAATGAAAACTTTTTTTTTTGATTTTAGATGAAGGAAATTTAAACGGTGTTCTTAAAATGAGGTAGGGGTAGTTCTTGAGGGTTGTTGGGTATTTCTGTGGTCATAAGGATATTTAATACAGTCTTGAATATGCGTGTCTTGTGATTACTATAAATGAAAATTTTTTTTTGCGATTTTAGATGAAGGAAATTTAAACAGGGTTCGTTAAATCAGGTAGAGGTAGTTCTTGAGGGTTGGAATTGATTTTACTACTTTGAATGGAAATAATTAATTAATTAATTAGGTAAAGGATTATTTTAATGGTTTTCACTTAGTTTTATAAGAATTTTCGAATATTTTTTTAATTAATTTATAGTGATTTGAATTTGAAATTGTTATTCTTTTTGAATTCGATGGAATACACGATTGATTTTAATAGTTGGAAGGAAGTTTCAAAGCTTTTTCTTCCTTTTATAAAAATCATTGGATTTTTAGGACTTTTTGAGAGGTTCCAGGGATTAATATAATGGTCTTCACTGAATTTCATAATAATGTTCGATTTATAGTGATTTGAATATGAAATAGATATTCTTTTTGAATTCGAGGGATTTCTGGATTGACGCTCATGGTTTGAAGGAAGTTTCAAATATTTTATTTCCTCTTATGAAAATCATGGCATTTTTAGAAATTTTTGACAGGTTCCAGGGATGAATTTAATGGTCTTCACTGAATTTTATAATAATTTTCGAACATTTTTCTAATTAAATTATAGTGATTTGGATTTGAAATTGTTATTCTTTTTGAATTCGAGGGATATCTCGATTGATTTTAATAGTTTGAAGGAAGTTTTAAAGATTTTGTTTCCTCTTACAAAAATCATGGCATTTTTAGGACACTGCGACAGGTTCCAGGGATTAATTTAATGGTTTTCACTGAATTTTATAATAATGTTCGAATATTTCTCTAATGAATTTATAGTGATTTGAATATGAAATTGTTATCATTTTTGAATGAGAGGGAATTATCGATTGATTTGAATGGTTTGAAGGAAGTTCCATAGCTTTTTTTTTCCTCTTATAAAAATATTGGAATTTTTAGGACTCTTTGACAGGTTCCGGTGATTAATTTAATGGTTTTCACTGAATTTTATAATAATATTCGAATATTTTTCAAATTAATTTACAGTGATTTGAATTTGAAATTATTATTCTTTTTGAACTCGAGGGAATTCTCGATTGATTTTAATGGTTTGAAGGAAGTTTCAAAGCTTTTTTTTCCTCTGATTAAAATAATGGCATTTTTAGGACACCGCACCGCAGTGGAGAGGCGGCGCACGCTCTCGCTTAAATGACGATATCTTGGGACCTATAAGAGTCTCCATGAATTTTTTTGTTTCGAAAAGAAAGGTGAATTCACAAGGAATCATTTTATCGATATTTTAAAAAAATTCAAAGGGGAGTAATTCACGAAAAATTCAATCAAATTTTTTTTTTCTTTTTTTTCGGGCAAAATTTCTTATTTTTTTTTTATTAATCGTATTATATTCTTAAAATATATTATTTTAACTCTAACGTGTCCAAATTTGATCAAAATCCAATCAGCGTTTCCAGAAATATTGATCATTCAAAAAAATGTAACTCTAAAATTCAACATGACGTAACTTCCGTAAGTTTGAAAATTTTCGAAAATCCTTCAGGGCTGAAATTTCTTTTGTATAGCATTACAATTTAACTAAGTTTTATTAAAATCGAACAACCACCTGCAGATCCTGATATTTCTGACGTGTACTGACACCAAAGTAAAAACAAGATTTTCTAAATGCTAAAGTGTGTCACATTTGTAAAAAAGATGTTAACAAAGATGATGTTAAACATCGCGATCACTGCCACTTCACAGGTAAGTACCGTGGTCCAGCACACGGTAGCTGCAACGTCAATTACAAAGACTCTAATGTAATTCCATTAGTTTTCCATAATTTATCTGGCTACGACTCACAGTTTTTCATTGAAGAGTTAGCCAAAAGTTTTGAGGGACATGTCTCCCTACTGTCAATTAATAAAGAAAAATATATCTCATTTACGAAAGATGTTCCAGATACTAAAGTCAAACTCAGATTTACCGATTCTTTCCGATTAATGCCTGGTAGTATAGAAAAATTAGCCGCATATCTCAATGACAGTGAAAAAACAATTATGAGAAAAATTGGCAAAAATGACAGTGAATTCAATCTGTTAACGAGAAAAAGTGTATTCCCATATGACTACATTGACAGTTGGCAAAAATTGGAAGAAGAGAGTTTACCTCCAAAAGAGGCATTCTATTCAAAATTAAATGATTGCCACATTTCCGATGAAGTATGGCGGACTTTTCTTCAAAATAAATGATGTTAAAAACTACACATTTCATATGGACAAAATATGAGGGATTTTTGATCAATTTATCCGTGGGCTGGTTTTAGTGAAAGAAAGTTTACTTTCTGCCAAAATACTCGAAGTATATTGCGAAAATTTGACTTTTGTTTATTGAATGATGAACATCATACCCATTTTCATGGCGGAGTTCTCCTCAAAATAAATTATGTTAAAAACTACACATTTCATATGGACAAAATGCGAGCTATTTTTGATCAATTTATACGTGATCTTGTTTTAGTGAAAGAAAGTTTAGTTTCTGCCAAAATACTCAAAGAATATTGCGAAAATTTGACTTTTGTTTATTGAGTGATGAACACTATATACACATTTTTATGGCGGACTTCTCTTCAAAATAAATTATGTTGAAAACTACACACTTTATATGAAGAAAAAGTGAGCTGTTTTTTATCAATATATCCGTGGGCTGGTTTTAGTAAAAGAAAGTTCACTTTCTGCCAAAATACTCCCAAAATATTGCGGTAATTGGACTTTTGTTCATTGAATGAGGAACAGTGTACCCATTTTCAAGGCGGACTTCACTTTAAAATAAATTATGTTAAAAACTACACATTTCATATGGAAAAAATGTGAGGGATTTTTGATCAATTTTTCCGGGGGCGTGTTTTAGAAAAAGAAAGTTTACTTTCTGCCAAAATACTCAAAGAATATAGCGAAAAATTGACTTTTGTTTATAGAATGATAAACATTATACGTATTTTTATAGCGGACTTCCCTTCAAAATAAATTATGCTAAGAACTACACATTTCATATGGACAATATATGAGCGATTTTTGATCAATTTATCCGTGGGCTGGTTTTAGTAAAAGAAAGTTTACTTTCTTTCAAAATACTCGGAGAATATTGCGAAAATTGGTCATTTGTTTATTGAATGATGAACATTATACCCATTTGTATGGCGGACTTTTCTTCAAAATAAATGATGTTAAAAACTACACATTTCATATGGACAAAATATGAGGGATTTTTGACTTGCATGTTAAAGTCATCTGAGACGCTGAGCACATCTCTATAATTGCAGATAGGATTGTGTAACGTATTATTGAATCCCTAAAGGTTTTAAAGTGATTATGTAGAGGAAAATATTTATACTTTTCTCTTTATTCAAAACTTTTTTTTTACCAACAAAGATATTTAATCCCATGACTCAATTGTTGACACATACGTTTTAAATAGAAAGAATCATTTGCATGCAATAAGATATAGTCAATAATGATGAATGAATTATTGTGATGGCGCGAAATTGCAGAATATGCTATCCTATAGTTATTATCTTAGTACCAAATATTTGTATTGCTCATGGAAACGTATTTAACTGTTTCAAACAAAGCAAAACTGGACGACAGCCAAATATTGATTAATTTATCTGCTGACGCAATAATTTTCTTATCATTAATGACTAATTTTTCAGTCTAAATTTACCATATTCAAAGTGAGAGGATACAATTATCTATAACTAGGATAAAAAGAGGATAAGTGTAAGT
Source organism: Andricus grossulariae (assembly GCA_011634705.1). Lineage (NCBI taxonomy): Eukaryota > Metazoa > Arthropoda > Insecta > Hymenoptera > Cynipidae > Andricus > Andricus grossulariae. The sequence goes on from JAABKJ010075445.1 coordinate 219,330,659, forward strand.
AAAAAATGATTTTCGATTCTTAAAATGCTTTTTCAGTGGATAAAACCAGAAGTGTTGGTCAAAAATGGCTGGTTGAGGAACCCGTCCTTTCTTCTTCAGGCCTTGGGAAGTATGCCAAAACTTAATCCAATCCGATAAGTTTTTCAAGCACTATCGTGCCTAACGAATACAGGGAGGCACACATTTCGACACAAAGGGCCAGGTTCATGAAAATTTTCTTTTTTTCCACTTAGCAGGTCTCAAAGCGTAGAGATTTGATGAAACCCGATTAAGTAAAACTCTACGTGAAACTTAATTATAACACAAAATACCTTCTCATTAGGATAAGAATGTAATAAATTTTTCATTTCTCAATATTGTCAGTAAGTAATGTATGTATTCTAAAAAATATTACATGAATAAGATAATTTGAAAACATACATGGTTGAATCACGAGGCCTTATCCAACAGCATACTGTGAACGCCTCTTTTTGAAAGGATTATTTTCCAGAACCAGATCCAGACCCTTGAAAATAATTCACAAGAAATTTACGATAACGCTCCTTTGCCAACCATCTCGTGATTCCTGACCATTTTTAGGAGAGGATCTTTTCCATTTGCAACTATGTAAGCTGTACTCAAAACAATTCGGTTATAAAGACACTGGAGATTCAGAAGTCCGCGCCCGCCTTGACGGCGTGAAATATATAATCGCGGAACTGACGAATTGATATGCAAGCTTCTATGTATATGAATGGTCTTACATGTGGTGACATCAAGGGCCTTAAGTTCGTTCTTCGTACATTGAACCACCCCAAACGAGTAGAGTGAACCGGGGCGGCAAGCATGCTAGTCGCAGATACCTTGTTCAACGCCGACAGATTGGATGACCAAATCTGTCTAATAACACTTATATCCACAAGCTCAGGGTCCTTGGGAACGCTAACAATTTTTCCTTTCTTCAGATGAATTTTGGCACATTTATTCAATCCAAAGTCCGTCCCAATCTCTCCTGTGTACTTCTCGACGATATTAATGGCAGTTTGAAGTTTACCTTTACCAGAGGCATAGATCTTCAGGTCATCCATATAAAATACATAAGTGACCTTATTCTCGCTCTGGTTAGTGTCACCACTATTGGTGTGTAGAAGAAAACTTCTTCCACCAGAAGTTCTTGATGCAATCTGGTCCAGCACCGGAGAAGTTCTTCGTGCCTCTAAATGCTTTTCTCACCTCTTCGGCAGTGATTGATGGACATTCCTTCTCAGATTTTATGAGGTTGTCGCTAAATGCCTTGAAGCGGATGATATTTTCAGTATCTTATTTCAACTTTAGCGTTTTCGGGGTCTTGTATACCTCTCTCCAAAAAGTCTCTACCCCATTGGGCTTGGGTGGATTTTTGACAGAAACAGGGTGCTCACTGAAGAGGCCAGATGGGTCCGCGAGAAACTTTTGATTCTCTCTGATCCATTTCTCCCTTTTCTGTATTCTCCTCCTTGCGTCAGATAACAGCCGTATTTTGTCAACAGTATGCTGCTTGATTGTCAGCAGCTTTGACTTGTTCAATGTGTGATTCAAGATCCTCAGTTCTTGGGCGAACTTTCGAAAATTAAATCTCCGACACTATTAAATTGCCGAATTGGAAAATTTCCGAAATATAAAATTCCCGAAATTATAAAATTGCCGATGTATAAAAATCCCGAATTGGAAAATTGAAAATACCCAAATAATCAAATTCCCGAACAGTTTATAGTATTACCGAATTGGAAAATTCCAGACAGAAAATATTCAAAGTAAAATATTCCCGAATTTAAACATAAAAAAAATTGTTTTTCAATAAATATTATTTATTTATTAAAAATACAATAATCAAATATTTTTATCAAAGAATATTCTTAATATTTAAATTTTTTAAATTATTGTTTGAATTTGATAGAACAATGATTGTATACAAATTGTATTTAAAAATAAAGTAAAAAACACGTGCGCTTCGAGAGAAAAAAAAATTTCTACCTAATTTGCTTCGAACCTAATAACATTTTTCAAACAAACTTTGCAGGATTCAATTCAGTGCTGATTTATATCGAAATTTATTATTATTATTTCTTTTAATTTAAACATTCTATTTTTGAGAACGTTTCTCGTATTAAAAAAAAAATACTATGCATATTTTCAAACAATTTTTGTCATCCAGAAATATATATTTTTTAATTATTGTTATTTAAAATTCAAACAATAATTTTTTTAAACTTTAAACATCAAATAAATTTCTTTGACAAGAGTATTTGATCATCTATTCGTTATAAATAAATAATATTTCATGAACAACAATTTGTCAAATTGTTTAAATTCAGGAATTTTCTAGTTCGGATATCTTATAATTCGGCAATTTTCTGTCGGGAATTTTCAAATTCGGTAATATTATATACTTTCGGGAATTTTATTATTTGTAAATTCAATTCGGGAAATTTATATTTCGGCACTTTTATAAATTCGGGAATTTTGCAATTCGCGAATTTCACATTTTCGGGAATTTTTTTTTTCGGGATTTTTCAGTCGTCTCTTCCGAAAAATTAAATTCCCGTAACTGTATTACAGAATTTGAAAATTCCCGACAGAAAATTTCCGAATTATACAATATCTCAACTAGAATATCCATATTATCACCAGAAATAGTATATTAGATACTTTGCGAAAGAAGGTAAATATAATCAGAAGATTAGAGAAACAATGATACGCAGACTCTCTGGTTATCCATATTACCAGTCCTTTATTAGCCACGGTGAAGCCAAAGCTTGACTGACCTAGAACAGGGCTAACCACTTGCGGCAAGTGTAAACTGATCCGACAAGTGCCTGACTGACGAAAAAAAATTTTTTTGGTTTAAAATAAACTACAGCCCACAAATATTGACAGATACGAACAACAACAAAATTGCAAGAATGCTCATAACATTTCTAAAAGGGATGTCGAGCCTGGTATTTATACATTTTAATTTTTTCATTAAGTATTAAGTAAAATATTTGTTAAAAGAATGGTTTCTACGATTTTCCATCATTTTACGTTTTTTTAAAGTTATATTGCGCGAAATTTAGATAAAAACAATATAATGATGAAAAAGTTTCTTCTTGAGATTATTGTCAGTATCATACACAAATTTAATGAACAAATGCATTAATCAGGCATTTGTAGACACAAAAAATTCGTTTCTCTGTATGTCAGACGCTTTAATTGTGATCTACATAAGTAATCTGCCTAAGATTGCCATGACGGTGTGAATATGTTTCTAGAACATCACTCTCGTTCTCGGGGGAGTTGTTTCGCCGTTCGGTCTCACGAACTGTAAAAAGACAATATCGCTGTATAAAGTTTAAAGACTAATTAGAACGAAAATTAGGAGAAATGACTTAAAGTTATTGATGTCTCAACTTATCATTGGCCGTTTATAATCTAGCAATCTCAGGGGGGCAGGAGTTCCCACTAAAACCTGCAGATAGTAGCAGGAGTTGGTGAAGGAGTAGGGCCAGAGGAAGTCACGTTACAAACTTAAATAACGTTTAGAATGTTTTGTTTAATGATTAATTCACAAGTTTGAAAATAGTTCTCATATTTCAAGACTTAAAACTCTTTTCCCTATTTCTCTCTTTCTGAAGCATTCTTCTTTCTTTAGAGGATTCAACTATCTTCTTAAAGGTCTTATCTTTAAAACGCCAATATCCCGAATCAGATGTCACTAGGCGATGAGCATGCTAACACCTGTGAAGGCATTGCCGGGCTTTTCGCAAAATATTTTGAATCGGTACATTCCGATCCTAGCACTAGTGAGTCCCTCTTCAATTTGGCAGAAACGATAGATTTCTCGAACTTAAAAATTAGCCGGGAAGAGATTAAACTCAAGTCACTTGAACTCGATGTAAACGAAGGTGCGGGATCACTTATGGTGCCGTTGCACATATTTTTTAACAAGTCTATTGCGGAAGGGTATTTCCCATCTGATTGGAAAAAAGGCACCATAGTTCCGATCTACAAAAATGGAAATCGGAATGACGTTGCCAACTATCGGCCCATAACTATTTTCAACGCGATCCCGAAGGTATTTGAAAGCATTGTACACGATAGATTGTACTAAGCTTCTGGTAATATCATTGCAGAGGAACAGCATGGTTTCATGAAGAGGAGATCCACAACTCCAAACCTTTGCGTTTACACGCACTATCTCGCAAACAAACTAGAGTCGGGAGATCAGGTGGACGCAGTTTATACAGATTTCTTTAACGCTTTCGACGAAGTCGATCACAACATTCTCGTGGCAAAGCTTCGAGAACTTGATGTCTCTGGAAAAATGTTTTCATAGTTAGCGAGCTATCTAAGTGATAGATTGCAGGCAGTTCATGTCGATAATAATTTCTCAGAAGCATTTCATGCAACCTTCGGAGTACCACCAGGGTGCGCGACCTGGGCCTCCTTTTTGACAAATCCATGTCATTTAACGACCTAGCGTCGAACGCGATAAATAAAGCTCTAAGATCTCTGGGCTTTGTCACGAGAAATGCTACTAAATTCAGGAATCCGCTAACCCTAAAAACTCTTTTTTTCTCACTGGTTAGGCCTCACCTCGAATACGCATCTGTAATCTGGTCGCCTTGTTATAGCATCTATAAAGTAAGACTTGAGCGAGTTCAGAATCGATTTTTGCGATTTACAGCAAGACAACTTGGAATGCCCATGGCAAGATTTGACCATGACTACAGTGATTCCAAATCTCTCACTGTGATCCACTGGATGTAATAAGATCTCTTAAGAATCTGTTGATATTTTCAAGATTCGTGCGCAACTTTTACATTGTTTAATTCATTTGTAGGAGCATGCTGTGAGATGTATGATTGTTTTTGAGTCACTCAATCACAAAGCCTCTTGAAATCTTGCAAATGTTACAAAATTATTTTGTAGAATTATAATTATATAATACATAGCTCTCACTTACTCACTCACTGACTCTCTCTCTCTCTCTCTGTCTAGCCTACACACACATGCTTCATACCTTTTTCTCACTTTATTATGAGTTTGCTTTTTTATAATATTAAATTAATTTAGTCTATAGCTATAAGTCTGCCATTATTTCGTTATTATGATTATTATTGTTTCAAAAATCCTTAATAAGAGTTTTATTTCACTACTCACTTTTATGTACTTAAGATTAAATATATCTACATTTCCCGCACTTGAATACAACTATAAGAACTTTATCACTTGTATGTATGTTTTTACTTTCTAACGTACTTATAAAAAAGAGCAATTAATTTTCCTATTAAAAAGCAGTTTTTATATTTCATAAATTGTAAGTTTTCGATTCATGTGAAAAATGATAGATGATATTTTCATTGGCAACTTCTTCGCCACCTTTCTTTTCTTCATCATAAGAAGGTGTTTCGTAGACTTTCTTGAAACTGCTTCCTCTTTATTTAAACCAAAGGCGTTTATGGTTAAACCAATAAGATGGTATCATAAATGTTAGTTTTAAAAGGAAAAACTTTGTTTCCGTTGTAATGTAATCAACATTCGCATTATTACAATATTCACCTAACTTCTCCAAATTGACGTAACAGCACTCGTTACAACACTTATTTGATGCTTCTTTGCTTTGGCTGGATTCATACTATTCTATGGTATATTCATCATTTTTATTTTTTACGAGTGATATAATAAGAGTAAAATATATTTTTTTAATGAGTTCCTTCTCCTTTTTTCATTCGCGGAAAGCAATATATGCATTTGCAGTCATAAAACAGAATTCTCCACTATTTCTTCTTTGGATTCCGTGTAATCCTCCTTGTCGTCTTTTAGTTCCCTTTTTGAATTCCGTAGAATTCTTGTCTCTTCCTTTTATTTTTCTTGAATTCCGTAGAATTCACTCTTGAATTTCCGGAGAAATTCTTTTCTCCGTTTCCAGTTCGTTTCCGAAGGTAGGGTCGTTTGATCTATTACTTGTCCCGTTGAAACTAGATCGAAAACACTTATCCTGGCAGGATCGCCAATTTGTTATGCGCTGATAACTTTTAGGATCAGGATCAACAATATTAACACGTAATATATTTATATACTCTTTATTTAAACAAGTTACGAGATGAATTACAAGCGAGGGATGGCAAAGAACTACACGAACTGACTAACTGACCCAAACGGTCGGGTTATATATAGCAGTACTTCTACAACCTTCTGTCTATGGAAAGTACAAGAAAGTGCATGCGCAATTAAAGGCGTACATTGTATCGATTAGTACAGTGTATTGATAAGTATGCATATATAGACACTTATAGGCAGGATACATAATATTATTTTTTCCATTAAAAGAAAGTCTACTCGTTCTATCTGAAAATTACCAATAACAAATTTGTAGACCATTTTTGGATGAACCACCAAAAATTATTGATGATAAATTTGAATGAGTTTTCAATCTTTTTCGGAAGAGCAAATTTTGTCTATTCATAATTTGCATAGCTTGTGCCGTTTGTCCAAAAATTTAATTTTTTAATTTTTAATGTTGTTTTTTAAGAAAAAAAAAACAGAAACTACGCATCCTATCAAAAAATGATTTATAGCAAATCTTTAGCTCCTTTTTGGGTTAACAACTCTTGTTAATTTATTTTTTCCTTTCCTTGCATACTTTGACCGCAAAATGGAATTTTTTATTATTGCCATAACTCTGACAATTTTCTCTTCATCGAAAAAAGTCGTGAGGATAAATTGGTTGAATTTTTGAGTACTGCTATATTGACATCAAAAGCGATTTTATTTTTTAATTATAAACCGGTAGTTACAACGAGCAATCTACAATTTCGTTTAATTTCGGCTCCGCTGTTGGCACAATTTAAATTTTAAAAAAGTTCTCCTAGAATACGTGTTACCTAAGCTACCTGGTGCACGACTTGGTGCACCCGGATAGTAGACTGATCATTGGTACTTATTTTGGCTATTGGAACAACACAAATTTTTCAATAGTTCTCGTAGAATACGTGCTAAACTTCCCGGTGCACAACCCGGTGCACCCGGATCGTCGACTGATCATTGGTTCTTATTTTGGCTGTGAGCAAGGTATAAATTTTAAACAAGTTCTCCTAGAATAACTTCTAAACTACCTGGTGCACGACTCGGTGCACTCGGGTCGTCGACTGATCATTGGTTCTTATTTCCGCTGTTAGCAATATTTAAATTTAAAAAAAGTTCGCCTAGAATACGTGCTACCTAAGCTACCTGGTGCACGACTTGGTCCACCCGGATCGTCGACTGATCATTGGTACTTATTTTGACTGTAGGCACTATATACATTTGAAAAAGTTTTCCAAGAATACGTGCTGAAGCACGTGGTGCACGACCTAGTGCACCTGGAACGTCGACTGGTTACTGGTACTTCTTTTGGCTGTTGGCACAATTGAAATTTTAAAAAAGTTTTCGTCGAATACGGTTTAAGCTACCTGGTGCACGGATCGATGCACCCGAATCGTCAACTGATCATTGTTACTTATTTCGGCTGTTGGCACAATTTAAGTTTTAAAAAGGTTCTCGTAGAATGCGTGCTAAACTTCCCGGTGCACGACCCGGTGCAACCGGATCGTCGATTGATCATTGGTTCTTATTTTGGCTCTAGACACAATATAAAGTTTAAAAAAGATCACCTAGAATACGTGCTAAACTTCCTGGTGCACGACTCGGTGCACCCGGGTCGTCGACTGATCATTGGTACATATTTCGGCTGTTACACAATATAAATTTTGAAAATGTTCTCGTAGAATACGTGCTAAACTTCCCGGTGCACCCGGATCTTCGACTAATCATTGGTTCTTATTTCCGCTGTTGGCACAATTTAAATTTTAAAAAAGTTCTCCTAGAATACGTGTTACCTCTGGCCTGTTTCCAGACGATTCCAATACCAAGTGTAATTTTATATTCGAGAAAGCTATTTTACTAAGACGATTTCCGCATCTAGGGGATAACCCTAAAGCGATGGCACAAAATTAATTTAAGATTCGCATTCAGCTCACCAAAATACATACAGATATCATACCTAATCTGTTTCCAGACGATTCCAACACCACGGGTAATTTCACTACCAAGAAAGCTGGTTTTCTAGAACAAGTTCCGCATCTTGGGGATAACCCTGACAGGATGATACAAAACTAATTTCATATTTGTATTCAGCACACGAAAATTCTTACTGATATCATATCTGACATGTTTCCAGACGATTCCAATACCAAGGGTAATTTGATACCCGAGAAAGCTGATTTTCTAGGAAAATTTCCGCACCTAGGTGATAACTCTGACGGGATGGTACAATAATAATTTCAGATTCGTATTCAGCGCATCAAAATACATACAGATATCATACCTGATATGTTTTCAGACAATCCTAATAACAAGGGTAATTTTATAGCCGAGAAAAGTGATTTTCTAGGACAATTTTCGCACCTAGGTGATAACTCTGATGGGAGGATACAAAACTAAATTCAGATTCGTATGCAGCGCACCAAAATGCATACAAATATAATACCTGATATGCATACAGACGATTTTAATACCCACGGTAATTTCATCTCTGAAAAAATTGATTTTCTAGGCCAATTTCCGCATTTAGAGTATAACTCTGACGGGATGGTACAAAAATAATTTCAGATTCGTATTCAGCACACCAAAATACATACAGATATCATACCTGACCCGTTTCCATACGATTTGAATACCAGGGGTAATTTCATACACGAGATAGCTGATTTTCTAGAACAACTTCCGCATCTAGGGGATAACTCTAAAGGGATAGTACAAAACTAATTTCAGATTCCTATTTAGCGCACCAAAATACATGAAGATACCATGCCTGGCCTGTTTCCAGACGATTCCAATACCAAGTGTAATTTTATATTCGAGAAAGCTATTTTACTAAGACGATTTCCGGCAAGTGCCGTGGCATATTTTTGGCACGCGGGTATGGCTTTAAGGTTACGAACCAGTGATAGTTTCGCACCTCCAAGGGCACCTATCACAAGGACAATTACTTGTACCGAATATTTTGGGTACAGTCGTTGCAGCCCCCTTTTAAGGTCTTGATACCTTCCCTCCTTGTCTTTCTCCTTGGCAGTGACGTTGTATTCGGAAGAAGCCGAGAATTCGATCACGAATTTAGTTCATTTCTCGAATTCTTGGAGAACAATGTCAGGCCTCGAGTGTGTAACGGAGACTGCTGCCTGATAATCGTAGTTCCAGAAAATTTGGCACTTCTCGTTTTGGACAATTGATTCTATCTCCCTTGGAGCATTCAACAGGGCAGGATCGCGGCCAACACCGTAAGAGCGAAAAAGATGGTTATAAAGAACTCTTAGGGCCGCATTGTGTCTGCAGATATACGTCGTTCCTGCATGGGTGGGCATCCCGATAGTATGTGTTCTAGGTTTTCAACGTGTGTATGACACGCTCTGAACCTATCGCTTGGAACTTCTTGACCTTAAATACAGTCACGGTATACTAACGTTAGAATGACACCGTGATGGCATTCAATACTGAAACAATCTGTACCTAAATTAAGGCCTGATGATGTGAGAAAAGCAAAAGCTTGCTACTTCGACAAGGACAGGTTTTCTACATTCATATGGAAATTTCCGTGCATTTTCTTGTCGAATAGCTCTTGATGGAATTTTTTAAATCCTGCTTTCTTAACTTCGGCTTTCAGAAGTGAAGCATCTAGATGGAGTAATGCGCTTCCTCACTTTTGACGTTAAAATTCAGGCCAAGGGTCTCAGCTGCCTGCCCCGCGGCTTTGTAAAGGAACGCTCCTTTGTCAACCATATCGCGATTCCTGACCATTTTCAGGAGAGGATCTTTTCCATTTGCAACGATGTAAGCTGTCAATCACACACTGAACACGGGACTCATTCTGTCTTGCCCATCCAATCTTCTTGTTCAGTTGATGCAAGCGTCTTTTGGTCTTTTGATCCATCGTCGGTTTGCGGTGGCTTTGTCATAGGCCCTTCAGTTCTATTCGAAAGGAATAGAAACCGAAACCGAAATATATATATATATATATGGTGGTTGTTATATATATACGGTGGTTGTTAACCTTTAGTTTTTAACTATATATATTTTATAGGAAAGAACACCGATATATGAAGGATGCGATTTAAGAAAGGAGGAAAGTCGTCTTCTTATTTTAGCTCACGCTCTTCGCCACAAATTATCGGATACTGATTTAGATGGTCAGATCCGCTTAATAGATTGCCATCTTCCGTTCATGGCACATGGTACTAAGTATCGTTTTTTAAAGCCTTTTCCCGAAACAAATTTAATAACACATTAGTTGTGCGCAAAATGCGAGATTATCTTAAATTTTGAAAACTTGATTCGCGCAGAATGCAGTCAGTGTGAAACTGAATACTTTAAATTAAGTTTAAAAAGAGATAGGCACTCCTTTTTGTACTTACCGCTTGAACCACAGTTGATAGAATTAATCAACAGTAAACATTATTTAGAGTTTAGAAAAGAATGTGAAGAAGACGATTTTGTGAATGGACAAGTATATTGTCGATTACGTGAAGAAAATATAATTTCTGATCACGATATAACGATTCAGTAGTTTACTGACGGCATCAAACTATTTAATTCATCGTTACCATCACTCTGGCCAATTCTTGTCATGATTAATGAAATGCCTTATCGTTTGCGAAAACAAAATATGCTGCTTTGTGGCTTGTGGTTTAATGACAAAAAACCACCTATGAACATTTTTCTTCGTCCATTTTTCGACGAACTTGTTCGTTTACATCATCACGGATTTCTATCAACAACATTCTTAGATAAGGAACCCATAAGAATCAAAGTACACACTCTTCTCTCCCCAGTAGATTCATCTGCACGCCTGGCGATACAAAATATAAGACAATATAACGGAAAATTCGGTTGCTCCTATTGCCTTCACGAAGGAGAAATTGTGCCTTTAGGGAGGGGACATGCTCGCGTTTACTGTGGAGATATGAAAAAATTACGAACACTAGAGCAACACACCAGATCTGATGCCAGGCTTTATGCTCCAGGGTACTACGTATATGTTGCCTAAAAAACCAGACGCTCAAAATCCATATGATTTTCGACCGAGAGCCTGTCTTCCAACAATATATAAATGCCTCACAGCTATCATAGCAGATAAGGTATATTTTCACTGTGACGAGAATGACATCCTTACTGAAGAACAAAAAGGATGTTGTAAAAACTCGCGAGGCAGTAAAGATCTAGTCACTATAGACGCTGTTGCCATGACACAAGCTCGTAAACAGCAAAGAAACTTGCACATGGCATACCTTGACTGCAAGCAAGCGTTCCCACAGGACTATTTGCTTGAAGCCTTGAAAATATACAAAATTTGCCCACGCATCATTGACTTCCTAAGGCGTGCGATGATGCTTTGAGGTACAAGAATCAAGTATTTTGATCATAGACAATCAAAGACATAGAGGGGTAGGGGAATTCTAGATGTCAGGAAACTGTGTGAGTCACAAGTTATACAGTTTCTAGACTATTTTAACAGCAAGCGAGATGTTACAATTTACAACACCATCTGTAAAGCTGATCTTGACTACACGTCCTTGAATTTGTCCTCAGAGGAGGCCTTGAGTAACAGGGCAGAAACAATAGAGGAATTAGTAATGCAATGGAGACAGAAAACCATCCACGGCGAGCACCACAAAACATCAGATAAACATGAAGTGGATAGTGAGGCATCCAATATTTGGCTGAGAAAGGGCGTCCTGTATCCAGAAACGAAGGAATTCTTTATTGCGATGCAGGACAGGGTTGTCAGCCCCAGAAATGATCGCAAACACTTGCTACATCAAGAGGTGGTGGACCGGTGCCTATTATGTGGATATACGAACGAATCCATCGAGCACATTATTGATGGTCGTCGCGTAATGGCTCAAAGAGAATATACGCACAGGCATAATGATATGGCTGGAATTATAAATCAACAGCTTGCCCGAAACCTAGGACTCTTAACAGAATGGATGCCTTTCTATAGATACATTCCAATGCCCGTTTTAGAAAACGAAGATTACACTATTCAAAACTAGAATATTCTACCGCGTGTAGTAAAAGTTTAGTTTCATTCAACTTACAAAATTATTTATTATAATTAATTAATATAAAATTTTACAAATTTAAATTAAAAATGTTATGAATTAATTTTTATAATTAAAACTTGAAGCTGAAACATTTTTAAACATGTAAAAAATTTCAAAACCAGAGACACAAGACTGCGATCTGCGAAGTTAAATTTTTTAACTTGAACAATTGGAAGACAAACGTTAAAAATTTAGCAACTAGAATTTCATATCTATATTGAAGTATCGCTGTGAATGGATTTCAAACGATCTGAACATATCTGATTTTGTGAATAAATTTTTTAGTGGCTAAATATAGCATATATTATAAAAAGATTGTTCCTTCTTTTCTACATATATAAAAAGAAATGTTTAATATTCATCCTATTTTTCCCCTTTTTCGTGAAAAAATTACCCTATTTTTCCATTTTTTGAGCTCCTTTTTTGCGTTATGATTCCTGTAATATAGAAATCTGTATTTCTAATATGTTTTTAAAATTTGTATATGAAACAAATTAAATTTTTTAGAGAGCGGACCAGAGTTAGATTTATGTTATTTATTCATTATTATATTATATTATATGTTATAATATAATATAATATATTTTCTTTTCTTAGCCCAAAGCAAGTTTTATGTAGGCAAGTTTTGTAGAAGAATTTTCTTCTTCTGTTTGCTTTTTGTGAGTCAAAAAAAGGAGAGTCATGTCAGTCTTATGCTTTTTAAGACAGTTAAAGTCAAGGAAATTTAGGGAACTAAGCTCTCAGTTCCGTTTGTCGCAAAAAAAATCCCTCTTTTTATTAACGAAATTCACCTTATTCAGAGTTTGCTTCATAATTTTTTTCTTCAAAACGTCCCATACTGATAGTTGCAAAGTGTGAGCGCCGCATCGCACACAGGTTAAAATGCAACCTTTGCCATCAACAATTGCCTCAAGATTTACAAATTCATGCTGGCATTCTTCAGGATGCTCTTCGCTATTCTCTTGTAACAAATAATCTTCTTCGGTCTGCTTGCTGCGATAGTGCTGCTCTGAGACGCGGATACGTATGCTAGACTAACTTCTTTGTAATTAGTAATTAAACAAAAAAATTTCACAATTATAAATGTTTTGGACCAAAGCCGCCTTCCTAAGAGCCTTCTAATTAGCGTGCTAAAATTTCAAAACGATATTTCATTCCGTGTGGACGTAAGTTTACAATGAAAAATTGAGGACTAGCTTGGTCACGTGACCCACTCGTCACATGGCCTTAAGTGTAAGTATATTACGTATCCTGTACTATTTTCTCTGATTTTTTTCACATTTAGATCGTTGCATTGTGGGACCGAATGGCGAAAAGCTGGCCAAAAGTATAAACCGTACATAAAATGGGCCAAATTATGTTACTCGGGGGCTTTTGGGGTCGCTGATTACGAATCCGATGTCAAAAATTTAGAAAACAAAATGACGGATCCAATATGGCGGATCAGTATGCTAAATAAATTTTTGATTTTTTTCAAAATTAGTGTAAGGGGGCTTTCAAGGTCACGGATTACGAATCCGATGTGAAAAAAATGGCGGATTCAATATGGCAGACGAGCAGGCGAAATGAACTTTGAGTTCTGTTCAAGATTGGTATAAGGGCGTTTTTGAGGTCGCTGATTACAAATCCGATGTCTAACATTCAAATAAGAGAATGCCGGATTCAATATGGCACACAAGGGTGCTAAATGAACTTATTTATCTTTTCAAAATTTGTTTAAAAGGGGTTTTCAGGTCACTGATTACGAATTTGATGTAAAAAAAAAACAATAAAAATATAGCCGATCCAATTTGTTGGACTAGCATGATAAATTAATTTATATTTCTTTGTAAAATTGATATAAGGTTCTCTTCATAGATCAATGTATTATTGGGTTTTAGAAATTTCGCATTATGAATCGCAGGCTTCGTTCAAAAGAGCTTGATGCTATTGCCAAAGATTTGTTTCTTGAGCCAAAGGAAGAGAACGAAAACTTCTCAAGTGATAGTGAGTTTTCGGAAGGAGAAATCGAGCGACAATCCGAAGACAGTGCTAATTTGAATTTCGCGCGCTCAGACTCTATGGACATTGTGAAGGATTCAATTCATGAAAACAAATCAATTTAAAAAAGGAATCATTTGCACATGTGCAGTATGAATTTTCAGTCATAATAGTAAGTTACTCATTAAGGTTATTTGAAAATTAATAAAAAAAAACTATAAACTAAATAGAATAACTTATAACTAATTAAACCAACATAAAAATAATTAGATTGTGCCGAAACTAATTAAACCAAGATAAAACTTATTAAATTGAGTTTGAAATAAATAAACCAAGACAAAACTAATTAAATTATGTGAAAATAATCAAACTAAGATAAAACTAATTAAGGCAAAAATAATTAACAACTTCAATAATTAAATAATAAATTAATTAATTTATCGAATTATTCTAACAGGATAGGGAACTAAGAATGAATACACATAGTTTTATTCGTTTATTTTAAATTTTTATTCAACACCAATTATAAACTATTTTTAATACATCACATTCATTATAAAAAATCTTAAGCTAGATTTATAAAAGTATTCACTAATATATTACATGTTTTTGACGCAATTTATTAGTAATTGCTTGCTACTCATGGGTTTGTAGTGAATGGTTACTATTAATACGAAATTGCAAATCATATACAAGATCGTTTGGATCCGTACGAAGCAATATACAACGTTCAAGATAGGATAGCTCCTCCTCCTCATTCTCCTCCTCCTGCTCCTCCTCCTCATTCTCCTCCTCCTCCTCCTGCTCCTCCTCCTCAATCTCCTCAATCTCCTCTTCATTAATCTTCTTTTTTTCCATCTCTTGTTCATCTATCTCTTTATCCATCTTATTATCATGTAGCTTATCTTCTTTATTCTCTTCACTATCTATCTCATGCTTTTCCGTAACAATTTCCTCCTTGTCTTTCACCACATGTTTATCTATATGCGTATTATTTTTCTTCATAACTTTGACATTCTGCTAATATTTTTCGCTTGAAGCGTCTTCATTGAGAGTCTTAAAACTTAAATTCTTTTTCACATTGAAAGTTAAATCATATTTATGAAAGGAGAGAACCTCGTGAATGTTAACGAAAATGGAAAAAAGTGAATTTCGTGTGCTGATTAAGCATTATTTTTTCGTAAAAAACCATCACTTAAACCAACTTATCAAACAGCCCTCGTATCTTAAAAAAGGGGGATATTAGGTAATTTTTTTCAGGAAAAAGGCGGAAAATAGGGAAATGATTCAAAATTTATTTTTATAAAGCAAAAAAGTAACAAGCTTTTTATAAGAAACGTAATATTTTTAAATAATGTTAAATTATTTATATACTCATATCTACATTAGTATATATAGTTAAAAGTTTTTCATAAGGACAACCGCAGTATTTCGCCGGGAGCAGGTGCTAATCTTAAAAATTGCACCCCCTCCCAGCGAAATCGCGGTAAATTTTCAGTTGTAATCGCGTCTCACGACCGTCAGATGGGTGGCCACAGTCTGCGGCGAATTCAATACGCTGATCCGGCAAAAGTCTCGTGCACCCTGAGGACGCGGAGCGACCCAAGGACAACCGCCTTCTGCATTTTCTCCGCAAGTGAAACCTTAGCACCTCCAAGAGCGCCGATGATCAGGACGATTAGCTTGACAGAATATTTCGGGTATAACCGTCGCAACTCCCTTATATGGTCTTTATACCTCTCTTTCTTTTCATTCTCCTTGGCTATGACGTTTTTGTCAGCTGGTGCCGAAATTCCGATAACGAACATGGTTCGTTACTTGAAGTTAAGAAGAACTATGCCAGGCCTCAAGTGCGCAACAGAAACTATTGTCGAGAATATGAAGTTTCAGTATATGCAGCACTTCTCATTTTCGACAATTGATTCTATTTCCTATATATATATATATATAAAATAAGGTTGAATAACCATCGCAGGGTCCCACTGGGAGCAACTGCCATCTAAAAATGACACCGGCTCCCAGAGCATGCAGTCGCGCCATGTAACCTTTTCGTTCAGGGGCCATACTGGCATCGTAGCACTCCAGCAGGTCGTCCCTGAGTCGATCCGTCCACTTAAAAGTAACGAGATTCTGCTGGTCAATCACATTGACTCTTTTTCATGCTTATTTTGCATAAAATTATTCATGATAAAATAGATTTCTTTTCGATCTTAATTTAAAAAATATATCTTTACGTTGGGGAAACCAGTATGAGGTGGATACCTGTACGAACTGAATACAGTCGGACCTCGATTCTACGAACTTTTCGGGGGGAGTGGTTCAGGTTACCGAGGTCGCTCGGAGGGGAAGTGAAGTAGCGCAGTAGACATGCACGCACCAATGCGTAATGGCGCGTTTTTTGAATCTCTGCGCACGTACCATCTGCACAAACGTCAAAAATAATTAGGGCGACTAGTGGTGGGGGCACCAGATGAGGGAAAGTTCAAGATATCGAGGTTCATAGAATCGAGGTCCCACTGTAATGGGGAAAAGTGAATTAGTTTTAAAGCAAAAGTTCTGTAGTATTTTATTGTGAATAGAAACATAAAAAAAAAATTTTATAAGCAGCCCTTTCACTACTTATTTGCTACTTTTGAATTAAAGAATGGAAGTATAAGTTTTTGAAGTAGCGATGAAACTGTCTGATGATTAATTCTCATAATTTTCATCGGAAATATAAATTACGTGTTTTTATTATATGTGTGATTCGGTACGCGGTGAATATTTTTTTACTTTTAGGTTGCGAGCACAAACAAGTAAATGCTATCAACCAAACAACTATTAAATAACAAAGTGTATCGTCGTCCCGAAATTCAGGATTAGTCAATTATTTTTCAGAAAGTTGGCTAGTCGTCCCGAATTTTCAGCAGAACTGTTCCATCCCCTCTTCCAACTCTCCTAATTTTTCGGGAGGAGTAGACGCAACCATTAAATAAATAAGCAAGCTCATGTCATTTACCAGCATAACCAAATAAAATTAATCATAGTTTTCTTATTCTTTGGACTGAGTTACACCGGCGAGCCTACAGCAGGATGGCTTAGAATAAGCTAGCTTAAATATGGACCGAGTTACACCGACGAGCCTATTGGGAATTTAAACTTGCAATGCGAGACCTGACGGTCACCAAGCGAACTAACCAATATGGCTGCCGCTGGGCTACTGATCATAGAATTCGATTATTCAGAAAATTTGTCATTGCCGAAAATCCCCGCGAACGAGCAATTTTACAAACGCTTGCTTTGACTTCATGTTTTCAATGTCAACTTTTTAGAAGGAAAATTCAAAATGGTGGCCAGCACTGTTTGTAACTTTCTCTTGCACGTTATTGAAATAGATCTCGCGTTAAATTGCTACAACAAAATATTTTTATTTTCGGATAGTTGTGGCGAACAAAACAAGAATTATCTTTTTTTTTCATTTATGTGTCTTCGATCCAACAGTTTCCAACTCGAAATTAAACATTTGTTCCCTGTCAAAGTGAATTCCTGTTGTAAGTGCGACCGCAATGTTGTCCGTGTGAAGAGATAAAAAGTAATAAGCAAGTAGTCGAAACACCTATCGAATATATCGAAATGATCAGGTCAGCGAAAAATCTGGAATTTATCATAATTGATGATATGGACACAATGAAAGATTTTAAAATCGCGTTCGTAAAAGTAGAAAAGCTGGATCTGAAAGGTTTTCAAATACGAAACACGGTCAAAACAGTGTACAGTCCGAACGTATGAGTTGAAGTTTGCGTAAAGTATGACGGTACTCCAAAAAGTTTTAACTTCAAATGACATGTCAATTTGACAGGCTACTCGAGTGTCGTAAACCGAAATACATCGAAATCGTCAAAGAAAAACTGAAAGATGTAAAATGTTTGTTAAAGTATTTCAGTCAGTCTGGAAAGGATTCTTACGAAAAATTCTTTCAAGAAATATTTGTAAGCGAAAGATGAGAAAGACTGAAATGAAGCAGAGTAAAATGGGAATAATCGAGTATTTTCAAGTAGCATAAATATGAAATATAATAAATGTTCATTTTTGCCTGTCTACACGCGCAACTCCTGGTTTTTCCGAATAATAATGAAATGGATATAATTCTTTCACGATGATTCATTATAATAAATTTAAATTTAAAGCTTTTTGGGTTTCATTCGTCCTATTGTGTTATCAGATCTTTTGTAAACTAGTACATCCAAGAAAGGCAATTTTCCGTTTTGTTAGTAAGGCCTACTAATTTAAATAGTGAAACTCACTCATTTTAATAGTAAGGACTACTATTTTAAATAGTAAAACTTAATAATTGTTATAGTGAAGATTACTTATTTAAGTAGTGAGACCAACTAGCTTATTTGTAAGACTAACAAATTTAATAGCAAGACTTACTAATTAAAGTGGTAAGGCTTACTACCTGAAAATAGTATGTACCATCGAAAGTTGTCGCGACAAGTAAAGTAGTAAGGACAACTACTACCAATCTTGCTAATAAAAGTAGTAGCCCCAACCAGTTCAATAGCAGAAGCATATATTACTAACTGCAGTAGTTGGCCTTGCTACTTTATTAGTTGTCCCAACCAACTCTTTTTAGTTAAACACGTATTTAACATAGGAAATGAGACGTTTATGTATATTTTATTAATGATCGTTTTATATACGGTCTCGAAAAAACCCCATTAGTGAAAAAACGTGTTTCTCGAGTTTTTGCAGCTCGTTTTGATTTTATTGCGTTGCATTTTAATGACAATTGTTTATAATACATAGAATACTAATTTCTACTGCTAATTCGATATCTACGTAAATTGTCGTGGCAATTAATTATTGTTTCCAGCAATTTTCTCTTCGAATTGGAAGTCGCGGTTTTTCACAAAAAATTACACTTCTTATCCAATTTTTAATTACAGTGAGGTAACCGTTCCGTAATGTTGACAAAAATAATTCTTTAAACAATTTACTATTATTGTTACAAATATTCTCTGAATAATCCTAAATGCTACATATCGCGGTTTTCTCTCAAATTTGCCAATTTTTTTCCACTTTTTACTTGCAGTGAGGTAACATTTAATTCAAATTAGCAAATAGAATTTTTTCAAAAAATTATGATACTTTATGTCAATCTTCTTCTTTATTATTATTATTAGATAGTTGCAGTTTCTTCTTAACTTTTTAACTTCTTGTCTACTTTGCAATTACAGCAAAGTAATAATTAATTGAAGTTGACAAGAATAATTTTTCCAACAATTTATCACTATTGTAAATAACATGATATTCGCTTATATGTCAACAAATATTTTTAGAACAATTTAGGAACAGGTTTACAGAGTAACATTGTTCTGTAATAGTGCCGTAACATATATGTAACAGAGTTACGATGGAATTTTGTTCTGTAATCAATCCATAACAATTCCATTACGGTGTTACAACGTTTTTGCATTTATTGTAACAATTCCGTTACACTGTTACAACGATATGTGACAAAAAATGTTTTTTGTATTATTGCTGTACTTACTTTATATTTTAAATAATCCAATTTCACGCACGGTCCCCTACACATATAATCGGACGCTTAAATCTATTGAAAAATCGCACTCGCTGGGGATTCGAACCCTACCTAAACTACCTAACTCGTATGCACCTAGCTGATGCCTTAGCCAATTGCGCTATGGAACCGCTTGAATGTTTGTGACAAAATCTCGGCTATGCTTTTTTGCTGAAAAAGCCAAGGTCATCTCAGAAATATATTCATTATATTTTTAGTTAAGGCATACTATGACAAGATGGGTTAAAAAAATTGTAAGGTGCAAAGTGTATAACCGTTAGGCATTCCAAAAATGTACCAAACGGAATCCAATGTTGAGTCAGCCATATGAAAGCATACAATAAAAAAAAAATTTGTTCAAAAATTTCAAACCGTTAGCCGCCATATTGGATGAGTTAGAGGGGGTAACGTCCATTTTAGTTTTTTTCTCTGTTCCTATCGTTAGAAAAAATCTGAAAATATTCACAGTACTTTTTTCAGTCATTCTCAACGTGCATGATTTTTTCGAAAGAAATTTGGCCGGAAATTCAAGTTCGAAGAAAATTTCGAAATTTTCTTTTCTATTTTTTCGTGTGATGAAACTCTAGCTATTTCAGTTTTTTATCATAGAATAGACACCCAAAGAGCTATTATTGTAAATTTTTTCATATTTTTAAATTTAGGGGATCTTAGTGTAGAAAATTAAAAACTGTAATTTTCACATATTTCAACTCCTGAGGCCCATTGATACCTGAATATATTCATATAATACAGTTATATAAGTGTATTTATACATTATTAGATATTTTTTAGACTGAAAGTTATTATTTTTAGTGGTAATGTTGATACACTGCAATTGGCTTTTCTATATGCAGGGTGCTTCAAACCATCCTTGCCACTCTGCAATAGTAAATTTTAGATTATAAAATAAACGGAAGAGTTGTTAATAAATTTTCCTTTCATATAAATCTCTGTAACAATTTCAGATCTTTGCAGGTATGAAAATGGAATGTGCGTTATTTTCAATAATTTTCACGTATGAATTATGTGGAAAGCATTTAATATTTATAAAGTAGATCGTTATATCTTGTAGTCTTAAGAATTAAGAATATTCTCTCCCTTTTCAGTTCTGATCTTTTTTTAAATAAAAAATTCAGAAAATGCAACAATTTTTTACATAATAATTGCAACTTTGTTTACCGTATTGGTATAAAATATAGGAAATGTATTTTTGTTTTGGTTTTGGTAAAAGTATATATTTTTCTATTTAGGGGTCGTGTATAAATTACGTGAAGAAGTTAATTACGTCACAATGATTATCTATCCGAAAATCCCCTAATGGAGCCTTATACCCTGTCTAATTTTTTCCCTTACATTAACAATAAAAGAATTGTAAGAATATCCCTCACTGTTGGAGAACATTCTTCTCTCTACGTGTAGGTTAATTAACATCAATTTTCTCGAATAAATACGTCCAAGTTATACAAATAATATCAAAATTAATTAGTTTGTCATTTAATATAATAAGATTTTGATATTGTTATACTTTTAATAAACCCGGGGGCGGTGGTCACCGGGTTTCACGAAATGGGAATGTTCAGATTCACAAAGTTAATTTTTTAAATATAGGCTTCTGTATAATAACAAGACAGATTCTATTTACAAATATTGTGTCCTAAAACTAGTTCTGGAATAAAAATTGAAAACTAAAAAAACATTTTTTTCTTATAATATTCAACAAGTGATTGAAACATAATTCATCACAACTCGTCCAAACATTATTGAAACTGTTTGAAATTGAGTACACATACAAAGTATACTCGGCGAATGCCTGCAAAATGATAAAAAGTTGAATATGAAAATTATTCAGCTTTATTACAAGTCTCTACGATTATTAGAAGCCGAAAATGAGACTTTGTTCATTATTGTTTGTAGTACAAAGAGTTGTTATTGGATTTTGAAGTATCTGACGCTAATTTTTTAATGAGGCTTTACATTATCCATGTACAAATTTGCAGAAGATTTGATTAACAATTGCTAAAGGTACAGCACGTCCAAGTATGTATATTCTAAAATGCGTATTAACTTGTTAAATATAAACATTAGAATAAAATTTTCTTTATGAAAGTTGAAGTAGGCCCAAAAAGGAGTAAATATCTTTGTAAATAGGTTTTCTAGCCGAACATATGTTTGAACTTTCGAAAAACCTAAAATTACAACAGGACTATTGCATTATTTAAAAAATAATTAAAACTCGAATCCCATTTGTCGGGGGTGGGGAGGCACCCTACTTTTTCGTAATCAGCACAACATTTTGCACAATATTCAGTAAAAAAAATCTGATTGACCTGGAACGGCACACAGGATTACACCCAGCTTCTAGAGTATGCCTAAAAGTCACTTACCTGGAGAGAGCGATATTTACGATTTGGCACGAAGGCTATAAACCTTTTCGAGTATTTCCGAACGTCTCTCTGTGCGAACTTGTGCTTAAAGCCCATTTAAGATTCATATCTTAAATAGTGGAAGTACAATATAAATTTTTCTGTGTAATAGTTTTATATCAAAGCATTATATTTGCGTTCTCGAGCAGTAGCATTGTACATGCCGTGGGACCTGGTCAATAGAACCGAATATAATTAGATTAAACGATCTTTCGATCATTTCTGAGATATTTATATTTCAGCGTAGCATTACATTTGCGTTTTCGAACAATAACATCGGCTCCCAGTAGGACCGCGGTAAATCCCATTCATGGCCACGTCTCACAACCGTGAGATGGGTAGTATATATATATTCGGTTTTGATTCCTCAGGAATCGAGCCTAAGAGCCTATGACAAAGCCACCGAACGCGTCCTCGGGTTGCGGATAGAGGGTCCCTGTACCAAGGGTTTCTGCTCAATTAAGCAGATCTCGATTTGATGGCCTACCTCGAGTCCTTCTGTCAGCTGTTCCCCCTTCCTTCTCTCCCGACCCCAAATTCCCTGGCGTAGTAAACTGCGCCTCGCCATCATTGGTACTATCTCCGGCATCACACTTACCCCTCCCTGTTTCGCCAACCTCCGTGGGATCATCAGCATCGGGGTTGTTTTCTACCTGCTGCTGCCTTCTGCTGGACCCCACTGGGCTCCTCATTACAAACATGCTGGCCTAATGCCTACCTTACCGATCTGTTGTCCTCTATCTTCCCTCTCTCTTTACCGTCCACGGCAACTAACCTCCAAATTAGCACTTTCAACTTCCCTCTTAACCCTCTCAACCTTACAAAAAAGCTCCCCCACACTAGCACACACCCTTCACTACACTCACCTCCCTTACCACCTTTCACCTCCTTTCACCTCAATTCCTTTAACAGAATGAGAAATTAAGATGTAAAAATTTTAATAATTGTTGGCTACTTGTTTGTGTTTGTTTTTACATAAACTATGGGTAAGATGGAAAAATGTGCAAAAGAAACGTTATGCGTGTTAACTTAATCTAAATAATTTTTAAAAAGAACCTGCAAAAAACCATAAACAATGCCTAAAAATCGATTTTTATAATATGCTTGGTTTGCATTTTTGGCACAACTAACAGGCAGACAACAAATTTGATAGAATACGAATTGTGGACTTCAATAACATTTGATAGTTCTAAATACAATTTGCTTAAAATGTGGACCATTTTAGGAGATACGGCATGATTCATGAAAAAATGTTAAATAACCAATATCTCTCAGAATTAACATAATTTTGCAAAAGCACTTCATACCGTCGGATTCAGGAGAACAATCTGCACAATATCCATTTAAAAAATTCGGGAACCTATTTTCGCGGAACAGACGGTTCCCGGCTTACGGACTAAAATTTTATTATGTATATATATATATTTTAATAGTTAACAACCACCGCAGGGTCCCACTGGGAGTAACTGTCATCTAAAAAAAATGACATCGGCTCCCAGTAGGACCGCTTTTTAGAAAAACCTGTTCAAATTAATGAAAAATGCTGTCTACGGTAAGACAATGGAGAATGTGCGTAAACATGTAGCTGTTGAAACTCGTGACAAAGTGGGAGGGTAGGTATGGAGTAGAAGCCCTCATATCTAGACCTAATTTCTACAGCGAAGCATTCTTCCATGAAGATCTAGTGGCTGTGGAACTTAGAAAGACTGAGATTTTGATGAACAAACCCATCTATGTTGGGCTTATTGTGCTGGACATTTCGAAAACCTTGATCTGTGGCTTCCATTATGGCTGTATGCTTACCAAATACGGTGACAAATTTAAACTGCTATACACTGACACTGACAGCTTAGTTTATGAAGTTGAGCGTCCCGATATTTACATGGATATGAAACGAGATATCAACAAGTTTGACACATCCGATTATCCTGTAAATAACGTTTACCGTAAACCTCAAGGCAACAAAAAAGTTGTGGGCCTCATGAAAGATGAGTGCAGTGGACAGGTCATTACTGAATTTGTTGGCCTGAGGATTAAGATGTACAGCATCCGCGTAAATGGCCAATATTTTGTAAAGAAAGCCAAAGGCATAAAAGCTGGTGTTGTATAGAAATCTATCAACTTTTATGACTACGTTGACTGTTTGAGAAATGTTGCGATTCAAGCTAGAACGCAGTATATCATTAGATCGCGTCTTCATTAAGTTGATACGGATATGAATGAATGAACAATTATATATGTTTAAGTTTTTCAATTAATCTTAGGAGTCCAGCCAACGAATGTATGAGTTTCAGATCGTCCATGCATAGAAACTCTCAGAAAAAAAAACGTTGCCCGAGTAGATCTTGAATAGTGGTCAAATAAAAAAAAAGTTCAAGTATAAATTGAAAACTTGAAACATAAAGTTTGTATAAAATCGTATGTATAAAACCGTGAGATGAGAGGTCGACCATATACATACACACACACACACACACACACATATATATATATATAAAAAACTAAAGGTTAACAACCACCGCAGGGTCCCACTGGGAGTAACTGTCATCTAAAAAAATGTAAAATGGAATTATCTGAGCGATTATCATGAATGTATATGAAATTTAATAAACACGTAGTACCTAAAAAGCGATTTTATATGCTTGAGATATTAATTTTAATATACATTGGTATTTTAAATTTATTACTATTTTTAACAGTGTTCATTAAGAAATTTCTTGTCCTTATATGAAGTTACGGTCATAAATTAATAAGGAGCATCATTATTTGATTTTATTAATCAAAATTATACCGTTTCTACACAGTTATTATAAATTTATAAGGAGAGAGAAAAAGATTATTCATAATAAACTCGCGTAATTGTTGTATGCTTAATAAAGCGGTCTAGAAAACATCCTAATTTGTTTCTTCTAAAATGGCTCGATCTCCTGAAAACTGTTCCTTTTCGTGTCAAAATGTCCCCTGATTATTGGCAGAATCAAAAAAATAATAATTTAGGTATCTCCTAATCTCTAAATCCTTTAATCCCTTTATACCTAAATGTATATATTTTCAATCAAGTAAAAATTCAGGGGACATTTTGACACCAAAAGGAACAATTTGTAGGGCAGCTATTTTAGGGAAAAAATAAAGCCTTTTTGGACCACGCTTTATTTATTCCTATTTGTTTACCACAAGATTGTTATGGCAGAATCAATCGAGGGCTTCCAAAGAATGTTGAATAAACTTAATACAAGCATGGAGAACATGGGTCTCAAAATTAACGTAAATAAAATAAAGGTCATGGTGTTCGAAGGAAAAAGTGAGAAAAGAGTGTGCAACATTGTCCTAAATGATGAGACATTAGAATAAGTTGACAAGTACGTATATCTGGGTAGCCTATTCAATAGCGACGGAAAAATAGATGAGAAGTTAGATAGGCGCATAAATAAAGGTAAGAAGATTATCGGTAGAGCAGGGTCCATTCTCATAAATAAAAACAGATCAAAAAAAGCTAAAATGATCATACATGATTCTATATTTGTACTGACTGTACTATACGGTAGCGAGACATGGACATGTCAAGAAAAGGACAAGAGTAAAATTAACGCGATTAGCATGAAACCTAATTTTTATTATTATATAAGTTTTACAAAATTGAAAAAAATGAATGATACATAGAATAATGGCAGTAATTACCAATCTTTCAGTTTTTGAGAAATTTGATAACAAATTTGTAAGTTGTCTATTTGCTCGGAAATTATTGCCTTTTATAATCTATAGTAATCCATTCGCCACCAAGATTTCAATAAGCATTGAGGAATGCAGTGAATTTTTTTCATGAAAAATCAATTTTTTATTTTTATCATAAATGATGCACGTTATTACGAAAAAGTGAAATGTATTTTAATATAACTTTTTTATATATGAACATCTTTGTGTGCACATTTTTATCGTATCTGTTGTCGCTTACGTAAAAATAATTAGATTCTTTTATTATAAGAAGAAAATTATCCTGCGGATAGAACTTTCTGTTTTTAATTTTTTTTAGAATAATTTTTGTTTGCTTTTCGCATTATGTACTCAACAAAAAACAATTCTCCCTGATATATTCTGCGACTGCAGGGGAGAGTGGGGCATGGTGTCTCGCTTTGACTTAAATACCCTATAAATTATGATTGAAATGTGATTTTGATGTGTGTATTTTTAAGGTGAAGCTTACATTACAAGGGAACATATGTTATTACTCCAAACAGCTTTTTAATTTCTTCATTATTTGATATTTCATTAATTGAAGGATGTTGCATATCAGTCAGCGTAATCCATATATTGGGGTACGGAGACCGTCATATCACTGCCGTTTATTTAAACAATATGAATATTGTAAAATAAAAACTATATAATATAATATTTCTGGAAAGTGTAACGTAACGAAAAAAAAGTTACTCCAGACATTTTCAACACTAATTTAATGTTTTATTATCAATCAAAATAGAGTATGTGGCGAAAGCAGTTATAACCTCTTACTCCCTGCTGAAATACATGGGCACGCCGCGGCTGCGGCGCGGCGTCATGTCCCATATGTGACGGCCCAAGATGTAATTAATTTTAATACATTTAAAACGTTTATAGAAACAAATCATGATACCAGAAGTTTAATCAAATACTTTACCTATCCTTGTAGACTTGATCAGATTTTTATTCACTCCCACTTATCTGAATGTAATGGAATTCTTTTGAATTTGAACAATTTTGTTTCGTTCACTTGAATTATTTTGAATTCACCCTACTTTTTTTATTCATTTTGAATTCATATGAACTTAATGGAATTTTCTGAATTGATTCTTATTTTACTGAAATAGATGGTGTTTAGAAAGTAAAAACCTTTTATTACGACTTGATCTAGAGAAAACCCTATGGTTGAAGTAGTAATGAATCTTTTTCCCTTTTCTCACACCATTGTTGTTTCTTGAACGTTAAATCAAAAGAGTATTTCATCGGCTGCAGTACAAAATTGGAGAACCAACATTTTTCTTGAAAATGGGTTTATTTTCTGAAAAAAATTTAAAAATTAAATACGCATTTTCGTAAAAGAATTTTCTTGACATATCATTTTTTGATACAATAATTAGAAGAAATGTTTTAAAAATATTAGTTACAATTTATTACAATTTCAACGTAATAATAGTTTCTTCAAACTTTTAGCAT
This sequence comes from Andricus grossulariae, assembly GCA_011634705.1. Taxonomy (NCBI): domain Eukaryota; kingdom Metazoa; phylum Arthropoda; class Insecta; order Hymenoptera; family Cynipidae; genus Andricus; species Andricus grossulariae. The sequence goes on from JAABKJ010075445.1 coordinate 219,357,952, forward strand.
TTATACATCTTGCCATATTTATCATTTAGTGACAGAAAAAATATAATTTTTTTTCAGATTTTTAGCCAAAAAATGTACGTCACAATGTAATATCGCGATCTTCGATGTTGATATTCTCCAAACAGAATAGATTTTCTTTAACCGTTTTTTATTCTCATTAAACATCCTTATATCTCAGGAGTAAGTTTTCATTTTTGAAAAAAATTGAATTTTTCAATCTAATTTTGTGGTATTTCTGTGACTTCTTTAGCCATGTAATGAGTCCGAGAAAAATTACTTTCATATTGAAAGAATTCCAGGCTTCAATTTTTTACTATTTTTCTAAATTTATGCCACCATTGAAACTATTTTCCATTTATAAAATGTGTGCGAGATCTGTACCAGGTATAATTATATTGATTTCCTTTCCATTTTTAGCAACAGGTAAAACGAAAACTGAAATATCCCTCGGAAGCTGCTAAGCAGCACGAAAACCAAAAGATTTTCATGAAGCATTTAAAGTTGATAAATTCTAGAACTCTTATGTTAAAGATATCGCGTGGTTCAAATATTGTATTTTCAAATATCGTATATTTAATAAGAAAAGGGGGAAAAGGGTAAGTTTTTGGAGAATAGGGAAAAAAAGGGAATTTCATGCAAAAAGGGGAAACTAAGAAAAAATGGGGAGACTGTGCACCCTGGAATTACATTTTCAGTTAAAGAAAAAAAAAACTAATTTTCAACAAAATAGTTACATTTTCAAACTAAAAAAAAAAGTAGCAACTAAAATAATGAATGTTTAAAAAGAAATGAATTTTTACACAATTAACTGAATTTTCAACCGAAAATATGTTTTTTCTACCAAAAAGATGAAGTTTCAACTAAAATGTGGGTGCAATTGCAAAAAAATGTGATTAATTTTCTGCCAAAAAAGACGAAATTTCAACAAAATACCTTTTTTATTTCTCTAGAATTTGAAATTTTAGTATTTACTGTTAGGTCCTTCGGCCCCTTTTTGACAAATGGCTTCAACTAATAAACAAATCTCAAGCTTCCATGAAAGCTTGGGTGCTTTCTGTTATTTACTTCCAGTTCATGTTCTAATGAAAACATTGTCAACTATATTACTACAATAAATTAAAATCTTAATGTGGAAATTGATCTATAAACAATAAATTTGTATAAAAACCATAAAACTGACATAAAAAACTGTACAAATTCTAATACCAAACATAACCCTAAAACAGTGTTGTGAATAAAATGTATGTTTAATTGAGTATAAAAAAGTACTTACGTTACTATTTTATTAACTAATCAGTCCGATGCATAATTATATACATTGATATTACTTTATTGTGGCATTTTCCTAATATAAAGCCATTTTATCAGACTTTTTAAGTTTTGTTCGTTGAGCTTGAGTGTTGAGAACGTTGAGAACATTTGTTTGGAATTTCAGCGCATGCGCGCAAGAACGGTACTCTGTTTTTCTGGGGATGGCTCTCCTATAAACGCCTGTAGAATAAATGTGTCATGAGATTTGAAGACGGCCGAGTGGCGGCGCTGGCTGTACTTTTAGGCCGACAATTATAACGCCGAATTTCTCGATTAATACTTTGTCAACCCCGGTAATACTCGAAGTCAATTCAGGATCTTCAAAGAATCTTTGAGCAGTATTGCCATTATTGGATGTTCCAGTCCCATGTTGTGGAGCATCCATGATCAGGCCCATTTTCTCCCAAAATTCTTTTTGAATTCTCCTCTTCGCATCGCTCATTTTCTGTTTTTCATCGGCTAACTTCGCTACCTATTTGCAGAATTCTATGCGCTACGCAATGTGAAGAATACATTCCATGAAGTGTATCCAAGCATGTAGTGTGGAAAGACCAAAAGAGAAGTTTTTGATTTTCACAGACAAGAGTTCGATTTTTTCCAACTTGTTCATCATGGAGGGCTTTGCGGAGCATATTTAAAATGAAGATGATGATAGTGTTTCAGTAAGCGCTTGGCATACCTTTCCGTCAACCATGGACATTATCATTTTATGTGTGAATTTGCAAAGATTCCGACTTCGACCGAAATTAATTGTTCCAAATCGCCAAACATCTACCAGTTTCCGTGTCTATCATCTCAAATGCTAGCGATACCATCGAAAAAATCAGCTTGCATCAGATTTACTAGGATCAGTGAAAAACTGGTTGTATGGATTATGACCAGATGTCCCATCACATCTATATTTTGGAGTAAAAGACATTGAATGATTAGGGGCCGGTTCCACCAACCTCGGTTAAATCATTCGTTAACTGACGGCCGGTTAAAGTTGACGCCATATTTAACCGTTGATCATCCTATTGTGCGTTCCATCACATTTTTCGTGGGCGCGGTTAGCTAACCAGATAGTCGTTTCGAAGTAACTCCTATTTTACTTTAAATCATTCGTGTGATTGGCTACCCGGCGGTAGAGTGGAAAGCAAAGCAATATGTCCGTGCGCGCCAAATCCAGTTAAGGTCCGCGCCACGCTCGTGTCTACATAACCTAAAAAAAGTGAATCTTGGTGTACGTTCTGTTCGTGATATATTCATGTGATATTCGTCTTATCTGTGCTAAAATGGCAGAAAAAAAGTGAGATCGCCGAATTATTAACCCTACAGTACAGTCGCTAATGACCCTGGCAGTTGATGCGACTATAAACATTCAAATAATAAAAAAAAAATCCTTTTTCCAATTCTGTATTTGTCATATTTTGCAAACTCCTTGTTCCAAATCAAAACTTTTTTGAACTTAAAAATTCCTTTTTTAGCAAATAAACATTTGTCAGAATTTGAAACTTCCCTCTTCAAAATTAAGAAAAAGAGCCTTACAATATTTCTGAATTATACAAGAAAATATTTTAAATAAATTTAATTCTGACCTGGAACAGGGAATTTTCGGCAATAAATGTAATTCTCACGTGGAACAAGGAATATGCGTAAAAAATTATAATTTAGACTTTAGGACAGAGAATTTTCGTACAGTAGTATTACTTGACTTGGAACAGATTTTTTTTTGCGTAGAACTCGAATTCTGGATAATAATTTCAATTTTGATTTAGAAAAAGGAAATTTGAATAAAAATCCCTGTTTAAAATCAGAATTATAATTCTTTTACAAAAGTCACTGTTTCAAATCCGAATTGTAATTCTTGTTGCCAAAAATTATCTGATCCAACTCAGAGTTATAATTCTTTTCAAAAATTCCCTACTCTAAATGAGAAATATTTCATTATTTTAAAATGTGTATGAATCTCTTTAAATTTTTAAAAATCGTTTGAAATCATTCAAGTCTTTTGAACCTGGAAAATACTACCTATCCAGAGATCCTCAAGGGTTAGTTGTCTTATAGCGAACTCAAATTTTTATTGATTAAGGTTTTTATTGAATTTAATTCGTTGGAATTAAGCCGAATTAATCGAGATATCGCTTGGAAAGTGTTAGATTTGTTTTTCTCATAATGAATGCGATGCGAATTCGCATTAAAAATGTATAACCTGGGGTATCGACATATCGTTGAGAGGAACCGCGAGCCCGAAAGATAGGATGTGCTCAGTCAAGCGTGACAAACAGCTCGAGGGCCGCACTCTCAGCGCGTTAGGGGGCTTCCATTAACCACGAGGCCAAATTTTGACCACTTTTTGACCCCCCCCCCACCCTTTTTTTTAAATTTGATTAATGAATTAGAAAATAAATAACTATATACATAACTAAACCTTCCAAATAATAATTATTATTATATCATTAAGCCGTTTCCCTTTCGGGGTAGACGTGAATCGCTCGGTTGGACAGTAGTAATGTGTGGATGGGTATATAGGTTTCGGGTCGATAGGTATATAGGAGTAAGGTATAATCTTGTTGTAACGTCATTCTCACCAAAATTTCTGTTACTGTGAGGGGGGGGGGGTGGATAGAAGGAAACCGAGATTCGCAATTGTTTGATGTTTTATGCTGAGAAGGTTACCAGTCTTCAGCAGCGTTGTATTAGATAAGAGTTCATAGGTTCCCATCTGCTAAATTCCCGGTCAACTTCTAGGTATGGAGCCAAAAACTCTTTTTTTTCAAATTGATTTATTTTAGAAGAGTTATTTTAGTGAACAAGGAGCAAAAAGCATTCTGAGATAAAAAGCAAATTTTACAATTCCAGTTTTTGAATTTTCAGCCAAATTGAGAGGATAAAGTGTTTTAACGTAGTTTAATTTCTGGCATAAAGAGATTATGATCCCCCCCCCGCTCCTCCCAGCGATACGAAAGATGGTTGAATTTCAAAAGTTTATAATTATTATCAACAATAATAGTAGTGACTTATCTTGATATTTCACTGGGATTCCGACTTTGTCTTTAAAGTTGATTCTCAATTTTTGATTGGGAATTTATGAAATAAAGAAAGGAATTTAAACAGTGCGTTTACGGAAAAATATTGGAAAAAAAATAATCGCGCAAACAAAATGGACCGGTGAACTGACTGGGCGGTTAGTGCTTTACTTTCCGAAAGCGCGTGATTCGATTGATGAGAAAAATATTCGAACCTTATTATAAAATTCAGTGAAAACCATTAAAGTTATCCCTTTCTTGATTCATTAATTAATTCCATTGCGAGTACTAAAATCAATTGACAAATCTAAATTGGTATAATCTACTCATCTGGCAAAGTAGACTCCAACATTTTCTATTTTCTTTCCGTTTTTCAGGTTACACTGTTACAAATTATATATATATATATATAATTTATGTAACGCAGGTATGATTTACGCGTTTTATCAGCGCCTTTTTAGCTCTGAAAGTAGCCGTTTACACGACAGGTAGAGCGACAGCGAATGCTCATGTGCGGGGTAAAATTATTATCATAATTATTGTACTCGGCAAATGCGCATTTGCTCTCGCCTGTGTACAATTATGGCCACGTCAACCTACCCTTAAATTTCAGACGTGATGAACTTGTAAATCATATCATTTTTTTACATAAAATGTGAAAAATGATTCGATCGGGTATTACCAGCAAGAGGAGGCCCCATGAGATTGGCGACGCCCTGAACCAGTAACAGGAGTCCATAGGCATTAGTGAATCTTTCCAGGGTGATAACTTCCACGAGGATAATACTAGTAAGACTGTAGTTTGCGGCGATGAAGAGTCCGAAGGCACCAGAAACTGCACAGAGTGCAGGGTAGTTGTTGACCACCAAAGGGATCATTGCTGTCACTGCACCACATAAAGACATACAAATTGCATACACCAAAGATGCATTCACCCATGCTCGATCCCCGGCCCAGCCTAGGAATATCTGAAAAAAAAATTAGTCGTCAAACGTGGAACAAAATTCTATATAATCAGGGTGGCCGCAAAACTTGATTTTCAAAATTCCCGGACTTTTCCCTGATTTTCCATGATCATTAATATTTAAAAAATATTTTATTAAAGATTTCTATGCGAGCCTATTTCTTAGACACTTGTTTTTCAATTTTCGTATTTCTAATCTTGAGAATTACATTTTAAATACACTCAATTTGAGTTACACCTTTTTTCTAAAGATTTAAATGGTTGGATGAATCTCTTTAAATTCGTAACTTTTGAAAAGTATCTGGTAAAGCGCTGTTAATAAAAGATGAACCTCAGTAATTGTGACCCGCATGATTGTGACTTTGACCGAAATACCGATACTCTCGATTGATTACACCGGCTCACAAAAAAAAACACTTTTCTGTTCTACAGATGCGACACATATATTCCCATGTATTTTGACCCGCTGAGCATGAATCATTTTCGCTGGGAGCGCCGTCTACAATTAGTTCCTCGAACTATACCCCGTGCCGCATCTAGGCTTATAATATCTTTGCCTGGCAACGTGACTGGTGCACGGGGTAGCCCGTAATCAAGGGGGGGCAGAGCGTTAGAGAATGCCAACACAATCAAAGCGAAGTGGCGGCTCAGTCCCGCCCCCAACCGATTGTGGGTTCCCCCCATCGACATATATAGAAATGGACTGATAACGCTGTGGGGAGAACGGAAATGGGCTTTAGAGAGAGAGAAAACAATTCAGAGGTAGACTTTTTCTATTCCAGAACTGTCCTATGCACGGTCCTGTGCTTCATCAAGGTCCACCCATCGAAAATGCTCTCGACCAATCAGCTTTATTTAGAAAGAGACAGGTCTACCTCTCAAATGTTTTCTCTTTCCCTAAAGCCCATTTCCGTGCTCCTCATAGCGTTATCGGTCCATTTCTTTTTGTCGATGGTTCCCCCGCACGCTTCTTGCTTCTTACGCTAGGTCACTCTAATTCGTACGTCCACGTATCGCCACGTATTCAGCAGCGCCACCTAGGGTTGTAAAGTTTCATGAAACTTTGACCAAATGAAAAGTTTCATGAAACTTTGGAAACGTTTCCAAGTTTCGAACATTAGGGCGGGAAAATTCAAAATATAAAAAATACTATTAAGTATTAAATATAAACATTTAATACTATCCTGTGTGTTTCAAAGCAAATCGTTTCAACTAATTTAAATAAATAAATCACGTTTTAATCTTTAATAACATGTAATTGTTGCAATATTTTGTTTTAAAAATTTGAAAATTGATTTCAATAAAATGAAAATAGATGTTGTATTTAATACATATTTAGTTTGTAGAATGTTTCATTTTTAAATCGATTTCATTAAAAATGTAAAAACTTTGAATAGAAATTAATAAAATAACATCCTGATATTTCATTAAACTAAATCAATATTTTAACCAAATATTTGATATAGAAATACATATTTGCATAAGAAAGATCAGCTAAATCAGGATTAGGAGTACACGTTTCTGTACTTAGTTTTGCACACGATTGAAACCCGAAAAAGCTTTAAATTTAAATTTATCATCATGAATCATCGTGAAAGTATTAAACATACATTCATGTTACAATTTCTTCCGTTCAGAATTGCGCATTTTTTAATTTACCGGTAGGTTTTCTTCTGATACGGGTCCTAAGTGGTGGAAGCATCTCAAATTCAATAAATCATAAACAAAATAAAAAATAACAATAATTGCCATACTAGCACATCTTTTCAGTTTTATATTACGAAACGAATACGAAACGAACACGATCGGTACTATAGGGTTCATGGTTTTTCTTTGAGGAAAGGTTATAGTTTTCATGATAATTTATTGCTGAGTCTTCATAAAATAGTGATAGCATGAATCTTTAATTCATTTGTTTCAACATTATGCGATTTTCTAGCTTTTTATAACTAGACAAGCGTGACTGACTAATTAAAGGTAGTTCCTCCTCTATGCTTTTGGTAGGTCATCAAATTACTGTACTAGTATCACGCCTTGTGACGTATTATAACTATATTATTTATACTTATATTATAATTAATTCCTATATTTATACTTATAATTTATATTAATATTCATGATAGAAGAGGATTGTATTCTTATAAAAATGCAAAAAACTCGTGCATATTCACTTTTATGCATCATGATAAAACCAGTCGTCTGAACTCCGCAGTACTAACCATGCAGTTTGGATATCTTGACTTTTCTATTCACCACTAAAATACAATGAGTTCTCGCCTTAAAATCTCCGAACGTATCTCATTAAAATCAGTCACAAAACATTAAAGAGGCTGGCACAATAACCAGCTTCTTGGACTCGAAAGCGACACCCCCGTGTACTACATCTTCAGATACAGACACCTGGATATAAATTGATTACAATTGTTACGTCCCCTCACCGACAAGTTTTTGGTTGTGAACACAATGAAATCTAACTATATAAACCCAGGATCAGAATTATAAAATCAGTCTATCTCCAAATTTCAAATCGGGCGGAAGCTCTGCTCAAAAGTACATCGGAAAGTTAGTCGATCTACAACGCGGTATCATTCACATCGATTACCTTCAGAAGGGTAAAACGATCAACGGCCAATATTATTCAGAGCTTTTGGACATATTCGATATTGATTTGAAGCAAAAATGACCGCATTTGTCGACGAAAAAAGTGCTGTTCCATCAGGACATTTCAAGGGTGCACACGTGTGTAGTCACGATGACAAAAATACATTAATTGGGCTACGAACTGCTACCTCATCCAGCATATTCTCGAGATTTAGCCCCCAGCGACTATTTCCTGTTTCCAAACCTGGAGAAATGGCTGGGCGGTAAGAGACTTGGGTCGAATGAAGAGGTCATTACCGAAAGAAACGCCTATTTTGAGGGCCTTGAGAAAACCTATTATTTTGAAGGTATAAAAATATTGGAAAAACGCTGGAGTACATTTATCGAGCTTAAAGGAGATCATGTTGAGAAGTAAGACGCTCATTTGCCGAAAAAAAATCTCTTAGTCGAAAAGTCACTGACTTATCAAACAGCCTTCGTATATTGCAATACTCCTGATGAGCATTGAGTTTTCTAATTGCGTCTATTTTAGATTCTGCAAAAATAATTGAATCATCCGCGTAAATGAGCACAATAATGTCCGTGTCACCCATGATTCTGCGATCCACAAGACCTTTTCTTCTAAAGAAAATCTCGATATCCGAGGTTAAGAGGTTAAACATGATTGGGCTCAAAACTCTCCCTGTAGAACTCCCTCAGTGACCGGCAATTCCTCCGAGAACTCATTCCCCACGTTAATGCATGTTGAGGCTCTTTCATACAGACTTTTTAAGATTCTAATTATTTTCAAGCTCACCCCAATATCAAATAGTTTGGCCAGATGTGAGAGTGATTAACCGATGGAAAAGCTCTTGAAAAATCCCCCACAATGGCATAGATATGTCTATTCTTTTTTTGTAAGTAAATTTGCAAAACAGATGCCAAGGGGAAAATATTATCAATACAGCTCCTACCACGGCGAAAGTCTGCTTGGGCTTCCGGAATAATGTGACACAACGACTCCCATTTTTCCAATCTAGCCAACACATATATATATATACACATGCACATATATATACATATACATACATACATACACGTACATATATACATATAGATATTCTACTTGAAGCATAATTCTTGAAATATAAATGCAATAGTCGATTTTTTAGAAGAATTATTTTAGTAAACAAAGGGCAAAACGCATTCTGAAACAAAAGTCAGATTTTTCAATCTCAATTTTTGAATTTTCAGTTAAATTGAATGGACAAAGTGTTTTAACGTAGTTTAATTTCTGGCGTAGAAAGTGTGTAACCCCACCGCCCCCCGACACGGAAGGTAGTTGAATATAAAAAATTTATAATTATTATTAACAATAATAGGAGAGACTTCTTGATATTTCACTGGGTTTTCGCCTTTGTCTTGGAGCTTCTTCTTAATTTTTGATAGGGAATTTATAAAAAGAAAGGAAGGAATTTAAACAGTGCGTTTACGAGAAAATATTTGAGCAATAATCGCGCAAACAAAATGGACCGGTTTACTGGGCAGTTTGTATTTTATTTTCCGAAAGCGAGTGGTTCGACCTCTCTCTAAGAAGCAACATTTTAGACTGGCGACAGGAAATTGTTTATCTACTATGCCAAGTGACCATATCTGCCCGTTGGAGAATACAAAAAAAAGGTATCGAAACTCCTTAAAATTCTTCGAAGTCCTTTCGGCCATTGCATCTTCTGGAGAATACGTTAAAATTATTTCAAATATCTCAAAGACCCGAAAATTCCCTCAAATTTGAAAATATTCCAATCTAATTGAAAAGCTTTCTGAAATACTGTGAAATCCCTAATGAAGTATCATAAAATGCCATGAAAATTTCATGAAATCTGAGATTTAAAAACGGCCTGAAATCTCCTTAAAGTCTTGAAATTGTCTCAAATCATTGCAGTTAATTAAAAAGCTTCATACAATATTTTAAACAGAGAGAATCCCCCCCCCCTCCATCAAAAAAAAGAAAACATTAAAATTGTGAAAGATGAAATTGGGAATATATATATATATATATACACATACATACATATCCATACACATGCATATAAACCTTTGTCTTCAAAGTTGATTCTTAATTTTTGATTGGGAATTTATAAAAGAAAGAAAGGAATTTAAACAGTGCGTTTAAATTACCTTTAATTTACTTTTAAGCAATTTTTTCTTTAACTACACTTAATTACGTAGAAAATTCAGAATATGAAGGTGCACAAAAAAAACTGAGATTTAAAAGAGATGTTTTTGCTAAAGTTAGAAATACTTATAATCTCGTTTTAACTTTGATTTAAATTTAATAATGCGAATAATTATGCAGTAATAAAAAATTAATATTCAAATAATAAAAAAATAGTGAGATTGATGGGTTTTCCATGTTCTGTTCGTTCTGGTAATTAAACTTGGTATTCCAGGTAAATGGTTTTTAAACGGTCTCATTATTCTAATAATTGAACCTGATGGCCCAGGTCTTGAAAATACATCTTTCTCGGGAAAGTAGAGTTGAGAACTGAAACTTGAGATAGTCGGATGGTTTTTCAAAGGTCCAGTCGTTCTAATAATTAAACCTGGTAGTCCAGGTGTTGAAATCACATCTTCCTTGGAAAGTAGGGTTAAGAACTGAAATTTGAGATAACCGAATGGGTTTTAAAGGTCTGATTGTACTAATAATTAAACCTACGAATTAAAAGCGAAATTAAAGCTACGAAACAGAGTTGAAGAACATAAGAATAATATCAGTTCAGATGAAAAATATGATAAGGCTATAAGTCAACACTTAACACAAGAACACGGAGGCGACTCTAGTTTCATAAAATGGATTGAGGTTGAAGTTTCACATATTGAAACTAATCAATTTGAACGCGCTTTTGCAGAAATGGTTTTTTTTAAAAAAGAAGGTACAACTTGCATGAATTTAGTGACCGATTTAGATTATTTTAGTACTTCTTATAATAACATTGTTGAATTTATAACTAAATAGCAGATTCTCTAAATTCATCTCGAACATCAATTCCATTAATTTTAATTAAAACAAACCTATAATTAACAACAAAACTTTCAAAAAAATATTACTATTATATATATATATATATATATATATATATATAGAAAGAGTTACATGAGAAAAAACATAAACAGTAAAAGTGTTTTGAAACATAATTTTTTAACATTTCGTAAATAAAAAAGTCAATTATTTAGGAAAAATTGATATCAGTATTTTCAGAAAAAAACATTTTTGGTAATTATTACATTGTGATGAAGAATTTAAAATTTGAATAAAATTCCTGATTTCTAGAAAAAGATTTTTAAAAAAAGATTCTTAAGAGGGAGCATGGTGCAATGTACCATGCAGGCCCCAATTCGATCGAGTACTGAAAGGTTAGAAAAAACTGATTCGAAAAAGAAAATTTAGGTGCCAAATTAAAATTTTTTATCGAATTTTGAAAGGTAAATTTTATCAAGAAACTTCATCTAAAATCATATTATAAGCAGGATTATAAAATTTCAAATCAGTAATATTTTTCAAAGCATTGTCATTCTGATTTTTATTATATATAATTCAAAAAAAGGTTCTTTTGTAATAATTTCACTCCTTATATAGTATTTTAATGTCATTCCATTTGATATAATTTGAATTTCCATTATGAGTAGAGTGAACGTGTCTAGCAATTTCTTTACGGTTTTTACTACAATGGTTGATATTTTTGAAATACTCATTTCTTCTAGGCTCTATCGATCTTTTAGTTTGTCAAATATAGGACATACCACAAGAACATTCCATTTTATAAACAACGTTACATTGTTCTAATTTTTCCAATACGTCTTTCCCCAATTTTATAAAACAATCAAATTTTCAATTAATTCTAAAAATAGTATTAATATTAAAGTTATAAAATAGTCTACGAATTGGATAAGATATATGTGGATGAAAGTTAAGAGACAAATTGTTTCTGTTGATTATTATTTGTTCAATTTAACTCGAAAGAAGGTTTTTTATTATTAATTTGAAAGATTCTCATTCTGAAGTGCATTTCATTAAAAAGTTTAGGATAATTATTGCAGTTTAATATTTTTTTCAACAAAATTTAACTTTTCATGGTGAAAAGATTCATCGGAGAGAAGAATAGCTGAATCGACTAAACATCAACTGAATCGACATAGAGTAATTAACTGGTTACAATAATTTTCTTTGACTAGATAACAGAAATATTTCTTCTTTATAAAGCAATCAATTTCTCAATAAATATAATTGATGACATTAAAATCAAATATTGTATTAACACTTTTTTAAATATTTTCTTTACAGGTTTTATTGGTTTTTCATACCTTTAGTTATTTCCTATAAATAATCCCTGACGAGGGGATCCCTCTTTTTTCATTGTGTTATTCTTGTCTCTAATGAGCCGAAAAGTGAGGTTTTTTGGAAGTTTATTTTTCAATTGTGAATCGATTTGTTGCTTATTCTGCAAAAATTATGCATGATAAAATGGACTTCTTTTCAATCTTAATTTATAAAAAATAACTCATTATTTTTTTTCGTAACGATAATGGAATACTTTGGTAATAACAGGGATCACAGTGCAAATGAAGCTCGAAAAAGGGGAAATAGGATCATTTTCTCACGAAAAAGGGGAAAATAGGGGAAAGATGAAACATTTATTTTTACATGTCGAAAAAAACAAACAAACTTTTGATCAGAAATTTTATATTTTTCAATAATTTTCAATGATTTCTACCTTACAAGAATTTATTTTCAAAAATTGGATATACTTAGGTCGTTGGAAATCCATTCAAAGTGATATAAAAAAGTCTCGAAAAAAAAATTAGGTTAATACACCATTTTAATATGTTTAACATCGTTCTCATAAATATTTCTTTCCAAGATTTGTCATTTCTTTCTTACTATAATTAATGCTTTCAATGTAAATTTGAAATCGGTTAATATCTTCTGTTCTCTTTTTTGAATTTACAATTAAAAATGTTTCAAATTCAGAAATAAATTTTGCCTTATCTAGAATTTTTTAGAAATGTACAAAAACATATTTTTTGGATTGATTCGAACCTCATATTTCTTCAGCTTGAACCAAAGAAACGTGTTATTATTTTTTATTCATGGCAAACATTATTTTCTTGGTGTTTATAACGTTCCAAAATCGAAAAAATAAAATGAAATCCCAAAAATCTTAAATCACGACAGAAGTTTTTTATTCTAACCATTCTTTTGGCGGTCTACCTCTGGACATTCTGCCATTTACTTTACCTTTATACACCTGTTTGGTCAGTTTTTCATCTTTCATTCTTCCAACATGTCCGAATCATCTTAACTGATTTCTTTCCCATACGTCAAATTGTGTCTCTTCTGTACCATATTCTTTGAGGATTATCTCGTTTCGGACTTTGTTCATCAGTGTTTTCCCGCATATTGTGGGAAGAGGTTTCATGTCAATCGCGTTAATTTTAATTTTGTCCTTTTCTTGACATGTCCATTTCTCGCTACCGTATAGTACAGTCGGTACAAATATAAAATTATGTATGATCATTTTAGATTTTTTTATATGCCTTTATTTCTGAGAATGGACCCTGCTCTACCGATAACCTTCTTACCCTCATTTAGGCGCCTGTCTAATTCCCTAACTATTTTTTTGTCGCTAGTGAATAGGCTACCAAGGTACACGTACTTGTTTACTTGCTCTAATTTCTCATCATTTAGGGCGATGTTGCACACTGTTTTCTCACTTTTTCCTTTAGACACCATGACCTTTATTTTATTTACGTTGATTTTGAGGCCTATGTTCCTAATGCTGGTATTAATTTTATTCAACATTCTTCGCAAGTCCTCGATTGATTCTGCCATGACAATCTTATCATCTGTGAAATCTAACCCACGTATCTTCACTGTTTCGAGATCTACACCCTCTTCGTTGAAGAGGGCCATTCTTAGACACTTATCCATAAATATAATAAATAACCACGGGGACGTAACGCATCCTTGTCTAACACCCTGCATAACATCGAACCAGTTACTCAGTTTTCCATGAACTCTTACACTCGCTTTACTACTTTCTGTAATATAGTTTGCTAATTTACCTGTAGCTCCACCACACAATGAATACAAAAAATATATATATCATACTACACAGAATGTTATATGCTCTTCATCTAGTTATTAGCATACTGCTATTCTAGATCAATCTAAAATATCTATACCTTAAACCTATATACCTATCTACCCTTCACCTATATACCCATCCACACTTGATATAACAATTTGTTCATGCGTTGGCATAGGCTCTATGTTATTACTTCCTTCTTTCAATTTCATTGGTGTATTGGCAGGAAAAGTATATCTTCGAAATTCAAACATCCAGAGCGGATTCTGGTGGGGAATAAGCCGAATGAGGTTAAGTTCTTCAAGTCCATACCCACGTCTGTCAGAAGAAGGAAGCCTGCTTGGTGGAACCATCAACCTGGAAGAAGGTTGACCGGCAGGAGAAGACCTAGACCTGCACCTATCAGGCGAAGGAGACTTTTCAGGCGAACGATTCAGGTCAATAGGTTCTCTATTAGGTAAGAACTCAAAACTTAACTCTGCAACAAGAAATGGAAGATTACATTTTTCTAACGTCTGTAAGGCAAGATAGAATTCGGTTAGAGAAAAAATTGTACGAATCTCATAATCAGTGACACGATTCACACAATTTAAAATCTTGAATGCTGAACACTCTCTCAAAACTCAGAAAAGTCTTTATACTCTCTAATAGGTATCTTTATACTCTAATATAAAGTCTTTATATTCTCTAACTCACTATTAAGATTTTCTATTCTTTGTGATTAGGAACAGCATGTGCGTCTAGTTGAGCTTTGATCCTTCATTATAGCCAGGATTTAGTTCACTCCTGATTAGGATGAAAGGACCAAAATATTCTAGTCAGGAACTGGTCGAGACTTAGTCGGCATACCTCAATTAAATTTTTTCAAGATGATGCTGCATTTTATATAATACAGTGTCATCTTTATAAGTTCTTATTTACTAAATTATATTTTAGTGAATACGCAAATGGCTACTCGAATCACACTTGACAGCAAAAAAACATTTTCGTTTTTCGCCTCTCAAAAAAACGTTATTTTGTTCAGAATAAATATAAAGTTGTTTGTAATATGTGAGATCTAAGGAAGCTGGTAAATTTCTACTGCGTACGGAAATGTGCAAAAAAATTTCTGAACTTGAAAATAAGAAAAAATGTTGGTCCTGATAGGCTAGCCAGCATATGATTAGGGCCCGAAAAGACCATCTAGATTGGACGATCGGCAGGAAAAGTGTATCTTCGAAGTTCGAAAATCTGGCTGTTATTCCTTAAGGAAATAAGCCTAATAAATTTAAATTTTTCAAGACCACAACCCTTTACGTCAGGAGAAGGGAGCTTTATACGTATAATTATGAATTCGACAGGAGAATTAGCTCTTGCAAAAGGAGATCTGGACCTGGCATGAATAGGAGAATCGGCAGGAGGAAGAGATTTCTCAGGAAAATTATTTCTCTCAGAAGTAGAAGAAGAAGGTCCGGTTCGAGGAACACCAGGAATGGGTTCACCATTAGGTAAGCACTCGAATTGTAAACTTAGCACTGCAAAAAAAAGACAGGATTAAATTTTTATGTGTCCATTAATATTTCATGCGTCCTCCTTGTAGAAATCAATCCATTTGTCCATACCTCAATTATGATAGATCTCATATTCTCGTTAGAAAAATGTAACTAATAAGTACTCTAGATAGAATTTGGTTGTCCCCTGATGAGAATAAAAGTCCAAACAAATTCTGATCAGGGACTGTTCGTGCCTTGGTCAATGTAGACCGTTTTACTGAAATATTTTCAATTTCTCGCCATAATAGAATCGTAAATATGGCTGGCATTGGCTGTCCTTGATAGCAAACTGCGCATGCGTGATTCCTCTCGACGACGGTGACGTGGTCAATGAGTACCATTTTACAACCGCTGTTAGCAGCGCTACGCGACGAACCATCGCTTCTTTCAAAATGAATTTACTGATAGTCTCATTGAAGATCAGAATATTAGTGGAATTTGAGATACGGATACAAAAACTCAATCATTAAGAGAAGGTAACTAGGATTTGAGACGAGCATAGAAAAAAAAGGTTAATAATTAATTTTTTTAACCAAAAATTGAATCATTATGTTAAAAAATCTCTTTTTCGGTAGAAAACTAATTTTCTTAGTTAAAAATTTAACTATTCGGTCGAAAATGTATATACTTTGATGAAAATTCTTCTTTTCGGTTGAAAATCAATGTTTTTTAGTACAAACTGAATCTCTTTTGGTTGAGAATTTAACTATTAGATTGAAATAGATAACGGGAGTTTATATTGATAGAGTGATCGAAAAATATTGACATTGATAGAATCAGGATAGGATGAGATAGAGAAAGATTGGTGTGGGTAGATGAAGAATGAAAAGCGATAGAGAAAAGGAGATTAAAAAAGATAACGGGAATTTAGATTGGCAGAGAGATCGAAAAATATTAACGTTCATAGAATCAGGATAGGATGAGGTAGAGAAAAGGATATTGGAAAAGAAAGACGTGAATTTAGATTGACATAAAGATAGAAAAAGATTGACATGGATTGATAAAGGACAAGAGGAGATAGAAGAAAGAAAATAGAGAAAAAGATAGTGAGAGTTGAGATTGATAGAGAGATAGGAAAATATTGACATTGATAGAATCAGGATAGGATGAAATAGAGAAAAGAAGATTGGAAAAGAAAGACGTGAATTTAAATCAACATAAAGATTGAAAAAAATTGACATGGATAGATAAAGGACAAGAGGAGATAGAAAATAGAAATTAGAGAAAAAGATAATGAGAGTTTAGATTGATAGAGAGATAGGAAAATATTGAAGTTGATAGAATCAGGATAGGATGAGATAGAGAAAAGGATATTGGAAAAGAAAGAATTGAATTTAGATTGACATAAAGATAGAAAAAGATTGACATGGATTGATAAAGGACAAGAGGAGATAAAAAATAGAAAATAGAGAAAAAGATAATGAGAGTTTAGATTGATAGAGAGATAGAAAAATATTGAAGTTGATAGAATCAGGATAGGATGAGATAGAGAAAAGGATATTGGAAAAGAAAGACGTGAATTCAGATTGACAAAAAGATAAAAAAAGATTAACGTGGATAGATAAAGAATAAGAAGACATAGAGAAAAGAAGATTGGAAAAGAAAGACGTGAATTTAGATTGACATGAGGATAGAAAAAGATTGACATGGATAGATAAAGGACAAGAAGAGATAGAGAAAAATAGATTGAAATAGATAACGGGAGTTTATATTGATAGAGTGATCGAAAAATATTGACATTGATAGAATCAGGATAGGATAATTTTGAGTTCGGATTCGGATTCAGCGCATCAAAATCCTTAGGAAATGTTTGGTCTGCTTTCTGGCTTTTGACTTTGGTCAAATTTTCTCGGCCTGTGTTATTTACCATATTACAGAATGAGAGGATTTTTTGGAACGCTATAGTCAAAATAAAATCTATTAAATTAATGAGAATATTATTTTTATTTTTTTATTCAGAAAAAATATATTCTAAAGAAGATTCTCATATTTGAACAATTGTAGGTTATGTTAGCGTTTTTCACTAAAAATTGGTATATTAAAACAAAAAATATGATTCAAACAAGAGTTAAAGTCTTTTAACCATTTTTGCTTATGTTAATGTTTTTCGTAGTATATTGGTATTTTCAATACAAAAAAAAATCAGGTTTCAAAGAAAATTCACAACTTATAACAATTTCAAGTTATGTTCACGTTTTAAGACGAACACTGGTATTTTAAAACAAACATCATTATAATTTGAAAAAGATTTGTAGTTTTTTAATAGTCACAGGTTATATGAAGGTTTTTTACAGGAAGTCGGGCTTTTAAATAAAAATCGTGAAATTTTAAAGGTTCATAATTTTTATATTTTAATTTTAGGTTACGTTAACATTTCATACAAGAATTGGTATTTTAGATCAAAAATAATATAATTAGAACAAGATTTAGCATCTTTACTCAATTTTGGATTATGTTAGTGTTTATCGTCGTAAATTGGTATTTTTAATACAAAGAAAAAAGATTTCAAACAATAAGATTTACAATTTTTAAGAATTTTAGTATATTTTAGCGTTGCACGCCAAAAATTTGTATTTTAAAACAAAAATAAACTATAAACTAGATAGTTAGTCAGTTTTTTTGTCAGAAATTCGTATCTTTAATTGTAAAAAATTAGATTTCAAAGAAGATTCACAACTTCTTACAAACGATTTATTATTATATCATTAAGCCGTTTCCCTTTCGGGGTAGGCGTGAATTGCTCGGTTGTAAGGTAGTGATGTGTGGACGGGTATATAGGTGAGGGGTAGATAGGTATATAGGTTTAAGGCTGCAATGCGATCTAATGCAAGGTCCAATAGAATTGATACTATATCAAGTAAAACTATTGAATGTGAATCAGGACCTTTAATACTTTTGAGTTTTTCTCTTAAGTCCCAAAAATTCTTCACAAACGCTTGAGTTTTCTCAGAAACTTGTTTTAAACAATCTGAAATATATGTAGCTAAATTATAGCCATTTTGAATCAGGTTTGTGAACTTTTCGGAGAGCATATGCTTTAGAGACCACACTATTAAGTGATTTTAATCTATATGACATGCTTTCATTTATAAATCTTTTTTCCCCCATCTGATAGCAATATCATTGCTTTTTTGTTCCAGAGTTGGAACCAAACTAGTTTAAATATTTTCATAAAGAATGTCATTTTTCAATCAATTTTCCACAGTTTTCATATAATCTGTGCGATTTGCAGCTACTGTTATAGTGCTTCCATCACCTTTTAATAATATTGAATCTTTGTGCTTGTTTTGAAAATTTTGAATAGGTTCAACAATTTTACTTCACTAACACAAAGTCTTACTAACACAAAGATTTAATTTTATTGAAAGCTGATAAAAGCAATATAACAGTAGCTGCAAATCGCACATATGATATAAAAACTGTGAAACGTTTATTGAAAAATGACATTCTTTATAAAAATATGTAAACTAGTTTGGTTCCAACTCTTGAACAAAAATGCAATGATATTACTATCAGATGGAAAAAAAGATTCACAAATGATAGCATGTCATATAGATTAAAATCACATAATATGGTGGTATATAAAGCATATGTTCTTGCAAAGGTTCATAAACCTGATTTAGAATGGCGGTTAATTGTTTCTGCAGTAGGTTTCCCTACATATAATTTAGCTAAATATGTTTCAAATTGTTCAAAACCAGTTTCTGAAAGAAACTTAAGCGTTTGTAAAGAATTCTTGGGACTTGAAAGAAAAACTCAAAAGTATTAAAGTTCCTAATTCACATTCAATAGTTTCACTTGATATAGTATCGATGTATGATAGCATTCCATTGGACCTTGCATTACATTGCATTGAAGCGTCAAAATACATAAGGATAAAGTGGTCTTGTCAAATAGTCCTCACCTTTTTTTTTTGTAAACCAGTGTAATTTTCAGTAAAAAAGATTAATTCTTAACGAAACATGTAATAGATGATATTTCAACCACAAAAGTTTTTAATTTTATGTTATAAATAGTTAAACTCAACCGAAAAATACGAATTTTCAACAAACTAGTTAAATCCTCAACTAAATTGTTAGATTTTCAACCAAAAAGATAAATTTTCAGCCAAGAAGACTAAATTTCTACAACAAAAACGAATTTTCAACTTGTGAATGATAGATTTCCAAAAGGAAATAGAATGGATTTTTAAATTTTCGAATAAAAAAATAAAAAAACATTTTAACCAAAAAAACAAACAAATTTTCAACAAAAATGTTAAATTTTCAAACGCAAAGGTGCAAACTGTTGAATTCAACCAGAAAAGACGAACTTTTTACAAAATATATTAATCATGAACCAAAAAAGATTAATTTCAACTAAGCATTAGTGATTTTCAATAAAAAAATTATGAATTTTCATTCAAGAAAATTAATTTTCTACCAAACAAGGCGAATTTTCAACAAAATACATCAACTTTGTACCAAGTAGTTGATTTTTTAACTTATAAAGGATCAGTTTTCAACCAAAAATGGAATAGTTCAATTTTCAGATGAAAAAATTAATTTTTAACAAAAGAATCGAATTTTTAACCAAAAAGTTTAACTCTGCATCAAGAAGTTCTGCCAAAAAAGACGCAGTTTCAACAAAATTGTTAAATTTTCAAGGCAAAAAGACGAATTTTTAAGGCAAAAAAAACGAATTTTTCAGAAAACTGATTAATTTTCAACCCACAAATATGAATTTTCAACTAAAACAGGGTGTCCGCCGTCCTGGAAATCCTTGAAAACCTGGAAAAATTCTTGAATTTTTTTCTACCTGGAATTAACCTGGAAAAGTCCTTGAATTTTGCTCATGGTCCTGGAATTTTTATTCCCTTAAAGAAAAAACAATTTGTTTTCAAATGTGTTCTCTGCTGAACAAAAAAACTTCTGTGAGCGATAGTTACTCTATGACGCCGTGTTATTCTTCCATTAGCCTCTTTTTCACTGTAGTTCTTAAACTAGTTCAAGCCCTTTTCAAAAATTGTCATATCGAGTTACTGCATTTTAAACGTCATAGCTGGAGGCAGACTCAACTTTCTCCTTAAAAACTTTTTGTGATGAATTTCTACTTATACAGGTCTTGGAGACATCTGATAATTTCGAAATAGTGTTATTAATAACATCGATTTTGCTAAATGAGCACTCAATTCGAAGGCAACTCAATCCTCTACAACTTTCTAGTCTCAAGTTCTTAGATCGGCCCAGTAGTGCAAATGCTGGAGATTTGAATAAGTTGGCTAATATCTGTGATTTCGATTTTTCCCAGGACGATATGTGAATTATCGACCTCGTTTTTTGCCAAAAAATACAGCTTGTCTTATTTATTAAAATCGCTACCATCTGAACCACTCGGCTGATCTGAAAACTTTACAACAGAAAGTTGTACAGGATTTAGTTGCCTTCAATGTGAGTGCTTGTTTTAGGAAATCGGTCAATCAGAACTCCAGATATACCTAAAAGCATCACAACGACTCTGAAAATTGAAGAAAAAAAAATCGAACATTGATATCTCCAAATAGCTTCCATAAAAAAATATTGTGTGTGATTTTTCTTTTTTAGTGGGCCAAAGTACATTAAAAAATCATATAAACGTGTGGTGGACAAAAAAAAAATTTATTTTGTAAACCAATGTGTTAGCAAAATAGGGTCAGGCAATTCTTGAATTTCAAATCAAGGTGCTAGATATCATGCAAATCTGGTACATAATATAAATTTTTCTTTCTGAAATTTTTTAACATCTCTGAAATTTCTTGAATTCATAGAAATCCTAAGATGTCCCCAGAATTCCCTCAAAATTCTATTTCCTTTATCCCCTAAAGTTATTCTAAAATTGTTTAAAATTTCCCGAAATCCTAAAAAATATTCGCAAGTCATTGAAAGAGCTGAAATCTTGTTGAATTCTCCGATTCTTTCAAAATGTCCCAAATTCTTATGAAAATTCGAGATACTTCTGCGAGAATTTCTCGTTTTGTTACCCTGGTATTTTGCGAGATATTCGTTGAATATTTTAAAGTGTCGAGATTGGTTTGCCAAAAAAAGCCCAGCGTTTTGATTTGTTTATCAGAAGCAAGGTTTACCAAATGAGGAGTTTCTTGAGGATCTACTACATCATTGATACTTTCAGGATTATTAGACACCCGTTTACGAAGATTAAAACAACCCGTGGCTGAAATTTCCTTTAATTGTTTTGCTAGAGAGGCAGTTTCTTGAATACTGTCTACTGCTGCGAGCAAATAGTCTACGTAAAAATCTCGAAAAATAATTTTTGCAATTTTAGGGTCGGTTTTTTCACATTCAGAAGCAAGTTCATTTACACATCTAATTGTCAAGGAAGAGGCTGCTGCTGTGCCACACGTAACTGTTGTTAGTTCGCAAGTGTCAATGGGCTTATTAACATTAAATCGCCAGGGAGTTCTTTGTAGCGAATGCTGTTCAGGTGTGATTTGAATTTGCGATACATTTTCTAAATGTCCCCACCGATGACGAATTTGTGTGAACCTACTATTCGCAAATCATGGAAGGATACACCTGAACTACTTTCGGCTGACCGATTGAAAACTGCTCTCTTTCTGGGCGAGCAATACAATGGTGCGGAAAATAATAAGAGGGAATCGGTTCGGTTTTATTGTCCACTTTTTTCATGTGCTTGAGGCCGATGTATTCGCGGATGAATTTGGAGTTTTCGCTAATCGAAACTATGCAAACAACAACCGGTGGTTTTGCGAGATTCAGTGATTCGAAAGATCATAAGTAATTAGATTGCATTGTGAACCTGAATCTAGTAAAAGGCGAGCGGAACATTGTTTATTATTAATATTTTAAACAAAGACTGCAGCTGTAAAGAGAACTCCACCATCAGGATTCGAGGTGATTGCAATAGCGGAACATATGCGCTTTTTTCGGCCCAGTATGAGTAGTTGAATTGGATTTAGTGCTTGTCTCAAAGTGAAGTAGGGTGTTGAGCCTACCTTCGCATTGTTTGTGATCCTTTTAATAAAATAAATATTTCTTCAATTCAAAGAAATACGAATCGATCAACTACGTAATTTAAATACAATATCAGTTAATTCCGAGGCTACAAATCATTAAACTAAAGAAATATTCCTTTGGATGCGTTGATAGTGAATGCAGCCATGGTAATACCTGCAAAATTAATTTGGAAGTTCAAAATTAAAAAAAAACTGCATATTTGCGGAATATAAAGTATTGTCATTCTTTTTTTTTGGATGGGTATATCGATGTATTTTGATACGCTGTTCAGAAATAATGCTATATGAATCATAATTGCAAATTTCATTTCCAAGTTCAAAACTTGTAGAATACTTTTCTTCATTGTTGGCCACACTTGGCAACCTCTATTCTTCAATCTTATTGTACCCTGTTTCCGATATTAAAAACAATACCTGTTTATATTAAAGCATGCTCCAACCCTGCGAAATGAATATTTTAATCATATTTGCCCCATTTTTTTGTTTTGAGAACATGATCCGTCATTTTACCCGCTTAAAACAAAAACTGAGCAGCATATCCAAAAATTTTGATCCAAAAATTGTTATAAACAATTTTCAAGGAAATTTGCAGTTTGAATATTTTTTTAATCATATTTTTTCAGGTTTACTGAGCTTTGTTGCCTTCATTCCAAAAGTGATTTTCTAGTAAAAATCGTTGTTGACAATATTTTTTTTCTTGTTTTTAACAAATTTCATTACCAAATGCATACCTTGGACTCTCTATCAGAGAAAAAAAAATTGATCACAAAATATTGTTGACCGAAAACACTCTCATTCTGATATGATGGAAAGTAGAGTATCAGAGAATCACTGTATTGGCTAGTTTTTACATTGGCTAGTCTTGTGAAATATGAATATCTGAGAAGGCCAATTTCGGCGCTTATAATCAATGAGATAAAGACTTTGGTTATATGATATGATCTATAATTATTCACTGGAATAATTAGTTTTTTCTCTGCTCGAAAGAAATTATGATCGTTTATACTTTGGTGTCCACATTGGCAATCGTCCTCAATTCTATTACGCGATATTTATTGATAATAATAACAATAACGGTAATTTTTGTTTGGAACGTTCCTGGAACGTTCCCAACCGGCGAACATTTTACACCTCCTGGAAACGTTTCGCTGGAACGTTCCTGAAACGTTCCGTGCTATTAGGGTTTATGTTTAATGATGGACTTCCAAAACAATCCAAAGCCTTGGCAGAGAAAAAAATTTTAGTTTGTAGTGTAACTAGTTTTTTTTTCATAAAACGATAACTTTTTGGATTTTCACGTCCAAACAATAAAAATTTATTTCCAGACGATTCATCAATGAATTTTAGAAAACATGAAAAGTGCAGTCCAAGTGTGACGTTAAAACACCATTTTTGAAAAGCCGATAACTTTTTGGATTTTCACGTCCAAACGATAAAAATTGGTTTCCAAACTATTCCAAATGTTGTACGATGATCCGCTCGTGATTTTTCACTCTGAATATAGACTTCATTCAAAATTGGAGTAGATCCTAAGTAGGGTTAGGAGTTTTTGACGAGAACTGGTTCTCGATTCTGATTCTCGATCGCTTGTTAGATTCCAGGAATTGAAAGTCGATTCACACCAGGACTCGATTCCGATTCTATCGATTTTCACACGTATATTTTACCGCACATGTGCCGAAAAGCCCGCGCTGATTTAAAATTAAGACCGATTCCATTTCAAATAATGCAGAGAGGTTCAGGTTAGGGTGTCATAATAAATTACCCCCCCCCCTTGATTTCATAGGGATCACTTTTTACATTGGATGTTTTTAAACAATATGCAATTATTGACACCGAACTATCATCGCCTTCTTCGTTTCCACAAAAAGGTGTCCCTCTTGTAGAATTTCTTAACCTCCAACGAAGTTTCTACACGAAGATGTCGACTTCGTAAATGCGCAAACTTCACCATTTAAGAACTTCATTTAAAAAATATTTGTATCAATTTGTAATGATTTTCGAACGTTACCTAGGCTTCTATTCAAAATCTACCTGGAATAGCGGCCATATTGAAATTATGTCGACGGTGGCGCACCCAAGAATTCAGATATTCTACCCTCCCTTCTACTGCGAATCTTTCCGTCTCCTCCCACCCTTGCATATTCATGACTACATAGTCTATCACCTATACCCGCACCTTACCCAGTACCACCATACCCTCCTCTCTTTCACCTAGCAAGTCTTCTACCCTTTCTATAATTCTTTCCATCCCATTCTTATTGTACACTGTCACAAACTTACATGTTATCCCTCCTATCTTTACTTCCCTCATTTGCACTCCCTCCTTCTCTTCCTCTCCATGAACTTCTTCCTCTAATTCTTCTCTAACACCCGTCATAATTCCCCCACTAGCTCTTCATTCCTTCTTCACTCTGATCGCTTCCTGGAGTGTCCACCTATACCCCCTTGGCAGCTTTGGCTCGACTCTATCCAATTACTTTCTTTCTACCCACGTCTCTACCAGTCCCACAACATCAAACTCGTGGATATACCTCCAGAACTCCTTATCCTTCTTCTTTATCCCTGCTACGTTCCAGTACAGCACCTTGACTACTCCTCTATTCTGCATTACCCCCACCCCCCTAATTCCTACGAAACAAATTCCCCTGCACATGCTTCAACACCTCTTTCTCCTCGTCTCACACCCAATTTTTCTCGTCTATTCTTTTTTTCTGATATCATACCTTCACCGATCTCCCTTCAATCCTCTCCTCCTAGCCCTCTCGTACAGCCATCTCTGCACATCCCTTTCCTTTCTCGTCAAATCGTGATCGATCGAAACTCCCTTATCCTCTATTCTATTTTTTATTTCGCGTCACCCCCAACTTTTCTTTCCAACTCTCCAACTCCACAGCCGCCACTTACTTCTCCTTTCTCACCTCCAACTTAACTTTCCCCACCATGCCTTGAATCCACCCCATTCTCTGTAGCAACGCATCTACGCCCTCCTTTTCTTCCCCGATCTTTAGCTTTAACCCTTTTATCAGAATACACCGGCACACAAAAAAAAGTGGTCTGCCCGGCGGAATTCACCGGCATATCTATATGTTTTTAAAGTCGCTGAATCCGAATCCGGGGTTCAAATACCCAAGTTAGCTCTCTCATAAGGTAATTGTTGTAGCTCTTCATTACCCGTATTTTCCACCCACTGCAGACCTATCTGCCGTCGCGCTGGCAACTTATGTTTTTCCTTATCGTCCACTTTTTTGCTACCACAGCCACTCACTGCACAAGTTTTTTGCTCCATTATCTGCGATGGGTCACAAAAATTCGCCATTTCTTTACACGGGAGTTGACAGAGCCTGGTAACTGTCGCTTTTTTCCGCGACTGGGACCTCCTCGGATTCTGACCCAGTTCATCCTCCCACTACTCAGAGATCTTTCTAGTGGGGATTCTGGAGTCTGCACGTTACTATTTCGCCTGCTTGTGGGCAACTCTTTTAATATTTTCACATGAGTTTGAGAAATTGCCTACAAACAGGCTTTCAATGTAACTCGAGGGTTACAATATATATATATATATATATATATATATATCACTTAATTATAATCAAGAAAAAAATTAATAATTTACATCAATCTAGAACAAATAAAAAAGCAAATAGAATAGTTAATTTTCAAACAAAAGCATCAAATTTGCAAAAATAATAGTTAAATTTTCAACCATAAAAATAATAATTTTTAACCGAACAGTTAAATTTTCAACCAAAAAGCAATCAATTTTCTAAAAATAGTTACATTTCACATCTAAAAGATGAATTTTCAACCTGAAAAATTAATTTTTTACCAAAAAACAACGAATTTGTATAAATATACTTAAATTTTCCACACGAAAAAAATAATTTTTAACCAAATAGTTGAATTTTTAATACGAAAGAGGAATTTTTGAACAAGAAGATTCATTTTCTACCAAAAGACAACAAATTAAAAAAATTTATATTGTCAAATTTTAAACAAACAAAAAAACACTAATTTTCAATATAAATGTTCAATTTCCACCATTTTTCGCGGCTGCGTACCAAAGCAATCATTAAGAATTTGATTAATGGTCTTTGAAATAAATCTATGAATAAAAAAAACTTTTCCAGGTCATCCAGGTTTTGTATAAAATGAATAATAAATAACTTATTCAGTTATAAATTAGCCTGTTAAGTTAATGCCTGGAACCGGTCAAAAAGTCCTAAAAATGCCATGATTTCTGTAAAAGGAAATAAAATCTTTTGAACTTCCTTCAAACCATGAAAATCAATCGAGAATTCCCTCGAATTCAAGAAGGCTAACAGTTTTAAATTTAAATCAACAGAAATTTATTAGAAAAATATTCGAACATTATTATAAAATTCAGTGAAAACCGTTAAATTAATCCCTGGAACTTGTGAAAAAGTCCTGAAAATGCCATGATTTCTGTAAAAGGGAAAAAAATCTTTTAAACTGCCTGTAAACAATTAAAATCAATGGAGAATTCCCTCGAGTTCAAAAAGAACAAAATTTTTTAATCCAAATCACTATAAATGAATTTAAAAAAATATTCGAACATTATTATAAAATTTCATGAAAACCGTTAAATTAATCAATGGAACCTGTCGAAAAGTCCTAAAAATGCCATGATTTTTATAAGTGGGTAAAAAAAGCTTTTAAACTTCCTTCGAACCATTAAAATCAAACGAGAATTCCCTCGAATCCAAAAAGAATAACAATTGTAAGTTCAAATCACTATAAATTGATTAGAGAAATATTCGAACATTATTATAAAATTGAGTGAAAACCATTAAATTATTAACTGGAAACTGTCAAAAAGTCCTAAAAATGCCACGATTTTTGTAACAGGAAAAAAAAAGCTTTTAAACTTCCTTTAAACCATTGAAATCAATCGAGAATTCCGTCGAATTGAAACAAAAAATTACAATTTCCAATTCAAATCACTAGAAATGGACTAGAGAAATATTCGAACATTATTATAAAATTCAGTGAAAACTGTTAAATTAATCCCTGGAACCTTTCAAAATGTCCGAAAAATGCCATGATGTTTGTAAGATGGAAAAACAAGCTTTAAAACTTGCTTTAAACAATTAAAACAATCGAGAATTCCCTCAAGTTGAAAAAAAAATTGCATTTTCAAATTCAAATCACTAGAAATGGATTAGAGAGATATTCGAACATTATTGTAAAATTCAGTGAAAACCATTAAAATAATCCGTCCTGAAAGGCTCCTGAAAGATATAGTGACCAGCTGAATATTTTGTGTAGCGTATAGTCGTCAATTAAGGTATCTTCAATTAGTTTGATTCCTATAAAGAATATTATCATTCCTGTTAATTCTGCACTAGCTATGCCAATGTTTGTAAAAATAGTTCAGAATTTTCCCTATGCAGATAAGGGATCCTATCGAGTGTATCTTCACCTACAAAGTTAAATACTGAGATTCCCTAATTAATTGTGGAATGTCCCATCACTTCCCTAGCTAAGGTATCCAAGACCATAGATTTCTCTGCATGAAACATTATATGATCTCCTAATTTGTCCAGATCGGCGTGTGAATATATGCCACTTGTGTCTCAAGATGAAGGGTTATTGTATTCCCATGTATGCTGTGTTTTAGGCATCATGACATCAGGTGTTGACCCTTCAATAGGATTGGGTATCAGATTAAACCATTTCTCCTCAAAGAAATAAATTTATGGTACAAATGTGTTACAACTTATTTGAGTACCTGTATTTAAAATTATATGGGTGCGTGGAGTTAGAAAAAATGTTCGATTTTCTTTCAATACTGGAGTTGCATATGACATTCCTTGGTTTCACGAAAAACGACTTCGGCTTGAACACATTGCACTATATGGATTGCTTCCCCAGCTAATACGTCGATATGACCTGGGCCTTTCATTAAGTGATAGAGAATTTGTCAGGTGCCTGAGTGACTTAAATTAGTGAATTTTTAAATACTTGTTGTTCGAGTTTCAATTTTTTAGTTAAAAATATCTATGTTTTTTACTGCGATTTTTTGATTTTGAGAAATAAATAGGCTTTGATTATTTCCATAGATTATTAGTTTTGGATGCTTAGTTCTCATGAGCAAGATATTGCATACAGGCATCAATGACTTGTATCTCAATACAAATGTTATATCAGCTGTTACTAGGAAATATACAATTTCGTGTCTTGTAGTGCTGTCATGAGTTTTGTTTGCCAAACCGGAGTATAATAATTCGAATTTTTTGAAATTGTATGTTTCAGTCGGTAATGGGCAAGTGTTTTTAAGTTGAAAATTTCAAATTAAAAATTATGCAAGTTTTAAGTTTTACAATTGAAAATTCTGTAAGTTTGAAGCTCTTTGTTCGAAACTTCTTCAACATGGAAGATTTAAAAGGGAAAACTTGACTATTGATCTATGAAATAATCTAAATCTTAAAATCTTAATGATGCACCTTTAAAATGAAAGACTTTCTATTTTGTCAATTTCAAAATAAAAATGATTGAAGTTAGAGGTTTACAATTGTTAAAAGTTCTGTAATTTCGATTATTTTTATTCGAAATGTCTTCAACTTTGAAGATTCAGAATTGAAAACTTCATTTTTTATTATAAAAATCGTCAAAATTAAAGAATTTTTATTCATACATATCCCTCAAATAAAAATATTTTTAGTTTTGAAATTTCATAATTAAAAAATATGTAATTTTTGCAATAAAAATTCTATAACTTTGATGCTTCATATTCGAAATTTTTTCAGTTTGAAAGATTTATTATTGAAACTTGATTTTTTATATTAAAAATCATACAAATTAAAGATTTTTAATTTATACCTCTATAAAATTGGATTGCTTTTAGTTATGAAATGTTACAATTATAAGTTATGCAATTTTCAAGTTTTACAATTAAATACTCGATTTTTGACCTCTAAAATAATTCAAAACTTAAACATTTTTATTTCTACATCTTAAAAATGTAATTGAAATTGAATTTTTAAATTAGAATAATTCAAATTGTTATTGTTTGAAATTGGACATTCTTAAGTTTAAAGAGTATTTTTCTTTGATATGGAAGACTTTTGAACTTCAATGTTATCGAAATTCAAGAATTTTTGGTTATACCTCTCGAAAATGGAAAAGTTTTTAGTTTTGAAAATTTACAATGACAAATTATGCTATTTTTATGTACTACAATTAAAAATAATCCTATTTTTAAGCTATAAAACTAAAGCTTCTGTGATTTTTGTGCTTTATATTCGGAAAATCTTCACTTAGGAAAATCTAGAATTAAAAAAATTGACTATTGATCTTCAAAATCATTCAATTTGGAGCCTTTTCCGGAGAAATCCGATCAGGCAAATGTTGTTGTCGAACAGCAGAACAAGAAGAAGGGCCAGGATTACGCTCGCTATTATGATTCTTGTCGGGCTGTGAACTGCATTCTGCAAGCAGAAATAGAACATTCATTTCTTTGGCGTTCAGCACGTTTACTCCTAATATCTTTTGTGAATTCAACGTCTTTTTGCAGAAAGCATCTTTCTGATGATAAAATGAAAATTATGAGTCGTATCTGTCCATAGAAAGTCGTAGGAAATGACCTTAAGGTGATTTATCAGAGTTAGAAAACGATATTCCAGTTTTCAGACGCATGGTTGAATATTTTTTTCTGATATTTTGCATATCTCATCTAAATATCAGCCGGTTCTGCCCACCAGATCAGGTTTAAGAAAATGTTTATATTTAATTTTATGAACAAAAAGAAACGAAACACTGAGTCCCGTGAAGAGACACCGCAGCTGAGCTGAGTCAACTTCATTCGTCCTCCGCTTGTCTTTCACATGGCTGGCATTCTCTTTCTTTCAGAAAGGAAGGGAAAGGGGCAAGTTGTCCAGTATTTTATTGTACTTTCTAGTTGTTAGATGTTTGTATATTCAACGTCAGTGTTTAAGACTATGTTTGACACTACGCTACGTTTAACACGTTCAAGTCAAACATTTTATGATGTCCTTCCAGGACGGTAGTTTGACAAGAATAGAGTTCGTTTGTAAAGTTTCGCACAAATTTTCACCAGCACAGTGTTCTTAATTAATGATTTACCGAAAAATAGCAAGCTTTTTTGAAGAGTGTATTTCAGTCCACAATAGTTCATTTAAAAATGATATCAACAATATTCAGTGGAAGTAAGTGTAAAAGGAAAATGTTGGGTATCAGTTGGAGCACGGGAGAGGTTTGGCACCTTCAGGCATCTTCTCTCTCTCTCACGTACGCGC
Organism: Andricus grossulariae; assembly: GCA_011634705.1. Lineage (NCBI taxonomy): Eukaryota > Metazoa > Arthropoda > Insecta > Hymenoptera > Cynipidae > Andricus > Andricus grossulariae. The sequence continues at coordinate 219,388,784 of JAABKJ010075445.1, forward strand.
ACTCATTCCTTCATCCTCGTACGGTGGTACGAAGGGGCCGCCAGTGGTGGGAGAAAAGAGGAACGGAGGAGAGAGTTTCGAAGAACTTAATTTGGGACTGAGTTTCCTCATCATCCTCCAGCATCAACAGAAAATTATAGTCATGATCATTTGCTTCAATCTGATGGTGTGATTTCTCCAAGTAAGCCTTCTTCTCGAAATCAAGGTTTTCAGGATCATCAGTCGAATAATTATAATTTCTCAGAATCGCCGGGAATTAGACGTTTAAATGAATATCACAAAAATCCGTATCCACCTCAATCTGGAGGCTCTGGTTCGGGCCATGACTCGAGTCATCCCCATCCGAAGTAAAACTTATGGTTATATACGACAACTATATTGATAGCCAATATGGGTAAAAATCAAATAGTTGACTTTATAATGTCCCTTGAATATCATACATTTGTATTTGCAGAAATAAATTTTTTGATTACGGGGCTTCTTTAAGCGTATTTTCTCTAATAATGTCCTATCATGTATTTTGTTGAAAATTCGTCGAATCTGTTTCAAATTATGTAGGCTTGTAGGTGACATACTGAAGATAAGCTTGCTTATGAAATATGTTTACGTACTTGGTAAATGAGAAAATAATTTTTTTTCAATCAACATAGCGACATTGTAACATTTTTTGTTGATGTTTCAAAATTTTATAGGTAAAATAAGTTTTTTGCAAATTTTACTTTAAAAACCGTCAAATTTCTGCGATTTATAGTACTTGTGAGTTTTTTTCGTTCCAGTCTATTTATTTTCTTGCACTCTTTTGAAATAAAAAAAAAATTTGATAATGAAAAATGGCGATTCTAATTTGGATTTTCGAAAAAACGAAATGTTGTGTTAAAACAAGCAGTAACAGTTACTTTATAATTTACTGTAAAGAGAAACAACTTTTGAAAATGTAGTTGAATATCTTTATTAAGGCATGCTTCTGTCTCTTTAATCAATTTACAATGAATTCTGTAGCTGTTCTTCGCTCTTTTGGTAGGATCATGGAAAGAACAAGCAGTGTATGTAAATGGAGCCACTGATAATATATTACTTTCAGTTGAATTATAAAATAGCAAAGACCATCCTACAATAGACAATGATTCTACAGTAGACAATCATGAATTTAAGATATTAATTGCTTTCCCGTATTCGATTTCTTCTTTACCAGTAATCCTAACCTCTGTAGGAGGTTCAGTTTTCCGGGGTTTAGATATAGAGGGAATTTCGTATCTCGTTACGGACTGTGACGCTAAGGTGTCAGAAGTCAATTTCGACCATCTACGGGCAAACAGTTTTATTCTACCAGCAATAGTACTAACATTTATTTCTTGTTGGGAGGTTTCTGGTATGCCTGGTGCCGCTAGTATGGGTATCTGCTCCGCCCTCCCGATTGGTATGACCTCGGGTTCCTCCTGGGAGAGCCCTTGTAGTTCAAATTCCGGGAGTGAGATTCACCTCCGTGAGACGGTTCTTTCTTATAATAATTCGCTCCTTGATTGGATGAAGATTGAAGTGATTTCGCGATGTCCTTTCCGAGATTTTCTGCAGCTTTAGCCGACCTTAGGCCCTCTGAGGAATTTTCTTCGAAAAGGAGTTTGCCGACCTCGCTGTCATCTGTAAAATTTCTGAACACTTGATCCAGTCCTGGGAGGATGAAAGATCTTCGTATGCTGAAAAGTTTGTAGTGGAAATCAATTAAGATTCTTGCAGAGTCCGCAAAAAGGCCTATCAATCGAAAAGAGTTTGATTCGTCCATTTGAGTCTTTTTTAGCAGTTCCGTCAGGCCGTGGCCCAAAGCTATGATACCTGCACTGAGTTGGTTTTGAGAAGTAACCTGGTAATTATCTTTCTTGAGTCCGTTCTGACCCATGACTGATTTCACCTCGAGGTTCAGTTTTTGAGCTTGAAGCATTTTACAGTTTATCTGCGTTGGGTATTCTTTCAAAAGTTCCTTTTTTGGGTCTTCAGAGAGTCCTGTTTTCAGGATCTTAGTCCATACTGTTAAAGTGACGTGTGAATTTCAGGGCCAAATTTTGCATTGTCGTCAATATTGCCCAAAATATTCAGCGTTTCGGAAGTCAAATTTTTGTTCTCTTTACGTCCTGGGGATTTACGACGAACCGGGCTTTCTGATCTGGTCATACGGCTCTTAGAGCGACTGTGAGAGGAACTGGACGATCCCCGTACCCTGGTTGAATTTACCCCTTATACTAGATGACCTCACCTTGTATCCTATAACCGACTTTACCTCGTACCCTAGCCGACTTTACCATGTACCCTAGTCGAATTTACCACATACCTTTGTCGAGTCTTCCTTGTACCCCAGAAGTTTTTACCACGGAACATAACCAACTTTAGCTCGTATCCTAGCAGACTTTACCTCGCACTTTAGATGACTTTACCTAATACACTAATTAACTAAGTCCTAATCGGCTTTACTGCGCGACCTATCCGGCTTTACCCCGTAACCTAGCAAACTTTACCGCTGCAATAGCGAACTTTGTCCCGTAGCTAAGTCGACGTTGCCCCTTGGCGTGGATGATTTTACCCCTTATTGTAACCGTCTTTGAATTTTACCCTACTTCAATTTACGCTGGGTTTTTCCTGACTTTACCCCGTGTACTGGATGACTTTATCCCTACCCTAGCCAACGTTACCGCGTATCCTAGCCGATTTTACCACGTATCCTAATTGATTCAACAGCGTACCCTGGTCGACTTCACCCCGTACCCTAAAAAACTTTACTCCGTATTCTAGCTGACTTCACTTTGTACCCTAACCGACTTTGCCCCGTATTCTAGCTGACTTTACCCCGTACCCCACCCAACTTTACCCCGTGTCATATCCGACTTTACCCCGTACCCAACCTAACTTTACCCCGGACCGTATCCGACTTTACCCCGAATTTTCAACTGGAAAATAATTTTTCAACAAAGAAGTTTAACTTTTACTTGAGTTGTTCCATTTTCAGCTAAAAAAGATCAATTTTCAACGAATAATTTAATGGTAAATATTTGCCCCAAAAAAGATTTCAATTTTGTAATGAAGAATAGTTTAGTTAAAAAAAATGAATTGACAACAAAATAATTCAATCCTCCACGAAAGAAGTATAATTAAACCAAACAGCTGCATTTTTATACTAAAAAGAATGAAATTTTTACTGAAACAAATGGAATCTTTAAACCAAATGAAGGATTTTCTGAAATATATATATATATATATATATATAAAAACTAATATGCTATTGTACTATCGGCCAAGAAAGTTCTGTCCACTTGCAGGTTCTTATGTGTCTACGCATATTTTAGTGCCATACAATAGCATATTAGTTTTCAATATAATTCTGTTATTTAACGGGAAGTGTTACTTTTCGTGGCCTGATCCACAACCTTCATATTGATTCTGCTCGGTATGATAATATTTTTTATACAAACGGTAACATTCAAGACACCCTGCATCTGAGGGATCAGGTTGGGACTGTAATTGCTGGAAATCTGGATGTTTGTAAGGAGGCATAAAGGTTGACGAAAGTTATTGCGAGCTTCGTCCTATGTAACTCTAACAGCAAACTTTTTACAATGATCATATGAATTAAAACCTTCATGCACCGCTGTAAGTGGAGGTAGAGCATTTCGCGTACAATATTGTACAAGCAAACCGTAAGCGTCTTGCATGATGGATCTCTGATGTACTGAAAATGAGCCTTAAGGGGACTTATCAGCGTTATAAAACAGGATTCCAGTTTCCGGCTGCACGGTTGAATATTTATGTCTGATATTTTGCATACCTCATCTAAATATTGGTCTGTTTTGCCGGCTAGATTCGGCTTTTTGAAAAAATGTTTATATTTGACGTTATAAACAAAAAGAAAAGAACAATAGAAAAAAAATGTAGTGACGCTCAGTGCTAGCGGAGTGTGTATTTTCGCGGGCTAAGATATCGGCTGCACACGAACTCAGTTCCGCGGTCGGAAAAACGCCCGAACTCGGTCCCTTGAAGACATTGCCCGGAGCTGACCTGAATCAACGTCATCCTCCCCCCACTCCTCTATTACTCGGTTGACTTTCTTTTCTTTTCAGGAAGGAAGAAAAAGGGGAAGGTTGTCCAGTACGTAATTGTTATTGCTAGTGAGTAGATGTTCGTGTTGTCAGTGACAGTGTTGTCAGATGCTTTAGCATCCCGCTTTTCCCATCAACAATGGAATCCGTAAGTAAAATTAAGACAATTATGAGTGAGAAAGGCAGCTATTTAATTGTTAATAACGACTTCCAGTTCCGTAAATTTTAAATTGGAAACTTCTGCAAAATGAATCAGTTTTTAGTTTTGAAGAGAAAAATTTTGAAAATTGAAAAAAATGTTTGCAAATTTTTTGAAAATTTGTGTAATTAGCTCAACAAATAGGAATGTACTGAATTACCGCTGGTAGTGTCTTTGTAATGTTTGGAAGAAATTATGCATTCCATATGAAAATAAGAAAGAAAATGGACGTAAATGTTTATATTAAGAAGAAAATGTAAGAAACAAAAATGAATTTTATCAACTGCAATTTTCTTAACAATTAAAAAAATATTTTCTACGCCTTTGGGCAATTATAACATGTTGGACCCGTATTTATTTGCAGGCATCTGGTCAAGGCAGAGGGTTAAATAGTGAATACTCTAGATCGACAATCCATGGACAAAACAATTTTTTAAATTGAAAAATAATATAATGTCTAAAGCTTAACTTTTGGGGGTCCAGTAAAATGTGAAAAATTATTTAATTTAAAAAAATCTAGAATTTTGTATTCTCAAAATTTATCTTTGTTCTGGCCACAAATATCGTTAGAAACGAAGAAATGATTGGCCAAATATTTAAAATAGGTATTTGCAGCATAAAAATAAAACTAAATATATTTCCATTTATTTTTATTATTATTTATTAATGGCAGATCTCGTTTTTAAATGTTTATTTTTTCTCAAATTTTAAATACAAACGTATATCTTATCTCCCTATTATTTACTAATCACAACATTGACAATGACGTTTCAATTTTGTACGACACATTTGAAACTTACACAGACGCATGTAATTCAAAGAACAAAAAGTACTACCTTCAAATGTATTTTACCTAGCAATATCAATTGCGCGCTACGTGAGCGTTTACTTTATCTATTTAAGGCCATGTGACGAGTGGGTCACGTGACCAAGCTAGTTCTCAATTTTTCATTGCAAACTTACGTCCAAAAAAAATAAGATATCGCGCTTAATGTTTGGGAAATGAAAGAGGGGACACTAATGGTTACGGCTCTGCTCTTTTTCGGTGGAAATTTTGAAAAAAAAAATTTTACTTGTAATCCACTTGGAATCCAAAATAACCCACTTTGTAATGCGAAGTAATCCACTTGTAATCCGAAATAAACTAGTTCTAATTTGAAATGATTTACTTGTCATTTGGCGTAGTCCAACAGAGACCACTGAGATTTTACCCTGAATTATTATTAATTTATATTGAATTATTTTCTATTCTTTTGAATACTTGCAGATTTTTTACACTTATTTTTGATTTTTCCTGAATTTTTTTAGTTGACCTGAATGCCTATAAAGTAAACAAATTTTGTGGAATTGGTTGATTTTTTGCAGTTTCTTCCCAAAATTTTTTATCTCATTCCTAATTCAATAAACTCATAATGGAATTTAATATTTTCAAATTGTTTTCAATTCACTTAAGTTATTTAAAAATTCGCCAGTATTTCTTACGAATTTCATGAAATTCTTCCCAATCCATTGAGCTTCTATATATTCGATCGAAATTTGTTCAATTCTTTGGTTTCTTTTTTCTCATTTCACTTAATGTTGGTTGAATTCAACCTCAATTCTATTCACATTCATTTCAATCGATTCAGAAGAAATTCTGAATGTTTAAAATTTCGTTCCATTATATTCTATCAAATTTTTATGAATTTTACCAAGTCTCAAGAATTTCCTTGAATTCTTCTAAATTGCATCATACTGAATCCTTATCCAATTTATTATGATTTCTGCCTTACTAAAAAATATTTACGTCACTTATTTAAAAAAGTAACTTCCTTCTCATTATCGTTTCCAAATAAGTGAATAGTCGCATAATATTTTGAAAATTTCAATTTTTCGTGAATAAAACATAAGCTTTTTAGTAATAGAAAATTGTGAGTTGTCATATTTTGGTTTTTTCAACAACAAAATTGGACCGACCGCTACACGTATACAACAATAGATAAAATATGGAGAAATATGTATAGTAACTTGAATTTTCTTCTGCCTAGCAAAAAACCCTGCCGGTTTTCAAATCATACTAACACAAATCAAATTAATTATTAAACTATTCAGATTTTTTTAGTTATGCGGTTATACTTCTGGACGCACTATACTCCTACCGAAAAAAGGCGACTTGTCCAACACAGAGAATTACAGGCCAATAACTTGTTTGAACACTCTGTATAAGATCTTGACAGCTGTCCTAAACAACAGGACTGTTTGGCGAATTAAGCCTGTATGGCGAGAGATGTACGAACAACGTGGTTCGAAAAATGGTGTAGCAGACTATCGAAAGAACCTGCTAATTGACAGGTGTATCTGTAAAGATTCTGAAGCTCATCAACGCAACCTGTCAATGGCCTGGATTGACTACCGGAAAGCTTTCGATTTCAAGATTTCACTTTTTTGCAACATCCTCAAAATATTAAAAAAATGACTGAAGGACAATCAAATATTCAAATTTTATTCAGCTGTACATTAGACAGTATTGGTCATTGGATTTCTTATATTTATTATATTCATTATACCATTAGGCTATTTCCCTTTCAGGGTGAGTGTCACTCGTTTGGTGAGGAGAGGAGTTATGTGAGGAAGCAGGTATGGATTTTAAGATAATTGTAGAATTCTCGTGTTATTTATATCAATAACACGTTCGTTGCGCAACACTGCTTCGGCCCAGGTTGTTGATCAATTTCTGTAGCGATCACCCTAAGTGAAAAGCCTCACAAGGTCGTCATGTGAGTTTCCCCACTCAGGCCCATTAGTGCCCAAGGTCGATTGTTTCAGGCAACATTATAATGTAGAAAAATTCATATATATGATAGCATGAAAAATTATATATTAGAACGTGAACGTGAATTACATTTAGAGAAATTATATCCGTGGAAACCACTGGTTCAATATCACAAAGTTGCGCAGCACCCCAATGGTATATATTGTGGTATTTCTGCTATTGCATTTGCAACTTCAATTTGTGTTGATGGAAAACCAGATACATTTCTAATATGATGTGACTCAATTTAGACAATTGAGCGGTTGGTTGCAAGGACGGCCTACTGGCATTTTCCGTAAGGTCGAATTTCCAGTCCTGTTGAGTCACGTGACAAATATGCTCGCGCAGCTCTCGATATATAATAATAATAATAATAAATTACAAATAATATTTGTTAAAATAATTTTTTACATGATTCATAAAATAATGCATGCAAAATTAATATCATAAATAAAATAAAATTTCACAGTAGAATTATTTATCATAAAATAATATTTAATAAAATAACTTTAAAAATAATTTAAAAAAATGTTTGATCGATTGATAGAAAAAAATAACCTTTCATCAAATATTTTGTAGAAATAAGTGTTTAATAATATAATTTGAAAAAAAATGTTTGATGAATTAATTTTCATAGAATAGTTTTTAAAAATAACGTTTCATAAAGTAATTTTTAGAAATAATGCTTGACAAAATAATGTTTGATAAATTAATTGTTATAAAATAGTTTTTAAAAACATTGTTTGTTAAAATAATTGTCTAAATTATTATATGTTACATATTATTATGTTATTGTATGTAAATATTAATATTGCTATGAAGTATTCGGAGAGATTAGGCAAGATTAGCAAAAACACGGTATGAGAAAAAAATAATATTTTCAAATTCGAAGGTGAAATTGTATCCTTAAAAATTATACAATTTTTCAGTGTTCAAGCAGGAAGAAAAATGATTTGGAACTAAGAATAAAATACTCCGTTTTTCAATAATATGTTAAATAGGGGAAAATTTCTTAACAGAAAATGTAATGTTTTAAAAAATTGCTTCGTGAAATAATTTAAAACATTAATGTCTCATAAAATAGATTTAAAAATAACGTTTCATAAAATAATTAACAGAAATAATGTTTTTTAAATTATTTTTTTTAAATGATTCCTAAAATAATATTTAATAAAATAAATTTAAAAATAATGCTTGATCGATTAATAAAAAAAATAACGTTTCATAAAATGTTCTGTGGAAATAATTGTTGATAAATTAATTTCTTAAAGCCATGTTTAATAATATAATTTAAAAAAATAAAGTTTGATGAATTAATTTTTATCGAATAGTTTTTAAAAATAATCTTTGATAAAATAATTTTAAAAAGTAATGTTTGATAAAGTGTATTTTTTTAAAATGTTTCATCAAATAATTGTTTAAAGTATTAAATACTAAAATCCCTTGAAATTATTAAAAACGCTTGTGAATCGCTCGAAATTGTTTAAACCCCTTGAAAACCCTCAAATATTGCAAATCCTTTGATATCCCATTAAATTACTGATATCAAGAAAAAATTTCTTTGTAAACTTTTAATATAAAATAAAATATTTAAAATCGTTTAAAATCTTTTTAATTTTTTTAAAGCTCTTAAAAATGCCAAGGAATTTGAAAAAGCACTTAAAAATATTTTGAATCCTTTGATGATTTTATCATCAATTGGTCCTCAGGATCAATGAAATAAAAACTTTTACAAATTAAAAAAAGCCATTGAATTATGTAGAATTGAGTAAATTTAGAAGAAGATATTTACTGAAATCCTGGAAAATTTATTAAAATACATTGAGAGATTTAAAATCCCTTAAAATCGTTGAAATCCTCGAAAATCTTATAAAATCTCATGAACTCTTTTAAACTATCTTAAAACCTTATTTATAGGTCCTGTGAAATCGTTCCATATCTTCCAAAATTTCGTACAGTTACCTCTTAAAGAAATTCCCTGATTTTTGCATTTTTTTCTCTAAATCCCTGACTTTTGGCAGCTTCGATCATATTATTATCATTTTTTTATTCCATTATTAAGAATTCAAGGTGATGTTTCAAGAATTTAGGATGAATTAAATAAAAACCGTTGAAAAATTAAAAAAAAATCCAGTAAATTAAATTGAATTGAGTAAATTTAGAAAAATTCAAGTGAATTAAGAGTTCAGGGTGATTTCCAGAAAATATTTTCAAAGCTCTTCTAATCTTTAAAACCCCCCTAATTTCTAACCAATAATTTAAAAAATCGAGAAAAAATTCTAGTGATTTCAGTAAAGTTTGAGTGAATTCAGAAGAATTTAAGGGAATTTAGAAGAATTTGGGATAAATTAATAAGAATTCAGGGCGAATTCCAAATTAATTGCAAAAACTATTTGACAATCTTTGAAACTCTACGAAATTCCTCACTTTTGTGAATAAAATCTTTGAAATGCATTAAAATATTAAATACTAAAACATAATATGTAATGAAATATAACATACTTATGAAAATAAAATCGTACTATGTATTTATTTTTTTAATTCTTGATAATAAAAAAAAAAAAGTAATAATAACAAGAGTTAGTTTCAGTGCCTTTATCATAATTATTTTGGTGTTACTTTCTTGACATGAATATTGTAATTATATTCGCATGCACGATTCATATACGTTATTTTCCATTATTATAATTGCTCATATCTTTTTTTTTACGAAAAATTACAATTAGGGGGCGCCGACCACTTAAAAAAATTATTTTATTACAATTTTTAAAGTACGTAAACTTTTTTTCTAATATCCTTTCAAATGTAATATTGTTTAAACGAATAAGTAACATTTTACGATCTTTACAGTAAAAAATCGCATAAATACACCTCATTTCACATTTTAAAAATTAGGGGTTGCTACCCTTTTAAAAAAAAGTATTGCAGGTTGATAGGATTTTTTATTCTCCATTTTTTGGAATTGGTTTTATTAAGATATGTTAAGTTGTTACTGGAAGAGTATTTAACAAAACGTGTTTTGGGGTTGAACTGCAAGGGTGGATTTTATCCCCGGGATGTGGTTTTGGCCGATTAAAAAAAAATAGGTGTCTCTTATTTTTTAATGTACTACAACATACTGTAGGTTAAGTTTTATAATCCAAATCCAATATAATCCAAATAATTGATTTTTTCTCTGGTAATCGGCGTTCGTGAAAGATAGTAGTGAGTGTGTAATGAATATAATGAAAAGAAAATGTGACACGTCTCGGTATTCGAAGACCAGGAATGAAAGTCATCAAGTCATGTGACGCACCAAGGCCATGAACTCGGAGGGTGCTCGCATGAAGGCGGGTTCTCATTACTTAAGGTCCCAGCGTAATTAGCGGGAAATTTCAAAATAGCAGAATACTAGGGCATTCAAAAATGATTATAAGCTGGTTTGGAATAATTAAAATAAAATGATTAATGCGTATTGCTTAAAAAGGTTGGGGTTGTATTCAAACGTTTCGTGCGCCTACTGTAGCTATTAACTCGATTGAAGTAAACTATTCTATTTTTAGGGTGAAATTTAGATCTTTTAGTTTAAAATTTATTTTATTATGTGAAAATTTAACTGTTTTGTTGAAAATTAGTTTTTCTTTGGTTAAAAATTAATTTTATTTAGCTGAACATGTAGCTATTCCATTTTTAGTTGAAAATTTATCTTTTTTAGTTGAAAATTGAACTATTTTGTTGAAAATTCGAATTTTTTTTGTTGAAAATCATTTTTTTTACTGAAAATGTAACTACTCCATTTTCTGGGGAAAATTTAGATTTTTTAGTTTAAAATTGATTTTATTAGTTGAAAATGTAACTGTTTTGTTGAAAATTAGTTTTTCTTTGGTTGAAAATGTACCTTTTTCAGTTAAAAATTCTACTATTTGGTATTTTATGGTAGAAAATTCATCCTTTTGGTTTAAAATTCAACTATTCCAGTCAAAGATATATCATTTTAGTTGGAAATTCGTAACTTGGATTGAAAATGTAACTATTTTGTTAAAAATTAGTTTTTTTTTGGTTGAATTTTTTTCTTTTAGTTTAAAATTCAACTATTTGGTTGAAAAATGATCTTTTTTAGTTGACAATTCAACGATTTGGTTGAAAATTGTTTTTTTTTTATTTATTTTTTTTTTTGAAAATTCATTTGTTCCAGTTAAATATGCATGATTTTAGTTGAAAATTCATAAATCTGATTGAAAATTTAACTGTTTTGTTGAAAATTCCTTTTTCGTCGGTTGAAAATTAATTTTTTTAACTGAAAATTTAAATGTTCCACTTCTGGTTGAAAATTTAACTATTTGATTGAAAATTCATCTTTTTTAGTTTAAAAGTCAACTGTTTGTTTAAAAATCTATCTTTTTTAGTTGAAAAATTCAACTATTTGGATGGAAATTGCTTTTTTTAGTTTAAAATTCAACTATTTTGTTGAAAATTCGAATTTTTTTGTTGAAAATCATTTTTTTTTACTGAAAATTAAACTATTCTATTTTTAGGGTGAAATTTAGATCTTTTAGTTTAAAATTTATTTTATTATGTGAAAATTTAACTGTTTAAATATTTAAATGATCTCACAAAGCTTTCAGTGATTTCACAAAGATTTCAATGATTTCACAAATATTTCAGTGATTTCACAAAGATTTCTATAATTTAACAAATCTTTCAGTGATTTCACAAAAATTTCAATAATTTCACAAATATTGCCAAATATTTCGAAAAGATTTTTGAAAATATCAGAAAGATTTCACTAAGATTTCACAAAGATTTCAATGATTTCTCCCAGATTTCAAATATTTCGGATAGATTAAAAGGATTTCATGAAGATTTCAATGATTTTCCAAGATTTCTAATATTTTGGAAAGAGTAAAAAGATTGCATAAAGATTTCAATGATTTGCCAAATATTTCATAAACATTTCAATAATTTCACAAATAATACCAAATATTTTACAAAGATTCAAATGATTTCACAAAGCTTACAATGATTTCACAAAGATTTCAATAATTTCACAAATATTGCCAAATATTGCGAAAAGATTTTTGAAGATATCAAAAAGATTTCACTAAGATTTCACAAAGATTTCAATGATTTCTCCAAGATTTCTAATATTTTGGAAAGATTAAAAAGATTGCATAAAGATTTTCAATGATTTGCCAAAGATTTCACAAACATTTCAATAATTTCACAAATATTACCACATATTTCACAAAGATTTAAATGATTTCACAAAGCTTTCAGTGATTTCACAAAGATTTAAATAATTTCACAAATCTTTCAGTGATTTCACAAAGATTTCAATAATTTCACAAATCTTTCAGTGATTTCACAAAGATTTCAATAATTTCACAAATATTGCTAAATATTTCGAAAAGATTTCTCAAGATATCAGAAAGATTTTACTGAGATTTCACACAGATTTCAATGATTTCTCCAAGATTTCAAATATTTCGGATAGATTAAAAGGATCTCATGAAGATTTCAGTGATTTCACAAAGATTTCAATAATTTCACAAATTTTACCAAAAATTTCGAACATATTTCTAAAGATGTCAAAAAGATTTTACAAAGATTTCAATAATTTCACAAAGCCTTTAGTGATTTAACAATCAAAATATTTTTAAGTCAAATAGTTGTTTTTCAGAGCAAATAGTTGAATCCTCAACGAAACCAGATTAATTTTTAGAAAAATTATCCACAAAAAAGTAAATTAAAACCAAACAATTCAACCTTCAACCAAATAGTTAAATTTTCTACCAAAATGTGAACATTTACAACCAAAAAGAGATTTTTCTACAAAAGAGTTGAATTTTTAGCTTGAAAATTTGAATTTTCAGAAATCAAGTTATCTTGTAGCCAAATAATTGCTTTTCAACGAAATAGTTAAATCCTCAACCAAAACAGATAATTTTTGAAAAACAAAAATATTAATGTTTCACAAAAAAGTGAATTTCGAAACTAACAGTTGAATTTTCAACCAAATAGTTAAATTTTCTACCAAAATGTTAACATTTCTAACAATTCTGTTAATATTTCTAACCAAAAGGACGAATTTTCTGCAAATGAGCTGAATTTTGAACCCGAAAATATAAATGTAATTTACACTGAAATAGTTGAATCATCCACCGAAATATTTATTCAAATGAACAGTTGCATTTTCAACCATAAAGACAAATTTTCTAAAAAACATTTTAATTTTCAACTAAGTAATAAATTTTTCAACCTAGTAATACAATTTTTACCCAAAAAAGATATTCGAACAAAAATGTAATAATCTCATATTATCTCTCTAGAATTTTTTTTTTTAATCGAACTCAATCGTTTTGTTGATCATACTTGGTGTCTTTCAGAAAAAATTTTGATTAAATAAACAAAACTTTTCATCAGTTGGCGATATTCGTTTGCTTGAATCGATAAATGTTTTTGCTTGTATCGTTTTGCTGATTTTAGAAAATATTTTATTGATTCAACAAAATTTGGTAAAAACATAAAAATGTAATCCGTTTGAATCTGGGTGATCCTGATCAAAATAAGTGATCCGAAAACAGAATCAATTGGATTAAATGTTAAATGAATTACTAAATAATTCCTACAAGATGACACAATTCCATGGTGACCCATTAACAATGTAAACTGTGCTGGGATAGATAAACTACAATCCAAGACCTGATTTTAATTCATCGGCCCAAAAAGATAAGTATCATCAATTTTATGAAGGGTCGAATATTTTTAATAAATCATATCCACCATATCGGATCTGTTATTTGGAATGTTTGGATCCAACATTTTATTTGAAATCATCGAGCCCAAAAATCTAAGTATCACCAATTTGATTAAGGTCCGAAAATTTTCAATCATTCATGTTTGCCATATTGGATCCGCCATTTTAAATTTTGCAAATCCAAGACCTGATTTTAATTCGGCGGCCAAAAAAGCATGATCATCATCAATTTTATGAGAGTCCGAATACTTTTCATGAATTATATCCACCGTATTAGATCTGTCATTTTGAGTTTTAAAAACCAACATTAGATTTGTAATCAGCAAACTCAAAAACCTGAATATCATCAATTTTATCAAGGTTCGAACATTTTAAATAAATATTGTCCGCCATATTGAATCCGCCATTTTGAGTTTTGAAGATCCAAGACCCTATTTTAATTCAGCGGCCCAAAAAAGCATAAGAATGTTCAATTTTATCAATGTGCGAATATTTTTCATGAATCATATCCACCATATTGGATTCGTCATTTTTAATTTTAAAAACCAACATTAGATTTGAAATCAGCGAACACAAAAACCTGAATATCATCTATGTTGTCAAGGTCCAAACATTTAAAATGAATAGTGTCCGCCATATTGAATCCGCTATTTTGAATTTGGAAAATCCAAGACCCGATTTTAATTCAGCGGCCCAAAAAGCATAAGAATGTTCAATTCTATCAAGGTCCATATATTTTTTATGAATCATGTTCACCATATTGGATTCGTCATTTTGAGTTTCAAAAACCAACATTAGATTTGAAATCAGCGATCTCAAAAACCTAAATATCATCAATGTTATCCAGGTCCAAAGATTTAAAATGAATAGTGTCCGCCATATTGAATCCGCTATTTTGAATTTGGAAAATCCAAGACCTGATTTTAATTCATCGGCCCAAAAAGATAAGTATCATCAATTTTATGAAGGGTCGAATATTTTTAATAATTATCGAAAAGCTGTTTGTTTTGTTGACTAGCGTTGGTTTAAATTAGTTTTTCAGTGGAATGACGGTTTTTGATCTACTAGTCATTATTAAAATGTTTATTAAAAAAAAGAGCAGCCGCTCAACGACGTTGAGCCTCATCAGAAATAGATGTTTGGAAGGTACATTTTACCTGATGAAAAAGAGAATTTTAGGTTTTATTTTAAACAGGAGAAGATATTAAAATTATTTTCTTGATAGTCTACTCACGAGCAGTCGAATTATTTAGTTTTGGGTTACTAAGTTTATTAAAGTTTCAGTCAGTTTGAAAAAAGTCCTAGAGTGTAAAGTTAAGAATAAATTAAACTTAACATTTTTTGTGTCGAATGAATTTGTTTAAAATAAAGTAAGTTTCATAAAAATGTAAAAACACACTCTCCCGGATATGCAGTGCATTTTTTGTGTTACATAAATATACTTTTTGGGGCAGCATTCCTTATCATATTATATAATGCGGAAACTTGAAGATCAATAGTACTTGATATTAAACAAGTTTCTTCACGGAACCAAATACTTATAATGTTATTGTTATCATTTTGTAAATTTATATTTAAGAAATTCACTAAATCAAGTTTTTTAATTTCAATAGTGAATCGCAGTCTAGGATGCTAAGAGTTTAAAAAATTAAGATGTCGATTTTATGTTTAGCTCAACAGTCAAGATATCATCTACACATATTTTGTAGAAGATTGATTTGAATGGTATTTTTCAAAAAATATCTCTTTCAAGTCCTTCCATCACCAGATCAGAAATTATGCCAGAGAGAGAATATCCCATAGGAGTGCCAAGAAGTTTATAAAATTCATTCTGCAAGGTGCAAAATGCGTTGTTTAGGTAAAATTCCATTAGTTCTAGGCCAGAAATTATGCCAGAAAGAGGATATCCCATAGGAGTGCCAAAAAGTTTATAAAATTCATTCTGCAAGGTGCAAAATGCGTTGTTTAGACAAAATTCTATTAGTTCTAGGCCAGAAATTATGCCAGAAAGAGGATATCCCATAGGAGTGCCATTTTTAAATAAAAATCAATGTGTGTCATATTCAAATAACATTTAGGAATATTTATGAAAAGCATTAATATTTTTCCTCTTCAAAATTAATGTATACAGATTACAGTTTTTATTTGAAATTTCACGACAGTTTCTTGCACCATGTTTGACCGTAATGTAGAATCAAGGAAAAATATTCTGAAAATTAAATTCATTTTACAATTATTTACAATTAATTTTCAATTAAAATTATCTTATACTTGAAATGAAATTGTAAAAATGAAAATAAATATAAGTTTTCTGAGATTCTTGAGAAAATTTCGAAATATTTTCTAAGATTTAAGATATTTCAAATCAAAATTTAAACCAAAGAAAAAACATTTTTAACCTAATAGTTTAATTTTCCGGCAAAAAAGGTGAATTTTCAACAAAAAGGTCAAATCTCTACAAAATATGTGAGAATTGCTATTTCAATAAATAAAATTTATTTTACATAACAAAAAACAAATAAATTTTCAAATCAAACAATGTTTTAGTGAAGAAAAAAGGAAAATTGCAACAAAATTATAATTTAGAGCGAAAAATATTTTTGTATGAAAAATAAAAATTTCGAATAACTATTTATTTTTAAGTGTATCTATTTTTAAGTTTATATAAATATATTTTTCCTAAGATTCTTAAGAAAATTTTTGAAGATTTTTTAATATTTCTGTATGTCAATGAAAATTTTAACAGCAAAAAAAGTTTTGAGTAAACAGTCGAATTTTCACACAAAAAAGATGATATTTCAACGAAAAAAAGCTGAGTTTCCAACGACAAATGTAATAATTGCTATTTTAATAAAAATATTCTAAGTTTTTATTAAAAGCAGTCAAAAACAATTTATAAAATGACCAACTCTTTACAAGAATTTTTTAAATAAAAATCAATGTGTGTCATATTCAAATTAAATTTAGGAATATTTATAAAATGTATTAATATTTTTCATTTTTATAATTAATGTATACAGAGTACAGTTTTTATTTGAAATTTCACGACAGTTTCTTGCACCATGTTTGACCGTAAAGTAGATTCTTGGATAGAAAATTCATTCTTTTGTCTCTCTTGATTATAGGTCCGACTATTTGGTTGTAAATGCAATATTGTTCGGTTGCAAACGATTTATTTATTGGAAATTCGACTTTTGAAGTCTGATGATTCATTTTTTTTTAATTCACCTTTGGCTTGAAAATGTAACTCTTTTATTAAAAATGCAGCTGTTTTTGTCTGAGGTTTAATCTCTTAAATTAAAAATTTGATACGGTTAGAAATTCTATGCTCTTTTCAAGCAACAAACATTTTTTAAGCCCTTATAATTAAATTTGAGATAAAAAGGGTTCCAATGAAAGTTTTCAAATTAAAAGCTTCTGGTCAAAAAATTGTCAAAAATCTAACTGTCTTGTTGAATATTCCACTCTTTGATACAAAGTTCTTCCTTATGAATTTCGAATTCATCTTTTATGGTGAAAAATTCAGGTTTCTAAGTTTAAAATTAACTCATTTTATTGAGAATTTACATATATTCTAGAAAATTCGCCTTTTGGCTTAAAACTTCAACTATTTGGTTGAAAAATTTAACTATTTCATTGAAGATTCATCTCTTTTAATCTAAGTTTTAAATATTTGTAAACGCAAATATTTGGTTACAGATGAATTGTTTCTACATTCAACTATTTGGTTGAAAATTAATCTATTCATGCTAAAAATAATCCCTTTTTTCAAATATTTTAAACCCAGATTCAGAATCCTTAAAACAGAATGGCAATTGTTAAAATTTTGGTTGAACTTCAAATTTTATTTTCATTGTGCAAAGAAAATGTGAAAATCTATGAGAATTATGAACTCTGAATTCCTAAAGAAATGAAATCATTATTTTAGTCATTCAGTGTCTAATACTACCTTTGTATTATTTTCATTTAAAGCAACTTTTTATGGACATTTTTCGAAATTCAAAGGGACTTTCTTTGTGATTTGATGTAGTATTTATTATAATGATTATTATTATTTTTGATTGTTTTCTCTTATTTTTCTAGATTATCTTTCCCTATTTTTCGTCAAATTCTTTAATTTAAACGCAACTCGTTGTATTCCAACAGGCAGGGAGCCAGTCTGAAGGGAAAGGGCTGGATTCCAGTTGTTGGTCCTACCGAATTTTCTATTAGGGACATTGCAGCTCTGGATTACCAAACCTATGTAGAGATGAGTAGCGTTACATTGCAAGGGACCCATCTGAGCACTGTGGCAAGAACAGAAGCATCTGGAGATGTTCTTCATTAGCCTATCAATGGCTGAGATGGACATGTCCATGATGCAGATAAATTTTCCCCACAGCAAAGGCGCCTCGACATATAAAGGGGACGTGCAAAAAAAAACTCAAGGGCATGCATAGTCGTAAAGGGTATGAATGCAATTATGGCTCCTAAGGTCTGCTCCAGGGAGCTCATCACTATTAAGGTAAGACTCGGGGGCAGAAGCGAAGAAAGGCTGATGGTGTGTATTGCTTCGGCTTATTTCCGGGCGATGCTAAGGGGCCTCCGCCTTTTTGAGAGGTGACTCTAATTCAGCTGGGGAAAGTAAAAAATATTTGAAATGATATTTCTTGTGTAATAATGATTTAATCATGAATTTAACTATTGCACTGCAATCGTATGCCAAAACTACAAATTTTGAGCCGTCTGTCAGATGTCGTTTTTCATTCGTTCTTAACATTAGGTATTTATTAGTAAATGCCCCAAAAAAGTCAATCAGTGAATATTTCAGCATTTGAAAAAATCTATCGCAGCAAATGAATTCAAATAAATATCTGTAAATTTTTCTAGATTCTTCCTAACGTCGACCGCTTTCTAGGAACACGTGAAAGTGTGAACTTGATAGAGGAGGCTAAAAAATTCTGTGTTTTGTGATTCTCCGCCGATCATTGACAACATCTTTTTTTAAATAAAATAAATTATATCGTCAAATTTGGAAGACTTCAAACTTTGAGATTCTTATTATCAAACAATCCAGACATTTTTATATAACGAGTTGCAATCAAAGGAAGTGACGAGAGCCTTGACTTTTGAAACCGGCTTTAGTAAGATGTATAGAAAACATGCCACACAAGAGGCAACTGAAATTCAGATCGAGTACATATTTAAAATTAATTTTAATTTGAAATAAAAAGCAGTTGGATTCAACAAAAGAAGACGAATTTTCAATCCAGTAGTTGAATCCTCAACCAAAACAGATTGATTTTTGACCAGAAAGGTGAATTTTCTACCAAATTAGTCGAATTTTCAACCCAAGATACGAATTTGCAATAAAATAGTTGAATTTTTAACCAAATAGTTAAATTTCAACTAAAGGAGGTCAATGTTTAACTCAAAATATAATAGTTACATTTACAATTAAAAATAATTATTTTCTATTAAAATTATGAATCTACAACCAAAAAATGAACTTTCAAAAAATTAATTCAACTTTTAATTTTAATTTCATTTTAATTTTAAATCAAAAGCAGTTGAACTTAACCAGGGAAGACGAATTTTCAATTCAGTAGATGAATCCTCAACCAAAATAGATTAATTTTTGACCAAAAAGATTAATTTTCCACCAAATTAGTTGAATTTTCAAACCAAAATACGAATTTTCAATAAAATAGTTGAATTTTCAACCAAATGGTTGAATTTCACCTAAAAGGGATCAATCTTTAACCGAAAATGTAATAATTACATTTCTAATTAAAAAGATTAATTTTCAACTAAAATGAAGAATCTTCAAATAGATAGTGAACTTTTAACAAAGTAATTCAATAAATCAAAAGCAATTGAATTCAACCAAAGAAGACGAATTTTCAACCAAGTAGTAGAATCCTCAACCAAAACAGATTAATTTTTGACGAGAATGATGAATTTCCTACCAAATTAGTTGAAATTTCAACCGAAAATACGAATTTTCAATAAAATAGTTGAATTTTCAACCAAACAGTTGAATTACGCCTAAAAGAGATCAATTTTTAACCTATAATGTAATAGTTACATTTTCAATTGAAAACATTAATTTTCAACTAAAATCATGAATCTGGAACCAAAAAATGAACATTCATCAAAGTAATTCAACTTTTTATTTAAAATTAATTTTAATTTGAAATAAAAAGCAGTTGGATTCAACAAAAGAAGACGAATTTTCAATCCAGTAGTTAATTTTGACTTTCTAGCAATATAGTTGAATTTTCAACAAAATACATGAATTTTCAATCAACTGGTTGAATTTTCATAACGAAAATATTAATTTTGAACAAAAAAGTCAAATTTCAACCAAATACTTGAATTTTCTACCATTTGCTAAACCAGAACGACGAATTTTCAACAAAAAAGTTAAATTATCAACAAAAAATTTAATTTTCACCAAATTTGGACTTTTTCTAGAAAAATAGTTCAATTTTCAACAAAATGCGTGAATTTTCAATAAAATGATTGGATTTTCATGACTAAAATATTAATTTTGAACAAAAAAGTAAATTTTCTACCATTTTCAAAATCAAAAAGATAAATTTTCAACAAAAAAGTTAAATTTTCAACAAGAAAGTTAATTTTCAACCAAATTTTGACTTTTTAGCAAAATAGTTGAATTTTCAATCAACTGGTTGAATTGTCATACCGAAAATATTAATTTTGAACAAAAAAGTAAATTTTCAACCAAATACTTGATTTTTTACCATTTTCTAAACCAAAATGACGAATTTTCAACAAAAAAGTTAAATTTTCAACCAAAAATTTAATTTTCAACCAAATTTGGACTTTTTCTATGAAAATAGTTCAATTTTCAACAAAATACATAAATTTTCAATCAAATGATTGAATTTTCATATCGAAAATATTAATTTTGAACAAAAATGTACATTTTCTACCATTTTCGAAACCAAAAAGATGAATTTTCAACAAAAAAGTTAAATTTCCAACACAAAAGTTAATTTTCAGCCAAATTTGGACTTTCTAGATAAATAGTTCAATTTTCAACAAAATACATGAATTTGCAATCAAATAATTGAATTTTCATACCAGAAATATTAATTTTGAACAAAAAGGTAAATTTTCTACCATTTTCAAAACCAAAACAAAGAATTTTCAACAAAAAAGTTAAATTTTCAACAAAAAAGTTAATTTTCAATCAAATTTTGACTTTCTAGCAATATAGTTGAATTTTCAACAAAATACATGAATTTTCAATCAACTGGTTGAATTTTCATATTTGGGATAAATTTCGATAATTTTTTTTTTTATTTTGAAAATTGCATTTTTGGTAAAAACATCTGTTTTGTGGAAAAATCAATTATTTGGCTTGAAATTTATCTTTCTTTATTGAAACTTTATCAGTTTTTTTGAAGATTCAACGATTTTGTTAATATCATTATTTTTGGTAGAAAATTCAACCGTTTTGTTAAATTTCGTCTGCTGGTCTTGGAAATTCAATAATTTGGTAGAAAATTAAACTATTTGGTTGAAAATTCGTCTTTTTTATTTAATTCAACAATCTGAAAATTATTTTTGTTTTAAAATAAATTTTATATCTGAAATTTTGAAAAATCCATTTTTCGTTCAAAATTTTTTTTTTTTCGAAAATTCAACTTTTTTATTTAAAATTCATGTTTCTTGATTGAAACTTCACCTATTTGGTTGAAGATTCAACTATTTTTTAAAGATTTATCTTTTTGGTTTAAAATTCAACTATTTTTGGATAAATTTTATTCATCTTTGTTTATAAATTTTGAAAATTGCATTTCTAGTAAAAAAAATTCTTTAGTTGAAAATTCAATTATTTCGATTAAAATTTATCTTTCTTGATTGAAACTTCATCTGTTTTTTTTTTTTTCTGAGGATTCAACTATTTTCTTAACATCATTATTTTTGGTAGAATATTGAACTGTTTTTTGAAAATTTCGTCTCTTCGTCTTGAAAATTCAATATTTTGGTAGAAAATTAAACTATTTGGTTGAAAATTCGTCTTTTTCTATTTAATTCAACAATTTGAAAATTAATTTTGTTTTAAAATAAATTTTTTTATCTGAAATTTAGAAAAATCCATTTATTGTTCACATTTTTTTTTATTTGAAAATTCAACTTTTTCATTCCAAATTCATCTTTCTTGATTAAAATTTTATCTATTTGGTTAAGGATTCAACTATTTTGTTAAAAATTCGTCTTTTTGGTTTAAAAAACTATTTTGGGATAAATTTCGATAATTTTTTTTTTTATTTTGAAAATTGCATTTTTGGTAAAAACATCTGTTTTGTGGAAAAAATTGGTTAAAAACGAAATTTTGTTGAAAAGTTATATTTTTTTATCGAAAATTCAACTATATTTGGTTGGAAATGAATTTTTTTATTGATAATTCATCTCCCTTGGTAAAAAAAATTCAACTTTTTGGTTGAAAATAAACTTTTTTTATTGAAAATTCAATTGTTTTCTAGAATATCGTTTTTTTTTATTAAACATTCAACTATTTTGACTGAAAATTCAACTATTTCTGTTGAGAAATCGTCAGTTTCAGTTAAAAGTGCAATTGTTTTGTAGAAAATTTGTCTTTCTGGATTCAAAATTTAATAATTTTTTAGAAAATTCAACTATTTTGTTGAAAATTACATTTTTCCATTAAAATTCAATTGCTTTGTAGAAAAATCGTTTCTTTGAGTTGAACATACAACTATTTGGTTGAAAATTCGTCTTTTTGGGTTGAAAATCCAACTGTTTTATAAAAAATTCGTCTTCCTGGATAGAAAACTTAACAATTTGGCAGAAAATTATATTATTTTTGTTGAGAATCTGACTTTTTAGGTAAAAAATTTCATTATTTTTTTGAAAATTCATTTCTTTTTGTAGAAAATTGAACTATTTGGGTAAAACTGAACTTTTTTGTTGGAAATGCATCATTTTTGGTCAAAAATACAACTACTTGTTTGAAAATTAACTTTTTTGTTATAAATTCAATTTTTTTCTAGAAACTTTTTTTTTTCATAAAACATTCAACTATTTTCTCTGAAAATTCAATTATTTTGTTAAAAATTCATCATTTTTGGTCAGAAAATTCATTCTGCTTGTTTGAAAATTAAATTTTGTGTTGAAAATTTAATTGTTATCTAGAAAATTCGTTTTCTTTATTAAACATTCAACTATTTTGTTGAAAATTCATTCTTTCTGGGTTGAAAATTCAACTTTTTGGATGAAAATGAATTTTTTTATTAAAAATTCATCTCCTTTGGTAGAAAAAATTATTCTTTCAGGTTGAAAATGAACTTTTTTAATTGAAAATTCAATTTTTATCTAGAAATTCGTTTTTTTCTTTAAAGAGTCATCGTCGTAAATGAGGTCCATAGTTAAACAGTTTTGCCAGTGCTGATACGTCACAACCTCTCTCTGGTTTCCCTGTGAAGCTCTTCGAGTTTCCCGTTCCACCAGTGTATCTCCCCAGCCTTTTGGACTCTTTTAGGTCGAAAATTACTTTCATAAGCAGATTTGATGGCCTTCGTGAAAATCTTGGCTGCCATCTCTAGGGTGTGCACGTCTCTAATTGATCTGGGCACCTCCGAGAGTGCACTGCTTAGTTCCGTGGAAAACTGGTCCTAGTCCGTTCTTCTTGGATTTCCGGCCCACTTAGGGCCCGCAGGTACGATAGATTTCAACTCAAACTTCATCTGTGTATGTTCTGAGAGAGTGGGTTCGTCTGAGATTCTCCGCTTCTACACATTGTCTCTAAAACTAGTGGTACAGAGAATGATGTCGATGACTTCCTCCCTGACCATGTTATGAAACGTGGGGGTATTTCCCACGTTAAGAATAGCTAGATCTATAGTGATCAGGTATTCCACTAGATCATTGCCTCTTGAGTTGATATCCATGCTGCCCCGCAGGGTACGATGGGAGTTAGTACCACACTTCAGTAGCAGCCACTGGGTCGGCTACCATAAATATGAAGACCCCTCCCCTGCAGAAGAAGGTTACGAATTTTGGCCATTATTCTGTGGACACTATACTGAGCGCCCTCCAGGTTGCCTCTCTGAAGAGCTCGTACTGCTCCGTAGTGAGCATTGAGCCCGTGTAGTTGGCATCGGTCACCACCATCGCTAGGTGGTTAGTCCTCGGAGCGCCCGTCAGTCCAGCTCGCGACAACTCTCTGTTCGTCAGTTGCTGGGCCGCCTTGTGCCTCTTCAAAGTCTTAGCCACCCCTAGTGGGGTGTCCTTTGAGTCCCTACCTCTCTTCTGGGCCTCGGTGCTGGATGTCAGCCCTGTAGCTGCCGACGTTTCAGCTCCCGCAGCTGCTCTGCTAGCCTGCTGTGCTTGTGTTAACACGTAGTGACGCTCATGTGAAGTGGTATATGTATAAGTCTGAATGTAGTCGCGGGGAATTTTATAATTCGGCAATTTTCTGTCGGGAATTTTCCAATTCGGTAATATTATAAACTGTTCGGGAATTTTATTATTTGGGAATTTTATTATTCGGGCATTTTCCAATTCGGTAATTTTATTATTCGGAAATTTTATTATTCGGGAATTTTATTATGCGGAAATTTTATTATGCGGAAATTTTATTATTCGGGAATTTTATTATTCGGGAATTTTATTTTGCGGGATTTTTCAGGCATCCCATTTAAACAATTAATTTTTTTCAAAAATAAATATTATTTATTCATTAAAGGTACAATGATCAAATATTTTTATAGAAAAAAATATTTTTATTGCTCAAGTTTTTAAATTTATTTTTTGAATTAAAAATAACAATAATTTGATAAACTTGAAACATTAAAAATAATCTTTGAAATACAAATATTTGATTATTATATTTTGTATAAATAAATAATATTTATGAAACAAATTTAATTATTTAAATTCAGGAATTTTATAATTCGGAAATTTTCTGTCTTGAATTTCATTATACGGGAATTTTGAAATTCGGTAATAATATAAACTGTACGGGAATTTTATTATTCGGGAATTTTCCAATTCGGGAATTTTACTATACGGAAATTTTATTATTCGAGAATTTTTTTATTCGGAAATTTTATTATTCGGGAATTTTATTTTTCGGAATTTTTCCAGTCATCCCATTTAAACAATTGAATTTTTACAAAATAAATATTATTTATTCATTAGAGATACAATGATTAAATATTTTCATAGAAAAAAATATTTGTAATGCTTAAAGTTTCTAAAATTATTTTTTGAATTTAAAATAACATTAATTTTAGAAACTTGAAACATTAAAAATAATTTTTTTGAATAAAAATATTTAATTATTGTATTTTTAATAAATAAATAATATTTATAAAAAAATTTAATTATTTAAATTCAGGAATTTTATAATTCGGTAATTTTCTGTCGGGAATTTCATGATTCGGGATGTTATTTTTTGTTATTATTCGGGAATTTTCCAATTCGGTAATATTATAAACTATATATATATATATAAATTGAGAGCGAATAAACACAAAAACTTGGAAATAAATTGTTATGGGAAATTTTTATTTTGTATTGAAGCATATTTTTTCCTTAAAATTATGCTTTGCCTTAAATTTTCTTTTTTTGTTGACTGAAAAATCTTTTTCGGTTCGAAATCCATCTCTTGTCTTAGAAATTTTATGCTTTTTTATTAAAGTTACAAATTTTTGGTTTGAATCTGAAATCTTTTTTTTATGAGAATTCGACTATTTTGTTGGAAATTCGTCTATTTGGATAAATTCAAATCTTTTTGATTTAAAATTAAGAAAAAAATTTTTTATTTTATTACCAAATATTATATTTTCTGTTCAGTAATTATCTTATTGGTTAAAAATTAGACTACTTTGTTAAAAATTCACTTTTTTCATTAAAGATCCATTATTTTGGTTGATAATTCAACTGTTTTGTTAATTTTTTTTTTTCATGAAGTTAACTGGTTTTTATTTAGAATTTAAATCTTTGCAGATTTAAATATCTTTTTTAAATATAACTGGTTGAAAATTAATCCCTTCTGGTTGATGTGTCTACTACTTTGTTTAAAATTCGTCTCTTCCCGTGTGGAAAAGTCGACTGGGGCCAAGTTGTACCAATGAGTTGTGCCTATGCCCAATTAGGCAACTCAGTTTGGCCCCAGTTGGACAAACTTAATAATGCATAATTAACTAAAAGATGAATTTCTTTGATTTATATTATATTGAAAAGGCATTTCATTTTAGTTTTTTAAACTTCTGTACTTTATTTTAATGGAGTACAAATACAAAATTGTAAGTCATTAGTTTTACAGGTGTACTCTCGATATATCAAACCCAAAAATAAGCATTGTTATTGTTAAAAATGGCATTGTTGAAATTATTACTAATTCTGAAAGAGAACTCATGCCAAATTTTTATGATTTTCAGGTTAAAATTGCTTTGTAACAAAAGCTATTTATTATAAGATTTTTATAATTTTGCTCCTTCTTTAGGTAAAAATGCTCATTCTTAATTCATTCTATATGTTATATGATTAGGTTCAATGTCATCAATTATATTTATATGGAAAATATAATAATCTAAATAGATTGGTTCATAATCAACTATAAATCATCTTTTTTGGTAGAAAATTAATCATGTTGGCTGATTTAATCTTCATGGTTACATTTTTTTTATTTATATGGTTAAAAATTTAATTTTTTGATTGAAATCTTTATTATTTTGTTCAAACTTCATCAGTTTTATTACAAAGTTGTCCTTTTTGGTTAAAAAATCACGTATTTTGTTGAAAATTTGTCTTTTTTGTTATAAATTTAATCTTCATGGTTAATTTTTTTTGTTTATATGGTTAAAAAATTTATTTTTCGATTGAAAATTTTATTATTTTGTTGAAACTTGAACAATTTTGTTAAAAAGTTGTCTTTTTTGGTTGAAAATTCGTCTTTTTTGGTAGAAAATAATCATCTGGGTTAAAAATTCATTTTTTTCTATGGTTAAAAATTTAGTTTTTTTATCGAAAATTTTAATATTTTGTTAAAAATTCAACAATTTTCTTAAAAAGTCATTCTTTTTGTATGAAAATTCATCTTTTTTGGTAGAAAATAATCATCTTGGTTAAAAATTCATTTTGTTCTATGGTTAAAAATTTAGTTTTTTTTTTATCGAAAATTTTATTATTTTGTTAAAAATTCAACAGCCATCCTTTTTGTTTGAAAATTTGTCTTTTTTGTAGAAAATTAATCTTCTTGGTTAAAAATTCATCTCTTTTGTTCTATGGTTAAAAATTGTATTTTTTTTTATCCAAAATTTTATTATTTTGTTACCAATTAAACAATTTTGTTGAAATGTCATCCTTTTTCTTTGAAAATTCATCTATTTTTCTTGAAAATTCGTCTTATTAATATAAATTTAATCTTCGTGGTTAAAAATGTTACATTTTGATTGAAAATTCCATTCTTTTTTTCTGAAAATTCAACAATTTTCTTGAAAAGTCATTCTTTTTGACTGAAAATTCATATTTTTGTTGAAAGTTAATTTTTTTTGATTGAAAATTAAACTATTTAGTTGATGATTCATGCACTGACAGTGGTGAATTTTCAGTTAAAATTTTGAATCTTTAACCAAAAAATTAATTTTTTACAAATGAGTTTACTGTTCAACCAAGTAGTTTAATTTTCAACCAAAATATGGTTTTTTACCTAAACTAATGAATCTTTAACTGAAATAGTTCAATTTTCAACCAAAAATATTAATTTTGTTCCAGAAAAGACGAATTTTTAATAAAATATATCAATTTTCAATCAAATACTTTAATTATCAATTAAAAAAAATCAATTTTCAACAAAAAAGTTGAATTTTTAACTAAAACAAAATTATTTTTGACCCTAATTGGAATAGTTAAACTTTTATTTAAAAAAATTAATTTCGAGTCAAAAAAAGCGAATTTTCAACAAAAGATTAAGTTTTAACAAAGAAGTTGAATTTTTAACCAAAAGATGATTTTTCAACTAAACTGATGAACCTTTAACTGAAATAGTTCAATTTTCGACCAAAAATATTAATTTTTTTCCAAAAAAGACGAATTTTCAATCAAATACTTTAGTTTTCAATTAAAAAAGACCAAGTTTCAACCAAATAGTTGAATTTTCAACTAAAATCTATTTTTCAACCTAATTGGAATAGTTAAAGTTTTATTTTAAAAGATTAATTTTGAAGAAAAAAAAACGAATTTTCAACAAAATAGTTCAATTTTCAATCACAGTAATGAATTTTCAATTAAAATTATGAATCTTCAACCAAAAAATTAATTTTTAACAAAGGAGTTTAATGTTTAACCAAGTAGTTGAATGTTCAACTAAACTGATGAATCTTCAACTGGAATAGTTCAATTTTCAACCAAAAGCATTAATTTTGTTCCAAAAAAGACGAATTTTCAATAAAATACATGAATTTCCAATCAAATGCTTGAATTTTCAAATGAAAAAGATCAATTTTCAACCAAATAGTTGAATTTGCAACTAAAAAAATCTATTTTCAACCGTAAATGGAATAGTTAAACTTTTATTCAAAAAAAAAATAAATTTTGAACAAAAAAAGAAAACGAATTTTCAACAAAATAGTTCAATTTTTGATATGTCCTATCAGAAAATGGTTGAGGAGAATTTTGTAGGCATTTTAAATAGCTGTTTGATTTTGTGATTTTTTAAATAGTATTTCCGATAATTAAAAAAAATCAAGTCCTTTTAAAAAATAGTCATTAATTGTTCGGCAAATTAAAAAAAATACTTTAACTTATATCTACTAAATTGTACTAAAATTTGAGTCGACCAGTGATTAAAATCTAAGAAATTGAATTCAGAATAAATAAAAAATTAAACTGTTTTTCAACGTCCAACATTCAAATAAAACCACGAAATTCTTTAGAATGAAAAATCCCAGAATGGAACCGTCAATTTTAGACAATGCCTTCATAAATGTCTTTATTTAAATTAAGAAAATAAAAAAAAAACGAAATAGGGAAGAAGGACAAGGCAAACTCCAAATTTATTTACATTTTTTTTCTTAAATTGCAATAAAAAAATTATAATAAATGAAGAAAGAGAGGAAGAAGGTGAATCTGACAGATATCTTTCTCTTATTCATTTCAGTTTTTGTTTCTAATTTTAGGGAAGGATGAAAAAGTTTTCTGTCTAAGTTTGATCGTTCGACTCTTGATTTTTCAAATTCACCAAGATGTCGTAGTTCTACTAATAATTATCCAAGAAATTGAATTAAATTTCTTATTCTGTAACTTAAGAATTTTTTATTAGTTGGAAAAACTAATGTATAAACTAAAAGTATGAGCAAGCTAGGTCAATACTAACATATGCCTTTATAATTATTAAGAAGAAAAACTAGTCGCTTTAAACAGAATGAACTTATTGCATCAATTTTGGATTTACGTTCTGCAAATACTGCATAAAATTGTAAAAACATTAGTAGATTTAAAAAAAAAACTTTTACCACTTTTGGCACATTCGTACTAACAAGTTTTATAAATGTCGACTTTATTGAAAGTCTGAACATTTTGAAGATATTTGAGGCCATTCTTTATAAACTCAGCACCCGGTATAAGAACCTCCGGTTTACGATATTTCTAGAATTGATGGCCTCCGCAGTTTTGTGATGAGAAGAGCTGCAACAATTTGTAATTATGTAAAATTGTGAACAAAATGAAAATGTTTCAGATGAAATGAAAAGGAACTGAACAAAATTATTTCTAAATAAAAATATTTAAAATTGAATAATTTGAAATGAAAAATGTTTAAAAAAAGAGTTTTAACTGAAAATGTTACAAATTAAACGTTTTTAAATTAGGTAAAATTATTGTGAAAAATGACAATATTTCGAAGGAAATTAAAAAGAACTGAACTTGAATTATTTCTAAATACAAATTTTCAAAATTGAATAATTTGAAATAACAAGTATTTGAAATTGAAAAAAAAATACATTGAACGATTTTTAAGTGCAAATGTTTGAA
>JAABKJ010075445.1:219423988-219558328 GCA_011634705.1 Andricus grossulariae
TTCAAGCCAAAAAGACTAATTTTCAACAAAATAGTTGTATCCTCAACCAAACCAGATTAATTTTTAATTAAAGATTAAGATTAAATCAAAATTAACCATAAATATAAGCTTTCTACATAATAGTTTTATTCTTTAACCAAAAAGTTAAATTTTCAAACAGAAAGATGAATTTGCAACGCAGAAGATTAATTTTCTACCAAAAAATATGAATTTTCAACAAAATACATAAAATTTCAACCAAATAGTTGAATTTCCAGCCAAGAAGAATAATTTTCTACCAGAAAAGTAGAATTTTTAACAAAATATAGAATTTTTCAACCAAGTAGTTGAATTCTCAGTCAAAAGGATTAATTTTCTACCAAAAAAGACAAATTTTCAACAAAAGAGTTCAATTTTCAGCTATAACATTAATTTCTAACAAACACCTCGAATTCCCAACTAAAATTATGAATATTCACACAAAAAAATGAACTTTTAAGAAAGTATTTCAACTTTCAAAAAAGTAGTTTAATTTCCAACAAAAAAATATGAATTCTCAGCTAAAAATTTAATAGCTGAGATTTTAACCTACAATTTTTTATTAAAATTATAAAAAATTTTGAATTGAAAAAAATCATATGTAGTACCAAGTGACATTCAAAGTGATAGGATCGATTAAAAAACAATGCATTTAAGTTGCATAATTTTTTTAAAGGATGTAAATCATCAAATCTGTATATTTTCTTAAAAATACGTAACTAGATTGGAAAATTCTAAAATTAAATAAAAATTTTATGCATTTATGAGCATTTAAAGAATAATAATTTCCAACAAGATCATTTTTAGATTTGTTAATCTTTTATATCACATCTGCAACTCATCTTTTAAATTGAAATTACAATAATAATTAATTAGATTCATGTAAATTTAGAAACATTTTTGAATTTCAGAATAATATTAATCATTTTAAATTTGAAATATCCAAGTATATATGTAGGTACAGAGTTTTTAAAAATCGCAAAATTAAAAGTGTTTCAATTTTTTTTAAATCGAAACAATACACTTAAATTTTGTTCAAATTATTACAAAAGCATGAAATTTGGTATGAAGGTTCTTTTTGGAAACTGTGGCAAATTTTTGTGGCAATGTTGTATTTTTTCAACTTATTAAAATATTGAATTTTTATTTTTTGATTTACTCTTTCAAAATCCGCTGTACAATTTTGAAACAGTTTAAAACTAACAAAATGGCATGGTATAAGAAGAAATATTTTTTTCAACAATTTGACCAAAATTTTCAATATTTTTAGTATACCGCATCAACAATTTGGAAGAAAATTTTAATTAACAAAGGTAAATATGAGAATTAGGGATGTTGCCAAAAGTCAGAATCTAAGCTCGCATTTTTCATTCATGAAAGAAAAAAATTTCGATTTTTAATTTTTAACAAAAAAAGTTCATTTTCAACTAAATAGTTGAATTTTCAACCTAAACAGACACATATTCAAAAAAAAATTATTACTTTTAAACAAAATTGTTGTATTTTCAGAAAAATAATTAAAGTTTCAACCAAATAATATTTTTTATACTCCCAGAATACAAATAATTTGATTATTGTATGTTTCAATTATCATAAATATTTACAACCAAATTTTTTTTGTTTTTCTACCAAATTGTTGAATTTCCCAGAAAAAAGTTAAGTTGCAACAAAATAGTTGAATTTTTAACCAAACTTGTTTAGCTAAATAGTTTTAAATTTTTAACCAAAAATATAATTTTTCAATAAAAAAGTTAATTTTGAATCAGTTAGTTGAATTTTCAAATAAATAGTTAGATTTTAAAGTAAATATAATTTATAGTAAATGTCAAATTTTTAAGTAAAAAATTCTAGTTTTCAACAAAAAATATGAACTGAAAATGTAACTATTCCATTTGATTATTCCATTATTTTAGTTGAAAGTTCATCTCTTTGGTTTAACATAATTTTTTTTTACTGAAAATTTCATTATTTAATTTCTGGTTTACAATTGATGTTTTTTAGTTGGAAATTCATTTTTTTTTGTAGAAGTTAATCTTCTTGGTTGGAAATTCATCCTTTTGGTTGAATATTCAACAATTCCAATTGAAGATTCATTATTCTAGTTGAAAATTCATCATTTGGGTCGAAAATTAATTTTTTTTTACTGAAAATTTAACTAGTACATTTTCATTTAAAAATTGATCTTTGTTTAGTTCACAATTCAACTATTTGACTGATAGTATGTCTTTTTCAGTTCAAAATTTAACTATTTCGTCAAAAATTCATATATTTGATTAAAAATTCATCATTTCTGGTAACAATTAATCTTTTGGGTTGAAATTCATCTTCTTGGTTGAACATTAATTTTTTAAATTGAAAGTATGATTCATTTGATCATTTTTTAAAATCATTTTATCGTTATTATTTTTATATATCCATTTTTTATTGAAAATTGAACTTTTTTACTTCTAAATTCAACTATTTGATTGTAAATTTGTCTTTTTTTTTAGTTCAAAATTCAATATTTTGGAAAAAATTTATATATTTTGTTGAAAATTCGTCTTTTTTTTTTAGAAATTAAACTTCTTGGTTGAAAATTCATCTTTTTAGTTGAAGATTTATCTTTCTTGTTTAAAATTCAACTATTTTAGTTGAAGATTCATAACTTTAATTAGCGAAACGTGGTTTACACAAAAGTCTAGGACGCGGATCCCTGGTTATAAATGTTTTAGAAAAGATAGGCCCGGCAAAAGAGCCTCAGGAGGGGTTGCTCTCTATGTTAAAAATGAAATACCATGCCTTGAAGTGCAAATTAATAACCTTGAAACAATTGAAGCGCATGCTCTGTTATTACAAAATAATATTCACGTTATTGCTCTTTATGCCCCCAAAAATAACATTTCTCAAACAGATTTAAATCGCATCTTTGGAATTGGAAATAAAATCATTGCAGCTGGTGATCTAAATGCCAAACATAGTCTTTGGAATTGTTATTACAATAATAAAAATGGAAATACTATATATAACTATATTGAAAGAAAAACCTATTCTGTAGCCTTTCCGGATAACTTTACCCTTTATCCTTATAACTCAAAAGCTCGTCCTAGCATTGTAGACCTAGCTCTTTTTAAAAATATTTCAAATCCTGAAACAATTGAGTCACTTGACGAACTTGACTCAGACCATAAGCCAGTTTATATGATAATTAATGACGGACAAATTGAAATACAATCAAACTCATCTCCTCAATTTCTAGACTATAAGAAGGCTGATTGGAAGAAATTTAAAGCCCAGATCAATGAAAAACTAATAATTAACCAATCAATTAATAACATTAAGTCAATTGATAGTTCCATTCATGAATTAACACAAATAATCAATGAGGCAACTAGGATTTGCATTCCACTTAAAACCCCTAAAAAATTTACAGACCAACTTCCTGAAAACATTAAACAACAAATCAAACATAAAAATATGATTCGTAAAATTTCACAAAAATCAAGAAATAAATATTTAAAACCAATAGTCAATGAAGCTTGTAGGCAAATCTCACAGGCAATCAATGATCACCGAAACTCTAAATGGGGAACTAAACTTGACTCTCTTAATACAAAAGACAATTCATTATGGAAGATGACAAAAATTCTAAAGGGTCAAAATAAAAGGTTCATACCTCCTTTGCAAACCACAAATGGCGTATTATTCAAAGATAAGGATAAAACATCTTCGTGCTTACATCTGTACATAAATCTACGTTGGTTTTTTCTTTTTTCCATATATAAAGCGAGGTTTTTCCACTTTTTCATAATAAAATCCTTCGTTGTCCATATTTGATGTTTAGATTGTGAGGCCAATATATAAATAAATGTATTTTTGCGGTATATAATAAATAATGTTCACTAAGGCCTATCCCGCTTCTTTTGGTGTTGAAAAAAAAAAATTTTAATAAAAATTTGCCGACATGTTTCAAGCTGTATTTCAGGTCCTTTTCGAGGCTTATTCTATTTTATAGAAAGAAAAGGAAAACCGCTGAAGACTATGTTGAGTTTTTTTTAAGCATTTTTGAGATTTTTTTCATCTTGTATATTTTTTAAAAGTTTAAAATTGTAAATAAAATTTAAAAAAAAATTTTTTGATTCTTAAGCAGACTTTTTTGGAAAAACAACGGATATTAGGTTGAATGTTACAAATAATATCGTTTGGTAAAACATCTTCGTGCTCACATCTGTACATAAATCTACGTTGGTTTTTTCTTTTTTCCATATATAAAGTGAGGTTTTTCCACTTTTTCATAATAAAATCCTTCGTTTTCCATATTTAATGTTTAAATTTCAAGGCCAATATATAGATGAATGTATTTTTGCCGTATATAATAAATGATGTTCATCAAGGCCTATTCCGCTTCTCTTGGTGTTAGCAAAAAAAAAATGTTACAAAAAGCCGACATGTTTCAACCATGTATTTCGGGTCCTTTTCGAGGCTTATTCTATTTTATAGAAAGAAAGGGAAAACTGCTAAAGACTATGTTGAGTTTGTTTGAAGCATTTTTGAGATTTTTTTCATCTTGCATATTTGTTATAAGTTTAAAATTGTAAACGAAATTTAAAAAAAAAATTTTGATTCTTAAGCAGACTTTTTTGGAAAAACAACGGATATTAGGTTCAATATTACAAATAAGATGGTTTGGTAAAACATCTTCGTGCTTACATCTGTACATAAATCTACGTTGGTTTTTTCTTTTTTCCATATATAAAGCGAGGTTTTAAGCCGCATTCAGGACGTGACATCAGTAAAGGAGTCTCTCCGAAGCAGATACAGGCATCTTCTTCGACAGATTTGGTAATCCAATCTGTCGGCGTTGAACAAGGTATCTGCGACCAACATGCTTGCCGTCCCGGTTTACTCTACTCGTTTGGGGTGGTTCAATGGACGAAGAACGAACTTAAGGCCCTTGATGTCAGCAAACGTAAGATCATGCATATACATAAAAGCTTGCATATCAATTCGTCAGTTCGGCGATTATATATTTCATGCTGTCAAGGTGAACGCGGACTTCTGAATCTCCAGTATCTTCATAACCGAATTGTTTCAAGTACAGCTCATATCGTTGCTAATGACAGAGATCCTCTTCTAAAAATGGTCAGGTGCCACGAGATGATTGGTCAAGGACTGTTCCTTTACAAAGCCACGGAGCAAGCAGCCGAGACCATTGGCCTGAATTTTAACATCAGAAGTGAGGAAAGTGCATTACCCCATCTAGATGATTCACTTCTAAAAGCCGAAGTGAGGAAAGCAGATTTTGCAACAAGTCACCAACAAATACGCGACAAGAAAATGCACGGAAACTTTCACAAAAATGTAGAAAAACAGTCGATGTCGAAGGAGCAAATCTTTTCTTTTCTCAGATTATCAGGGCCTAATTCCGGTACACAAGTTTTTATTTTCTCATGCCAGGGCGGTGTCATTTCCACCTTAGCATATCGTGATTGCATTTTACGTCAGGAACGACGTATATCTACAGACATAATGCGGCCCTAAGAGTGCTTTGTTACCACATTTTTCGTTCTTACGGCATTGGCCGCGACCCAGCCCTGCCGAACGCTCCATGGGAGATGGAGTCAATTCTCCAAAACGAGAAGTGCCAAATTTTCTGGAACTACGATTTTCGAACAGCAGTCTCCGTTGCACAATCGAGGCCTGACATTGTTCTCCAGGACTTCGAGAAACAAACTATGTTCGTGATCGAATTCTCGGCTCCTTCCGAATACAACATCACTGCCAAGGAGAAAGAAAAGGAGGAAAGGTATCAAGATCATGTATTTTGATGAAAATTCGTCTTTTTCGATAGAAAATTAATCTTCTGTGTTGAAAATTCATCTATGTGGCGAGAATTTTATTGTAAATTTGTCGTTTTGGAAGGAAATTATTCTTATCGGTTTTATAATTTATTTTGTTCTTGTGGAAGAAAATTCAAGTAAGTGTTTTAAAATTCATGTATTTTGATGAAAATTCGTCTTTTTCGATAGAAAATTAATCTTCTTTGTTGAAAATTCATCTTTTTGGTTGGAAATTCATCTATGTGGGGATTATTTTATTGTAAAGTTTTCTTTTTTAGGAGGAAATTAATCTTATCAGTTTTAAAATTTATTTTGCTGTTTTCGTTGAAGATTCAAGTATGTGTTTGAAAATTCATGTATTTTGTTGAAAATCTGTCTTTTTCGATTGAAAATCAATCTTCTGTGTTGAAAATTCATGTTTTTGGTTGAAAATTCATCTATGTGGGAAGTATTTTATTGAAAATTTGTCGTTTTTGGGAGGAAATTAGTTTTATTGGTTTAAAGTTTATTTTATTCTTGTTGTTGAAAATTCAAGTATTTGATTGAAAATTCATGTATTATGATGAAAATTCGTCTTTTTCGATAGAAAATTAATCTTCTATGTTGGAAATTCTTCTTTGGGGTTGAAAATTCACCTATGGGCGAGTGTTTTATAGGAAATTTGTCTTTTTTGGGAAGAAATTATTCTTATCGGGTTTAAAATTTATTTTGTTCTTCTTGTTGCAAATGCAACTATGTGTTTGAAAATTAGTTTATATTGATGAAAAGTCGTCTTTTTCGATAGAAAATTAATCTTCTGTGTTGAAAATTCATCTTTTTGGTTGAAAATTCATCTGTGTGGCGAGTATTTTATTGGAAATTTGTCTTTTTTGGGAGGAAATTAATCTTATTTGTTTTAAAATTTATTTTGTTGTTTTTGTTGAAGATTCAAGTGTGTGTTTGAAACTTCATGTATTTTGTTGAAAATTCGTCTTTTTCGATAGAAAATTAATCTTCTGTGTTGAAAATTCATCTTTTTGGTTGGGAATTCAGAGATTTTCAGGAATTCAAAGGATTCAGGAAATTCAGAATATTTAGGAATTTCGGGTAATTCAGAATTTCAAAAGAATTCAGAGAATCCTGAATGTTTCAGGAATTTAGAGAATTCAGAATATTTAAAGAATTTAGGGAATTCAAAATATTTAAGGAATTTAGAGAATTCAAACTACTTAAATAAATCAAGGAATTTCAGGAATTCAGAATACTAAACGATAACATATAATTCAGGAAATTCAAGGAATTCAGAATAGTTAAGGAATTTAGGAAATTAACAGAGGGTCAGGGGTTTCAGAATGTTAAGGAAATTCAAGGAATTCAGGGAATTTTGAATATTTCAGAAAGTCCAAAATTTTCAGAGAATTTAGTACGTTAATAATATTCAGGAATTTCAGACAATTTAGAAATTCAGAGAATTTAGGAATTCAGAGAATTTAAGGAATTCAGATATTTTCAGGAATTCAAAGGATTCAGGAAATTAACTGAAGGTCGGGAATTTTAGAACATTTAAGAAATTCAAGGAATTCAGGGAATTTGTAATATTTCAGGAATTTCAAGATTTTCAGAGAATTCAGTACGTTAAGAATGATCAGGAATTTCAGACAATTTAGGAATTCAGAGAATTTAAGGAATTTAGAGATTTGCAGGAATTTACAGGATTCAGGAAATTCAGAATATTTAGGAATTTTGGGTAATTCAGAATTTCAAAGGAATTCAGAGAATTCTGAATGTTTCAGGAATTTAGAGAATTCAGAATATTTAAGGAATTCGGAGAATTTAAGGATTTAAGGAATTAACAGAAGGTCAGGGATTTCAGAACATTGGGGAAATTCATGGAATTCAGGGAATTTTGAATATTTTAGGAATTCCAAGATTTTCAGAGAACTCAGTACGTTAAGAATGTTCAGGAATTTCAGACAATTTATAAATTCAGAGAATTTAGGAATTCAAGAATTTAAGGAATTCAGAGATTTTCAGGAATTCAAAGGATTCAGGAAATTCAGAATATTTAGGAATTTCGGGTAATTCAGAATTTTATAGGGGTATCTTCAGTTTTTCTATGGGACTTATGGTTTTATTTATAAGAATAGCTCAATATTCAAATCTATATGCGCCATGGGGTTACGTGAAGGTATGCACGTGGAGGGGGTGAAAACAATGTTTAAACTAACTTTTTTCATTATTGAAATTTTTTTCCCAATTATGATACCTCAGTGTATATTAAGTTTTATTAATTACCTTCAAGTTACTTTACCTTATTGTTAAATAAATTCCTGAAAGTTATAAACAATATAATTGTTTAAAAAATGACTTTTTTCAAAAAATTAAAAAAACACCTGGAGATATTGCCTAGACGAATATAGGGGTATCTTCAGTTTTTCGAGGGGACTTATGGTTTTATCTATAACAATAGCTCAATATTCAAATCTGTATGCGCCATGGGGTGACGTGAAGGTATGCACGCGGAGGGGGTAAAAACAATGTCTAAACTAACTTTTTTTCATTTTTGAAATTTTTTTCCCAATCATGATACCTTAGTGTACCTTAAGTTTTAGAAAGTAACTTTAAATTACTTTACATTATTGTTAAATAAATTCCTGAATGTTATAAACAATATAATTGTTTAAAAAATTACTTTTTTCAAAAAATGAAGAAAACACCTGGGGATATTGCCGAGACGAATATAGGGGTATGTTCCGTTTTCCGATGGGATTTATGGTTTTATTTATAGCAATAGCTCAATATTCAAATCTATATGCGCCATGCGGTTACGTGAAGGTATGCCCGTGGAGGGGGTGAAAACAATGTTTAATCTAACTTTTTTTCATTATTGTATTTTTTTCCCCAATTATGATACCTTAGTGTACATTAAGTTTTAGTAGGTAACTTAAAATTACTTTACATTATTTTTAAATAAATTCCTGAAGATTATAAACAATACAATTATTTAAAAAATTACTTTTTTCAAGAAATGAAAAAAACACCTGGAAATATTGCCGAGACGAGTATAGGGGTATCTTCAGTTTTTCTATGGGACTTATGGTTTTATTTATAAGAATAGCTCAATATTCAAATCTATATGCTTTAAACAATAATTTTACCCCCTCCACTCTCACTCGAAAAATCCTTTGAATATGGATTTCCATCTTCGGACATATAGTTAGAACGTGCTAATAGTCCGGAAAAAAGCCAAAGGTATCGTAGGATGCGTCTTGGACATATCTCTAGGTGATTTTGGAATCACGAAAAAAAATTTCTTATTTAAACAATTATATTGTTTATAACATTTTTTTTTTGTTCAAAAAATAAGTAAACAATAATTTGTCACAAACGTCAACCAATAACGTTCCTCGAATATTACAGAATGCAGAAAAGTTTTAAAAATTTGTCATCTTCCATTTTAAACAATAATTCTACCCCCTCCACTCTCACTCGAGAAATCCTTTGAATATGGATTTCCATCTTCGGACATATAAATAGGACGAACTAATAGTCCGGAAAGAAATCTAAAGGTATCGTTGGATGAGTCTTGGTCATATATCTAGGAGATTTTTGAATCACGGCAAAAAATTTATTATTTAAACAATTATATTGCTTATGACATTTTTTATTCGTTTAAAAAATAGGAGAACAATAAATTGTCACAAATGACAACCAGATATCGTTCCTCGAAGATTACAGAATGCAGAAAACTTTAAAAAATTTTTAAACTTCCATTTTAAACAATAATTTTACCCCCTCGACTCTCACTCGAAAAATCCTCTGAATATGGACTTCCATCTTCGGACATATAGCTAGAACGAACTACTGGTCTGGAAAAAAATCTAAAGTTATCGTCCGATGCGTCTTGGTCATATCACTAGGAGATTTTTGAATCACGGAAAAAAATTTATTATTCAAACAATTATATTGTTTATGACATTTCTTATTTGTTTAAAAACTAAGTGAACAATAATTTGTCACAAACGACAACCAGGTATCGTTCCTCGAATATTACAGAATGCAGAAAATTTTTGAAAATTTATAAACTTCTATTTTAAACAATAAGTTTACACCCTCCACTCTCACTCGAAAAATCCTTTGAATATGGATTTCCATCTTCGGACATATAGCTAGAACGAACTAATAGTCCGATTCCTACCTTCGATTCTTCGATTCCGCGGAATCGACGCATCTGCCGGAATCGAGGAATCGAAGAATCGATTCTCACCGAGCGTTACCCATCCCTAGTCACATTTACCACCAATTTATTTTCCAAGTAATAAAAGTAGTAAAAGTTATACAAGTTCCCTCCTTGGCGACATTGGCAGAACTGAAACCTGAGCAGTGCTCCCAACGCGGGCACCTTGGCCTACTGCGCATGCGATGCATAAGGCGCTCCATTGACTGCCGTTCGCGCGCTTATTCGAAATGTTGAAAAATACATTTTTTTAATTTATTATAAATAAAATTATGAATAGAAATCGCATTTCCATTTTAATTGATATACACAATTCCAAAAGCATAAATTAGTAAAGATAATTTTAAAAAAAAGATTACATTAAATCACATGAAATGTTTTTTACTGAATACTCATTTTATTTTTTAACCTAATACACAGAACATATTGAAAATCATCCACGAAATACTTGAAAATGTTGAAATATAATTATTTTCAATTAATAATAATAAATTCAAAAAATTGTATTCTTCAGGATTTCAAATGAGCGCGCGAACGGCAGCTAATGAAACGCCTTATGCATCGCATGCGCAGTAGTGCAAGATGCCCGCGTTGGCAGAACTGAAACCTGAGCAGTGCTGCCAACATTCAGACCGAAATATCGCGTCATGTTCTTGATCGTCGCCATTTCCATCTTAACCTTTTTGTGAATTGTAGAGTAGTGAATACCGTTGAGACTATCTAAATTAATATACAAAACGACACTTTATTACTTTATAGTTTCATAACTATTTCATTACTCTAAAAATTACTGTTTCTTACTACTGCAAAACTATACTTTTAAATATTGAAATTATAGTAGTTTTTCACTGACATCCCATTGGGACCCAGCGGACACATTCTGTAAATGATACATAATAATGAGGGAACATTTATACATAACATTGTTACAATCGTGTGCCATAAAAATTACAGAACATGAAGGTCACACTGTTCTGTAACGCTGTTACTGTAAGGATACATCTCCAACGATGCGTGGTTCACAAATATCGCAATAGACAAAGAGTTTTTCAGGTAATCCATTTGTGAGGCTCGCTGGTTGACAAGACGTGTAAGAATCTGTTGGTAACAGCGTTTCAGGTGCACAGCCGAGAATGTGCGAGATTTTTTCGCTGATTACAAGAAAATGGCTACCATATCGTTTACAGTCATCTTTACCAAATTTTCCACCGTTGCGTACTTATTGTTTAGCTGGTCATGTTTTAAGCGGACGTGTTCGCTGACTTCTGGTGCACTATTAATTGCACGCACTAATTCATTTACAGAGTCGTAGTCACCCGATGGAAAAAATGCTACTATTGGTTTTAACCACCTACCAGTCAGAATTTCTTGTCTTTTTGTCACCATTTTATAAAAATTCTTAGGTAACTCACCTTGAAGATAATATTCTTGATCATTTAAACATTCGCACGATATCGTATTGTCGGGGTAATATTTCATACTACTATCACTAGGTAGAATGAGATAAAACTGATCCTCATTCATTTCAGATGTTTTATTTCAGAAGCAGGTATCCAGGAATTAAATTTATCAGGATATCCATACCACTTGACAAAACCTTTTTTTTTTGAGAACCTTTCCCACGTGTTTGAATTACTTTTTCAACAATAAACTCGTCCTTGTGCACCTCTTTATTCTTGACATCTGTCAATTCTTGTCCATAAAAAAGTCCATCAATGACTTCACCAGCCAAATCTTCCAACTCGTACACAACAGGTTAATATGTTCTCCACGTTATAACCCGTGTAATGACAAACAATTCCTCACTCCATCTCGATTCATATCCTTTCTCGAAGGTGCCACGCGCACGACTGATGCGTACAACAGAGCCAACCTTATATTTAGGGTTTTTCTTTTTATCGTTTTTTAAATAACGCCGTTGTAAATTTCTTCGTGCGATGAATGCGTTCTCGAGGGTAACATCAGATGGTGGCATACCAATACTAGAATGACGTGTATTATTGTATGCTGTTACAAGTAATTGAAGGATATCAATATATCTGTGAGTTAAACCGTCTGTCAAGTTCGTATCCATAAACTCATGTGCAACAGATCAGGCTATAGGAGCTATTTCTTATTATTAAAAATAACTATCATTTGAATTATCACCAGGCGAATGACAATTTTGGTTAGAAGATAATGAGATGCTACTCAATATAACATTTCCAGACGAATTCACATATTTTGAGACTATAAATAAAACATAATAAGAACAATAGCTCATATAACTTACTTTCAGTATTATTATATCCGCAGCGTATTACCACTTAAAACGATATCGTGTAACTTAACATTAGTTTCGATGTTTTTCATAAATACAGATTATAAGGATATCGTTATATCAGAACAGTTTGCTATGTAAGGTACCTGAACCTAATATGGCCCACCCTTTATTTCTTGCTTTATAGTTTATACGCAACGGTGCGGTATTACCTTAAGGTGCTTAAATCATCATTGTAGCACTCTACAACGATGGTTTAATCAATATTTGATTAAGGTGTGCTAATTTCACAATAAAAATTATATAATTTAAGAAGTCTTAATTACAATAGAAGTTAGATAGTTCAAATAAGTTCTGCTATTTGTGCATGTTTTGTGATCACAAATAGCTATCTTTTGCGATGGTACATTTTATATTGACCAAATTATTTTTAGAGAATCAGTTAAACACTGTAAAAAGTTTTATTTCAGGGGTAATTTCAGGTATTGAAAAAAGAGTGAGAAAAACAGTCTCGAGGGGTACTAAAATGAGACCACCCGTCGGAACCCAAATTCATTTGTTTCACATTGAAAATAACAGCATGAAGTTATTGGTATTTAAAGTGAAGTGTGGCAATCGCTAGAACTAGAACCCCAACCTCCGGAGACGCAGCCGAGAAGGCTATCCACGGCGCAACAGCACCATGTGCTGTGAGTTATCATCATTGCACATTATTAATAGCCATTTGAAAAACAAATCAGAGACAACTCTACAGCTGTACTACAAACTATATTGTTATCGAATAAATTGTGTTACTTATAGCACGTTTAAAGTGCTAAAAATAAAAGTCGAGATATTTTTTTCTCTATCTCTTCTTATGCTTTATTTATCCACGTTAATCTTTTTCTGTCTTTTTGTCAATCGATATTCACGTCTTTCTTTTCCAATCTTCTTTTCTCTATCTCGTCCTATACTAATACTATCGACGTCAATATTTTTCAATCTCTCTATCAATCTAAACTTCCGTTATCTTTTTCAATCTCCTTTTCTCTAACCCTTCTTATCCTTTATCTATCAGCGTCAATATTTTTCCATCTCTCTGTCAATCTAAACTCACGTTATCTTGTTCTATCTCCTTTTCTCTATCCCTACTTATCCTTTATCTATCCACGTCAAACTTTTTCTATCTTTCCGCCAATCTAAATTTACGTCTTTCTTTTCCAATCTTTCTTTTCTCCATCTCATTCTATCCTGATTCTATCAACGTCAATATATTTCTATCTCTCTATCAATCGTCAACTCTCATTATCTTTCTCAATATCTTTTTCTTTATCTCTTCTTGTCCTTCATCTATCCATGTCAATCTCTTCCTATCTTCATGTCAATCGAAATTCACGTCTTTCATTTCAAATCTCCTTTTCTCTATCTCATCCAATCCTGATTCTATCAACGGGAATATTTTTCGATCTCTCTGTCCATCTAA
The DNA here is from genome assembly GCA_011634705.1 of Andricus grossulariae. Taxonomy (NCBI): domain Eukaryota; kingdom Metazoa; phylum Arthropoda; class Insecta; order Hymenoptera; family Cynipidae; genus Andricus; species Andricus grossulariae. The sequence goes on from JAABKJ010075445.1 coordinate 219,437,761, forward strand.
ATTCCCGTTATCTCTTTCAATCTCCTTTCCTTTATCTCTTCCTATTGTTTATCTATCTACTTCAATCTTTTTCTCTCTTTTTGTCAATCTTGATTCACGTCTTCCATTTCAAATCTCCTTTTCTCTATCTCACCCAATCCTGATTCTATCAACGGGAATATTTTTCTATCCCCTATCAATCTAAACTGTCATTATCTCTTTCAATTTCCTTTTCTTTATCTCTTCATATAGTTTATCTATCCACGTCAAACTTTTTCTATCTTTTTTTCAATCTAAATTCACGTTTTTCATTTCAAATCTCCTTTCCTCTATCTCATCCAATCCTGATTCTATCAACGCGAATATTTTTTTCTCTATCTCTTCTTATGCTTTATTTATCCACGTTAATCTTTTTCTGTCTTTTTGTCAATCGATATTCACGATTTATTTTCTTAACACTAAATTATTATTACCATTACAAATATTATAAATATTAAAATTCTAATGCAGTTCCTCTTCTAGTGTCATTTCAAGCATTCCAACCGTCCCTCTACCGACAAAATTGCAATAACTGAGACCAATTTATTAGACCTTCATCTGTGATTTTCCTATTTGTAAGAGAAGATAAATGAAACAGTATAGAAAGATCATCTGCTACACTTTTTTCACATAATATCTTTATTTTTAGGATAAAAAAAAAAGAAACATAAATTTTGTGTGGTTAGTAGACAAAATTTTCCCCATTTTTTCGCTAAGGTGATTTTTTAAATGTAGATGCTGTATACAATAAGGTACATTTTACAGTCAATTCGATGAAGAATACATTTTAGGCAAAATTAAAGAAGATAAATGAAATAGATGTACATTGCCGGCAGTAGATATAATTTTGTTGAAAATTTCTCCAAAGAGTTTTAACCAGCACGGAAAATTAGCAAAAATTAAAAAGAAAAAACATCTTAATACGTCAACTTGTTGTGGAGATATTCAAAGTTTTTTCAATTTGAATTCGTTAATTCAATTCTGCCGCGAGCGCCCAACCGAAAACAGTGGTCCCCCCACTCCACCACCACATACTGCGTCACAGGCGACTAGAATAGAGCACTCTCATTAAACCATAAAAATCTAAGATGGTGAAACCTTTGGGGGAATAAGGGCTCTCTCACACGACTGCAGTTCCGCAACTTGCGCACTTGCGCAAGTCATGATTCGTGCCAGGTAACACAATACTGTAGATCAGTCCAATGAATAAAGGCAAGATACTTTGGTAATCCAGCCAGTTAAGACAAAAATATCGATCAGTCCAACCGACAAAGGCAAGACATTTTAGACCGATCTATAGTCTTGCCTTAACTGGCTGGACTAATAACATGGCTTGCCTTCGTTGCTTGGACCGATATATAGTCTTATCTTACTGGCTGAACTAAAAAAGTGTCTTGCATTTGTTGGTTGGACTGATCTATAGTCTTGTCTTAATTGGCTGGACTTCTAACAGCAGAGTAGAGCCATGCAAGCATTTCAGGCCCTAGACCCCACGTCAACCCAAAGGCTCTCCTGCACATCCAAAAAGTCATGACAAACTTCCTCCATTGGGTCTCCAGGTGCTTTGCCCAGTTCATTTTGCTATCTAGGATTACTCCCAGATATCTAACCGAATCTGAAAACGTCAGCTTCCCACCGCTGGATACAGGAGCGTCAACTTTTGGAACTTTATAGTTTTTCGTGATAATGACCAGCTTGGTCATTTCAGGATTTGCCGAGAACCCTGAGCTATCGCTTTTCTTAAAGTTTCTACCGAGCAGCCTGCCTGAAAAGCATGCTGCCCTCTATGCAGCGAGGAGGCCAAAAGCACGTCGTCCCTGAAGTATCTGTTGACCAGCCTCTCCAACGTCTTCAGGATAAAAGACGTCAGACTGGTTGGTCGGAAATCTTTTGCAGCAGTGTAACCCTCCCTTCCAGGTTTGGATATGAAGGCCACTCTGCCATTCTTCCATGCCGATGGTACGTGTTTAAGAGCTATACTTGCCCTAAATAATTTCTTCAGAGGAGGGACGACCAAATCAATGCCTTTTTGTAAAAGCGCTGGTTAAATGCCATCCGCCCCTGGTGCTTAGAGCTCTCCGCAGAAAATCCGCGGCGTGCTCTAACTCATGAACGGTATTATTGCTTATGGGAAATTCCGAAAGGCTCCCTTTGAGTTCCTCTTTATACGAGTCCCAAAGTGTATTTCTGGCGTTTCTAATCTTAGAATCTCAAGATCTGTGCCTGCTATATATTCAATTATATCTCTCCCCCTGTCGTTGATGTTTGTGCTTCCCTACACCGTGTGGTGAAAGTTTGCCTTTGTCTGCTGCTGCCCCTGAGTCTCGCCTTAATAACGGTGAGATCTCTAGAGCAGAATTTAGGCACGAAGATCGCATCTATACCCTTAACGGCTATGCATGCCCTTGGCGCTTTTCCTCGTGGCCCCTTATATATGGAGCCACATCCTGACAAGCCACTAATCCTTTCCCTGTATAACCAGGGTTCTTGGATTAGGGCAAATTCAAGTACTTGACAAGTACTTCCGTTTGGTTCAAGATTCAACTATTCTGTTACAAATTCGTCTGTTTTATTGATTTAAACCGGTCAAAAATTCATTTTTCAAAGTAATTTGTTGTACTGCAAATTTCCATATTCCATGTTTGATAAAAAACTTTTTTTTCAGTGGAAAATTCATAAATTTAATTCCAAATTTATGTATTTTTATAATAATTCGTATTTTGGCAGAAAATTATTCTTATTGGTTAGCATATCATATCTGTGGTTGGAAATCAAACTATTTGGTTTATCAATGATAACCTCATGTTGGAATACTTTTTTAAGATCCACCATTCCTCATTAGGATATTGTGCCTGTATGTTCCTCTAAAATCATCTGTTTACAATTAGAAAGTGAACAAAAGTACGTGTAAAAAGTCTTGAATTGCTGAGAGAAGCTTCAAAGTTTTCATTTCAAGTTTAATATTTGATATCTGCATTTATAAAATAATTTTTGTTCCATATGTCTTCAGTCATCAAATTTGTACATACGTAAACTCCAATACTTTCGCATTCAAACAAGATAGATAATCATTATTGTTTCAGATAATATGTAATATAAAAATCGAAAACTGAAAATATTAAGTATTTGAAAATATTCAGTATTTGCATTTATAAAATAATTTTTGTTGCATATTTCTTAAGTCATCAAATTTGTACATACGTGAACACAAATAATTTCAGATTCAAACAAGATGGATAATTATTATTATTTCAGATCATATTTAAAAAAAAATCGAAAACTCAAAATATTTTGTATTTGAAAATATTCAGTATTTGCATTTATAAAATAATTTTTGTTCCATATTTCGTCAGTCATCAAGTTTGTACATACGTGAACACAAATAATTTCGCATTCAAACAAGATAGATAATTATTACTGTTTCAGATCATATGTAGTATAAAAATTGAAAACTGAAAATATATATGATTTGAAAATATTTAGTATCTGAAAATATTCAGTATTTGCATTTATAAAATAATTTTTGTTCCATATTTCTTCAGTCATCACCAACTGTATCAATAAGTTCCTTCGCCACCCCTTAGTTTTGATCCCTAATTACATCCGTGTATCATAAAACCTGACCTGGTGGTTCTGTATCGCCTTTTTTGGCTATCCTGAAAAATTTTTGAAAGTGGATATGTGCACTTTTGATAAACCTCTCCTCAGATCAATTAATTGATCTATGAAAATCTTTCTATGACTAGTTGACCATCTTCAGTAAAGCTGTATATAGATTTGTATTTGACGTTTATGTTAGGAAAACTTTTTATATTTTTAAGGTACATAATCAATGCCATATGTAAGTACCATATTTAATAATTTTGACATAAATCGACTGACCTATTTTAAAGCCTTCTAGGGCCAAGTGTAATATATAGATTTGAACCCAGAACAGCACTATTTCGCCGCGGGTTTATAAACTCTAATTATTTAAAACATGTTTAACTATTATTTGGCACTAAAATGTAAAAAAAGGTACTTTGAAATAAAAAGTAGTATGTTAATAGAAAATAATGTGGATAAGTCGTCCAAATGCCAATCAGCTTTTTCTCACAAAAGGCACTTAACAAAAAGTTTGAAATAATTATATCAATTGACCAAAAAAATTAAAACTGATCCATATTCAGTGTCTTCGCATTATATGCATACATTTTTGAGAATAATAAAGTTATATACAAAAATATTTACACAGCAACAATTATAACTTGAAAATATTAAATCTTGCATTCAAAAATAAATTGATAAAATCAGTGAAGATTGGACTGAGTTTAAGATGGTCAATATCTGAACTTTAGAATTTAATCATACTTTTTCTTAAATTCAGATAAACTTCACTTGAATGCAGATCGATTTTTGTTATATTTAGGTTCATCTCTAAATATAAGATGTAACATTTTAAAGTATTCAATTTTATTCTGTAATATAAATTAAAGTTAAGATGAAAGATCAAGTGAGAGAGTGTCACGTAATATCATAGATTCCCATTCATTAGTACCACGATTTCAGACAATGTAATTGTATATATATATATATATAAATATTATGTATATATATCACTCATGTATTTTACATGGATGATCTTAAGATCTATGCTAGAAATCAAGAGAAACTACATCTAGCTCTAGACATTTTCAAAGAGTACACTCAAGAGATTGGAATGGAGTTCGGGTTAGAAAAATGCGACAAGGTTTATTTGAAGAAAGGGAAACTTAATGGCGTCCCGGAAGACCCCGAGCTTGTCGAAAGAAGCGCTTTACGACACTTTGGCGCTGGAAAGACCTATACATACCTGAGCGTGCCACAGACCTGAATGCAGGACGTGAAATCTATCAAGGATACTCTCTGATACAGATGCAAACGTCTCATCTGACGGATTTGGTCTTACGAACTGTCAGCGCGGTACAAAGTATCTACGACGAACATGCTTGCCGTCCCGGTAGTACTCTATTCATTTAGAGTGGTTCCGTGGACGATGGATGAGCTCAAATCCCTCGACATCGGAAACCGAAAAGTTATGGACATGAACAAAAGCATGCACCTTAAATCTTCTGTTTCGCGACTTTGCATCTCACGCCGTCAAAGTGATTGCGGAATACTAAATCTTGAATGTCTTTACAAAAGGATTATTCTGGGTAAAGCACATATAGTCGCAAATGGACAAGACCCTTTTCTTAAAATGGTCAGAAAACACTAGGAAGTAGGCAAATGAGCCTTTCTATACAAAGCAGCGGAGAAGGCTGCTGAAACCCTCGGCCTTGACTTCAATATCAGGTATGAGCAAAATGCATCGAATCTTATCCATCTCCAGTACTCACTCCTGAAGGCCCGGATTAAAAAAGCTCAGGAGAAAAACATCCGTGAACAGCTTCTCGACAAGAAGATGCACAACATCTTCCACAGAAATGTGGAGGATCTGTCAATATCGTATGAGCTAACATTTGCTGTCCTTAAATCATCCAGATTGAAGTCGGGCCCGGAGGGTTTCATTTTCGCATGTCAAGACGGTATCATTTCCTCTCTAGCCTACCGTCGCCACATTTTGAGCCAAGACATTCCCGATGATAGCTGCAGAGCGTGTCATGCACACCCCGAGCATCTAGGTATATTTAAAATTCTGTTTCTAAAGTACGACTACCTAGCCATGCTCAACCCTCTCCTTAAATAATGAAAAACAAACAATTTTTTACGAAAACAATACACTGGATGACGATTCCGTCAATTCATAACTTATATTTGTTCCAAATTTATAACATGTCCAACGTGCACAATTTTTTTGTCCTTTCTTAAAATGTCTACTCAAACCATTTTTGCAGATACTGACTCCCAGTTCTTCGAAATAATTTCAAAATAAATTAAAAACCTTTCGCATCGCATGTATTAGAGATAAAGTGACCCCGTTGTTGCCTCCATATTGCCTATCACGTGACGCTGTGACGTCATGATTTCAGATCCCAATTTCTGAAGATATTCTAATTCACATCCTATCAGGTAACTAATCGGCTAGGACCGCAGGCAGGGCAATCGAAAAGAATTATAAATTAAAAATAACATTTTTTCAATCTTGCATATACAGATTCAAAAGTTAGAAATTCAGAATCTACGGGTTTCTACGATTTCAGATACCTAAAAATTTTCCTACAAAATTAAAAGTTACGATAAATATAATGTATCTTGTAAAGAGAAAGATATACGTCGAAACGGACAAAAATGTCAGATTCATCTTCAGAGTCATTTAGTATATAAATATTATTAATTATATATAAACAAGAAGAGAATATGGCATCTAGAAATTGCAAGACGTGGTGTTCGAATTCCACCGGAGCGAAGGAGAAATATTTTTTTTTAGAAATGATTAACTTTTAATTGATAAATTTTCAAATTCCATCTAGTCCGAAATGACGTTAAGAATTTTTGTTATTCAAAGAGTTATCCTGGATCGATATTGTTGATTTCCTGTTTCATAGCTCTTGAAAGTTATCTACATATGATCGATCGTTACCAACTCCGATGATAATACAGATTTTATTTTATTTAACTAGTTTTCAACACATAACTCCTTGCTATGGAAAGCATATATCTGGAAAAAGCATCTGCCTTCGATCTCTCTAGTAGCTTAGTGGTTAAAGCACCCGACCGGCAATCGGAAGACGAGGATGTTAGGCAATTGTGTATAACGGCCATGGAACAAGTGACTGCAGAGTTGTGGACCAATTGCATAAAACACGCCAAAACTGGAGAAGATCGATACAGAGCATCAGAAGGAACCTTACATGAACGCCTGCAAAGGTGGTATCAGCAACAAGAACCCTTGATTATTCACGTAGGAGAAGACGACGATGACAGCGATAGTGAAAATGATAACGAGCCTAATGAAAATTATGACAGTGAATAGACGATCACAGAAATGGTGGATTAATCACTTCTAACGGATTCACAGTATTCTGGTAAAATTTTTTGTAAATTATACGTTTCCTCTTAGAAGCAGAACATTTAATGTCATGCAAATATTTGTATTTTTCTGTTTCATACCCTGTTGGACAAATTTTGTACTTCTTTTTATTTCATTGTATATTGTTGTATTTTATTGTAGTTTTATTTTCCTACAAAAATTTACAACTCAAAAATTTACAGGAATTTACAGGCTTTGCAGCCAAGAAGTTGCTCCTTTTCGACCTAGGATGACAAATATTTCGAATATTGCAATGAGATAATTTTAAAGTAAGATGTGCACATAATTGCTATTGAACAAAAATTCAATGTTTAAACTCTTAAGAAATGGTACAATATTAAGAGGCAATTTAATGAATAATCGTGATCAAAGAACAAAAAACCTTACGCTTGAAGTTTTTTTTTTATAAATAAAGCAATCGATTGGACACCATATATATGTATCATGTAAAATTATGTCTTCGCAATTTTCTCAACATTTTTCATCCTAAGTAGAAAAATAACAAGTTTTTGACTGCAACAATTGAGAAAGAATGGATCACGGTTATTGAAAGTAAAGGATTCGAACTCTTGAAGATACAAATGTTTCCATTTAAAGTTATTAAAAGTCAACTGCAAAAAGTGGAATAGTTTTGAATTTAAAACTTTTAAGATTAAAGCTCAACAATTTTCTAATTCAAACGATCAATAATTTAAGCATATAAAATGATAGCTTTTAACACTTTCCAAATCGAAAAATTTGTAATTAAAGCCTGACGCTGGCAAGCCGGAATCTTGTTGAGTTGGCTAAGAAATAAAGCTTTCATACCTCCAAGACAGCCGATTACGAGAATTATAAGGACTTCGTCTTCAGATCTTGGAGGACATTATCAGGCTTTGTAGAACTGACACGTTGAGTAGTGGAGAATGAGAAATTTCAGTAGATCTTACACTGATCATTCTCCACAAAGGACTCGAGTTCTCCCTGGGCGTATGGCAATATGGGCAATAGATCAACACCATAGAAGTACCTAAAGTGGTAATATAACACTTTTAGGGCCGCATTGTGTATCTGTACGTAGCCGTAGCATGCATACATGCATACATAGCTTGCACGCTCGGCAGTTGGTATCCCCTGCAGGTACATTCATTAGGCGCTCGCGGTAAACTAAGGTGTCTATAACGCCGTCTTGACAGGCAAAGGGAAATCCCTCAGTCTCCGATTTCAATCAAGCAGACTTGACAAACATGTTGGGCATACCCATCGATAGCTCTTCTCTAAGTATGATTCCGTAGAATTTACCATGAAGAGGCTTGCCAGCATGTTCTCTTAGTAGAACCGACCATTCTGCTTTCTGTACACGACTTTACAGCACCAAAGGTGTTAGTGAAACTAGGCCATGTGTAGTGTGGCTGGAATCGAATGGCAGACCAAGCTCATCTGCGGCCCTGTCTGCGACACGGTATAGAAACGCCGCAGCATTGACGACTTCATGTTGATGTACCAGTCGCATAAGAGAAGCTGTGCTATTTAGAACTGAGCAGGCTGTAGTCAGAACCATTCTTCGATGAAGACGCTCCAAGCTTAGCAAGCATCTACCCCCTTTATCTCGAGGGAAGTATATTCAAGGTACGGAAGATCTAGAATGATGACTTCGATGGATTGTCATCACCTTGCGACACCTTTTTTCAAGGGCCTTTTTTAACACACGCACATTTTGATTTTCCCCTTGCGGTATTCCAAGATATGTATATGTTTCTCCATTACCAAGATATTGAATGGTATTTCCGCCTATGAGTTGAACATCCTGATCGTCAATGCCAGGTCCGTACATACTGAATGTGTAAAGGTTTTCTTATACCTGTGTAATGACTCACCGACAAATAAAGCAATTTAGGGATTACAAAAGAGCGCAGAAGCTGCCAGAACGCTGCGCGCTGCTGCCGGACAGATACACAAAACCGAAGGGGAGCAGCTATCCTTCAAAACTCCATATCTTCGTTAGTTTTGCCTTGATTTGCTTGAAATTTGGATATGACATTCTTGAGATGTTGTAAATTTATATAACAAAATTTAAAAAATAGCTTTTTTTGACCGAATTAACTATACTCCCCCCTTAATGATGCTATAATATTTCGTATTGTTAGAAAATTTTTTAACCCCCTTGTGAACCTGGAATAATTCACAACGACTAAGACACCGTACCCTATAAAGTTCTTTACGTGTTCAAATTGAACCCAATTAAAACCTTTCTATAATTTTTAAAAATTAGGTATTCAGACACAACCAGAATAAAGGCAAGGTTGGTTAATATCCAGGTTCTTTCTTGTCAAACTTATACTTACATAACAACTCGGCATATTTTTATGGGTCCTGTAAGTTCCTTGATATCCTTGTGTCGCTGAGTTATATAGCCATTTTTACCGGGTCCCCGATATTTAAGCCCAATCTTATTTGCCTCTGTACTTTACATCTTTAAATGGAGCAAAGGTAAGTTTGTATAATTGTTCGATGGAACTATGTAAAGAGGTCGCGTTCTCACGTAAACAATGTTTGCGGATATATAAAAGGAATCGTCGTATAAGTAAATTTGGATGGACCCAATAAGTCCTTTATATCTTTGTCTCGCTGAGGTATATATCAGAGTTTGTCGGGTCCCCAATTTTTGATCCCAACTTTCTTTGCCCCTGTACTTTACATCCTCAAGTGGAGCAAAGTAAAATTTCTATAATTGTTCACTGGCGCTATGTAAAGAGATTGCGTTCTTGTGTAAAGAATTTTTGCATATATATATATAAAAGGTATTTTCCAAAATGAATACCAAATAGTAATTTTCAGTTGTAAATTGGCATTCACGTACCTTACAACCAAGTGAGTAGGGAGCGGCTGACAGGTAAGCCACCTTTCATTTTAGTTCCCGAAATAAAACAAATAGGCAGACAAGGCACGCTTTTGGACCTTTAATTTTAGTTCCGGGAAGGTTTAAGGCAGACAGGCCGCGCTGCGGTAAGTCATTCGAAATCAAATACACAGCATGCGCAATCTTCCACCTCATCTCTGCTAAGGGTACCTTTTCACGGACCATGGATTCTAAATTAATCGTGGAATTAATATTTTACATTAATATTTTCTAGTTAACTTGTTGGTTTATGGCGAATGTGATTGGCCGAGAACCAAGATGCGAACCCTATGTGAAATATTAACTCAATGAAAAATTCAAATTCGAGCTCCGTGAAAAGGTACTCTTAGGGCGCAGTCCCATGGAGGTAGATTAGTAGAATAGTGTAACAGTTAAGACCAATGAGGTGACTGCTAGAGCTTATGCAGGCACCTCATTGGTCAAAACTGTTCCACTAATCTACCTCGATGGGACTGTGCCCTGAGGGTGGCGTCCTATTGCAGCGGCAATCTCGAAGAAAAACTCAAAAGTTTAAATCAATTGACATTTCAGCCAATGACAGAGTTTCTGTGGATTACTAGGAGAATATCATTGGCTGAAATATCTAGTGATTTGACGTTTTGAGTGTTGCGCCAATATTAACGCTGTCATGGGACGTAGGTGGCAGCACCGAGCGGAGTTCTAGACCTTCTGTCAATTGCATACGAATTAAAAAAAAAAAAGAAATTTTGCAAATAAGCATGATATGCAGTTTATACCTTGTCAACATAAAAAAATACATTTTTAACACTCTTTCATCAATGTGTATCATATATATGATAAATATTGATGAAAAAGTTTGAAAAGTTAGCATTCACAAAAGGTTCATAAATCCTTTTCTGGCGTATGGTCGTATTTTTCATATTACAGGTTTTACTACATGATCCATTTGAATTTAATAATAAAAATTATTATTATATTAATATTTCGTTGAGTTTAAAGCAATATAACCAATAAGAAATTTAAGTAGCACAATTGTATTGTATTGTATTGTATTGTATTGTATTGTATTGTATTGTATTGTATTGTATTGTATTGTATTGTATTGTATTATATTATATTATACAGGAAACTATCTGCATCCACTGGATGCAGACGATTAGGATCTGATTCACTTAACGATTGATGGTGATTCGTAAAGGTACCTGTGTATTACTATTTTAGACAAGGCAACCAATGTCATCTGCAATAAAAGGGGCACTTAAGGGTCTTGGAGCGGTGTACGAAAAGTGTACCAAATTTATGGTTGTATCCTAAAGACGCGTTATTTAAACGCGTGAATCCACATAATTTTGTTTGAAGCGGAGTTAAAGGAGACATGAAGAGGACACTAAATAAAATTAAGTGCATGCAAGAGAAAAGCTAGACTTACTGGATGGAGAAAACGTTTGACTACTCCAGAGAACGGCACTCAGTTACACACAAGGTAATCACTGCCGCTTTCAATGAATCAAAATTGTTAAGTATTGGTTAAAAGAGCGACCCCCTGCCAAATTTTCGAAAAATGTGTATATTGTGACAGATAAGAGGGTGATCCGATAAGTACTTAGCCTCACCGCCCGATGGCGCCAATATCGCAAGAGAAATTTACTATCGTATAGTACATTGTCCTAGACGACTGCTGTCCAAATTTCAGCCGAATCGGACTCGTATTGTTATTTTGACCGCGTGTGTAAGCTGTCGTATCCACAGATTTTAGAAAAATGAAGAAAGAGCAATATCGGTCGGTGATTCGATTCTTGTTTTGAGAAGGGAAAGCGCGCAGCGAAATCGAAGAGCGCTTGGATGCTGTCTATGGTGACTCTTCTCCTTCGATGGCGACCGTCAAAAATTGTTTCAACGAGTTTGAACGTGGCCGCACGTTGGTTTTTGATGAGCCACGCCCAGGTTCCCCGAAAACGACTACCACGGAGGATAACGTGACAAAAATCCACGATCTCGTATTTGCAGACCGCCGATTGAAGGTGCGCGAGATAGCTGAGACATTAAGCATCTCAAAAGACCGCGTGGGTCATATCCTGCATTACCACCGAGCAATTCACGCCTACCCCGAAAGGGAAACGGCTTAATGATATAATAATAATAATAATAATAATAACAATAATAATAACAAGACGTTCAAATAAAGTTTAAAATTCAAGTCTTCTGTCTGGAATTTTGGAATTGTGATAGAAGAGTCAAATCAATTCTAATTATTCAAAAAAAAACAGTTGACACATTTTGAATGAATTAGCGCTCAGTTATTGAAATTTAGAGAGTATTTAGAGGAAAAACATGATTTAACATAAGTTACAAAAGAAAGCTTTAATACAATGCCTGATGAGCTTCTTTCTAAAATTATTTTTAATTTTTTGAATTATTATTAATAAACCTAATTAATTAATATATGATTTTCATTTTTATAATCAATCTGTATTAATTTTTATTTATTTTATTCAATTCAGAGAAAATTCAATGGAAGTCTGTGAAAAGTCATTAAAGCTTCCAGTAATATCACTGATCACTCAGTGAAATGATCCACAAATTTTCTTCGAACTAAATAATACACTAATTTCACGAAGCATTTTAATTTACACTAGTTTCAAGAAGCAGGAAAAATCGAACCAAAATGAATCGTAATGCTTTTGGGAACAGGCTGCAATACATTTCTTAGACAAAATTTGGGTTCGATTTATAATTGACTGTCTAATGATACTCACTTAACATTCATAGTGTTTTCTCTTCAATCTTATTTAATAATTGTAATTTCCATCCAATATATTAACCCTCTGCCTGTTCATTTGACCATTATCGTCAAAAATCGTCAAATGAGGCATGTAGAAAGGGAACAACCAATAGTACGAATGCTCATTTACGTAACGTGATGCGTGTAAGTGCGACAGAGCTGTGTCGTATAGCTATTTCGAGGGGCACAAGTGCCCCACGATAGAAACTTTTTAAATCATAAGTAAATTATTATTAAAAAATACTCAAAATGATGTACCAGTATTAAATTTGAAGAATATTCAAGAAAATTGCTTAAAATTGGATAAAAAGTGACAGGTTTATGATACGAAAACCATCATGTGGAATGCAGGTATAGGCTGAAGGGTACAGACCAGAAAAAGACCAAACGTTGTTTGAAACTGATCTTAAAGTGGTATTAAGTGCCGATAGTGCCCACTTTGGGCGTTCTATGGGTAAGCCCAATGTCAGACAAAGCACAAAATCAAACACTGATAAACTTTATTGACATAAGTTTTGATAATTAAAAATTCGGAATAATAGGAACTTTTTGTTAATTGAGCTGCCCAGTTGGGACCGAATCATAAGATGGGCTAAGTTGGGCCTATTTCCATATCGGTTATAACATTTTCAACGACAAACATTATCGTCAGGAGGAAGCAGCTGCACAAAAATATAGAAATAGAAGTACAAGTCACGTAAGTTACTACGACAAATTATATGCATTTTCCGTGACCACTATGATTTAATGACCAGAATCTTAATCTTTCAACACTGTCACAATACAATGATAGGTCTGATACCTTCATAATTTATTTAAGAAGTGAAAAATTAATTTAAAAGGAAAGAAATATTTAAAGATCACCTGGGCTTGAAAATGTTAACCGATTTTTTCTAATAATTTTTTGATTTTTTCGTAATAATATAACGAGACTAATGCATGCTATTAAAATAGGATTCATTCATATTGTACAAAATTTTGATTTTTCTCCGCTGTCTCTAATCTCAAACACGGGGATACGAGACAAGAATCGTCCGCTCGATCGGCACTAATCTTTTACCCAGGGGGGTCGCACGAAGGAAGCAACACCTCGAAAGACCTTCCCATAGGTCGGCTTTAAACCGACGAGCGGAAGGTTAGTTTCGCGCGCGTAGAACTGTTGGTGGGAGAGAAAATTTTTCCTCGGAGTGCGCGTGAAAGAAGGGTTGCCAACGTATAAAATTCATGTACTCCAGCTCATGATCTAATAAATACATGGTCTAGCCACGCGCAAGTAAAAAAAACTGAGCAAGTGATGATGTAAAATGTTAGAATTAAAATTTCTTGTAATTTTGAAATATACAAATACTTCAATTTTAATCAAATGTATTGTAATGTTGAAAATGGGTACAGGATTCACAAAATATTCGTTTGCATTTGCTCTTCCTAATGCACTTGCAAGTACGATTGCTGATGCTCTTGTCAAAAAATTCATATGTATTTTTGGATCACCAAAATCAGTTCTTACAGATCAAGGAAAAAATTTTCTTTGTAATCTTCTCAGAAGATTGGCAAACATATTTAGAATGAGACAATTCAAAACAACCGCCTTTCACCCACAATTAAACGGTTGTTTAGAAAGATCACATCACGTACTGGCTGAATATTTAAAACAATTTGTTGATAAAAATTTTGAATGGGATGATTGGCTTGAATTAGCCACCTTTTCATATAACACTAGCATTCACGAGGGAACACGCTGTACCCCACATGAATTAGTTTTTGGAAAATTAGCCAGATTACCATCAAGTGAACCTCCCGTAGAAAGCGAAAAACTGGAAACTTATGATGATTATTTAGATAAATTAATAACTCGTCTACATGAAATTCGTGAAATTGCTAGAGACAATTTAATTGAAGCCAAAAAAAAATCAAAAAAGTATTATGATAGGAAAATAAGCCCGCCAAATTTCAATGTTGATGATGAAGTCTTTTTGCTAAGTGGACCTAAGCCCAATGGATCCCAAACATAGACAAAGAATTGACATCTATTCAGATTTTATGACACAACAAATTGACATAGTAATATTATGGCCATTCTTATTTCGCAATAAATTTTGCAATAGAAACGATTGTAAAGTCTCTACTTGGTTAAAAGATCTTTTTGATCTTTTAGAATAGGTATTTATTTTAATACCCGTAAAAAAATAACAGCAAATACTAATTAATTACTGATTTGTAACAAAAAATGGAAAAGCAAAGTAGATAAACACACAAGAACCCTTTTTCCCGAAATGGGATCCAGAGAACGAATCGTGACAACAATAATTTTGTTCATATTATCGGGAGCAACGGTACAATATCATACTGTGGAGCGTATTCTCACACATCAGTTAGTAACGGTATAAGCGAATATATTCAAGACATCTCACGCGAACAATGCGAAATACTACATTCTACTGGAGAAAACACCACGTCAGATGCTTTTAGGACTGAGCTGACTGTTGAAAGAGACTGGAATAATGGAGGTCAAAAGGAATAACAGGATGCTAGAAGTTCTTAAATTATAAAGAAGCGGCAAATTAAAAAAAAATAAGAACAAATATTTATCATTTAATACTTTGAACTTTATGAATTCAATAACTGTACCCTTTTTTTTATTAATTGGGCATAAAGTGGGTTGCCCAACTAAGGTCCAGCTAGTTACCTCAATCTGGGCATTCGTTGGGCTGACCGGTACAAACCAGACAGTAGCCCAATTGGGCATTGATTGCGCTGCCCAGTTGGGGCCCAACTATTAATTGGGCAATTTGGTTGGGGCCCAATCTGGCCCCAATTAACTTTTCCACATGGGTAAAAATGTAATCCTTTTGCATCTCGGCACAAATTATATTGCAAATGACTTGTCGTGCAATTGTCTCATCTTGTAATATTTATTAATTAGTTACATAAACTACTAAATATTCCTCACAAGATGACATAATTCCATGGTGAAAGCCATTTACAATGTAAATTGTGCTGAGTCTTTTATGGTTAAATGAATTACAAGTTTTGGTTAAATCAACCAAAATATTTTCTTAGACCAGCAAAAACACTTATTTGAATTTACTACAATATTATCTTAGATCGAGCAAAATATCAACTTGAATCACCCAGAAGATATGGTATAATCAACCAAATTTCAACTTTCAAAAAAATGTCTTGGCTCATCCAAATATTTTTTTGTCCATATAATAACCATATTTTAGGGTTGATTCAACCAACATTTTGTTCATTCAACTAAATCTAAAGCTGATACCCCTGTAATTATTGCAGTTGTTTTTATCTCCCTTTCCTTTGTATATGGGTACGATAATCGCGTTTCTTTCAGTTCTTTCAAATTGTAAATATAATTACAAATAGTTCAACTAACTACCTCTAATTTGAATCACTTCATTAACTTTATTAGAACTGAAGATAGTACAGTTGTATATTTATGTACAAAAAACGAACAATTTGTTATATTCTGCAAGTCTGAAGACAGAAACCAATATGTCCCAACATTTGCCATGCCTTACACTGATACACCTAAAAACCTCATGAACAGCTAAGATTTTCATCAGTTTTTATTGACAGTTAAGTTTGGAGCATAGTTTCACAGTGCAATAATAATAGGAAAATCCTGAAAAAAATTCTGAATGTACTTCAAACATTTCTCAACCAATGAACGTTCGAAAATTTTCAAAATGTTACATCTTCTTTCTTTTTTTTTAAATAAATCTACAAGCATATTAGCTTCACTTGTAATAAACATGATAAAACCATTACACTGTTAGAAAGTTAATGCACTTCATGCATTTTTAAATACAGTTTCTGTACACACATTTCTTCTAACCGGTGAGTGTGGTGTATACATGGGGGGCGGCCTAGGTCCTCGCTAGGCGGTAACTCTGAAGGTCTCATGTGAGTGTGGTTATTGCAAAATAAACGAGAGAATATTTCCAAACCTACTATAATAGTTCATGTTTGACGACCCACAATATTATATCTAGAGGAGGGGAAGAGGGTCAGGTTTAAAAATGATGAAACCTTTATTTATGGAATCAAAAGAAATCAGGCCGAACGATGAGAATGCGTCGCAGAACGTTAAGGGTTTCGTACCCGTAATTCGTAATGCTGGGAGGGAGTCCGCATTTCTGCACACCCGAATCGGCCTCCTAACCGTTTAGAAGCTCGAGCCACCTTGGTTCGGCTTAGGAGGGCTGCTGGTCGAAGGCTGCTGCAATGCGCTTTCTTGTTAAGTGAGACAGCGGTACTGCTCTGCACCATGGACATTGCACGTCCCAGGTGAGTCCGTATGCCACGTAGATATGATGGCGAATATTCTCCAGTCGGTGAATGTTGGTTGCTTGCTAAATTTTCCGTTGAGCGTCGAAGGGTCGTCTCAGGGTCCTACTGGGAGCAACGGTCATCTAAAACAAAATGACATCGGCTCCCAGTAGGACCGCAGTAAATCTCATTCATGGCCACGTCTCACAACCGTGAGATGGGTGGCCACAGGACACGAAGAAATCACAACGGCTGGAAGAGAAAATTGGAAGGCATCTTTTATATTTCATGTGCAGACATCATATTCCAGAGATTCTCCTGAAGAGTGAATTTGAAGTAAAGTTCGGGAAAACAGCAGGTCCATCTGTTACTTTCTTCAAAAAATTTCAGGATGAGTGGGCCAGTTTAGATTCCCAGAACTACGAACCTGGAATCAACGACCCATATGCAAAAGAAGCTTTAAAGAATAAGGAAGAAAATATCCTGGTCTTTGTTATGGAGAAACTGAATGACGATTACTGCCGGGAGCATTACAGGGAGATCCTTGAGCTGGCGGTAATATTTTTGGGCTGCATCCCAAAGCGTGGAATTTTTTTTCGTCGTCTAGGTGCTATGCTTTAGACAAGGGAGATGGCAAAAGCCATTTACTGCCTGCAAATTTTTCTGTTGCCAAAGGAATACTTTATAACTCCAGCGGAAGAATCTGCTTGTGGAGGAAGATTTGCGATTTCCTGCTATTAATTTACATCAAGTGTTGGGTTGAAGCTCCGCGAGCAGACAAAGTCCCAGTGCAGAATCTGCAATTAATAAAAGACTTGCAGCTCTATGCCGAAAAAGATAGGGAAGCTTCTGAAACCCTCTTAAATAAAATAAAAAACCACTTGTGGTACTTAGCTCCACAAGCAGCAGCGTTAGCCTTTTTTGACATGGAAAACTGATGTAGAATACCAGCAAGGTGCGACCGAAGTCAGAAAATTAAAAGTGCTTAACAGTGTAGCAGAAGGAGGTATAAAGTTGATATCGGACTGTAATTCTCTTTTTACTAGAGACGAAAGTCAGGAACAATATTTACTACAAGTGGTAACAGAGTACAGGATGCAATTTCCTGACTGCAGTAAGTCTACCTCATCTAGTGAGCTGTTATAATCAATTAAATATTTGTTTGGAGTCTTTTTAATTTGTGTATATATATATATATATATCACGGTCACGGTCGCCAGTGACCACCCATCTCACGGTTGTGAGACGTGGCCATGAATGGGATTTACCGTGGTCCTACTTGGAGCCGATGTCATTTTTTAAAAATCTTTTCGACTGAAAACCACCCTCTGTTCCAACTACTCTACCACTTGGACCAACGCACACAAGTAAAGGACGCAAGTAGTAAAGGACACAAGTAACGGAGCCTGTTACAATTTTAGGTTCCTGTCACTTTGAGATTGTAAACTTCCACATTCTATTTCCCGGAACTGGATAATTTTTTCTAGTTATACTTTTTTTTACCTCAAATCAGAAATGCTTCAGCTCGGGAGTGAACTTTTGCTTTATCTTTTATTTATTAAGTGACAAGTTTCCAAGTATTTTTGAACCAATTTTGAATTCGGTAAATAATTATTATTTATTTAAACTAAAAATTTTTGCTCTATAATTAGAGCAAAGTTATTATTTTTCGAGATAAATAATACAGTTGACGAAATTTATGAGCAATATTTCTTTTCGCTACGATCAATTTGAGCGTTCTCACTCCGCCTTATTATATATGTACTTGATAGAAAAGTAATTTTTTATCATGGGCTTTTGTCGCAGTTGGACCTGAAATGGAAATGGAAGGTGTTGTGATTGCCGAAAAATCACTACTTATCATTGGAAGAAGCAACTGAGGAATTATAAGCAACATCTCAAGTTGAATTTTTATGTGCAGTGTGTGGAAAAGAATGCACTTTAGCTCATTCGTGCGAAGTATGTGGCCTCCTTGTTCATTTCATTTGTGGAATTGC
Source organism: Andricus grossulariae (assembly GCA_011634705.1). Classification (NCBI taxonomy): domain Eukaryota; kingdom Metazoa; phylum Arthropoda; class Insecta; order Hymenoptera; family Cynipidae; genus Andricus; species Andricus grossulariae. The sequence goes on from JAABKJ010075445.1 coordinate 219,456,696, forward strand.
GATGGCAGAAATGAATGTAGGCTATGAAAGCAAAATAGTGTGCAGTCTCTGCGAAAAGAAGACACAAATTGAGAAAAGAAGTTTGGCGGCTCATGTAGGCTCAAGTAAACAAGCAACCAAAATGTTAAAAAATTCAGATTGGAAGTTTCCTCCAGCAATAGTAGGTGACAACGTTCGTGTGCGCATACCAGATGTTGATAGAGGACGTGTTGGCCCAAGAAATATTCTAGCTTGTGTTATGAACGTAGAAGATGGAATGTATACGTTAGGTATTGAACAAGGAATATTTAACCAAAAATATGTTAGGAGCGAGTTTTCCACTCTCAATGAAAGATTGATTAACGTAGATTTATATATATATATATATATATATATTTGGTATCTCAGTGTACATTTTAACGACATAGTCCGAAGCCTTTAAATGCCCGTTTAGTATCATGGCGGCGCCTAAGCTTCTGCTCTTAAATGAAAAGGTCTATTCGGCTTCCCAACCGCACTGCGCATGCGTCGCATCAGCAGTCTCATTGGCTTTTGGAGTGAAAGATAAATTCATTATTTGATTTTACTCTCTACAAATTACTTATTGATTTTAAATTAACAGAACGAAATACCTATTTTCACAAATGTCAATTTTAAATAATATGAGGCACGCATAGGTTCATGAGTGGACGGCTTGGCCATGAGTCGTCTCCAGAATAGTGCTCCCAGAGATGAGGTGCTCCCAATGAGGGTCCTGAGCAGTACTGCGCATGCGTAAAGAATAGCTTTCCATTGGTAGGGAGAAGGGAATAATGACCTGTTTTCTTAAATCTCTATTCTGCACCAATGACAAGGATCTGCTTGACGCATGCGCAGTTGTGCACATGGCCATTTTTGGGAGCACTACTGCAGAACACAGCAACGCATGTTTTTGTGCGAACAACTTGACCAAGGTTACAGAAACGCGACGTGGGCGATGCACAGGCTACATGCGACGTCGGCAAGCATGGCATGAAAGCGTCGAATTGTACTAATTTAGGTTTAGACAGTATATTATATCAACAAAAAGCTTTCATTTTATTCATATAAATAATATTCTCAGCTCAAAATAATAAGAGTTGAAGGAATCAAGTTGAAGGAACATTTTCTTAATGAAAATGATGGGAATCTATATCGGGTTTTATTATGGCGTTTTATGAAGGTTCGTAGATGGATGGGTTTGAAACTAATATTTAAGAAGTGCGCAGTAGTTTTCTATGAAAGCTACAGCTGCGCAGTATTTTTTTGGGGTTTTTAAGATTGCAGACTATGCACCAAAAACTTCCAAAGCATACTTCACTTTAAAAAAGTTATAATCCTATGTGGGATTTCATGTAGGAGCAATTCATAGGTTTCCATAACGGTATTCATATAAGAACCTGTCCTGTGACCACCCATCTCACGGTTGTGAGACGTTGCCATGAATGGGATTTACCGCGGTCCTACTGGGAGCCGATGTCATTTTTTGGATGAGAGTTGCTCCCAGTGGGACCCTGCGCTGGTTGTTAACCTTCAGTTTTTTATTATATATATATATATATCACGGTCGTGAGACGTGGTTATGGCTGAAATTTTACCGCGATTTCGCTGGGAACGTGTGCAGTTTTTCAGATTGTCTCACCCGCTCCCGGCGAAATTTCGGGGCTGTCCTTATCACAAACTTTTAATTAGATATAATGAATATTATATCGATAATAATCGACAATAATATATCATAAAAGGGATCACGGCACAAAAGGAGCTCGAAAAAGGTGAAATAGGGTATTTTCTCACGAAAAAGGGGGAAATAGGGGAAATTAGGATTAAACAATTATTTTTACATGTCGAAAAGAACAAAAAAACTTTTTATAAGAAAATGTTATATTTTTAAATAATTTCCAATGATTTCTGCTATTCAAGAATTTATTTGTATAAATTGGACATACTTAGGTCGTTGGAAATCCATCCACAGTAATATAAAAAAGTCAGAAAAAAAAATAAAATTAGTTAAATACACAATTTTAAAATGTTTAACATCGTTCTCATAAATATTTCCGTTCCAAGATTTGTAATTTACTTCTTACTATAATTAATACTTTCAATGTAAATTTAATACACTCTTCAGTAAATTTACAATAAATTTTTTTTTTAATTCCAAAATTCAAAAATAAATTTTGCCTTATTTAGAATTTTTTGAAAATGTATTAAAACCTGTTTTTTGGATTGATTCGAACCGGAAATTTCTTCACCTTGATCCAAAGAAACATGTTATTATTTTTTATTCATGGGAAACATTTTTTTCTTGGTGTTTATAACGTTCCAAAATCGCAGAAAAAAATAAAAGATCCCGAAAATCCTGAATCGCGACAAAACTTTTTTCCGAAAAAGCAAAATGATAAAAGGTTTCTTTGGTTCAAGCTGAATAAATTTCAGGTTCGACATATTCAACCAATCTCGAATTGGAGCAAGTCGTGAATTCTTGTAAATTCAGTAATAAGTAATTTAATCTTCAAATCTGCTATTCGCCAAAATTCGGCGCACAATTTTTAGGGGACCTAATTCATTTCAATGTGTCATCACGAATTAATTTCAGTGTCAGCCAATTCATTTTATTTCGCGAGATTTAAAGTTAAGCTCCAATTTGCCTGAATTCGTCAGTGCGAATACAGTTAGAGGCAGGCCTATTCAATCGAATTCGTAAGCTATAACGGATAACCAACGCGCTGGGCATAAAGGATCCCTCTAGACTTATACACTTGTGGTCGCTGGTTCGAGACTCAAGGCATACAATTTTTATCAATTTTTGTCGAAATTACCTTGACCTCGAATTAAAACGAATTGAAACGCATTCAATTCGCTCTGTCTCAATTCGTTTAAACGAATCCGAAAGCGGAATTCGGGCGAATTCAAAAATGTTTGTTCGCTGAAATTCGCCCCAATTAGTTTCTTTTTACTGGGGTTCTGAAGGTTGCATAGCAAGGTTCAGGCAAGCTTCCAGCAAATAAGAAAATGTCCGCTATGCGGCAATATTGCGAGGCAAACTTGAGGGAGACTTGCATCGTAATTTTGAGGAAAGCTTGCGGGGAAAACTTGAGGAAAAATTGCATCGTAGGTTTGAGGGAAGCTTTCAAGATAAGCTTGAGCGAAACTTCCCAGATAAAAAGATGCTTGCAAAATGATGGCGTTTTCGCACGCACGATAATGATCGTAACGTGCGTCTCATATGCGTCGCATATTGCTTGCACATTTTGGGTTTTAATGTTATGAATTTATATTTATATGACTAATATTATTACGAAATAAAAGAAAAGTAATTAATTTCTTTAAATTTTAATTAAAAAACATTACCTAGAATATATATATATATATATATTCGGTAGTATAGTGGTAAGTATCCCCACCTGTCGCGCGGGAGACCGGGGTTCGATTCCCCGCCGGAGAGCCATTCGGTTTCGGTTTCTATTCCTTTGGAATAGAACTGAAGGGCCTATGACAAATGTACAATAATATCGGCCGAAATATAATGCGCGTATCATGATAAAGAAGAACATCTGCGACTGGATTAAAAACGTACCAAAATTACTGTAATACATTTTCTTTTACTCATTACACATTGAAAGTGATACTAAAAATAAATAAATCGAAATAATTGTCGGCGATCGATAAAATGAGAAATCTACTTTTTTACTTCAGTTGATTTTAATTTTAATATAAAGGTCACCCTATGACTTAGAAAGTGATGACTAAGAAAACTTCCTCCATAAAAATACAATGGAGGTTACGAGTTTTCATATGAAGGATTATCCACTTTTGTTCACTTTTCAACTATATTAAGGTGATAATTAATGCAAATTAACAAAAATAATTTGTTAAACAATTTATCATTATTTTTTATAATATTATCTTTTAATTATGCTGTAAATTTGCATTTTTTTCTGAAATTTTCAACATTTTGTTCATTCTTCAATTGAAACAAGGAAATGATTACTACAATTAACAAACTTAATAGTTTAAACAAACTATTATTCTTTATAACTATATTCTCCGATAGTAATGCTGCATATTTGCCGTAATTAATTAAAAATAACAAACATAATTGTTTAAACAAATTATAATTATTTGTTAATAATGTTATCGTTTAATAATGCTATAGATTTGCACTTTTTTCTCAAGTTTTCAACTTTTAATCCACTTTTCACTTGAACTGGGCTAATAATTAATGATATGTAACAAAATGAATTTCTCAAGCATTTGATTATTGTTTATAACTATCTTCGCTTATAATAATGCCAGAAAGTTGCGGTTTTCATGCAAGTTTTAACTTTTCTTTGGGTTTTTAGTTATGAACAAATAATAAAAAATCTGTCCGCTGCACGGGCACATTCTAATCATGCGCTTCGCGCGCGGCTCGCAAGTTTGAGCGGGCCAGGGGCGCGCGACTGTTGGTTCTCGATCTTCGCGCTCGATGATGTGTTTACCTCGCGCTACGCGCTCGGTCTTTGTATTTCCTCCACATTTGCGCCCAGACCTTTTAAAATTAAAGGTATTCGAAAGGAATAGAAACCAAAACCGAAGGCTCTCCGGCGGGGAATCGAACCCCGGTCTCCCGCGTGACAGGCGGGGATACTTACCACTATACTACTATATATATATATATATAGCAACACGCGGCTTTTAGACCGTTGTTATCTAAAGTGAATCAATTAACAATATAATCCATTCAAGAATTATAGTTAAATAACAAGAGGCTTCTTCTGGAGAAAAGGAGAAGATTCTGTTCACAATTAAAAATTCTTTTTATTGAATGTCCCTGACCTACGCTATTTTTACACATAGGTTTCTAATCCCTATCTAAGATTGTTAAAAATACGGTAAATAAGAAAAACGGAGGAAATTAGATGGTAATTTCTCTCGAGAGATCTTAGGTTTAAGCTAGTAAACGAAACTAGAGTACGATCTGCACGTTAGGAAGTCGTACAATCTAACCATGATTTGTTTTTGGTAGAATTACGTTTGAATTCTAAAGAGCGAATTATCTGCTCAACGGGCAGAGGGAAAATAATCTAAATAGTCAATCCTATAAAACTTATATTCGTGATATAATTAATTCTCATCCATGAGAAGCTAGAATAAAGAATATTCCTACAATAAAAATTAGTGCAAGTGTATTTCTCGTAACGCAGCGACAATTCACGTCTTAGCTAACTCTAGATCAAAGGTATTTATTTACAATGTGATATTTCATCACAAAATGAGAATGCATGAGGTAATCCATAAATTGATGATTTTATACTTTTACACAAAAGTCCTATTACACACTTTGTAGTAAATACACATCAAATCCCTTAAAGAGGAAGATGCAGAGTCCTTTCACTGCCTAAGATAATGAATCTTAGGTAGGCACAGTGGGCAAAAGTCGGAAAACACATCAAACTGTACAACAATGAATTGCAAGGTCACTTATACAGTGAAAACTCTCCTATTCCTCTGACCTTGAAACGAATCGATTGGAAACTATTCTTTTATTCCCTAGCTGGAGGGGGCCCCACCCTTACCGCGAGTGGGCAGTTTATTTTTATCAGCGACGTTCATTGCTATCAAACACAAAATAAATGACCCAGCTTGCTCAAAATTTAACAGTAGTCTATTCATAGATGGCGTTGACGGGATAAGTAGTGCATTTAAAGTTACTGCACAAAACAATTCAAAAAGTCACTGACTTATCAAACAGCCCTCGTATAAGATACATTTTAAGCTCGAAGGATTTTTTAAATTTTCAAAATTTTGAGTGTCACACCATATTGAATTTTTGGGTTAGCTTTTCTCTTTTCTTTAATTATCGATATGTCTGAAACCGATAATTGAGTTTTGATGAAATTTTGCGGCATTATAGTAGAGATGAAATTATAGATTTTTGAAGTATAAAAATTCAAACAAAAATTCGAAACTTTGTCTGAAAAAAGTCCAAACAAATAATTTATTCAATTTTTCGTGAAATACTGCCCTTTTATTTTTGTAAAATCACCTTTCATTGAAAAAAAATCATGGAAACTCTTCTGGTTCCAGAGTAACCGTCATTTTAGTGAGACTATTCAGCCCAGCGTACTGGCAGTGTCGCTACTCACAAACAACCCTATCCGACCGACCCGAATTTTGCATAGGAGCTGTGGCTAAACTTTGATGCCAGACGTGAACTAATCCGCTGGCGGCGCTGCTACGCTTCTTGCTGATAAACGCATTAGTTATAAGGGAAAAATAATCAAATAATTTATAAAAGAATATTTTCTGAACAAGATAGGGCCTGCAAATTATTATAATCTTTCGCAGATATATAAACATTATTTTAAATATGCAAAATTTGTTCAAACGTTCCAAGATATGGAAAAATAATGCATGAACAAGTATACGTGTTCTGAAAGACATTGGGAAAAAGTGTTTGAAATTCTTAATAAAACATGTATCTGTAACATAAAATCACTTTAAAAAAATATAAGGATTAAAAAAAAATATATATATATATTTGTTACATTATTATATAACAAAGGAGCGTTTCTGTATAAAGCTGCGGAGGAGGCTGTTGAAACACTCGGCCTTGACTTCAATATCAGGGATGAGCAAAATGCATCGAATCTTATCCATCTTATAAAAAATCAAAACATATGTACATAATATTTTGAAAATTGAATACATAAAATCATTTCAGATCATCGCAAACATTAAAAAAAATATATAATTATAATGAAGATATTTAAAGAACATGTTATGAAAAATATAGCCAATATTCAATTACATAACCTTAAAGTGAGTAATCAATTTATGTTACTTAAATAAAGAATATTAAACTTCAATCTGTATGTAATTGGACATTATATGAAAAAAATTATTCAGCTAATACTTAATCAATTAGCTCACAACATAAAATGCATGAGAAAATTATTTTCATTGAAACTTTCAAATAATTTTCACTTTATAAATATTTTTTTTCAATTTGGCCGTTTCTTTTATTAAATTTTTATTTATTAATAATCTTTTAACTAATCCCACAAAATGTAATTTCAAACAAAATCAGTTTATGTGACTTAATTGAAAATAATTCAAATTCAATCTTGATGTCATTCAATTTTTTAAAGAAAAAAATTAATCAATCAATAGTTAATAATAGTTAATTCATAATTTCATAACATAAAAACCAATCAACAACATTATTTGCATTGAAACGTCCAAATAATTTTTATCTTATATTATTCTAAAAATTTAAATTATTCATAATCTTTTTAACTAATTCCATAAAAACTTGAAACATATTTACATATAATGTTAAAGATTGAATTTAGATAATTATCTCACAACATCGTAAGCATTTTGAAAATTATAAATTTGAAGAGGTATTTTAAATATAAATACACCTTTATTATACAAATCATATCCAATATTCAACTACATAAACAATTCCTACTATACAATAATCTTACACAAGATGTAGGTTTACCGTTTTTCGCATGAATTCAAAATATATTTTTTCATTTTGGAATTGCATTTAAATAAATTAAATTTAGTAATGAACTTTAAAACTAAGTCCAGAAAAATTGAAATTTATGTACATATTAATTATTCATATCACAACATATAAAGTAATAAACAGTTATTTTCAGTAAAACCTTCGAATAATTTTTAATTTATATTTTTCTGACACTTTCCAGAATTATTATATTATATAATTTTTATTTTACAATGTTCATATTGTTTAAATAAACGGCAGTAATATGACGGTCTCCATACCCCAGTGTATGGGGTACGCATAATTTTTATATGGTGGGTACCCGGGTATGCTGGGTGTGTATTTGCTTAAAATTATGCTAAATAACGACGATTCGGAGGCTCTAGGCGATATTATGATTTTTACTCCACTTACATGCAAAAATGTACCGTGGTGGGCACCCGGGTACCTGGGTACCTGTGTGTGCATACAAAGGTTAAGTTTCACTCTAGAAACCATTGCAAATATGTTAGCTTCTATAGTTCTATACTAGCACGTTATATTAGTTTGAACAAGAAATAAGTCTCGTTTCTCTAAATTATAATTTACAAGACAAAATTTCAGGAAAGAGATTATTATTATTATTAAAGCGATTTTTAATACCTTTTCCAAAAACTCATGGTCAATATAAGAAAATAAACAAAAAAAGATGTATCTGCTAAATTAAAACATAAGAAACAAAATTCGCTGTCACTCCTCTAACAAGCCTTCTTGTTAATTTAACATTATTTTTTTCTTCGTATGTATATTTTTCTTTTGCTGATCAAAAAAAATGGGGGAATTCGAAACGATTCGAGCAAGGATTGAAAGAAATGTAAAACTAAGAATAGGATATCAAATTTAATTTTCTACTGCGAAATCGAAATTTGAAATGAAAACTTTGAAGGATTCTTTTAATCTATTTCCTATAGAAACTAGATCTGCCCTTTACTCTGAAGTATTGGTCAATATCGATTTGATTTTTCAAGTACATGAGTATTAAAAATTTAATGATTTATTTTAGATTTATTAAAAGTTATGAAATATGAAAATAAAGTCACTCACGAATAGTAGAAAATTGATGAATAGAAGTATTTTCTAAATAAAAGGAATTATTTTGACGAATTATTTTAATATAGTATATTATGGGCCTTAAAATTAACGTAAATAAAACAAAGGTAATGGTGTTTGAGGGGAAAAGTGAGAAAACAATGTGCAACACAGTTATAGCAGGTGCGCTGGGGGCACTCTCGAGAATAATGTCCCTCTTTATGACAGACGTAACAGGTACCTGCAGAATTGGGGTCGCGACTTTCTTTCTCTGCCCGTGCATGCGTTATCGTGCGTTTTTGATAAGCCCCCCCGCGGTCCCTGACTGAAGAATCTTTAAATTGCATTTTATTTGTTTGGAGGAAGGATATTTCGCCTCTATTAACATCTTCGGATTGTCTATTTAGTTTACTTCGATGCTCGACTTCCCATTCGGCGGAGATGGCTAGATTTATAGCGTCCTGCAATGTCTTTGGATTCTTACGCGCAACTCTGATTTCTATCTGGTCTTTAAGGCCTCTTAGGAAAGACTATGTTGCAGAATGCTGAGTCGAGTAAATTAGACCGTACGAAATGTCGGGAAATTCGTCGTTCATTTCGTCTATCGCTTCGAGGGTGCTATTTAAAACACCACTTACGCGCACTCCATATTCATGCACAGTCTCATTTTGTTTCTGAGCAGCGGTAGAGAGCATGGATTGTAATTGACTGAGGTCTTCATGACCGGAAAATGCGGATTTCCGGTTTGCAAGGAGTTCTTCGATAGTACTAAGTTCTTTATACTGTAATATTAAATCAGCATTGCCGACAATTCTCTTCCAAATAGCACGCAAAAGCAAGGGTATTTCGGTTGGCGCTATGCAGTCTCGGGCATATTGACAATCTCTTCTAAATTTTTACGAGGATGTTATAACCATCAAAGGATTTTGGAAGAATTTGGAGAGCAGTACTGAATTAAACGTAAGGATAGGGCCCTGGAATTGATTCGCGATATAGATTGCTATCAAGAGCATTATTACGTGGCAGCAGTGGTAGTTGAGTCATGTTCATATTTGAGGGTAGCGGTGACCATTGATTCGATCTTGAAGTTTCGCTTCTAGAACTCGGCGAGTTTCGCCCAATCGGTCGGTTTTTTTTCAGTTGCGCGACACGGGGGTGTGATCTAAGTCTAATTGGTAATCGCGACTGACGTTTAGTCGCCTGCGTTCGAGGTGCAAAATCGGACGGGCGTTGCAAAAAATAGCGTGTGATACACGTGCGCATAGAAGATTGCTAACTCGTGTGATTGCATCATTCGCCTGCGGCTCGAAACACTCGTCTACGTTTTCACACTCGATTCGCTCGTGTTCTAATTACCGACTCACGTTTCGAGCCTCCGGCTTATGCTGCAAAATTCACACTCGTACACAATCACCTATTTTGCGCACTTGTATCACAAATAACTATTTTATCACACCGCCATCATAAGTGCGATATTATGTACTGCGAACGATACCTAAAATAGCACTTTTTAGCATAGGCCGTTAAATTTTCACTTAGGGTATTTAGGGTATTTATTTAGGGTACTTAGGAAATTTTAGTATTGAATTCTTACACTACGCACATTGCCGAACTCCGGCTCCGGATCCTCTCTGGTTTTTAGATTAGGACTCTATGCAACCTATTTGCACTTTGCCTCGTGTAAATTGTAGTACTGGTCTCGGCTACGCCTCGACTCCGACTCGTACTGCTACTCTCACACTTGGCCGAAAAAGTGCTGCTTAGGGAATCACTACTGTACAATTTTTAATTGCATACAAATTTCTACATCGCACCGTAACACATTGAAAACTTTGCGCCATACGGGATTAGGAATCACTAACCAAAAAGCTGACAGCTACGTCAATCGTATGTTTTCATCTAAAACAATAGACTCTGTGAAATATTGAATTATCTGCAATAATTATATTATAATTCGTCCTGCACTCAAAATCATGAGAAAAAAAACAACAAAAATTCCAAAACTGAGCATAGATCAAGAAGTGAAAGAAGCACAACAAGATTTGCTATCAGAAAATCAAAGAATAAATATGAGCTGGCCTTTGAGAAATGTGACTATTGGAGAAAACAAAACAAAAGAATGTTCGGACAGTAATAATCATCGTAGCATACCCAGATAACAATACGTGCCGGCACGTGTTCAGCCCGAAAGGCTAGAGACCAACCTGCCTGCTAAATGCACGCGTCAGGCCGGCAGAGTCGGAATGCGACCGAAGGGCGGACAACGGATATAAATATATATATATATATATATGTATGTATGTATTTCAAACTGACACCCCTTGAGGTTTTTATTGTGTATTTTATTGAGTGAGTTAATATTATGTCAACAATTTTATTTTGTTTGAACAATATTATTTCTAAAAAAGTAGGTACTAGAAATTATGAGATTTTTTTAATGTTATCAAGTCATAAAACAGCTGGAAAGCATACATTTCTGTAAAAACTTGTCGAATTATTCGATCATAGTCTAATATCTCATAAGTTTAAAAATATACTGCTAATTATTTGACTTTTTTTAACATATATAAAAAATGTTTTTCCTAAAAAAATTCTCCATAGTTTATTATAATACAAGTATTTGCCAAATTCAATAAAAGATAGTTTGTGCACTCATTTATGAAATTTACAAACTTTGAAAGCTTTCTTGAAATTTTTTTCTCTCAATATTTCTTTAAATTAAAAAACCTTAATTTGCTCATTATTTGGAGAACCTTTCTGATGACATGCCCAACATTGTACTATAACTTTTATTTTTGTCGAAAAAGATTTCAGTCTCAAGATTAAATTGTATCATCAATGATTCATGACTTGATTATTGAATCCATGATTACTGACATTATAAATAAAAAGATTGACAAATAAGAAATAATAATAGATTCGCAGACTTCAAATTGAGAAAGCTAATAAATCGATATTTCCGTATAAGGTATAATAATATTTCTATCCCTTTTACGTAATAGGCCACTGAACTAAACTTAACATTATATTATTACATGCATATAGATATATATTCAAGTAATGACCCACTATTTACGTCTCTTCCTACTTCGAGTTACATGAATTTGCTCTAATGCAAACTCTACTTACGTTTGTAAGAAAACAACATTTTTCGAAAATTATATCAATGATGGATAAATTAATTTGGTATTCTCAAACCGTTTGCTCTTTAAAGGGCGGTTAATAGGGCGGAGTGAAGATTATTATTATTATATCATTAAGCCGTTTCCCTTTCGGGGTAGGCATGAATTGCTCGGTTGGAAAGTAGTGATGTGTTTTGATCACTTCACATGATATTTGATTGGAGTCCATTTTTATTCACGATTAAAATTCAAATTATGCAAATGCGTTAGTTATCGTCAGGCACGTAACCAAGTATTAACGAGTCTTGTTATATAAAAAATATTGGGTCATCTGACGATAACTAATTCAGTGACGATTACCGGTGTATTTACCTTATACATTGAATTTTAAGTATCAAGATCAAGTAAAAAGTGGTTTTAATTGTTACTTAAATGCGTGCACTTAAGGAACAAATTTAAGAAATGATTATTGATATTTTTAGTATTCTGAATTTACTTCATTATCCGGTGATATCATGTAATCATTTATCAAAGCTTCCTAAATTAAACACATTAATTAAATTGCCAAAAACGTGTACCATTAAGAAATCACTTGTCCTTGTATAAAGTTACTTTTACAAATAAAAAACAATTATTTAATTTTAGAGATTAATAGAACCATTTTTGCGATGTAGATATTTATAGGAATCGAAGAAAACCTTATTTATAATAAGCTTGCGAAATTTTATGTACATATTTCAATTTTTGTATGTTAAGTACTTACAATTTAACCATTCACAAGTGGATAATAAATTTGTGTTATTCAAGTATTATGCAGGGCCTAAAATGTTGTGTTGTCCAACACAATTTGAGTAGTCCGGATTTCAAAGTGTATAGTGGAAAATTAACTTCATTTCCTAAGCTATTTTTTATTAAGCTATTATTATTTTCTCTCTATTTTCCAGTGTCCGAACCTAATTGTTTTAGTATTAAAAATGAGCTTCAATATTTATTCAAACTATTATTCTTCAGTACATATATTATAGAATTTCCTTTTTATTTATCGGAGGCTTCGCAGCCTTTCCCCTATTCGCCTCTTTTTTTCCTTTTTTTTGTTTTTTTTTTTTCACGTAAATGCGAACTGAATTAATCAGGGTGGCCACTCACCCGGGAGAACCGGGATATAGCCGGGAGAAAAATATTACACCGGGAGATTTCCCGTATTTCATAATTCGCGCGTTTTGTAAGTTTTAAGTAAAAATTCAGGTAGTAAATGAGACTTATGTACTTACTTATTATTTTGTTTAATACAGGAAAAAGCGGCATAATTGACATAATTAAAAAAAATTGCATGGATATTCGGGTCGACTTATAAAAAATAATGAAAAAATAATTAACGAATACACAAATTGAAAAAAAAAAATTATCAAAAATATAAATGACCGAATTATAAAATTTCTAAAATTTCAAATAACTACAAGATTTTTAATTGACAACAAATAAAATCCAGAATTGAAAAATATCCGAAAATAAAATTGACCGACTTCAAGACTGAATTATAAAATTGCCGAATTGTACAATTACCAAAATATGAACATTAAATTGATAAATTATGAAATTATAAATAAAACAAACATTTTAATTATACAATAATTAATAATTTATTAATTATTTTCGGCAATTTTAAAATTCGGCAAATTTAAATTTCAGGAATTGAAATATTTATGGGGATTTAATACTTGATTTATTATATAATTCGGAAATTTGATAATTTGGTCAATTTTATATCTCATTAATTTATATTTTCAGTATTTTTTTCGGTTATTTGTGGTTTTGATATTTATTTTTTCCTCATTTTGTATTACTTCCGGATATTCAAACACTTTTAAATATAGTGATCTATATATCACAAACAAGTGATAGAATACATGATGAAATATTATTTTCTATTAAAAATAAGGAACTCTAAAATGTGATATTTTTAAAATCAAATGGACTTTGTAACGAAGCTAAAATATTTTAACATTTGTATAGTCACTCTTAAAGGAAGACCATTCACGAATATTTTTGTCTTTGGCAACACTCAAATTAATCGAAAAATATTTTTCGAATTCTTATAATAAATTAAGAATTAGAATTAGGTTTCAGCTAATTTCGCTAATTTCTTTTTCTACAAATTAGCTTTTTTTGAATCAGCTAAAGAAATTTGAGCAAACTGTGGCATTGTATTCTATAAATATAAGTGAATAGTGTAGGCCAAAACCTCTTTCCCATGTTGTGCACAAGAAAAGTAAAATTTGAGTTTAGACAAGGTGAACTCCCTGTATTTGTCTTCTTTTGAAAAATTCAAAGTTTACGTGTTTGTTTTTATCCTTTGCACACTTAGGCAACCACTATTTAAAAAAAAAATAAAACAATTGTTTAAATCACAATGTAAGTATTGCAAAACATATTTAACAAATTTATTTTAATTATTATTAAAAGGAACACTTTGAAAACTTAAATTTCGCTTTTATTTTACAAACTTGAAGAAATTAACAGAAACTGAATATAACGATGTGTCGTGTATAAAGTCACGTCATATACTACCGTTGAGTTAAGACAGGAAAACCTTCAGAATTTGTCAGATTTTCAGAAAAGGTATTAGTAATAGAGAGAGATAGGGAGAAAAAGAAGAGGGAGATACAGCTAGAGAAGGAACTGAAACGAGCCGACTTTTTTTACATAGTTTTACCCCTATTATGGACAAGGGACTAAATATTTACGAGCGACTCAATACGTCCCATAAAAGACCACTTGTAAAAGGACACATGTTAACGAAAATTTCAATGACCTTCCAGAAAAGTGCAGTTTAAAAGAATTTCATCAAAATATTATATTTGGTATTCTTTAAAGATATAAAAAGATTAATTTACATTAAAAAGCGATATCATAATCACATTATAATAATAATTAATAATAGTTAAGAGGGATAAATGTAAAATTAAAAAAAAATTTAAAAACACTTATAATATCATCATCATGCACTTGAAACGGTGCACATATGTTCATGACACGCGCACCAATATAATATAAAAAAAAATTGAAGATCTAATCTACGGGTCATCGCCTGACTCGCACCCGCTGACCAGCTAAGTATACCCCCACCATTGCGCTAAGCTCGTTACCCCTTACTTGCTTTTAACAAGCATATCTGGCGTCGGATTAGAGGCGGACATACCTGAAATCTTGAAATTAGTATCCATTTTAATTATACTCCCTTTGTATCCAATACTCATTCTTAGATTGCCTATATATTACTCTAATTTGGAAGGCTTAGAATTTAAATTTATTCAGTTTTGAAGACTTTTAAACTGGATTTTCCCGCCCTAATGTTTGAAACTTTGGAAGCTTTGAAACGTTTCCAAAGTTTCATGAAACTTTTCATTTGGTCAAGGTTTCATGAAACTTTACAACCCTAGTCAGGCCGAGCAGTGCCCTACACTAACTCCACGTAATATATCCTCTACGGGTGCTTTTACACCTCTGCATGCATGCTCGCGCGTACGCATGCATTTGCAAGCGATCATTCCAGCCACAGATAAATCTAGTAATATTTTAGTAATTTTTCTTATCATGATTAATATTACTAGATAATTACTCAACATATTATCAGATTTATCGGAGAATAACATGACCGTTTGCAGATGCATGCGTACGCGCGTGTATGCATGCAGAGGTGTAAAAGCCCCCTAAGGGACTAGTCAGGCGCAAGTAAAAAAAACTGAGCGAATCAGAACCAACTGCTTAGTTTCTCCATCTTGGACAAGTAAGGCGGCAAATGTAGGTGATTTTAATATTAAAATTTTAGATTTGAATTGTTTTGTAATTTGGAGGTATAGAAATATTTCAATACTAATAAAATGTATTTTAATGTTGAAGTGGGGTAAAGGAAAATACGGATTAACTATAATTTTAGATTATATCTTTCATAACTTCTTCCTGCTGACAAAAACTGGCATATGTGCATAGAATAAAATAAAATTGATGTCAATTGGGAAAGTACTGAATGAATAAAATGATATAATGCAGTGCCTACGATTTTTAAAATAATAATTATTATGTTTCATTCATTTGAAAATTTGTTTTCCTAAATTTTGGAGGAAAATTTGATCGAAGGATAATAAATATTCATTAATAATTATCGATACTCTTGTTCACTCTTTTTTTCAATTAGTCTAACGTTCATAATATAATTAATATATGAAGGGTGGAAACGCAGAAGGTGGCAACTGACAATTTTTTGAAAGTGGGGTTTATTGTTAGAAAGTTCTGAAAAATTATAATGCCCATCGAGTTAAAAGTATTTGTTCGAAATCGTATTTTTAATGGTAGCAATACCTTAAAGTTTGATTTTCATATCCATTATTATAAATGTTTTACAATTACCACGTATGTCCCGGAAGTTAGATCCGCAAACTTATTTTTTCGAAAAAATGAAAGTTGTGTTAAATTGTGCTAGACTTGCGCTGATTTGTGCCGGAAACGGTTTTTTGAAAAATCCAAAATTACGGGTACAATTTTTGAGAAACGTTTTTTTTTGCTAGATCCGCAACTTCTTATTAGAGCAAAAAGAAAGGTTGTGCCAGGCGGCTCGAAGTATACACACTCTAAACATAAAACTCAAGAAACATAAGAGATAAAAAAATAGTCAAATTTCGAAAAAATATAACTTGTGCTGGGTTGTGCTCGACAAATGCAGGCTTTATTCCCTGTAATAAAAGTACGTGAGATCAACGGTTCTCATATTGAAACTCAAAAGGATGCATAAGGAGCTTGATTGGCTGCCGTTCGCGCGCTTATTTGAAAATTTGAAAATTAAATTTTTTTATTTATTATGAATCAAATTATTTATAACATTTGTATATTCGTTTTAACTAATATACACAATTTCAAAAACATAAATTAGTAAAAATAATTTGAAAAGTAAAAAAAGATTACATTATACAGGGGTTGGGAGCGAAATGCTGGGTGAACGATAGATGCGTGCCGACCGCGCTCCTCGCCTGTTCAGATTTTCTAAGTGTTACGAACTAAGAGGTCCGTTCGCACTACCAGGGGTAGGAAAAGTCGTGTGGTGAACAGAGACTCAATGGTCGTGGCTGCCCGAAAAGTAGGCATTACTGCATTCGAGCGGACCACGTGAACGCTCTGGCAAAACACCGCCAAGGGAATGGGCCCTAGTTGGCCAGTGCCCTGGCGGTGTACCGAATCGAACCTCAAAGTGGTGCCAGAGTGGCAGGGTTGTGTTCCCTTACTCCTCCGGGAAGGAAGGGAGACAGCGGCTAATTGGAATAATGTTTAAAAGGCTAACGAGGGCGGCACCCGTCTGCGGCCAAGCCCATCGTCACGGCTGTTTCTTGGGCGGAACCTGCTTGGGTTAACCCAGAGATGGCTTGGCCTAGGTGCATGGGCATCCACAGACCTTCGCCCCACACTGCTCCACACTTATCACCAACTCACAGCCTTTATCAAATCACAAGACCGCAATTGCAAGCATAAAAAGCTGCTGCCCGTCAGAACGCGTGCACACACGATCGCGGCCATTTTCCATTTTAAGGGTTGTTTTAAAATACCTTGTAGATAGAAAATAGCCATGAAATGGATATTTCGTAACAACCATGCCTATGGGAGATTTGCTTATTATACTATTAGTGACAGAAATCACTTTAAAATAAGTGCAGAAAGCGTTCTTTACCAGGAAAAGTGTTTTAATTTATTTGAAAAAAATCCAGCGACTGTTTCTGTCAGTCGAGTTCCTTGCTTGAATCTTTAAGGGATTTTAAAACAACCCTTAAAATAAATTTAACGAACTTTTTTTCTAGGGGATGTTTCCAAAATGTATTGTAAAGTTATTTTTGACCACAATAGTTTAATAAAAAAACCTCCCGTGGTTTTAGTTTTTTTGGAAATGTCGATTTCATTGCTTAAATGTTTAAGGGATGATAAAATAATACTTAAAATCAATTTAAACACTTTTTCTGCTAGGTGATGCTTCTCACAGTTATTGGGAAGTGATTTCCGACCGATTTCCTTTGTTGAAACTTTAAGGCATGTTAAAACAACCCTTTACATAAATTCAAACAATTTCTCTTAGTAAACTTTTCATGCACTAATTTTGAAATGATTTCTTATCTCATCGTCTTAATAAAAAAATCTCCCGTAGTCGTGGTTTTTGGGAAATGTGGATTTTCTTGAATGAATGTTTAAGGGGTGTTAAAGCAATACTTTAATTAAATTCAAATACTTTTTATGTCGGAAGAAGCTTGCTGAACTTATTTTGAATTGACTTCCTACCCCAGACGTTTATTCAAGAAATCTTCCGTGGTTTTAGTTTTTTTGAAAATATCGATTTCATGGCACACAGTAAAAAAAGGATAATTTTAGTTGCAGATAATTTTGCTCCAACGATCATTTGACTTTCGAGATCATAATGATCTGTCTATTCGGATCATTTTGATCTTATATATATATATATATATATATATATATCAGTTGTGTTTCTTGTGGGTTAAAATTTGGAAAAAATAATGTTTTAAATCCTTTTATATCTAATGTTCTTTTTTTTAATTTGAAAATTAATACAAAAAAGTTTCTATTGGCTCGAAATTCATGATAAACTTTTTACATGTGCGGTTTTTGCTAATAAACAATAATGGAAAATTATAACTTCAGAAAAGAAGTTGGATATATCGAATCTGGCATTTCTTCAGCTTGAGGCGAAGAAACATGTAATCATCCTGCTTTGATGATAAAATGTTTTTAATGGTATTCAAAACGTTCCAATATCGCGAAAAAATCAAAATCGCAAAATTCTTGAATCATAAAAAGGTCTGATTTCTTTTAAACAAAATGACAAAATATTTCTGTGTGTTAAGGCACCAAGGTGATATATGCAGGGTCAAAGTTTTTGGTGTCGCTGAATCCAAATCTGAAGTTGGATTTTCAAAATTCAGAGTGGCATATCTAATATGGCGACATAAAATAGTAAAAATGTTTAGATTTGTATAAAATTGGTGTTAGTTAGGTTTATGAGGTCGCTGATTTTAAATCGTTTGGATATTTATAAAATTGGTTATACTTAGGTTTTTGGTGTCGCTGAATCGAAATCTAATGTTTCATTTCCAAAACTCGAAATCGAGAATCCAATATGGCGAAACAAAATTACCATAAATGTTCAGAACTTGATCTTATTGTTTATATTTACGTTTTTGGGGTCCTTGAAAGGAAATCTGATCTTGGACAAGTGCACTATTGCACCATGTCTCTCTAATGAACAAAGATGCAATATAAGTTGAATAATCATGGGCGGATCCAGACAATTTTTCGGAAGGGGCGAGTGTGAATTTTCTTCAACGAATGCATGCGAAAGGTGGTTGGGGAGGGTTTCCCCCAATTGTTTAAGAGAACCTTTCAGTGTTCACAATTGATTCTCCGGATGCAAGAACCAGCCCGACGCTCGAAAACGCGTAAAAGTATTGTCCGATCGTCTCAAAAAAATAAAATTTTCAAAAACAGTTTGAATTCTATTCATATTTTTCTATTGTTTATTTTGCTAATGTAATTAATTCATTTTATAAACAATTGTGATTGTTCCCCTAAACAATATATATTTATATATAATAAATTATATATTAGTTTAATAAATTATGTAAAAATAATTTAAATTATACAATAATAAATAGAAATAATAAAAATTAAAAAAATAAAATAAATGATAAAAATAATAAATGAAATAATAAATTATGTAAATAATTTTATAAATTATTTAATAAATTATATATTATTAAATTAGAAAAAATTATTTTTCTGATTTTTTAAAGTCTCACCCTTGAATTTTAAAAAGAATCGTAAAAACTTTTAAACGATTATGTAAAACTACCATGTGAGCAGTATGAAGCCTGAACAATTCGTTTAAAGATTTAATTTACCCCAACTTTGCCAAAACACATCCCTAAAGACACTAAAAAGTGATTTGTAAGTGTATTTTCGGAATTTTACGAAAGTAAAATAAATATTTAAGTGGCAAATTTATATAAAAAATTTTAGTACACAAATATGAAGAATAGTGCCGTTAAAATAAACTTTTTCCCCCTTTTCATACTTAATAATAAAAAATTACTCTTTCTTTCTTTGAAACTTTTTTTTCAATTATAAAGAGATTTATATTAAATATTTTTAATTATCAGTTTTAAAGAAATAAAATGTAATTCTTTAAGGATTATTACGGGTGAAAATGTTTATTTTAAGGGCAATATTTTTCATATTTGTATAATAAATTTTTTTATAGAATTTTCCACTAAAATTTTCATTTTACTTTCATAAAATTCATAAAAGATACTTAAAAATTACTTTTTGGTGTCTTAAGGGGTGAGTTTTTGGAAAGTTAGGGCTAAATTCAATTTTTAAACATTTTGTCAGGCTTTGTACTGCTCACATGGCAGTTTTACATCATTGTTGTAAAGTTTTTACGATTCTTTTCAAAATTCAAGGGCTTACTGAATTTTTAACGCTTAGGGGTACTTTAAAGGCCGTGCCCTGTCTCTAAACATGTTTTTATTTATTTTTAAATATGGGTGAACAAATTTTGATCTCAGGACTGAGTTGATCAGCTGGTATACTCGTTACATGGCCTTGAATGTGTACCTGAATTCAATTTTAAAAATTATACCTAAATACTATGTTTACATTTTTTCAAAAATTAGTTTAAAAAGTTATTACTGATTCGAATTTTCAGTAATTAAATGTCATGTTTAAAAAAATATGAAGTAAAGATCATTTGAATGTTTCAAAGAAAATAATAGTTTCATGCTCTTTATGTTGTAAATAGTTCAATTAATTATTGGACGAATAATTTTGCTAAAAACTTCTAATTAAATAAAGATTGAAATTAAATTTTTTTCAATTGAATAACATGAATTGATTATTTACTTGAAGGTTATGTTATTGAATATGGGCTATTATTTTTATAATATAAGTTTATTTTTTCTCTAAAATACCTCTATTGCAATTATGTAATATTTTCAAATGCTTGTGATGTTGTGAAATAACTATCTGAATTTAATTTTGAAAATTATATGTACATATATTTTAGTTTGTTTTTTAATTGGTTTAAAACGTTAATAATAAACTAATTTAGAAAAATGAAATTTCAAATTTAAAGGAGAATATAATGTAAAAATTATTTGAATGTTTTAATGAAAATAATTTTGTAATGCTTTTTATATTATATATTTGGCTTCAAAGTTATTTTATTGAATATTGGCTATAATTTGCAGAATAAAAGTTTGTTTCCATCCGAAATACCTCTATTCCAATTATGTATTTTCTGTCAATGTTTGTGATGTTGCGAAAATGATAGTTTAATGCTTTTTATGTTGTAAACAGATTAAAACATTATTAGCTGACTAATTTTCTTCACAATATTAAATAACATAAATATTACATTGTCATTTGTTTAAATCAAGTACATAAATTGATTATTTACTTCAAGGCTCTGTAATTGAATATTGGTTATAATTTGTATGATAAAAGATTATTTATGTTCAAAATACCTCTATTCCAAATGTATAATTTTTGTAAATTTTTGTGATGTTGTGAAATAAGTGTATAATCTACTTATCTAGCAAAGTAGACTCCAACATTTTCTATTTTCTTTCCGATTTTCAGGTTACACCGTTACAACAAATCAAACTTTAGTATTTTAAATTTTGTTTGTTCCCCAAATTGTGCGAGACACGACTTTCCTCTACTCACTAACGTGTACGCAAATGACTTCATATACATTTGTAACCTCCATTCAAGTTTTACATTAGAAAATCCTGAAAAAATGAACAATAAAAATATATTATCAGACTTTCATACAGAATATATAAAAATATATAAAAAAATTTCAAACTACCGAGTAAAAATTTATTTTTCAGTTGACATAAGAATAAATTTTATTTTTGAACTAATATAAGAAAATAAAGTCTGAATAAATAAGAATTTTCCAAATTTGAAAGGATAATTTTTTTTTAATAATATACAAAAAATGAAGTCTGAATTTTTGAATTATTTTTTTTCTAAACTACAAATTTAAAAAAAAAAGAGTCAACATTTATTTTTTCACTTTGAAATAATAAAAAATTTGCAAAAATAAGAATTTTCCAAATAAAAGAAAATTATTTTTTTTTAAAGTTATTTAAAGAAAAATAAAGTCTGAATTTTTAAATTTAAAACAAAATTGTTTTAAACTACAAAGTAAAAATTTATTCTTTAGTTTGAAATAAGAATAACATTTTTTCGAAATTTGAAATAAAATAATGATAATTTTTTTTTTAATTAAAATTTAAAAAATAAAGTCTGAATTTTTAACTTTTTTGTATGAAACTAAAAATTAATAAAAAAAAGAGCAAAAAATTAATTTTTTCATTTTGAAAATTTGAAAAATAAAAATTTTCCAAATTTAAAAGAATAAATTACAATATATATATATATATGGGGCATAATTTCTCAAGTGTACCCACCTCTGGAATGAAAGTTGTCCGATCGGGCTAAAAATTGGCCTAATTGTAGTCCTATTATATAGTACTTCTTACACTAAAAATTAATTCATTTTGATAATTATTTATCAAAGTAGAGGGGGTTCAATTTTTGGGTTTTTGAAGCAAAGCCAAAAAAAAAGGTTGCAATTGTGAATCAAGAACAGTAAACTTCATCCAAAAACTATGAATATTCAACGAAGTAGTTGCATTTTTAACGGAATAGATGACTAATAGTTATACTAAGAAGAAGAATTTTGTACCAAAAAAGATGAATTTGCAAAAACAATAGATTTTTTAACAGAATTTAAATTTCAAACCCAAGAAAGATTTATCAGTAATCGAAGAAAAAAAATGTAATCAAGCTGTTCAATTTGTAAGGAAGAAAAATGTATGGCCAATAAAAAAACGGATACTTTATATTCCTAACCACAAAGATAAAAATTTTTTTATTTCAAATCAAAAAAAGGCGAGTTCAGGAAAAAAAGACGAGTTTTCAAAAATTCTAACTGTTGAATTTTCATGAAAAAAATTTTTTTAACAACAAAAACAAATTTTCAGCAATTTATATTTCTTCAGATGAAGCTTGAACAGATATAATTATTTTTTAACAAAGTACTGAAAACATTCAACAATGATTTATTTTTAATCTAAAAGATGAATTGTCAGCGAAAAAGATAGTACAGCTGACATGTCAATAGATGAATTTTTCACAAAAAATTTAAAAATAGAATTGTCAACCAAAGAAGAAGACCCCGAGTGCAATACCACATTTGAAACATTTTCAACGAAAAACAATTTTTAATCAAGAAAGATAAATTTTCAATTACAAAAATGACTCTTTAAGAAAATAGTTCAATTTTCAGGAAAATAATTGGGATTGAAAGAAAATAGTTACATTTTCATGTTAAACAGTTCAGCTTTCAGCCTACAAAGATGAATATGCAAAGACAATGTCACATTTCCCAACGAAATAATTCAAGTTGAACCAAAAAGCAAATAGTCGAATATTCAAGATAAAAGTTAAATTATGAAGTTCATCATTGTAGTGCACATTGTATTTCTTTGTGATTTACATTTTTGTCGAAAATTCACATTTTCGAGTTGAAAATGCGACTGTTTTATAGAAAATTCCCCTGTTTGGCTTACAAATTCAAGAATTTTGTATAAAATTCAAGTAATATTTACTTATATTAAAGAAATATCATCAAAGAAATCATTTTCTTGAATGGATGCGTTAATCTTTTGCATCTAAACCATATTAACTTAACTGAAGTAAACAATTCCTTGGTGCAAAGAAAAAAAACCAAACAAACACATTTCCTTGAATCAAGTAAAATTTTTTCAGTGCATGAGTTCTCTAAGTTCCGTAAATACAAAAGAATCTGAATACCCTCGTGTAACAAAAGTCTTGTGCCAACCAAAGAAATAAGTTTTGGAATTTCCGGACTCGAACTTTTCGGGAACATTTTGGGTACCTGAACCGCTTCGAGAACCCGAAATTTTCGGGTACCCGATCTTTTTCGAGAACTCAAACTTATTCCAGAACCCGAAGTTTCCGGGTACCCGAATCTCTCCGAGAACCCACAATTTTTCGAGCTTTTGAAACTATACCGCCCGGCTCAAGCTCGGCTCGGTCCGAAACTGATTGAGCCCGGCTCGGCTCGACTTGTCCCGGTCGAGTATCGGACTCCAGGTTTTTTGCACACCCCTAGTAATGAGACAAATAAAATTCGAGAACCGAACGTTTAGAGAAAAGATAGAATTTTTTCCGAATTTTCGTATAGATTTCAGAGTGCCGAACATATAACACATTATTTTTACGATAATTGAACAACAGAAAATTGATTTCAGTAATTTTTAAAAATCGTATATTTTCTTTTATAAACTATCAGAACTTTAGTGTTATATAACAGCTTTAATAAAAATGAGTTAAAGATTACAAGTTGAAGCTGAAGATTGAAAGCTTTCCAACATTGAAAATGTAAATTTAAGCGCTTTAAGTTTAACTTTTTGAATTTTTATATGATTCAAATTTTTGCAAATTATCAAAAGAAATTTTTTTTTAAATTATATAGGTATTGAAAGTTCTACTGAAAGTTTTTTATTATATATTATATTATATATTTAATCTGGGTTTCATGCCAGGCAATAGTACTCTTACAGCTACACTTAAAGTAACTTCTGACCTTAAACTGGCAATTGATAGAAGGGAAATAACTGTTGTTGTGCAAAACTACGAAACTTGCCGACGTTTCGTGAACATTGCAGTTCACTTCTTCAGGGCTGACCTGAAACTGAAGTTACAGGTTATGTTCTTCTTGTATAGATTCTCTACGATGACTATGATTGGCCAGAGCGCCTCACGGTGGAAACTACTCGAACTTGATTGACCAATCAAGTCTTATTTAAAAAACCCGGAAGGACGGAAAGACAAATCGCATTGGTTGTTTTGTCAAATAAAATGCTATGTCAGTTTCAATATGAGGTTCAGCTAGAGCCCTTTTTTCGCAGGTGGTTTAAATATTGTTTGGATGTTGTGTTTTTTTAGAATTCTTCATATTTTTTCTTTTATACCTTTAATGTAGGGTAGGATGGTGGTTGTTTTTCTCTCTCTTTCTTTAGTGGGTTGTGCTGACTTGTTTCTTTGAGTGTACTCTCTCATTGCTTCCTCAATTTCCATGGTGAACTTGATATAAGGGTGTAATTGATTGATAGAATCGAAGAACTTGTGTAGTTTATCTAATTCATGTCTCCAGATGACAAACGTGTCGTCTACTTAACGGCACAAAAATTCCAGTTTGAGCTTGGATTTGTTAAATATTTTATTTTCTAGATTTTCCATAAAGATGTTGGCTATCACAGGTGAGATTGGAGATCCTATTTCTGCTTCTGAAGTTTGTTCAGAGAGTTGCTTATTGAAAGAGAAGTAAGTATAATAAGACAGTGTTCTATCAAAGGTATGTAATCGGAAGGAATGTTTGCAAGAGATTAAATAATATCGATTGTATCAGAGATTGATACTTTCATAAAGAGAGATTCTACGTCAAAACTCACTAAGATATCTTGGGGTTGAATGTGGATCTGTGTTATCTATCTGATGTAATCAGAAGAGTTTTGGACGTGCGTGATAAAGTTTCCTGTAGAAGGATTCAGTTCTTTGGCGAGAAAGCGTGCTAGGTTGTAAGTTGGTGAGTTCATTGCGCTGACGATCGGTCTGAGTGGAATGTTGTCTTTGTGGATTTTTGGGAGTCCGTAAAGTCTTGGAGAGGTGGGTTCTTTTATATTCATAAAAAGTATCAAGTTTTAAATGAATTTTAGTATTTTTGCTTTACATAACAATGCAAAAACAGGATTACCTGATCGGAGCGCCATCTGTTGGATTTATTTGAACTACGATACCCCTCCGGATGCTAAGAGAACAGGCAGAGTGAGGGCGATGCATAGGGCTGGTTGACACATGGGGTTACATAACCTAAAAATACAGAAGAATCACTACTGCGCATGCCAGATATCCACGTTCTCCCATTACTGGCATCTGGCGTCAGTTTCTCACCTCCAACGAAAATGCACTCACAACGCGTTGTCTACTCGTAGTTCGCAAATAAAATGGTTATCCTTAGTTAAAATTAACCTAACTTTAGTAATTAGTTTGAAACCCCACGTGAAAACCTTGGTGCACTGATAATTAATATTTTAAATTAAAGTATATGGACTAGTGCTGTATATTAATTTTTTCCTTTCTTACTTTCAAGCCTCAAATCACCACGTGGTTTCAACAATTGCTAGGAAATTTTAGCATCTGTGTTTAAAACTCTACTCCAATCTCCTGGCGAGAATTTGTTAACTTGATTCGTCATTTAAAGTTCACCGTATTCTTTACGATGAGCATTAAAAAGCAAATCAAATTAACAATTTCTCGCCGCCTGCAGCAAAATTTTTAACCCCTCCGTGGCCGTTACCTTGCCGGCATTCAAGCTGGAATCTGACCAGTTTACTGTCAAGTTTTTAGGCAGATCTCGGCCAGCTAAAGGTGATTCCACACCTAGACTCTAAGACACGTTCCGGGAAAAAATGAGTTTTCGGCGTAAAGTTTTTGTCACGCGACAATCGACTGTGTCTCGCGTCGCAGTGTGTGGCAAGTACAAAGAAGCGACCACTCGAAAACCCGAACCCGTCCGAAATTTGAAATTCCCGAAATAACATATTTTCGAAATGATATAATTATCGACATTTTAAAATTCGACTGGTCAAAAACGAAAAATTTCAAATACCCAAAATTAGAAATTATAGAAATTTTAACCCCCCCCCCCCCCAATATATCTTAAAATTAAGTCTTTTTATTTGAAAAGTTTAATATTATATTTTTGGTTCTAAATTTTGCTATTTGATCAAAAATATAATTATATTGTTGAAAATGCAACTGTTTTGTCGAAAATTCGTCTTTTTTGATATAAAATCCGTCCTTTTACATTAATAATTCATCTTGCGTTAGAAGAGTAATCTTTTTTTTATTAAAAATCAATTTTTTTGATTAAGAGTTAATTATTTTCATTTAAAAATGTACTATTATATTTTTGGTTACGAATTCATTTTTGTTGTTGTTGTTAAAAATTTAATTATTTGGTTGAAAATTCGATAATTGTCTTAAAAAGTTATCATTTTTGGTCGAAAATTCAACTATTTTTTTTTATAAACCTTCGTCTTTTGGTCAATTGGAAAATGTAATAATCTAAACAGATTGGTTCATAATCAACCATAAAAGAAGAAGTAATGATTGAATACTTTACCTTATTGCGATGATTGTTGCAAGTGAGATTAGAGAGAATGCCAGCTGCACAAGTAACGACATTCACATCACTGGATCCAAGAACTTGTACCAATCCTTGAAGCAAGGCTCCCAAACCGTCCACTTTAGTACCAGCATCAGACAAATTTCTCAACGTCCAAAGACAGTTCTGTACTAGCCTTTGACTTGGGTTACCAAGATGCATTGCCAATGCTTGCATTCCACCAGCCTCGACAACTGCAGGTTTGTTGCTCGAGCAAACCGACAAAACTGCGGAATTCAGAAGAAAAAAAAAATTAGTAAAAAGAAGTAAAGTGAAAATTATTTAAATGCCTAAATGAACATGATAGTTTACTGCTTTTAATGTTGTGAACAGATTAATTAGTTATTAGCTGATCAATTTTTTTCACAATATTACATTGAAAAATGATTAAATTTTAATTTGTTTAAATTAAGTGCATAAATTAATTATTTACTTCAAGATAATGCAATTGAATATTGGCTACAGTTTTTATAATAAAACATTATTTATGTTCAAAATACCTCTATCCCAATTTTATAATTTTTGTAAATTATTTTGATGAAACCTTCTTGGGTTGAAACATCAATTACTCATTACTTTTTGTTGTTGTTGAGAATTGATTTGTTTTTCTTGAAAATTCATCTCTCTTGACTGAGAACAAACTTTTTTGAAAAAGATTCAACTTTTCGGGTTAAAAATGTATCTATCTTCCACAATTTTTTGTTCTTGGTTTGTAAAATCCACTACTTGGTGAATGTGGTATGTGGGTGCTTTGTAATGAGCCCACTAGTTTTCTCTTTGAAGAGCTCAAAAGGGTTTAATTTTCAAAGCAAAGCATTAAGTAAGCCCTGTAATTAGCAGCTTCTTGTGAAATCTTGGATCCTATTGTCAGCAAAATTTCTTCCTATTATCTGAGCCCTAAAGGATCGCGGAGAGGGTCTAGTTCAATCACAAGCCGGATGAGAATTGAGCACACTGTTGCGCTCGCTGTTTAAATAGACTGTTGCTTGTATCAGTCACATTTTCACTATATAGTAAACTTTTTAATAATAAATATAAATATTCTGAACTTTCTAGACTGCCTTTGCCATCTTTGTTGGGTCGGTTATACGACTGGTGACACACTTACAAGAATAATTTCAATTCATATGTTGCCTATAGCCGCTTTTAATAAAATCACTCGATAGGTCACCACTGTCATATTTAGTGCTGTTTATTTTTGGAATTCCTTCTTTTAGTAGATACTCTATACAGTCTATACCTGCAGTTTTAATAATAGAGAGACATCGATTTGTGGACGAGAGTGCAAGAGTACCACTTATTTTTAATAGCCACTATTCCTGCAACAACTTCTGCAATGAGTCTAACAAGGTTGCTTCTGTAGGGTTCCATTTTTTTCAACATTATTGATTTTAACAAAAGAAGCTTTTTTCGATTTGAGGAAAAGAAATAATTTTTAGCACGATAGAAAAATTTCATGTGAGTTTTTATTTATTAGATTTTTTCTAGGGGTATGCGAATATAATCTTCCAAGGATTCTTGAGAATATTCGACATGATTTTTGAAGATTTCGGATATGACAAATCAAAAGTTCAACTTACAAGTTTGTCCGGGTGTTTTTGGCACCACAGAGTATGCATACGTGCCATAAAGCCTCGGTGAACAGGGATAATGCTGGCATCGTAATATATATATATATAATGCAAGGTAGGCTAATGTCGTCTGCAAATACAATTCATGTGTAATTTGTATCAAATTTCTTAAATGAAAAAATCTGTAATAAACCTTCAATTAAGAAGTTGTTGACTGATAAGGGTCCTTTAGGACAACTATTTTATATCAAATTTTTTTAAAGTAATTATTTTTATTGAACTTCATAAAATGTCTTTATTAATCACTGTAAAGAACTTGAAAATTAATTTTTTGTGCTTAAAAGGGGTTGTTTTTTAATTTTTGGGGGTTTCTTTTGAACATTTTAAAGATATTAATTTTATTACCCTTTTTAAGGGCTGTTTCAAATTTTCAAGAGAGAAAAAAAGTATTCAATATATCTAATGAGAAAATAAGATGTTTCACAATTGAGGGTAGTTTAAAACTTGCGAGAATGAATTTGCTGTTATCTAGAAAATTTGAGAAAAATGTAGTTATTTTTCACAAAATGGACACTTTTTTGGTTATATTCTCACAAACAAAAGAAACTTTTTTTCACTTGAGCTAACCAGTATACATATTCTCATTAGGGTGTTTCTAACAAAATTAATTTTAAATGTAACTGTACACAGCGGCCTTACGTGTTCCTTTTTCGACCAAGAAAATATTTTTTCAAATAAAATTAAAATTCATTATCATTTAGAGGGTGCGCCAGACGAAAATTTGTTTATATTTTATTCATTTAAAATGGATAATGTATTTATATATATTGTAACATGATTTTTTTATAGACATCACTTATTTTGTTCTGGTTTTGAGCACTGTTTATTAATAAAAATGCCATAATTTTCATAGTACACGCGAGGATAATTCAACTAATTAAAGAAGTAATAAAATTTTGTAACATTTGAGGGAATAGTAGTACTTCACTGGTACTTTACATATTCAATATAAAATTTAATATAATATAAAAATATAACATAATTATATATATATATATATATATCAAAAACAGAAAAGTAATCACCCGTTCAGCTATTCAAGTGACGAGGGGTCTACACCACACAGGTCGCTCCTTTGTTTCGATGTCTATCAAAATGAGGAAATTTTCATCGAGGACGATGAAGCATTCTAAGGAGGGAGGACGGAAGATAAAAATCCAAAACTTTTACAATCAAAATCTTCGCTACACGTGAAGAAATGGAACCGGAACATTATATTGACATACATTATGCTGCACCATCCTAGTAATTGGACTCCTTAAGGCTGTTTCTACCGGAAGAAGAATCTCCAAAACTAAGTAAGGGAACACTGCACATCTAACTTTGTATGATGATGGCACCATCTCATCGTGGCTGCTCCTCACGCAAAATGTAATCCTTTCGTGATAAGATTTCACTGACCAGGAACGCCTACAACACGATGAGAAAATGGTAATTGAAATCCATGTTAACTTCAACAATTCACCTTAAGACCTCTCTGGATAGCAATGGAAGATCTGTAAATTCCAGTATTACGGACCAACTGACTTCCTTTCCCCAAAATCCTACGATTTCAAAATTTTACCATTATGAATTATCATCAATGATAAATTTCATAATATGGATGAAAATTACACTTACATTGTAGAATCCTTACAAGCAAACTGTTGTTGTTATACAATTACATAACAAGCATAAAACAAAAGTTCTATTTTATGCGCTCTTGATAAGAAAATGCATAAGTGTGTAATTTATCTAACCAAATTATGTGACGAATTGAGAGACTTTGTTAAGGTGGGCTGAAAAAATAAATAAATATAAACGATTCATTTTAAGAGAAGTGACATCAGAATTACTATATTTATTACCAATGAATAATGGTCTAATTAAAACATTATTATAACTTTCTATTGTGTTAGATATAAGCGCCCGCAGTGGGTGAGACACTAGCTCAGATGCAAGACTACGCCTGCATGACGAAAAGGAACGTCATTCACTCGAACAAGATGGAGAATGAGAAGCTGATAAGCAAGTGAAACCACAACTGCACACAGCGACGTCCCTAATCCTGATGCCGCGACTGCTTATTAATTATTGTAACCATATTCAGCAGAAACCCTTGGTACAGGGACCCTCTATCCGCGACCCGAGTACGCGTTCGGTGGCTTTGTCATAGACCCTTCAGTTCTATTCGAAAGGAATAGAAACCGAAACCGAATATATATAGGCATGCCTGAACCGCGAAAAAAATTACTTTTTTTCACATCCGCAAAATAGCCGATATTTTGTAGTTTCAAAGAGGCACAGAAAGTACATAATTTCAAGGTGATGGACTTACCGTGAAAACAGTAGGGAAAGCGGAAAAAATGACTGAAGATTGATTAATCAAATTAAAATATATCATTTTTTATTGCTATTAAGTGATAACGAATATTATCAAAAAAATATATAAAGTTACTGATATAACTTTATCACTTCGTGAATTTCAGTATATTACTAACAGTGTACATTTACTTATTTAAAAATTTAATATTATTATTATTTCATAAAATTACGAGATTGTGATGGAATTTTCGTAAATTCACTTTGAATTTCAATAGAAGTTTGGGTATTTTATGTTACATGTACGGCATAAAAATTCCTTTCCTCAAGACTTTCGATACGATGCATATGAAAATGCCGTAATTTCAACAGAAAATTACCAAATTTGTAACTGACTTTTCCTAAAATAGGATCTGAAATATAAATAAAACATATATAACATATAAACTTTCACTCCTGAATAATTCGAGTTTGCAATTAAAACCTGATTTTGTTTATACAATGATATGAAATAAATAATTAAAAGGTGAAAAAATATCGTACTGGAATGTCGATTCTTTAAATTTATTTCATTTCTGACTACAAGATACTTGTAATATTCAGATCCGGCTTGGGATCAAAAATAAAATATTATGTTTAATTTTTACAGTTCTATCTAGATAAATTGAAAGTATTAAAGATTGCGGTTTACACATCATTCACCCGAATTACTTCATAATATGATGCGATTTGGCGTAAATAACCTACTGGTGCGTCAGAGATTTCTTCTGTGGTTAATTTGGTAACCTTACCGCTTCTCATAATATTATAAATTGTCGAGAATTTTCCAATTTAGCACAACTTTTATTTTTTGACATATTAATTTTTCGGTTCTAATATCCGGGATAATCATTTTATTTCCTTAAAGATTTACAAGCGTTTCAAAGGGATTTTTTTAAATCTTTCAAGAAATAACATGAATATTTATAGATCGACCAAGCTTAATTTTCTTTACAAAATTTGGCTTACATCTCATTTTTTCCAGTTGTTTTTATTATAGCACAATTTAGGTTTGTATCTTTGGGCGAAGAAATCTGTTGTATAGTTTGACAAATATTCTTTATAAATTAATATTTCCAATGCTTTCTGTGAAAAACACAATCTGTGAGTGACAGAATGAAATCAAAAACAATAATAGAGTCAATTTATTCAGAAACAAGCACTGTGAACAAAATTGACCTTGAGCGAACATTTAATATATATTTTTTAATTTTGAAGAAAATCAGACGTTATTTTCTCATAACAAAAATTTATGGGGGTGCCAAATTATTAAAAGATCAATAAAACTTGAAAGAGCACCCTTTTAAAAAGATTTTGAAACTAAACATTTTTTCAGTTCTTTCAAGCACTCCTGATTTTCAATAGTCCCACTTTCAAATTTATCTGAAGTTATACGATTTTAATCGTTCTATAATAATGATTCAAGCATTAAAAAGTTTGGAAAAGCTTAAAAGAGGTCGGAGGTTTAAATGGTTTAATATGTAATAGAAACGCTATGAATTTGAAATTAGTCTACTTTTTCATTCTTGACCTACAATTATTATTCAATTTCAAAAGTTATAAATTAAAATATTGTGCAAAATAAAAAAAATATTTTAATTAATTTATATTCTAAAACAAAAAGGTTTGTATAGTTCAATCTAAATGCAGCTGAAAACATTGAATTTAAACTGCGTTGAATTCAAGATATATTTCTAAAATAAAACTGAAAGCAGACGATCGACTTTTAAAAGAAGCGACTAAAAGTAAGAAAGTGACTCGCTGGCTTGCAATAAGCATTGAAGACGGTGTATTTTCACATTTTTAACGTTCCTTGAATTAACAGAATTCCTCTAATTCTCATAATTCCTTGAATCGACAGAATACCTGGAATTGACAGAATTCCTGGAATTCACAGAATTCCTAGAATCCACAGAATTCCTAGTATTCACAGAATTCCTAGAATTCACAGAATTTCTAGAATTCACAGAATTCCTAGAATTCACAGAATTCATAGTATTAACATAAATCCTAGAATTCACAGAATTCATAGAATTCACAGAATTCCTAGAATTTGCAGAATTACTTGAGTTCACAGAATTCGTTGCATTTACAGAATTCCTGGAATTCACGAAGTACTTGAATTAACAGAATTCCTTGAATTCAAAGAATTTCTTGAA
Source organism: Andricus grossulariae (assembly GCA_011634705.1). Lineage (NCBI taxonomy): Eukaryota > Metazoa > Arthropoda > Insecta > Hymenoptera > Cynipidae > Andricus > Andricus grossulariae. The sequence continues at coordinate 219,489,884 of JAABKJ010075445.1, forward strand.
TTCACAGAATTCCTTGATTTCGCAGAATTCCTAAATATCGCAGAATTCCTTGAATTAACAGAATTCCTTGAATTCACAGAATTGCTTGCATTCACAGAATTGCTTGATTTCACAGAATTCCTCGAATTCACAGAATTCCTTGAATTTGCAGATTCCTTGAATTCACAGAATTCCCTGAGCTCGCAGAATTTCTTGAATTCGCAGAATTCCTTGAATTCGCAGAATTCCTTGAGATCGCAAAAGTCCTTGAATTCACAGAATTCCTTGTATGCACAGAATTCTTCTAATTCACAGAATTCCTTGCATCTACAGAATTTCTTGTATTCCCAGAATACCTTGAATCCACAAAATTCCTCGAAATCACAAAATGCCTCAAATTCCTAGAATTCCTTGAATCCACAGAATTCATTTAATTCACGAAATCCTTCAATTTTCAGAAATCCTTGTATTAACAGAATGTCTTGAATTCACAGAATTCCTTGAGTTAACAGAATTCCTTGAATTAACAGAATTCCTTGAATTAACAAAATTCCTTGAATTCACAGAATTGCTTGAATTCACAGAATTTCTGGAATTCACAGAATTCCTTGAATTCACAGAATTCCTTGAATTCACAGAATTCCTTGAATTCACAGAATTCCTAGAATTCACAGAATTCCTAGAATTCACAGAATTCCTAGAATTCACAGAATTCCTAGAGTCATTTTATGAATCTGCACTGGCTCAGTCAAAGATTCTACAGTTCCGCAGATTGGGTCTAACTTTTCATGAGAGGGTACGACCAGTTTTCCTTGTGAACTTACGAAGTGAAGTGCCTAGAACCAAAAGGTGAGGCTTTTTTTTGTTTTTTACGGTACAATTGCATGATTATAAATCATGGATAAGCCGAAGAAGAGAAAACCCGCTAGAAACGGAAATATTGCTGATTTCTTTAGCAAAGTTCCGAAAGTGAAGATAAGATAAGAAATTGAACTTTTATATTAGCAAAAAGACGCGCATTTTTAGAAAACAGTTTCTAGAAAAACAGCTTCATTTGTTAGTATGTTTAATGAATATTATTAATAATTTTACCAAAACGCTCAAATTTTTAACTTTGGATTTCTAGAACTTGGCTGAAAAAAGTGCGTCTTGCCGCTTTGACAAATAAATCTCTTAGTAATAACTTTTCATTTAAAAATCTACGAATTCATACAAAACACAACTCCACTGACCCTCCACTAAAATAAATGTATTACTTCAATTAGTTAAAAGCATACAAAAATACAATTTTTGATAAGATAAAATTTCTAAAGAAAGTTGTTTAATACTTTCCCTCAACATACTTTTAATGATAGATTTCAAAACAAATTATATATATTTAAAATAAAAAAATTTCGCCGGGAAAAATAGATATCAGTAAAATATATTTTTTTAAATAGCCCAAAATATTTGTAAACTAGTTATGTCACCCATGTTTTATTTATGCAGCCTAGGAAGAAAGAGAAAAATTCATGGTAAATTCCATTCCGCCAAGTCTTATAGGTTTTCAATTTTAAATATTGAAAATTTCTGTTAAAAACAAAATATTTTAAGGGTACTTTCAAACAAGTTTGTTCAAAAATTTTAATATGGCTTCTTAAAAGTAATAAATGATTTGTTAATACTAAATGTTTAGCCTCAAAATATTTATTTCTTTATTGCATTTGCAGGAAAACAGTGATATCACCTCTGTACGATGTGAAGAAAACGGAGATATAGAAATCCAAAGACTCAGGGGGCCTCAAAACGTCGACATTTGATTGAATCCGCGAAAGTCATTTTTCACATAGAACCAATACCTTCTCGTTGAGATGAGAATGTAATAATATGGCGTTTTCCATTTTTCATTTTGTCTTGGTGGCGGCACTGAGTGATAGAACCTTCTTTTCTTTTGCCTTCATTCATGCTTTTTCCAATGTCATACCCCTTTAAGACATCTGAAGGAAAGGCTGGAACGATCCCAGCAAGAAGAGGTACCGTCCTCGTTTCTTACACTTGCATACGGAGAAAAATGGAAGGTCAGTTTGCACATCCAGATGTTCAGACAGACTATGTTTGCGGATCAGCTGTAGGACAGCCTTTCATATAGTCAAAGCCACTTTCTCCAAAAGTTTAAAACAAGAGCTTCATATCGAACATCTCAGAAAGTCAACTTCATCTAGAAGAACTGATTGAATCTCTCAGTTTTGACTCTCTAACTTTGACCCTCAATTTTTCTCCGCGTGTTTTCCAATACAAAAAATTGTGTTCAAATATCGCAACTTTCAAGAAGAAAAAAAGTATATATTCTTTGAAAATTAAAAATAATTATATGTAGTTCAAATAACAGTCTAAAATTTAAATTATTTCAATATCTTCAATAAAACTAAAGATAATATGGTTGTATATTTATGTAAAAAAACAACACGTACGTTCTATTTGGAAAAATTTCCAATGTTAATTGATTGAGTAACGTTTAAAGTACCTTTGCGAATTTTTACAGATTTTATCTATTTTTTTTTCAATAAAAAACAATGCCCTCAAGTTCATTGTCTTTAAAAACTGTCAAATTTCCTCACGTTTCTAACCTCAAAGCCAGAGAACTCGAATTTTCTCGGCTGTAGTAGGCATTCATCGATTTTCAGCCGATTTACGGTGATCAGATAAGTTTTAGGTAACCATGGATCACTAAAGACACATTAAGTGGCAATCCTACATTTTATTACATTCTCATCTCAATGAGAAGGTATTAGTTTTATGTGAAAAATGACTTTCGCGGATTCAATCAAATGTCGACCAACCACCAAGATCGATCGAGCCGTTTTTGAGAAAATTTGATTTTTTGATTTTTCAAAATTTGTTTATAACTTTTGTAAAAATTTTTTTTCTCAGTTGATACTTGGGTTAAATTTATTTCATAGGGGTAGCAACTTACACCTGCAATATGATTCGCATCCGAGCAGGGACACCCAGACCATGCTTATCCTGCTACGTCCTTTTGTAAAATTCTTCAAAATTGAAAAAAAAATTTCTTAGTGCAGCCAAGTACTTGGAAATCTATCTAAAAAATGGAGAATTCTTTGAAATGTCGTAAAATTAATTTTAATCGCTTACCATTTATCAAAATCCTGTAAAATATTTTGAAATATTTGGAAATCTTACAAATTCCCTTCAAATTGTTAAGAATGTTTTAAAATCAATTACATTTTTTTAATTTTCATGAAATTCTTTGAGGTGCTTGTGAATACCTTCAAATCCTTTGGAATTTCCTGAAATACTTCAAATAATTGTTTCACGAATAATCAAATAGAGATTGAATTCATTGAACATACGTTAGTTTAACTTTTAGGTAATTGTTTACTTCGATGACTTTTTAGAATTTTGGAAATGGTTTAAAACCTTTCGGATAATTTTCTTTCTAGTTCAAAAGTAAAATATCAGTCGGGGGAGACCAAAAAAGTTTGGTATTTTGCCCAAAAATGCAAAAAATAAAATAAAATAAAAAAAATAATCTGGGAAAATTAAGTTTATAACTAATTCTATTCACTTTTTTTTAACCACTTATACTAACGTATTTCGAAGTGCCGACTGCTCCTTCTGCAAACATCACTCAAGCCAAAAAAAGTTTACGCCCGCGCCTCATACAAAAATTCTGCTAATTTTTGAAACTTTAAAGAAATTTTGTGATAATTTTTGGAATTTTTTAATCATCGGGTAATTTTATAAATGACCGAAAATTGCCGGAAATTAAAAATATTCACTTTTTCAATTATTATTATTATTATTATATCATTAAGCCGTTTCCCTTTCGGGGTAGGCGTGAATTGTTCGGTTGGAAAGTAGTGATCAGTGTTTTCCCGCATATTGTGCGCAGAGGTTTCATGCCAATCGCGTTAATTTTACTCTTGTCCTTTTCTTGACAAGTCCATGTCTCGCTAGCGTATAGTACAGTCGGTGCAAGTATAGAATTATATATGGCCATTTTAGCTTTTTTTATATTTGTTTATTTTTGAGAATGGACCCTGCTCTAACGATAATCTGCTTATCCTCATTTATGCGCCTATCTAACTCTCCATCTGTTTTTCCGTGGCTAGTGAATAGGCTACCCAGATATACGTAATTGTCAACTTGTTCTAATCTCTCATCATATAGGACAATGTTGCACATTGTTTTCTCACTTTTCCCTTCAAACACCATGACCTTTGTTTTATTTACGTTAATTTTGAGGCCCATGTTCTTCATGCTTGTACACTCGAACTCCAAAGATACGAGAATCTCGGTAATCGGGAACTCCAAAGATACGAGCGTGAAAGGGGCTCCCACTCCTGCGACGCTTAGATTTCGGGCGTAATGCGTGAGAACGCACACAGGCCTACTGCGCGCATGCGCGCGTATGCACTTCGCCATGAACAAACGTCGAATTCAAAGCAGCGCGCGTTCGCGCGCGTCTCACTCTCAACTGGGATGGGGAAAAAATTTCGCTCGCTCCTTTAGAGTCAGGACGCTTGTATCTGTGGAGTGCTCGTATCTTTGGAGCTCATATCTTTGAAGTTTGAGTGTATTAAGGTTATTCAACATTCTTTGCAAGTATTCGGTTGATTCTGTCATAACAATCTTGTCATCTGCGAAACCTAACCCACGTACCTTCACTGTTTCGAGATCTACACCCTCTTCGTTGAAGTGGAGCATTCTTAGACACTTATCCATAAATAGGATAAATAGCCACTAGGACATAACGCATCCTTGTTTCACGCCTTGCATAATATCGAACCAGTCACTCATTTTCCCATTAACCCTTACACTCGCTTTACTGCCTGCATATGGGGCATAATTTCTCAAGTGTACCCACCTCTAAAATGAAAGTTGTCCGATCGGGCTAAAAATTGGCCTAATGTTATTTGAATATGACACACATTTATTTTTATTTAAAAAATTCTTGTAAAGAGTTGGTCATTTTATAAATTGTACGAAATTTTTGTACCATTTTTGACCTTATGGAATAGCTTTCAAGAATTAAATTATAAAAATATCTCCATTAATTAGTGTTTAATTGAAAATTATATTTTTTGTTGGCAATTTTATTTGACATATCTGAAATATTGAAAAAATGTGTGAAATTTTGTCAAGAATCATGAAAAAATTATATTTATATAACCTTCAAATAAGCAAAGAAAAAACTCAAAAAATAAATAGTTATTCGAAATTACAAAAATATTTGTCGCCTTAAATTATAATTTTGTTGCAATTTTCCTTTTTTCTTCAATAAAAAATTGTTTGATTTGAAAATTTATTTGTTTTTTTTTTATATAAAATAAATTTTATTTATTGAAATAGCAATTTTCACATATTTGGTTGAGAATTAACCTTATTCTTGACAATTAACCTGTTTTGCCTGAAAATTAAACTATTAGGTTGAAAATGTTTTTTTTTTCTTTGGTTTAAATTTTGATTTGAAATATCCGAAATCTTAGAAAATATTTCGAAATTTTCTCAAGAATCTCAGAAAACTTATATTTATTTTCATTTTTACAATTTTAGTTAAAGTGTGAAATAATTTTAATTGAAAATTAATTGTGAATAATTGTAAAATAAATTTAATTTTTAGAATATCTTTCCTTGATTCTACTTTACGGTCAAACATGGTACAAGAAACTGTCGTGAAGTTTCAAATAAAAACTGTACTCTATACATTAATTTAAAAAACGGAAAATAATAATACCTTTTATGAATATTCCTAAATGTTATTCGAATATGATACACATTGATTTTTATTAACAAAGTTCTTGTAAATGGTAGGTCATTTTATAAATTTTACGACATTTTTGTACCATGTTTGGCCTTAGGGTCAAATTTCATGCAGTTGCTTGTCAGAAAGTCCCACACATTTTTTAATAAAAATCATTTCCACACCACCTTGGAAGTAGAATTTTAGGCGAATTTTTGAAATATCTTATTCTAGAATTTTTCGCACAACTGGGACAAGAACAGAAGCTAGCCTGAAATATATTTAGTAATGTTGAAAAATGAAATGCTACAAAGAAACTTCATGCTTGCTTCAAATGAATAGTTCCATAATAGTTTATGTTTTTAGAAAATTTGCTATAAAATCATTGTTCATTCTTGAAAACCTTAAACTTTGCTCTTTTTTTTTAATTCTGATCATTCAGCTTTCTTTTGATCTTAACAAAAATAATTCGAATTTCTTCGTTTTAGAACACCAAGGTGAAATACTAGGCTGCAATTATTTATTCATAAAAATGAGCGTTAATTTGATTTTTTACTGACGCTATCCCTTATGACTTCATAACTTCATAATTCTATTCGTCACCCTTTAGCTAAATATTACAAAATTCATAACTCAAGTCAGGGACATTTTAAAGAAAAGAATAAGCTTTTATAAAATGAAATTAAATGAAAATTACGCATTTTGCATAAGTTGCGAGAATCAATGGGACTTTATTGTCAATTTTATAAATCAAGTTGAAGATCAAATAATTTTGAACTTGATGGTACACCTAGAATTTTCTTAATTTCCCTACATAAAGGAAAATAAGCTTTCCTTCAAGATCAAAATAAAACCAAAAACTGATCATAATTATATTTAATGTCTTGAAATTCTTAAAACATTTAATCAAAATTTTTGATTCCTGATGGTTTCATTTATAATTTCTCAGTATAAAAGCAGCAAATACTGTTTTTATTGCTGACACAATTTTAATTTCATAGCGTTTTGAAATAAACAGTTGGAAATTCATTAATTTCTCTTTTATTAATAATGTCAATTTTTTTAAATATAAATGATATTTGATTAAAGATTAAAAAATATATTTTTATCAACCAGTTGTATTTCCGACATAAAATATTACATAATTTCTAAAGGAGATGAACTTTTATAAAGCTGTAACTTTTTCAACCCAAAAATATGAATTTTTAACAAAATACAAAAATTTAAATCAAATTTTCAATTTCCAGGTTATTTTTTACGATTAAAAAAAGATCATCGCCGGGTTGTCCCTCATCAGCTTACTCCTTCCGAGCTGGTGAAACTTCCTGTGGATCTCCTACCGTAGGCCTCCGGGTCATCTCCTCTCCTTAACTCTCCTTAGTATTCCTGCCCTTCCCCCCCCCCACACAAAAATTTATCAAAGACGCACTCGTCGCCCACTTCTCTTTCACTCTTTCTCACTCTCGCTCTCCCTCCATGGACGGGCTAGCCGCCTGGAAGAAATTAATGAAGGGAGATATCAAGCGGGTGCAGTTACCGCCGTCCGTTTCGCAGCGAGATATTCCGCAGGGTATGACCGGCCTCGACGAGTAGCTCGCCGAACAGCGTGCAAAGAGGAACGCCGCATCTCAAACGTCCCGGCCTAACAAATCCTAGGCTCTCCTACCTCTCTCTCTCAACCCCCCCCTCCTCCTGTCTCCATTTTCCTCCCTCTTCCGTTCTCACGCCACAAGGACAAACTCTCCGGTCGTATCGACCCCAACAACTGATTATCAGGAACACTCGCGGGTCATCGTCACCCCCCCCCCGCACTCAGTGTATATCTTCCCCCACTCATACGCCACGTAAAAAAAAGGGGGGGCAGATAACATGGTTGAAATTTGAACTACTTCGTTAAAAATAAGTTGCTTGGTTGAAGATTCATAATTTTAGTTGAAAAATGTATCTTTTTTAGTTGAAAATTTAACTATTTCGTTTGAAATTCGCTTTCTTATTGAGAACAATATAAAAATATTTTGATGAAAATGTAAACTATTTGTTTAAAAGTTGACATTTTTTGGGAATTTAACTCCTTTGTTTTAAATGCGTGTCTTTTGGCTGAAAATTTAACTTCATGATTAAAATTTGAACTACTTTACTGAAAATTCAGTTATTTGGTTAAAGATTCATAATTTTAGTTTAAATCTCATCTCTGTGCTCGAAAATGTAACTACTTTGTTTCAAAATTTTTTTTTTTTTTTTTTTTCGAAAAAAAACTTGAAATTTTTCGGTAAAAAATTTAAGTATTTGGTTGAAAATTAAATTTTTGTTTTCAAAAAACTACATCCCCTGCAGACATAATCAATCTTCCCTTTTTTAAGTTGATCAAAAGTCTTTTTTGGGATACCAAAATTAGCACATGTCAAATGGATGAGATTGCCACACTTAAAACAGGCTATAACCTCAGAAGGACCTCTTGAAATCACTACGTTGCACTCCGGACACGCTCCCATGGTATCGTAATTGAAACGTTATAAAAATAAATGTTTTGAAGAAGCTTGCACCGATGAGAAACAATTGAACGAATTGACAAAAAGCTAAAACTCACAAAAAAACCGGCCACAAGAACTTTTACGACATACCAACTTTATATACATAAAAATCTGAGATACTCCAGGAATCTCAGAAAACTGAAGGGGAGCGAATCGACACGTCCGTAACCGTCGGCTGCACAAGCAAGCATTGAAGTGAATTCAGAAGCCAACGTCCCAATTCTCGTTACTTTCTGCATCATCAAAGAATGCTGACATTTTTTGCACGTTTTCAATTTGAAACGACACGCTGACAACAAATTGATAGCGGAACGTCCAATTACGCCTTTATCCTAAATCCCATGGAAGCATTAGATTTGACGTTGACAATTCTTATGCACTTCAATCTCCACGAATGTTCGAAATATCAAAAAGCAGTTTAAAATAATGAAAAACATGTTCAAGTTCAATAAACAGCAAATGTGACGCTAAGCGGCTTAATGAAATTCACTCACTCCGAAAATGCTCTAGAGTCTAGACCACGGTGCTCCCAATCCCAACTCTTACTGCGTGAGAGCATAATTTTAATTTCAAAGAAAGGAATATCTTATTTCTCCTAGATTTTAATGTACAATTATTACTAATATTCTTATGCACTCAACATTTATTATTTGTTGTGAACATTTGACTTACACATTTAATCATTCTAAATGAACACGTCAACGGTAAATAATCAGTTTGGCCCTCCGCGATGGGTCACTTGCTCTTCATTAGATGGTCGAAATGAGTGAAAACAAGATGATTGTATTGACCATCCTGAAAGGATACCTTGCTTATCCCTGATAGTGAGAAATGTTACCATTGCAAAGCTTCCTCTATGAGGAAGAAAAAAGTAAAATATGTTTTGTGTAGGAAAAGTTTCACACTCAATATTTTTGTGCAGAATATGCCTGTGTTAAATATCTTCGCTCAGAATATTTCTCATATAGCAGCAACAATATTTAAAGTAAAATTATAATCATATTACATTGTGCAGGATCTACTTTGGGTAGAAAATGTTTTATTTACTATTTTGAATATGGAGTGTAGAATATATTTCGTATAGAATGTATTTTCTGTAGGAAAAATATTGGACATAATATTTTTGCGTACAATTTTTTGAGAATATGTTCATAATATAATATTACTATTCAATTCTGTGTAGAAAATATTTTGTTTGAGAAAAATATTGGACAGAATAACTTTTGTACAATATTTTTAGAATAAAATAATTACTACTTATTTCCGTGTACGAAATATTCTGTGTAGAAAATATTTTGTGTAGGAAAAATATGGCCAGTATACATTGTGTACAGTATATTTTGTGTGGAATAAGTTGGTGTAGGAACAGCTTTTTCCCGGCGAAAATTGTGAAGCTTATAAATGGGCCACATCACCTCTACCAAAATGACGTACTTACGTGATGTTGCTTTAATGTTAAAAGATAAGAATGATTAACTTTTAATGTATCTTATCTTACTTTGCTTTCGACGAAAATAATCCCTTTGTAAATTGTGGAAAATTCCAGAAAAAAAAACACAACTTACTAGCACTATTCTAAAAGAATATTGTTATAAATAATAATAATAATAATACATTGTTAAAAGTGTTATTTTTGTTAACTCTAACTTACTGCCTCCTTAAAGCCACCTTTCGGAATAGCTAACATCTGTTTTTTTTCTGAGTGCAGGATAGGCCAGGATTAGTTTTTGCTTCATATTTATTTATATAGTATTATATATTTATATTAGTATTTTTTCACCCATGTATATAGGTATTGATAATGTATACTGACCCAAAATCTTTGGTGAACACATATGTGGACATTGGTAAAGTCACGTTGGCAATGTGGCCATCTATCCCGTCACTTCCCACACCACTGCCCTCCCTACCCAACTACTCCTCCTCTACTCACACGCATCACCCTGATACCCCTCACTCTCTTTCCATCATTTCCTCTGTTTCCCTTTCCTCCCACTTCCCCTTCCATCCCCTACAGCCCCTCCTTCCCCTCTTTCCCGCCATAATATCCCTTCCCTCCCATCACTTTACATACCATTCCCCACCCTCCTCCTCTACTCACCCACATTACCCTAATACACCTGCCCCTCTTCCCATCATTTCCTCTATTTCCATTTCCCTTCACATACGCCTCAATACCCCTACAATACCCCTACTTCCCCTCCCGGGATTGCTTTGAAAATTCCTTTTTTTATTTTCTAAAAGTTTTTCCCACTTCCAGAAGATTTTCAACTGCCAAGGATCAACTGAAAATATGTTAGAAATCGTCGGATTTTCAACTGGAAAAGATCAGGTTGTCAACTAAATAATTTAATTTTAAACCAAAAAAGATGAATTTCTATCCAAAAATAGAATATTTGAATTTTCTGTTTAAAAACTTAATTTTCAATAAAAACAAAATTAATTTTCAAGAAAGTAGTTTCATTTTTAACCAAAGACATGGTTTTTCAACTAAAATGATGAATCTTCAACTGGAATAGTTGAATTTTCAGTTAAAGAAATTAATTATTTGCGATTGTTGTTGGCCAACTAAGTGTCATTTCCGATGTCATTTTCTGCTTAGAATCCGAATCCGAGGTCAGAATTTTCCCAGCACGTCCAGTTTTTGAGATATCGTAACCTAGAAGTGCGAAAAATGCTGTTTTTTGGTATATTTGACCTTATGTGACATCGCGAAAAACTTTTTTCCCCAAAATCGGGTCATTCTATATAAAAGTACAACTCTCAAGCTTTAAAAAGCTTTTTTAAAATTAAAGATATCATTCTTCTTCGCAGAGATATCCTTCAATGAAGTTTAGCCAATGAGGAGGCTTTCCCCTTCCATACGCAACGCTTGCGCAGTGGAAAAAGTCTCGGTTCGGTAACATCACTGCACAAACCTGCGTGTTTTGTTTTGCGAGCCGAAAATCATGTCCGAGTTAAGAAGTCATTCGTCGTACGGTGGAGAGTCATTGTTGTAACGTAAGTCCCACCAAAACTTCTGTTACAGGGGTGGAAGGGGGCAAGGAAAGGAAACCGAGAGTCGCAATTGGTTGAGGTTTTATGCTGAGAAGGTCACCAGTCTTCAGCAGCGTCGTATTAGATAGAAGTTAAAATGTTCCAATCTGTCAATTTCTGGCCTACCTCTAGGCAGGGAACCAAATGTCATTATATAAAAATGTAGTCCTTTTGACCCAAAAATGCTGAAAATTGAAATGAATTAGGCTTTAAAACAGCATAAGGGATCGAACATTTTCCTAAAAAGCAAAGAAATTTGTTTGGCAATTCCAAGGGTGAAAAAAAAAATTATTCACAAAATTAACTGAAAACAATTATACGGGGTTGGAAGTTTTCCAGAAAAGCGGAAATGTCTTCTCCGTACCCTTCCCTGCCGTCCTCTTCACAAACTGATTTTTTATATCCTTTCTCGGGGTTAGAGTGAGTTAGGCGACACCCACCCCTCTGCGGCATCCCACCCGATTTTTAGTATTCGATTGTACATTTTCATTTTAATGAGAAGGTGCATATTAGTTTTACGTGAAAGAGCTAATTGATTTTTATTAAATCTCCACGTTTTGAGACCCCTGAGTAAGAACATAATTTTTACAAAGGTTTCTCTGTCTGTATGTAGTAGCCTGCGACGTCATTCTTGGAACGCCTAAATCGAAATTGCTACCATTAAAAGCCGGGCGTATACTACCCTACGGTCCTGTTAAGCGGCAGATATCGGAAGTGTGAAATAGTATAATATATAGTCAAGACAAATTAGTGAATAAATGAATACTCATGATTATTTGAAAAAATAAAATTCTGTTAAGATTTAACTGGAAATATTTGTGAAAAGATTTATACATACATATACATATATATATATATCTGTATCTGCGACCAACATGCTTGCCGTCCCGCTTCCACTCTACTCGTTTGGGGTGGTTCAATGGACGAAGAACGAACTGCTCACTTCTAGCTTCAAGTTGGAGCGACGATTAACACCATTGGAGCGGCATCTCACTCCAAGAAATTTAGAGAGTACAACTATCGATTATCCAGGTCCATGAAGTATTGCACACTCGACGTGAAGCCCTCCTGCGACGACAACGCGGGTACATCCCATTGTAGGGGAAATTATTGAAAGTGTAGTATTTGAGGGATCACGCCATCTGGTCTTCAAAGACTGCTTCAAGGAGAGCTGATTCTCTTGATGTAGCCCAGTGTCCGCTTTGAGTGGTGCCACGAGAGTGAATGACTCGTCTGGCTTGGTGCGCTATTTTATACAGACCATCTGCTCTTGGGCTGAAACAGAAGCGGAAGAGAGCACATTTAAACCATCTGTCAAATCTAAGGAATAAAATCTGTAGGTTTACAGAAAATTTTACAAGTAAAAAATGTTTAAAGGCTACTCACCGTTCATATATAGTGTCTGCGCTTCAACGAACGATTACCGTCCCTTTGAGGGAGCCACTTGAAATGCCGAGCCTTCCGCTCGTCAAGGATCGCCTAAACGAGACGTGGTTGTCTCGCTGTAGCTGGAGGTGTTTTCTGAGTGGTGCCACAAGAGTGAATGACTGGTGTGACTTAGGGCGCAGCCTTTTATAGTTTTCGTGATCTACGGCTGTATCTGAAACACAAGCGAAAAAGAGAACAATTAAACCTTTCGAAAAATTCAGGAAATTACATTTTGACTTACAGAAAAATTTAAAAGTCGAAAATTTAGAGAGGGTACTCACCGTCCGCTCAGAGTGTCTGTGTTTCAAACAACAATTACAGTCGCTCCAGGGGAGTCGCTTGAAGTGCCGAGCGTCCTTTTCGTCAAGGATCGCCTGAAAGAGGTCTCACTCACGAAGGAATAGTAAGGAGTGGTATCACCCTATATGTTCGGTGAGCAGAGGTGAGATGAGCGACGTCCAAGAATTCGTTAATGTTTAGCACGAATGAAAACTTGGTCTCGGTATCGTGCACATGCGCAGAGCTGTTTTCGCAGTCACGTGTTATTCCCACTCCCCCGTAACGAAACTAGATATTCTATGTGTACCTGACACGAAGAAAAAGGGTTGCAAAGTAAATGGCAGTATGCCCAGAGCCAGACCGCGGAATGAATGGTTAGAATCTGTGAATTAGATATGAATCCAAAGAGACATAGAAACACATAGAAACACAGCCATAGAAACACGAGGGCTTGCATGAAAAAATGCACGGACGTGAAGGAAGCTAGAGTAGTATGCCAGGACAAAAAATTTTTGCGACAAATAGTTTATAACAAGAATATGAGTAGAGTGAATGACGCCTGAAACCAAGACCTTGGATACTAATGGCCCTGAATAGGGAACCACACATAACAATTTTGTGAGGCTCTTCACGTGGGTGATCGCTAGAGAGATTGATCAGCAACCTGGGTCGAAGCAGTGTTCCGGAATGAACGCGTTATTTAAATAAGTAACACGAGAATTCTAGATCGATCTAAAATGTCTATACCTTAAACCTATATACGTGTATACCCTTCACCTATATGTCCATCCACACATCACTACTTTCCAACCGAGCAATTCACGCATACCCCGAAGGGGAAACGGCTTAGTGATATAATAATAATTTATTCCCCAAAAATGTAAAAAATAATCGTATTTTCTGATTGAAATGTAATAGTTAGTCATTTTTTTGAGAATTAAATTCAAACAAAATAACATTTTTTAATTATTTAAAGAATTACTTATTGTTTATTCTTAAATTTTTTTTTAATTGACCTAGAGATGTCCAGTTTTTTCTCAAATTGGTATCCTGAGCTACTTTTTGTTCGATAATTATATAATTTTGATACATATCTTTTAATGTTTAATAAATTTATATTTCTTTAAAAAATTTTGATTTGCTTCAGTAGTTTTTTTTGATAAATTTGAATAAATTTAATCGAATAAAATACATATAATTATTTTTCTTACTGTATAGTATATAGAAACATACTATATTAGCTGGGTATGAGGGTTACACTTCTGCAAAAGATTTCCGACCAATCAGTCTAACGTCTTTTATCCTGAAGACGTTGGAGAGGCTGGTTAAGGATAACTTAGAGACTTCCAGTTCGGGTATGGAGACGAGTAGACGTGCGTGAGATCGGTGAAGCATTTTGGCAGAAGAAAAACGGTAATGAGAGTAGAAGTGTACTGGTGATGTGAAGAAAAAGGAGAGGAAGTGGTTACGAAAAAGGTGGAAGTGAATGTGTGGACGCGGAATCTGTGGAGAAGATGTAGGTTACGAAGTCTAAATAAGCACATGTGAATCTTGAGGTTAAGGATCGAACCGGAAGGGCAAGGAGAAGAGGCGCTTAAGGCTTGCGTGGAGATAGCGTCAGCTGTGATGAGACGGTAGCTTGATACAGTGGTGTCTAAAGTGGTAGAGACGAAGAGAGAGTGAGAGAGAAGTCACAGCAGGCGGGAAGAGAGAGAACGCGAGAGGAGAGACCGAGTTGTTAGCAACAGCCGAAAAGCGTGATAAGTGGTGACGATGAGAAGAGAAAGAAGAAGATGGAAGTTTGGCAGAGTTGATGAAAGTGGAATGGGAGAAAAAGAGGGAACAAGCGAACCTGGAGAGCAAGAGAGAAGTTACTGGAGGAGATGGCGAAGATGCATCTGAGCATCCAGAAGCTCAACCCGAAGGTTGAAGGGTTGATGAAGAAGTCGAGGCTAGTTGAACCGAGGAAAGAGCAAGATCAGTCTAGAAGGGGATGAGGCAAAGAGAAAAAAGATGCTAGCTGTCAGACGGAGGAGAACGAGAGCAGATGGAAGAATCCTCCAAGGGCTTTGACGAAGGAAGAGTGGGTGGCAGAGAAGGAGGCCAGAGCGGCGAAAAGGAGAAACCTAAAGGTCCTGGGGTCAGTGGAGATGACTGCGAGGTGCTGAGTGTAGTTGAGAACCTAGCGGCACGCACACAGATAGTGTCGAAATTGGAGCAGTCTTGGAAGATTGATGGAGGACTAATGCTCAAGCTGAAATCGATGGAGAGCAAAATGGAGTTGCTGGAGACAATGATTAAGCTCAAGAACTCAGGCTTATGGATTGAGGAGGATTGGACAGAGAGAGAGAGGAGTTGGTGGAAGATTGGTTTCACTACTGCATTTTGGCTTTTTTTTAATTTTGATACATTCCCTATCTGAGAGTCAATGTGATAAGGATTTGCCTTGTAATTACTTACTGTTGGCGACCCGTTTACAAAAAATGGACTTTATCCAAATTTTTACTATCGATTGAAATGTTTATTAACCTCTCATGTGAAATTATTTAGATATAACAGTTCTTACACCTTTCTTCAAAACAAAAGTTGTTTTTTTTAGTTTACAACCATATAAAATTAAAGAAATTTTAAAATCGCGTTTTCCATAATTCAATTTTGAAAAGTTTAAATTTGAAAACAATTGTCAATGCAATTTTTGTATCTGCTCCTTAAATATTCATTTCACAAATAGAAATTAAATTTCGTTAATTTTTTGGAATAAAATGTCCTCAATGATATTATTAAGAAAAAAATGAATTCCAGAACTGTTGAGAATAAATAATGGAATAGAATAATGTGTTGTGAATTGATATTCATTGCAAATTCAACACATATTTCCAGTAAATTTAGACACGAGGCATAAATAAAGCAAGTTGAAACAGATTGAGAGTGTAAATAATAATTTAATGTCATCACTTTGTTGAAAAATAGCGTATTTGCAAGTAGCTTTATTACCTTCGAACTGTTTCAATAAAGATAAAAATGTTACAAAATCGCCTTCTTTTATTGAACTTTCTTTCTATTTATTACTATTCTTCTTTTTCTAACAATTTGAAATTAATACATATTACATAGCTCTCAAGAAATTAGTATACTCTTATTGCTTCAATTTTCTTCTCGATATGAACAATTTTATTTTCTTTCAAAAATATATGAGAAAAAAAGTTAAAATTTTTCTAAGAGTATCTTAAATATTCTTCTAAATTTTGAATTGTGAATCTTTGACAAAATTATCTTTTCCAAATCAGAATTATGGTTATTTAAAAAAATTCCTTGTTTTCAATCAGAATTAAAATTTTTGTACGAAAATTTCCTATTCCATATCACACTCATAATTATTTTCGAAAATTTCCTCTTACAATTCATAAATCTTTCTGAAAATTTCTTCTTTCGGCATGGGAGCAGGGGCATTACGTGCTACTTGCAATTCAATTGGTTTATCAGCAGGAAAAGTGTATTTTCGAATTTCAAATACCCGCTGCGGATTATAATTTGGAATAAGTCTAATAGAGTTAACCTCATCAGGGTGAAATCCAAGAATGTACCAAGGAGGATGCCTGATAGGAGAAGTCCTGGACCTAACATGGAGAGAAGGCTCGGCAGGAGAAATAGTATTGGTAGGAGAACGATTTCTGTCCGGAGAAATAGAAGTCCCGGAACGAGGAACCCCAGGAAGTGGGTCGCCATTAGGTAAGCATTCGAAATGTGAACTCAACTCTGGAACAAGCAACAAAATATTAATTTTTCCTTAAAGTACACAATCGTATGTTTTTATTGACTTTGTGCAATTCCATATGCAAATTTAGAAATGACTGACTGTCGATAAGTTCTTTTTGAATCCCATAATTTGGAACAGATTGAGGAATCAAAAATTAGTTATTAGAAGCAATACTTTTTTTCTAAAGTTATTGATTAGGCTTATTGATCTATAGGTACACATTAAGGTGGGACGAAAAAAATAATGAAACCAAAAACTTTTAATTTGTTGAAAATACAACAGAAAAAAATTTGGAGAGTCTGTAATATCATAAATATAAGTACAGTAAGTTTTTGCAAAATGCAGGGGGCAATTGCACTGACAGCAAATAATATTATATAATGCAAGAAATTATGATACAGTAGCAATCGGTTATGTGGACTCAGATCTGACGGACCCTCCGGTTACTCATCGTTTACTTACTCGATAACAAAAAAAATGTTATCCTGGAATTGGATTATTTAATAGAAAAAATTCTGAGCTTTTTGACTAGGCTATTCAAAGTAGAATCAAATAGGTACAAATTTTTAGAAAAAGTCAAATTTATTTTTGTTTTTTGAGAATTGGGATGAAATGCAGATCATATCACATATGTTATGATTTTCGTATAGCTGAAAAAATATACTTAAAGTTATAGATATATTATGAAATTATATTTACCAATAGAATTGAGGAGTTTGTGGACAAGAAAAATCTTTTTTATGAAAGCGAATTTTCGCAGTTGTGTCGTAAACAAACGCTTAATGTTAAAGAGGTTGATGTAAAAGTTTGCAAAGTTGGAAATTTTTTTTTTGAAATTCCTCCTGCTCTTTTCTGAAATTTCGCTTTGTTTAGGGGAAAAATTTAAAAATTCATTTTTCACGAAAAGAAAACTCTCTCGGCCTGAACAATTATTTTTTCCGCAGAAGGCATTC
Organism: Andricus grossulariae; assembly: GCA_011634705.1. Taxonomy (NCBI): domain Eukaryota; kingdom Metazoa; phylum Arthropoda; class Insecta; order Hymenoptera; family Cynipidae; genus Andricus; species Andricus grossulariae. The sequence continues at coordinate 219,507,590 of JAABKJ010075445.1, forward strand.
CGTTTTAATTACATACAACGCTTGGTACGTTTTCTGATGATAACATTAAAAAATGTTAGTGAATTTTGCAAAAGATGGCCGTAAATCTGTACAGTTGAATGATAACTTGAATAGGTAGAAAAGTTCTTGATTGAAAAATTAACTGACTTCTGAAAAACTTGTCCTTTTGGCTTGAATATTTATCTCTGTAGGTTAAAATATAAGCTATTTGGCGGAAAACGCAACTATTTTGTTGCAAATTTAATTATTTTTGGGAAAAATGAACTATTTTTCAAAATCAACTTCTCTGTCAAAAATATAACTGATTTTCTTGAAAATTCGACCATTTGGTTAAATTTTAATCTTTTTTGCTTAAAAATTCGATCATTTGGTTGAAAATGAATCGTCGTAGGTTGAAAATTATTTTACTATTCCTTATTTATTTTTTAAGGTCTGAGCTTTTTTTCATTCCCAATCTTTCTTTGGTTCGCTAGTTTTTTTCAGTCTACAAGACTTTTGCGCCCTGCCAGAAAAGGAACGCCTTTTAAAGAAAATCATAAAAAATAAGAAATGTGAACTTCAGCCCAATAAAAGCTTGAAGTTTAAAGCCGAAAGGCATTATCAAAGAGGAAATGAAATATAGGATAGGGAGGCAAGTTTTAACCAACAGTAGTTAAGATCTACATAACCTACTGTTAAATTTTATTCAGAAAAAAGTTCTTCTCCCTTCACTCCGCTGGGATTCAAAAACCAGGTCAACCGATTTCCGGTCAGGTGCTCTAACCACTGAGCTACAGAGAGATCAGAGGAACAATTCTTTTTTTCTGAATCGGCTGCTATGTCAGCCCTCATCAGTCAACACATTTATTGCTGATTTAGTGATGGTAAAAAACCATCAAAGCAATTTGAAGAAATAGAAACTCCACTTAAAAAGTAAAAGTAGTAAAAATATTAAACACTTATAAAATGTTTAAAATAGAACAAAAAACTTGAATTATGAGCGAAGGACAAAGACATTAATGAGTCGTTTACAGATGACAGTGTCAGACTAATTTTCATAATTTCATAAGTTCATAATTCAAGTTTTCTGTTTTATTTTAAACATTTCATAAGTTTTTGATATTTTTACTTCTTTTACTTTTTAAGTAGAGTTTCTATTTCTTTGAGTTGCTTTGATGGTTTTTTACCATCACTGAATCAGCAATAAATGTTTTTACTGATGAAGGCTGACATAGCAGCCGAAACGTATCAACAAATTTTAAATTATGTTTCCATGAATTTTTATTGATTTTGACCTGTCATTGGAGAATATTTCGACACATATCCATTAGATATTTCAAGGGTATCTCAAGATATAAATGAAGATATATGATAGAATTGTATGTATTTTTAGTCCTATAAATAAATAAGCTTATTGTTGACCAATAACACGGTATTTTTTTCGAAATGTCTCGCGTTTCGCACTCAATTGCTATGTCCGAAATGCAAAATTTTATATATTATTTTGAACTCCATCATATATTAAATGTATGTTATATTAATTAATGTACCTACAGTTGGGACTGCTTATTCAGATATTGCAACAAAGTACAAATTTCCACTATTTATTATTTTATTTGACGGAGATAGTTGAATTTAGAATCGGAAAGATGATTTTTCAACTGAAATGATGAATCTTTAACCAGAATAATTCAATTTTTGACCAAAAAGATCATTTTTAACCAAGAAGATTAATTTCTGTCAAAAAGACAAATTTTTAACTAAAAAAGACCATTTTTCAACCAAAAATTGAATAAATTCAAATTCAAAGCTTTTTCGGGTTTCAATCGTGTGCAAAACTACGAAACTTGCCGACGTTTCGTGAACATTGCAGTTCAGTGTGCCAAAGCACAATCTAATCTGATCAATCTTTCGAAAGTTATCGTGCCTACACGATACTACATACTACAGACAGACAGACAGACATCGACATTTGATTGAATCTGCGAAAGTCATTTTTCACATAAAACCAATACCTTCTCATTGCGATGAGAATTTAAAAAACATTTTTGATAAAGTTAAATTTTTCGAAGCATCAACGATTATATTATATTACACTGGATTTGGATGATAGAAAACTTGTTTTAAATTTGAAAAAAAAATCTTTCACATAAATCTTTTCCTGACGATTTTTGACGTCCAAAAAAATATATTGGTGTGTTTCTTCTATTCGGACAGAACTCATTTTATGAAGAAGATATTCAAAAAAAGGAAGTTTCTACGCGTACTGAAAAAAGCTAGCTATTTGTAACGAAATTTCGGTACATGTAGCCACGGTTTAAAAAAAATTATCATCATATACCAAAATACGTAATTTCTTGCGATATTTCAAAAAATTCCAACTAGATAAAAAGTTATTTTTTCTGAAATATGATTTTATATTATTATTTATTATCAAAAAATATACTCATGTAAAAATGTTAACTAATTTTACCACACAATATGATGAAAATTTCTTCATTTCCTAGTAATTAAATACGAAAATCTACTTTGAACAAAAAGCGCCGAACCGATCATTTTCGTTTTCATCTTATCATGTTCGTGGGATGCCACATTATCGTAAATAAATAATCAAACAATCCTATTTACTTGGAATTCTGATTAAAACTTGGTTCAGCCCCGCGGAGCGCTGTTTTATACAACACAATTACCGGAGATACATGAATGTCAAATCAAACATTGTTAAACATTTAACTAAAAATAGTTCAATTTTATCATATTTCTAACACTTTTATCGTTTTGTAATATCATATTTGTTTATATATATATATATATATATATTATCTTTTACAATATTACTATTGATATTGAATATGCTCATAAAACGCCTCAGTATTTAAGAGATCAGGTATCCTTTTTGCGCAAAAACGGATATGAAGCTCTTTAGGGCAAAAAAATTCTTTCAACAGGGGATCAGGTGGATGCAAGTTCAGTCCAGCACACAACGACTCTCAAAATGAGTCAAAATTTGGTCTCAAAATGATGAATCCTCTCTAGATATGGATTCAACGATATGGATTCAACGAGAAAGATGAATCTTCAAATAATAAAATAAATTTTCAACAAAGAAGTTATATTTTCAAACAAGTAATTGAATTTCCAATCCAGAAGATTAATTTTCCACCAAAAAATACAAACTGACAATAAATAATATATATTTTCGAGAAAATTGATGAATTTTCAACCAAAACCTATCAATTTTTAATCAAAAATAGAATAGTTAAAGTTTGCGTTGAAACAAATTGATTTAAAAAGAAACGAATGCCTAACTAAATAGTTGAATTGCAAACCAGAGAGGGATAAATTTTTAAATAACAAAATATATGTTCAACAAAGAATTTCAACGTTCAACCTATTTCTAAAATAATTCTTCCATTCTCAAAACTTTAGTCTGAAATTTTTAAGTTTTGCGAACTTCTGATTTAAAAATATTCAATTTCAAATACTTTGAATTTTAAATTATTCAATTCGAGACGCTTTTAGTTAGAACTGATACAACTTAAATTCCCATTCATTTCATTCCAAATATTGTCCTTTTTCCCCGACTGTACCTGGTATAAAAATGATTGATATGGATCGATTTCAATTAAAAATCGTTCAATACTTGTTAGGGTTTCGTAATCCTGGGTTGCTTTTTCGTAACATTTTACTGAGAGTGAGTTATTGAATAATTCCGTTTAGCGAAAATAATTATTCAAATAAATTATTGTTGCTTATGACTATATTCTTCTTTATTAATGCTAGATAGTTGCGGTTTCTTCTGAAATTTTTAACTTGTTATACCCACTTTCTACTTATTGAAGTAATAAATAAAGGCAGTTTACAAACGTATTTGTGCAAACAATTCACAATTGTTTATAACTAACTTTTCTGAGATAAGTGCTAAAAAGTTGCGGTTTTTTCTGAACTGTAAAACTTTTGTGTCTACGTTGTAATTAAAATCTTTCTGAAATCAGTTCAGTTCATATTTGAAATATTTTTGACATATTTGGTTATATTTGTGAAATTATTGAAATCTTTGTAAAATCTTTGTGAACTCTTTGAAATCTATCTGAAATCTTTGCGAAATATTTGAAATATTTTTTTAATATTCGGTAATATTTGTGAAATTATTGAAATCTTTGCTCGAATCTTTGTGAAATCTTTGGGAAATCATTGAAATGTATGTGAATTTTCTAAAAACCTTTGCGAAATCTATGAAATTATTGTGAAGTCATTAGGAAATCATTTAAATCTTTGAAATGTATCTGAAATCTTTGTGAAATAATACAAGTCTTTGTGAAATCCTTAAAATCTATCTGAAATCTTCACGAAATATTTGATAACTTTTTTTTTTGAGACAACTTTTTTTCAAGATTTGAAAATTCTATTTACGGCTATTAGTATTTCTCTAGAAGACAAACAATTTATCCTAATGAGTTTTCCTGAAAATTCAAATTTTGGTAGCACAGAAAAAATACTAAAAAATCCAAAATTCCATTTCGTGGTCAAACTACGTATACAAAATATGAAAAAAAATGAAGAAACAAAAATTGTGCATATAAAAAAAGTCTACACATTTTTTATTGGTCCCTTTTTGATAGAATGCGTAGTTTTTGTTTTATTCGTAAAAAATAGCATTGAAAATAGAAAAATTAAATCTTCAAAAAAAAATCCACAAATTCATAAGCAATAACTTTTTGATATAATGGGTAGTTTTTGTTTTAATTTCAGAAAATAAAATTAAAAATAAAAGAATAAAATTTTTTTTAAGTTTTTGTCAAATGTTTCGAAAAATGAACGTCAAGTTCGTTAGGCAGCTATTTTGAACACAAATTCAAAAAGTCAGAGCATTTTCAAAAATTTTGAGACCATTTTTTTTTAAGTTCAAATATTCTATGTACGACTATTCGCAGTACTCGAGAAGACGAACAATTTATCCTCACAACTTTTTTCGATAGAAAGAAAATTATTAGAGTTATAGCATTTGCAAAATAAAAAAAGATGGGTATATAGGTATAGGGTAGATAGGTATATAGGTGTAAGGTATAATCTTGTTGTAACGTCAGTCTCACCAAAAGTTCTGTTACTGGGAGGGGGGGGGGAGGTAACCGAGATTCGCAATTGGTTGATGTTTTTAATTAAATTAGCGCAAATTACCGAAAATTTTAATAAATTTCCGGAAATTTATGGAAATTTGTCAAAATAAATATTGCATAATTTACGGTAAGTTACCATATTTACCGGTAAAATTACCATTGATGATCTCAAATTTCCATAAATTTCCGGAAATTTGAAAAAAATTAATTTTAGATAATTTTTATTAAGTTACCATATTTACCTGTAAAGTTGCCATTAATGACCAAAAATTTTCATAAATTTGCGGAAATTTATGTACATTTTTAGAAATGAATATTAAGTAATTTATGTTAAGTTACTATATTTACCGGTAAAATTACCATAAATTACCGAAAATTTTCATAAATTTGCGGAAATTGTGAAAAATGAGTATTGGGTAATTTATGGTAAGTTACTACATTGACCGGTAAAATTACCATTGTGTACGGAAAATTTGCATGAATTTCTGGAAATTTATGGACTTTTTTAAAAATGAATTTTTGGTAATTTATGGTATGTTACCATATTCACCGGCAAAATTACCATAAATTACCAAACATCGTCATAAATGTCCGGAAATTTATGGAAATTCAAAAAAATTAATATAGGGTAATTTATGGTAATTTACTATATTTACCGGTAAAATTACCATAAGTTACCGACGATTATCATAAATTTTCGGAAATTAACGGAAATTTCAGAAAATGAATTTTGAGTTATTTATGGTAAGTTACCATATTTACCGGAAAAGTTACTATAAATCACTAAAAATTTCCATAAATCTCCGCAAATTTGTAGACATATTTAAATTGAATTCGGCAATTTTTTATTGAATTTTTGATAAAATTGAATCATATAACATGAATTTCATGCTTCTTCATTCAAAATGTAATATGAACTGAAATCATGCCTGTATTTCGAAAAATGTCTGAAAGTGATTTGTAATGCTTCTTCAAACTGTTGCATCATTTCTGATAGAAAGTTTTGTCCCTGGTCTGTTGGGATTGTTTTTGGTGCTGCGAAGATGTAGATGTAGTGATCGAGCAGCCCTCCTATTATTGAACTAGGTGTCTCATTAGCTATCAGCATTAACACTGTGTAGCGGGTTAATCTATCTTGTAGGCTCAGGATATATTTGTTACCGTTTACTGTTTCGGGTAATGGGCCGTATATATCTATGGCTATTTTTTCATTGGGTTTCAGAGGAATGTATAGTATAATTCCCTCAGCTTGGTTTTTGATTCTTGTGGGTTTTTGCAGTTGACAGATGGGGCATGTTTTGACGTACTTTTTAATGTCTTCATCCAAACCTATCCCTTGTCCTATTTTGTTCGCTTTTTCAATGGTATTCTTTTCCCCAAGATGTTCCGCATGCGCTTTTTCAATGATATTATTTTTTTGTTCTTTCGTTAATTCTCGGATATTGTTAAAGCATAGGTGAAATCCTAAGTGGGGATACAAGTTAGATAGGTATTCCATCGTTTCCTGTATCAGTTCCTTTTCTATTGATGTAAATAGTGGGTCATCGAATATAAATCTTATCAATGTTAGTTTTTTGCTCATAGTTTCATCGATGAACCAGCCTAGTTTCTGTAACCAGTCCTCTTCATTATATTTTTGCATGTCTTCTTTGTTTATTACTTTCCAGAGTTTTCCGACGGCGTTGGGTTTTGTTTTTAATTTTCCCAGCGTTGGATTCAATCGCTATGTCACTAAATCGTTGTAAAGTTAATTTTGTTGAGGTGTTTCAGATCCAGATAAATTATTGGGATCGTCGTTACTTTCTACTGATTCACACATTCCTCTGACTGAGGTTTCAATTTTTTCTTGTCTGCTACTTTTTTCTCCTTTCCTTTAAAATATTCTATTTCATACTTATATTCCTCTAGCCGTAATCGCCATCATAAGAGTCGCGAGCTAGGGTCTTTCACATTGTGTAACCAAATGAGTGCTTTGTGATCAGTTTGAATTTTGAACTTGTTACGTGAAGTTCGATTTTAATTATACATAGTCCTCGCTCGAATACATTTAAACAATTGTAGTATCCTTCCGGTCCACTGTGGCAGCACACGTCTTCAGAGTCATAGATTCGAAAATGGACCTACTATCCCCACCATCTACCCACTTCACTATTTTTAGAGTAATGAAGCAGGATCAACTTTATGCTGAATAATTTCTCCTTGAAAGAGGGAGGGATGATATTATGTATCAAAAAAGGGTAGGGACTAAATGTATTCGAGCGAGGACTATGTATAATTGAAATCGAACTTCACGTACAGGTAAGTTCGTTTGATTATCAATTATGCTACGTCCTCGCTCTCCTACATTTAAAGAATTGTAGTTGTTTAGATTATTCATTGAAAAAACAAAAGTACAAAACTTTATTTACCTAATAATACAACTTATTTTAATATAGCTCTCGCAAATTCAAAACCATCCGATACAATCGGCCTTTGATAGAATTTTGCGAAAGTCGGAGACTTTTCAGACCAACCCGCGGACAATCTGATCGTGTCAAAATCGACCCCCATCTCGGACGCAGCCGATGTTGCGGCGTGTCTTGTCGAGTGTGCCGAATAGATTAATAAGTCAACCCCACTATCTTTCAAGCCTTCCTTCACCCATCTACCGAACGTAGACGCATTAACTGCCCTATATGGTTTTCTAGTAGCAACGAACAATTGACTACATTATTTTCTAAGGCCCTTTGTTACCTTCACATAACGATTCAACGCAGAAAAAAGACACAAATTTGGCTTATGTCTAAACTTTGGAAGTTTTAGGCAAGGCTGCAACCTGCCTGGGCCTGAAGTCTTAATTGCCTCAGGTACTATTATAAGTCAGCAGTCTGAATCTCTTTTAATGTTATTAATATTTAATTTAGCGAGAGTTTGAGCCCTTTGAGCTGTGGTCAACGCTGATAATGTAACTGATTTTAATGTTAAATTCTTCAAATCCGAAGTATCTAATTTCTCTAGGTAATCTAAAACTAATGATACATCCCAAGTAACAGAGTATTTTGGTCTTGAACATAACGATCCTTTCTCCGCTGATCCTATTATTGGCGATTGTTCTGAATTATTCTATTGGTAAGCATCGTCTGGAAGGTATCTCAATTTCTAAATTATGTAAATTGATAAAAGGAAAAAGCGACTTGTCAAACTTTTATTTCAAAATCTATGCCACATTACAGCTATAAATGAAACTGTAACTGTAAACCTTTTTTCCCTTATTGTTTTGCCTAGATATTCAGCTAGCAGAGTTATGATCAAAAATTGTATACAAATTGATTGAATTGTGGAAGCTCAAGTTCGCCTGCATTACTAATAAATTGAAATTTTTTCTCTTCAAAGTGCAAAATTGCGAAAAATAATCGGTTCATCAAAGTTCTCAAACAAATATCTTTGAGCGTCCTCTCATAGAAGCATATTAGAACATTTTCTTTCAATTGGTAGAATATTGTAGGCTCCAGGTGTCATGACATATTTCGAAATTCGATTTTTTTTTATTGAAATGTGAAATATATCTATAAATAATTATTGAGACGAAGAATTGAAACAAATTGCTAAACAATTGGCTGCTATGTCCAATTCGTGCAGAATACTTTCTTGAGTTGTTTCAGTAAGTAGTGCTGTTTACTGTAATAAACTGTAGACTTGATTATTCATTTTGTAAGATTTTTTGAAAGTTTAACGTAAGCTAAAATATTTGAACATTTTGAGAAACGATTCCGATAATAATAAATGCTAAGACAATCTGCTAAAGGAAGATTGTACAATTTTGTAAGATATTTTATCAAATCACTTGTTGTGTACGTGGGCAAAGAGAGAAAACATTAATTTACATTATACTTTACTTTATTTATAAAAAGATATGAAGGTTTCGGTTTGATTATTATGAACAGGTGATTCACTGAATTCATCATAAGATAAATAAATTTAAATTCATACTGTCACAAATTGTAATAATAATAAGAATTAAGAATGATGTTTGAGCTCTAAATTTTTCACCAAGAAACGATATTTCAAAATAAAATTTATGTTGTGAACAAGAAATATTGTTATTTTTTATGTACATTGCGTACTTGTTTGGGGTGATATTCTTTTTATTACTATTTGTAATTACAAGTTACTTGTAGCATTTCAAGCCAATTTCATATTACAAACAAATTTTATATTTCAGACTTATATTTTTTTGAAATCGAATTAACGGTGTAGAGGATTGTGGTTTATACGCATTACTTCATAATTAAATATGATTTTGCGTTTGCGGCCCACTGGAGATTCCCTGATTTTATCTGGGGTCAGTAGAGTAATGTTGCCGCTATCCATGTTTATTTTGGCTCGTCCTTTAGGGTGACTGCCAGTCTTATATGTATATATTCCAGCAAGAACAGTTCTACTCTCTGATATTGCAAATATTTTACCATCAGATGTTGATAATACAATTTGTTCTTGGTTTGGTATGGGCACAAATAAATTTCTTTCTTAATCTTGCACGAAGAGGAGGCTCATTAGGAGCAGACCTGTCCGCAGCATAATGTCTGCCTGAAGAAAGTGACATGTCAGGTGAATGTTGCCTGTCAGAAGCAGAAGCTGATGATCTGCCACGAGGAACACCACAAATTGGGTCTCCATTAGGTAAAAAGTCAAATTGTGAACTTATCTCTACAAAAATAAACAGTGAAATTATTTTCTTTTACAGTATGTTGGAATATCATTTACTCCTTCTGGAAAAATTTAAAAAATCAAAAGACTAGTTTCTGATCTGGAATATTGCCAACTGGTGAAATTTCGAATGTGAAGCATCATAATTCGTGCGTTTTAGCTTGTAAATTGATGCTAAATAATATTTTCCCAATAATTCATGAGTCCTTTCGAAAATGTACGTGAGCATCCTCATGAACAGGTTTTTTACGGTGGGTTCTAGTTTAGTTTATACTGAATCTCTTAGAATCGTTTCAATGGCCTAAAAGCAAACGTATATATGCAAACGTATATATCGTTCATTTACGAGTTCTCAGTTTCGCACTTTATATTCATGATTGAATTTTGATAACCGTGACGCGCTTTTCAAAAATGAATTATTTTTAACAGTTAGTGTACAAAGCGCGATGTAGGAATTTCTTCTGGTCTGGGACTCAGGAATTTTCACAACTTGGAGGTGCTTGGTACCTCGAACTGCCGAAGGGCCACAGACGGGGCAATAAGTGCCCACCACTACCACCGGCAGGGAGTTAGTCCTACGGGCAGCTGTAAGTCTAACTCCAGACGACTCCCTGTTCGCTGGCCTGCTGCGCTTGCCACCTCTGCTTCCTTTTCAGGGAACAGTTGATACCTTCGTTCTGTTTGGGAGACTCATTGGGCGCTCTTGTTTTCATAGTCACATTCAGGGGGGGCGTTAATCCCACAGCTCCAATGGAAGCTGGGTGCACAGTCGCCACACGATTATGGCTAGCCGAGCAGCTACGGAAATAAAAGTTCTACCCCTGCAGAGCCCCGCAAGCAAGAGTAAGACCAAATACTCGTAGAGGTCGTCCGGTGTCCCCGAGAGACAGTTAGGACACCTTAGTACCCCTAAGTTCCAAAGTGCCATGGGCGCGATCGCCTTACACCCATGGCTTAGGGGGGTGGCGACATTAGGTGAGATACTCAATGAATACCCGTTCTTAGGCTACCATAACAATGAAGGTCTGTTTCTTGGTCGCTGTTCGGGCTGTATGTACATTACATTCCCGATTCGAAAAATAGATATCGGTCCGGGAGGGACCTCGACCCAGGGATCCAGACGGCCCATGTTGGCTAGGTTAGTTTATAGGGATCCTTTCTTCTCACCCAGGAGAGCCCGTTTATAGGGATCGTTTCATCAATATCCATACACATGAAGGCTGAGGTCCGTTTGACCCCCTTGTCCCACAAGCTTAGGCCTCCCCACCAACTACAAGGTGTTACAGCCCCTAGGAGAGTTGTAAAGATTTAAAAATAATTAGAAGTTTGCAAAATTTTGACAAATTTCGAACAAAACTTAGATCATTTGAGATTTCGAAATAAAATTTTGAATCTTTTCGAGGATTTTTACAGGTTTTACGATTATACAATTTTTTCCTTAAGATTCCAGAAAAAATGTTAATTGTTTTTTCATTTTGAAAACTTTATTCTAAGAGAATATTATAGCTTGCCTACTCTTTTGCTTTACCTCGCATTACCAAACTCTGACTCCGTGGCTAATACCTAATACTTATGTACTATTTACAATATTTACATTTCAATTATCTCTACTTCTTCTCTTATTTACAATCTTTACTTTTCCATTCCTCTTCCTCCTTCCTTTTTTTCATCTCCATCTTACCCAACACCCTCTTCACCCATGTTACTGACCTTTCGTCACCCCTTTCAAGCATGAATACCTCCAAGCTTATCCCACTCCTTTCCACCTCCTCGCACTCCTTCAATCAGTGCTCCACTCTTGCATCCCCCTTCGCGCCCAATTCGAATATCTTCTTCTACCTAGAAAGCCAGAACCTATTAAAACCCTCCGTGCACCCATATCTCATCCTCGCTATGAGCTCTTGACTTCCTTCTCTCTTTTCTTATAAAAATATTACTCTCTCTCCCTTAGCATAGTCCACACATAGTTCGCGTTGAACCCTGACTCTCTTATTCTCCCCTCCCCTGTTGACTTCTCTCTCTCCGTGTTGTTTTTCTCAACCATACCATAGACCTACCCTCCTTCCTCGTGCACCCTTCTCACTTCATCCATATGCAGTCCATTCGTTCTAAAATACCTTCCCCTAGCAACCTTCATCTTCCCACCCCCTCTCCTGTTCTCCTTCTCCCAATAACATTATCTGACCAGCTTACTTCTCCTCTCTTCCAAAAATTTCTTCTTATATTTACACGCCCGTCTCCCTGTTATAATCCCTAAAATCGTTCTCCTTGCCTACCTCCAGACAATATAATTAGACGTACTCCTTGCAAACCTCAGTGTCCACTTTACATATCTCTCTTGTATCCTATTTACTTCCTCACTTTCCTTTCACCCCAACACCTGTACTCCATAAAATAAGACACTCATCATTAGCGTTTCGAACAATTTCATTCTCTTTCCAAAATAATCTGCGAATAACTTCTTTTCCAGTCCCCGTACCTGCCTCATGATTACATTTGCACTTCTCACTCTCTCTTTTATATGACCGTCCATTCCCCCATTCCTCCGAAACAGTTCGTGTACATTATTTATGTTTCCAGCTAATTCAGCTTGTAAAAGAAAGCGCAATCTATCTACAAGTTTATTTGGATGTTCCCAGTAATCTAGCATTTCGGCTTCTGTTTTTGCTTCTATTTCATATTCAGAGGAAATTTCACGTTCATCATCATCCTCCTCAATGCCATCATCATTATCATCATTATCATTGACAGCCTTATCATCAGCATAATTTTTGGTGGAAGTCTCTCTTATCCTGCTCATGATTTTTTTTGCTAAGCAAGCGTATTTCTCATGTCTATTTAAATTATCGAGTCTTGAATAAGTTCTGGAGCAACTTGAACACGTGGAAGTCATCTTGACACTGGCACAGTGAAAATGGCTGTTTATTCATGAAAGCTGTGTTTATATCCTCCTCCTCCTCATGTCCTCCTCTTTCAACTCCTCCTCCTCATCATCATGCCCTCCTCCTCATGCTATTCTCTTCCAACTATTCCTTGTCATGACCTCCTCTTTCAGCTTCTCCTCCTCCTCCTCCTCATGCCCTCCTCTTCCAACTCCTCCTCCTCATCACGCCCTCCTATTCCAGCTCGTCCTCCTCCTTCTCATGCCCTCCTCTTTCAACTCCAACTTCTTCTTCTCGGGCGTGAGGAGGAGGAGGAGCTAGAATAGGGCATGAGGAGGAGGAGGAGCTGGAAGAGGGCATGAGGAGGAGGATTTGGAAGAGGAGGACATTAGAAGGAGGAGAAGAAGTTGGAAGAGGAGGGCATGAGAAGGAGAAGGAGCTGGAAGAGTCGGAAATGGCGAAGAAGAGTTGGAAGAGAAGGGCATGAGGAGGAGGAGCATATAAACTCAGCTTTCATGAATGAACAGCCATTTTCACTGTGGCAGTGTCAAGATGACTGCCACATGTTCATGTCGTTCCAGAACTTATTCAAGACTTGATAATTTAAAGAGACATGAGAAATACTCTTGCTTAGCAAACAAAATCATGAGCAGGATGAGAGAGACTTCCACCAAATTGCAAAGGTACCTGGAGGTCTAAGGACAATGCAAGACAGTAACATTTTGTTTCAGATCCCGGGCCGAAAAAATAAATATGGTCACAAATAACAATTCAGAAAAATAAAAATTAGGGCATACAATTTCTCGATAAAAGGTAGAATGATTTGGTAAATAAAAAATGATGTAATAGGTTAGTCCGGAAATCACCAAGTTCAAAAAGTGCAATGTGCTGTGAAAATACTTCTTCCCTTTTGTTTAGATACATTTTTCGCATAAGGCTTTTTTTCTACTCTCTTTTGCTCTTAGTGTACCTAGAATTTCAGAAATTTTCGATAAAAATACATTGGTACGATGTAAGCTGATTTGATGTTTGTTTATTCCTTCTTTATTCATCTTTATTTCAAAATAACAATAAAGTAATTAAAACAATTGAAAACGATGTATGCGGTATCAATGGATTAGTATCGAATGTATACAGAAGTTTCAGTACACTGAAAGCCTCAATTGTTAGAAGAAAGAGTTAATTATTAAAAAAGTGTACATTACCATTTCTTTTCAAAATTACATATTACCATTCAATTTATCATAAAAAATCGGCACGCGACGCGGACACATTCTCATCGCGCGACGGCGCGCGACTATTGGTCCTCGCACTTCGCGCTCGATAATATACTTCCCCCACATATGTGCGCAGGCCTTTCAAAATTAAAGTTTAAGGCCACGGCAACTGTCATTTGGTGATTATGAATCCTCTTTTGTTAAAGCACCTTCGATTGTAACGAACACGTTCTTATCACGTGTCTCGTGCTTTTCCCTAGATTTTGTCGAAAATGCGAACTTTTCTCCATTATATTCTAGTCGATTATATATAATGTATATTGTATTTATTCATTCACCTCGGTCTATGACTGATTATTCAAATATTTCGAAAGAAAGTACAAATTTTATTTTTTTGATCACTTTAATACTTGTTTCATATTTTGCATCAAATTTTATTCTCAGCTACCCTGAAAAATGTATTATTCCAATAAACTTATATTATCACAATTTGTAATATGCTTTGCTATTAAAACAAAAGTATTTTCATTGTCTTGTTTTTATGATTGAGAATTATATATATATATATATATATATATAAACTATTGTCCAGGAAAACTATACGAGATATGAAAAACATGGTTTAACGAACAATTGTTCACCTCAAAAAGATAAACAAATTTTTTCGGGACCATATTTTTGATAAGACGCAAGTTTGTCATTTTAATCGTGAAAAGTATTTTTAAAAATATAAAAACTCATTTTGTATTTAAATTGTGGAATGTTCGAAAAAAATGGATGAATAAAAATTGTTCACCCAAAAGAGATCTACAAATTTGTTATAAATAATTTTTTGATAGGACGCGTAGCTTTTCTTTTAATCGTAAAAAATTACATTGATATTTTTTTAATTAGCACAAGATACGACATTCTTAGTCGCATCTCGAGAACCTGTAAAGGTGTTTTGAGTTTCATTGGCTTAAATTATAGATAAGACTTCAGATACAGTGTGGTATGAATTTCATATTTTTTCTGGAACTTTTCTAGGTTTTGCCAGAAGTTGAAGTCCATGTACAAAATTCGAGAAATTCCTGCGTTATGTTTTGAAATTTTTCACGTGATCTATTCTTTTCAAAAACTCAAAAACATATCAGTTAGAGATCAATCGATGCGGAATTTAATAGGCAAATAGTATCAAACAAATCATTTCTTCAATTCAAAGAAGGAAAAAGACGTCATTATTTATAATTAAATACATTTTTACTTGAGATTAATGTTAATTCAAATTTTAAAAACTTAGTAAAATACAACATTTTTTATAATCGGACTCAACGTTTCTCTGTGTGCAGATTGAGAGACAAATTTTGCTTGGGAAGAAGAAAAGTTATTTTAATTATTATGATTTAGCAGACCTGATTTTCTTGATATGGCGGAAACTCAATTAGTAAGAATTTTCATTCCAGTGCAACTAATGAATATTCTTGAAAATGTTCCAGTATGTATATATATATATATTAAAAACTAAAGGTTAACAACCACCGCCGGGTCCCACTGGGAGCAACTGTCATCTAAAAAAAGACATCGGCTCCCAGTAGGACCGCGGTAAATCCCATTCATGGCATCCCTTGGAATATTATAAAATATTTTAAAACCTTATAGGTCCTGTAAAATCGGTCCATATCTATAGAGGAAATTCTTTACAACCGCATGAACTTTTTTTTAAATCCTTTAAAATGATTTAAATCCTTGGAAATTCCCTGAAATTTTTTTAATCAATTGAAAATACTTTGGAATCTTTTAAAATACCCTAAAATATTTCGAACCTATTGAAATATCTTCAAATTATTGAAATCAATTTAAAATTTCTTGGAATTCTTTAAATTCCTTAAAACTTTTCAAATGCTTTGAAATCTTTTAAAATCCCTTGAAAATTTTTGAAGCCTCTCAAAATTACTTAGAATTTTGAAAAATACCTTAAAATCCTAAAAATCCTTTGGAATAACTTCAAATAATTGAAATTTATTAAAAATACCCAAAGATATTTTTTTCGAATCCTGTGCAATATTTGTAAATCTCTTTAAATTTAAAAAAATACCCTAATATATTTCAATTCCTTTGAAATCCTTTAAAGTCTTTTTAGATCCCTTAAAACTTTTTAAAACTCTTGAAAGTTCGTTGACATTTTAAAAAATACCCTTAAATATTTTAAATACTTTGAAGTCTTTTGAAATTACTAAAATCAATTGAAAATGCCTTGGAATATTTTTAAGTATCCTAAAATATTTCGAATATTATGAAAGCTTTTAAGATCCCATAAAACTTTTTAAAGCTCATAAAAAAGCCTTGAAATATTTTTAAATATCCTAAAATATTCCACATCCTTTGAAAGCCTTCAAAGCACTTTAAAGTCTTTTGAAATCCCTTAAAACTTGTTTAAAGCTCTTGAAAAATCTTTAGAATTTTAAAAAATACCCAAAAATATCGCGAACCCTTTGAAATCCTTTGAAGTCTTCTGAAATCCCTAAAAACTTTTTAAAGCTCTTGAAAATTCGTTGGAATTTTAAAAAATACCCTAAAATATTTCATGTCCTTTCAAATCTTTTGGAATTACTGAAATCAAATGAAAATTCCTTGGAATCTTTGAAAATACCCTAAGATATTTTAAATAACAAAGACGATACGTTTATTTTTATGGGAGTTACAATTTTTCAAAGTAGGTGGGACGTATGTGTCCCACTGGCCGTTGAAGGGTTTAAAATACCCTAAAATATTTCATACCCTTTGAAATTCTTACAATTTATTGAAATCTATTGGAAATTCCTTGGAAACTTTAAAAATACGCTAAAATATTTCAAATAATTTCAATTGATTGAAATCGATTGAAAATTCCTTGGAATATTTTAAAATACCTGAAAATATCTGAAATTCTTTGAATTTATTAAAATCGATTGAACATTCTTTGGAATATTTTCAGTCCTTTGAAATATTTTTAATTTTTTTAAATCGATTGAAAATTCCTTGTCGTCATTCAAAATATTTGAAATGCTTCGAAATTCTTTCAAATTATTGAAATTCATTAAGAATTCCTTGGAATCTTTGAAAATACGCTAAAATATTTGAAATACTTTCAATTTATTTAAATCGATTAAAAATGCCTTGATATAATTTAAAAAACTTTAAAATATTTCAAATCCTATGAAACGTTTTCAATTTTATTTTAATCGATTGAAAATACCTTCGAATATTTTAAAATCCCCTAAAATATATAAAATCCTTAAAAATTCTTTTAATTCATTGAAATTAATTGAAAATTCCTTGGAATTTTTGAAAATACGCTAAAATATTTCAAATTATGTCCATTTACAGGAATCGATTGAAGATGCTTTGGAATCATTTAAAATACTTTTAAAATATTTCAAATCAAAATATTTAAAAACCCGTGAAATATTTTTAATTCTTTGAAATCGATTGAAAATTCCTTTCAATCATTTAAAATACCCTAAAATATTTCATATCCTTTGACATTCTTACTATTTATTGAAATAAATTGAGAATTACTCGGAATATTTTAAAATACCCGCAAATATTCGAAATTCTTTGAATTTATTAAAATCGATTGAAAATTCTTTGGAATATTTTAAACCCTTTGAAATATTTTGAATATTTTCAAATCGATTGAAAATACCTTGGAATCATTTAAAATACCATAAAATATTTTCACTGATTGAAATCGTGAAAATTTAGTCACTGAGAATCAGTGCAACTGATTGAATACATACATACATACATACATGCATATCAACGTGCTCGATAATTGAGGTTGTGTTATTCATTTTAGTTATAATCGAGGGGTCAACTACTCGTGAAGTCACCTGAATTCACAAGAAGTCACTGAAATCACTTGAAGTCAGTATACACTCCATCGGTCGAGTTTTGAACCCATCGGTTATGATCTATTATTTATAATTCACTTCTAAATACTCGTTGTTTTACTTCCGGAAATCATCATTATGATGACCCACTGAAATAACGTAAAACTGCACCTTGCGCTCTGAATAAATTACATATTTTAGCTCACGCCAATAATAGTCAAAGCGAACCGATAAACCGACGATTTCGTCTGGGCGTCTCGGCGCGACCTTTCGTGGCCTTCCAGTCCTTATTACGTAACGCGTGCTCATATCAGCTGATAAAAATGAACCTTTTGCAAATTAAATATCGCACTCAAAGGAAATGTAAAATAGAATAATATTAATTTTTTAAAACGTTCAGACAGTTGATATTTCGCAAGGAAGATAAAACAAATGCTCTTTAGTATCAAATTTCATTATTCTTTATGAGAACATTCCCTCTGAATTAATCAGTGAAAACAATCATTGGATGAGTCAGTCATTCTAGGGTCACTGATTTATTTCTATGAAAATTTTCACAGATTTACCCAGTGACAAGGTGAAAACCACTGATTTTCCAGTGGAGACCTACACTACTGATTAATTTAGTTAAAATTTCACTCATTCAGTCTTAGAGAGTTTGCTCTTAATTTTGCAATAATTTTTCTTCTTAGCTGCCTTGAAAATGCGCCCGGTTTAAGCGCGCAAATCAAAAACTGTGATTCAAACCCTTCATAAACTACAATCATAAAGTGAAACTGAATATGTTTTTCTCAATTTGACTATGAAAAAGGTTTTCAAAGCACCTACCGCCTTGACGATTACATTCTCATTGCGATACTCGCGCTTCGCGTTCAACAGCTTATATAGACGACTAAACGGAATTGAGAACAGAGTTGGTTTTAAAGTTTTTCTTTTAAAAGAAGGTCATGATAAAGTACTAATATGGAGAAAGGTCTGCGAAAAATGTTGTTAACCTTATTTATTTATGGTAAGAATATTTTTATTTTATTTGACTAAGATATTGTTTATAACATAAAATTCAATGAAGAATAACGCTTTATATATTTTACAGCCTTTGCTGCTACTTCAACTTTGTTCACAGCCATTTTAAATTATGTTGATATTTCGTATTTTTATGAAAACTAAATTAGAATATGCGTTAAAATTAATATTTCAAAATTTTGCTCTGTGATGTTAAACATCAAGAGTACTATTCATCGAATTTTTGAGTTAAGGGGACAAAATTTGTGAGTTGGCATTCGAACTCGCATCCAAATAAAGAGAAAAAAATTGTTTTGACTGGGAATTTCTTGAGACCGGGAAAACCGGGAAACTGACAGTGAATTTATTTTTCGATCTGGAATTTGAGAAATTTGTAGAAGAAAAATCCATCTAAAATATTGAACTTTAAAACCAATTCAATTTAGACTCAAATTTAGAAAATTTTAACTAATATGAAGAACCACTTTTAATATATATAAATATTTCACTGTTTATATTCAACACTAAATAATTTGAAACTGAATTGTTTGAAATAGAGAGCCTTGAATCGTTGAATTTTGATGTATAAAGAACAATGAAAAAGTTAATAATTTTTTTTTTCATTCGAGTAAGTTTAAGAGATATTCAAAAGTATTTAAAATATTTCAATTTGACTTAAAACTTAAAAAGATTTCAAAAAATTTTTGATAAAATTTAAATTTTTGAAGATTAACAAAAAAATTTTTGATACTATTCAAGGATTTTGAAATATTTTAAGATAATAAGAACAATTACTTGAAATTCCTGGAAAAATTCCAAATAATGTTTTATTTAAAAAAAAAAGAAAAAAATTTGATGAATAAATAAAAATGAAACAATTATTAATTTAGAAAAATTCTAGAAAATTTAGGAGATATTTAAGCTGTCTCTTATACACACTTGGTTGAAAGTTAATCTACTTTCGTACAAAATTAAACTGTTTTGTATCTTATTCGTCAGTTTGGCTTCAAAATTTAAGAATTTTGTTGAAAATTGTTGTGTATTGTTAAAAATTAGTCTTTTTGGGCAGAGAATTAATGTAATTAAATTGGTTGAAATTGTTTCTTTTAGTCTAAGAATAATTTTTAAAACTGAAAATTTGACTATTTCATTTTTTATTTTAAACTTATATTGCTTAGTTGAAGATTCAACTATTTGGATGGAAATTCGTTTTTGGAGAAAATTACTGTTCTTGATTGAAAACTCATATTTGTATGTTAAAAATTTAACTCTTTGTTTAGAAATTTCACAATTTTGTTGAAAGTTTAATTATTTTATTAAAAATTCAACTATACTGTTAAAGTCATCTTATTTTTATGCAAAATTCATGTATTTCGATCAAAATTAATCTTTTTTTTAATTTAAAATTTATCTTTTATTGCAGAAGCCATCGTTCTTTGTTGAAAATTTATATTTCTTAGTTAAAAATGAATTTTTTGGTTGAAAATTCAACTGTCTTCTAAAAAATTTGTCATTTGGGATTAAAACTAATCTTTTTTTATAGAAAATCCTTGTTGACTAAAAATTCAATGATTTTGTTGAAAATAAAAGAGGTTTGGGAAGAGGGCGGGGAGGGATAGCACAAAATGGCTAATTTGGTTTATGGTCGGCCCTTAAGGGAGAGTGCTTCTTCAAGAAAAGCATTTATCGAATTTTTCAAAATTCAAAAAAATTTTCAACCACAAATTGTTATAAAGAAACATTTATTCTTCATACTTGTACGTGTTCGAAAAATTTAAAAAACATCGGTTACCAATTTCCTATCTGCAATAGTTTCGTTGTAAAAAATTTTTTCTGAAGAATTCTCATGAACAATATACTATAATTGACAATAAAAATACGGTATTTCATCAATCATAAGTTAAACATTATGTTTCTTTTGTTTGACAATTTCTATCATGATTGAGTGCTGACATGTTATAACGCTAAGGAAATTGTATAAACAGTTATAAGAGACAGGCACGACCGCACGCCCAGACGACCGCACGACCACACGACCGCACGACGGACATCATTTAAGCTGAAAAATTCAACTTTTTTTGTTAAAAATTCATCTTTTTATGTTGAGAATTTAGCTATTTGGTTAATATTCAAATATTTTGTTGAAAACTTAATTATTTTGCTGAAAATTTAAATTTTTTGTTGAAGATTTGTATTTTAGTAGAAAATTAATCTTGTTAGTTGAAAATCAGCTATTTTCTTTAAAATTCAAATAATTTATTTAAAATTTACTTATTTTAATGAAAATTTAATTATTTTGTCGAAAATTCAACTATTTTGTTGAACAATTGTCTTTTACTAGAAAATTAATTCTCTTAGTTGAAAATTCAACTTTTTTGTTTGAAATTTAACTATTTTATTAAATTTTGAATTATTTTGTTGAAAATTCAACTATTTTGTTTAAAATTCAACTATTTTATTGAAAATTTAATTATATTGTTAAAAATTCAACTATTTTGTTAAAATAATTATGCAAGGTGGAAAATTCAACTTTTTGGTTGAAAATTTGTCTTTTAATATTAATTAATCTTGTTAGTAAAAAATTAATCATCTTAATTGAAAATTCAACTATTTTGTTTAAATTTTACTATTTTATTGAAAATTTAATTATTTCGTTGAAAATGCAACTATTTTGTTAAAGTAATTATTTAAGGTTGAAAATTCAAATTTCTTGTTGAAAATTTGTCTTTTAGTAGACAATTAATCTTATTAGTTGAAAATTCAGCTATTTTCTTTAAAACTCAACTGATTTATTTAAAATTTAACTATTTTAATGAAGATTTAATTATTTTGTCGAAAATTCAACTATTTGGTTCAAAAATTGTCTTTTAGTAAAAAATTAGTTTTCTTAGTTGAAAATTCAACTATTTTGTTTAAAATTTAACTATTTTATTAAAAATTTAATTATTTTGTTGAAGATTCAACTATTTTGTTGAAAAATGGTCTTTTAGTAAAAAATTAGTTTTCTTAGTTGAAAATTCAACTATTTTGTTTATACATGTGTACTAAAGTGATTCATATTGGATTATCTTGTTTATAAAACCGAGCGTAAAGGTATGTAAAACATAAAAATCAAACATTAGCTACGGTATGTTCGATTCTTACCAAAATGTGAACAAAGCGTCAAAATGACAAATCTTTCACCTCACTTTTAACGTAACCTGTGAAATCTCGTGCAGTACATTATTAGTTAATTACTGTGTCGTATTGCTTTTTTCTTTTTTTTTTCCTAACAAAGAGAAACTTAAATATCGAATTGTCAATTATAACCTTAATTTGGTAAGAACAGATATTTTTTCATTTGAAAAATGGAAATTCACTCTTTCCCACGTTTTGGACTGCGCAATAATACTGCGAGCAGTTTTCACATAGAAACGCATACCAAATGAGCTGAAAGCAGACATCTAATATATTTTGAACGCAATTTTATAATTTTTCATGATTTTCTTCAGGTTTTTAAGTTCACATTTTATGTTGAACATTCCTCCAGAATATCTTAATCCCATGTATAGAATTCCTGAAAATGAAAAAAGAATTGTCTTGAGTGTTGGACGTTAAATGGGACTTTGAATTTGATTTTAATCTAATTTAAGATTCTTACCAATCTTTACCTCAAGCCTTTGAACATTCGACAAAACATAAAATAAACAATGATTAGTGAGCCTTGTAGTACATTAATTTGATTTTATATGATTGCAAATTTTGCTAAAGTGAATCAAAAATAAGTTTGAATAACCAAAAGTTTTCGTAATATGTAATCTCCTATATTTATAGTTGAATAGACAATTTGTTTGACTGAAAAGCTTCAAGATTTTGCCCGAAAGAAACCTTCAGATTCGGCCGTTTCGTTCTCGGCAATCCTCGGAGCGTTAGATATGAAATTCGTCGGTCCTCTTTGATATCATAGGATACCAAATTGAAAAATTTCTTGATTGCACACTTTCCAGCTTAAAAAATTTGCAATACCAATTTCTGAATGGAATGCCTCCAGAATGGATTCCGAATCATGAATTATTGAAAAAATAATTGATCACTTCAAGCCTACATAACGATCCTTTCTCCGCTGATCCTATTATTGGCGATTGTTCTGAATTATTCTATTGGTAAGCATCGTCTGGAACATATCTCAATTTCTAAATTATGTATATTGATAAAAGGAAAAAGCGACTTGTCAAACTTTTATTTCAAAATCTATGCCACATTACCGCTATAAATGAAACTGTAACTGTAAACCTTTTTTCCCTTATTGGTTTGCCTAGATATTCAGCTAGCAGAGTTATGATCAAAAATTGTATACAAATCGATTGAATTGTGGAAGCTCAAGTTTGACTGAATTACTAATAAATTGAACTTTTTTCTCTTCAAAGTGCAAAATTGCGAAAAATAATCGGTTCATTAAAGTTCTCAAACAAATATCTTTGAGCGTCCTCTCACAGAAGCATATTAGAACCTTTTCGTCCAATTGGTAGAATATTGTAGGCTCCAGGTGTCATGACATATTTCGAAATTCGATTTTTTTCTATTGAAATGTAAAATATATCTATAAATAATTATTGAGACGAAAAATTGAAACAAATTGCTGAACAATTGGCTGCTATGTCCAATTCGTGCAGAATACTTTCTGGAGTTGTTTCAGTAAGTAGTGCTGTTTACTGTAATGAACTGTAGACTTGATTATTTATTTTTTAAGATTTTTTGAAAGTTTAACGTAAGCTGAAAGATTTGAACATTTTAAAAAACGATTCCGATAATAATAAATGCTAAGAAAATCTGCTAAAGTGAGATTGTACAATTTTGTAAGATATTTTATCAAATCACTTGTTGTGTACGTGGGCAAAGAGAGAAAATATTAATTGACATAATACTTTACTTTATTTATAAAAAGATATGAAGGTTTCGGTTCGATTATTATGAACAGGTGATTCACTGAATTCATCATAAGATAAATAAATTTGAATTTATACTGTCTCAAATTGCAATAATAATAACAATTAAGAATGATGTTTGAGCTCTCAATTTTTCACCAAGAAACGATATTTCAAAATAAAATTTATGTTGTGAACAAGAAATATTGTTATTTTTTATGTACATTTACAATGAAACATATTAAAAAATTTTCATTCATATTAGAAAGAAGTCAAAATTTTTACTCAAATTCAATCAACAATGGACTATTTTTTCCTGAATGGCTTTTTCTATCTGCACCGTGTTTATGCAAAAATATGTATTCAGGAAGTAGTAAAGTTCTTCTTGAATTTTTATCTGACAAATTAAAATAATATGAAATTAATTTAATTTTAATGAAATTTCTTGAATAATATTAAATAAGAATATGAGGTCAAAGATGTTGAGAATGAAATACGAGATAAAATAATCTGCTGTTGAATAAAATTCGTTGAAAATTGAACAAATATTTTCGAGGAATCTAGACACGAGGCATGACTGAAGAAATTTAGAACTGTTTGAGTGCTAAGTAATTCAATGTGATGATGCGTATTTGCAAAAAGTGCTATTACCTACGAATTGTTCCAATAAAGATAAAAATGTTGCAGAATCGCCTTCTTCTATTAGACTTTTTTCCCATTTATCTCTATTTTCCTTTTTCGAACAATTTAGAAATAATATCTATTATATAGCTCTCAAGAAATGAATATACCCTTATTGTCTTCGTTTTCTTCTGAATATAAATTTTTTTATTGTTTCCTTTCAAAAATTTACCAGAAAAAAAAGAAGATAGTTCTATGAATATCTGAATTTTAATTTTTAACATTAAATTGTGAACCTTTAAAAACATCATCTGTTTCAAGTAGAATTATAGGTATTCGAAGAAATTCCTTGTTTTAGATCAGAATTAGAATTTTGGTACAAAAATTTCCTCTTCAAAATCAGGCTCACAATTCTTTTCGAAAATTTCCATCTACATTCAGAATTACAGTGATTGTGGAAAATTCCCTGTATACAGTCAGAATAAAATCTTTGAAAAATTTTTCATTTCAAGTGAAAACTGTGGATCTTTTAGAAAATTTCTTAATTCAGATCTGGATCATGTTTTTTGTTTCCAGAAAATTCCCTTTTCCAGGACAGAATCAAAAACCTTTTCGAAAGATCCAAGTTCCAAATTCAAATTGTTCTTATTTTATTAGTCGCACCTATTTTAAAGTCTTAATCATTACTTTACGGTGAGTTTTATATATGCGAATTGATAAGGATTGATTTTTTATTCATAAATTTTATTGATTTTTTACTCATAAGAATAAGATTATATATCATAAGATTATAGTATTCCAGAATTAAAATTTTATTTGTAATATTATTAATGAGAATTGTTTAGAATTCAATAATTTTAAATATCAATAAATATTTCAATAGTTATCAGTAGAATATGTTGAAATTGAATAGAATTTACAAGGTTTAAAAAAAAGTATACCTAAAATTTTTCCAAACTAGATTTAATTTTTGTAAATTATATGATGATGGTTACAGATTTTTTAAAAATTTTACAATAATATTAATGAGAATTGTTTAGAATTCAATAGTTATAAATACAATTTAATAAATTTCAGTAGAATATCTTGAAACTGAATATAATTGACAAGATTTAAAAAAAGGAGACCTAACATTTTTCCAAAGTAGATTTAATTTTTTTAAATTATATGATTATAATTCCAGATTTTTTAATATGTTTTATTAATATTAATGTGAATTGTTTAAAAATCAATAGTTATGAATATAAATAAATAATTGAATAATTATCATTAAAATATCTTGAAATTGAATAGAATTGACAAGATTTAAAAAAAAGTAGACCTAACATTTTTTCAAAGTAGATTAAATTCTTTTTAATTATATGATTATAATTCCAGATTTTTTCAAATTTTATAATAATATTAATGAGAATTGTTTAAAATTCAATAGTTTTAAATATTAATAAATAATTGAATAATTATCAGTAGAATATCTTGAAATTGAATAGAATTTACAATATTTAAAAAAAGTAGACCTAACGTTTTTTCAAAGTAGATTTAATTTTTTTAATTATATGATTATAATTCCAGATTTTTTTTTAATTTTATAATAATACTAATGAGAATTGTTTAGAATGGAATTTTCTTAGTCGCACCTATTTTAAAGTCTTAATCATTACTTTACGGTGAGTTTTATATATGCGAATTGATAAGGATTGATTTGATTATCTTATCAAGTTCTAATAATTTCGCATTTTAATCGACAAATAAGAAAAAGGGGAAAGACTGTGATGCCTACGATAAATAAATAAGAATTTCGGTAATTTATAGCCTAAAGAAAAACATTTTAAATCAACATTGAAATTCATTTTCAATGCTTGAAGCATTTTATGACACTATTTTAACACTTTTTTTTTAATTCTTGACACTATTTACACTATTTTTTATCTCTAAAGTGAGTGCGAGGCCTGGGATGATTGAAAAAAAATTGATTTGAACACTCTCTTCAGCACCAAAAAATACCCCCAAGTGTAAAATACAATTATTCCAAGCTTTTGTTGTTATTTACATATTGAAAATACACTTTTTAATTTAAATCTAGTTTATGAAAAACATATTTTTCAAAACTAAGTCAACGTTACAAATTTATGAGCATTCGTAAAAATTTGACATTTCTATGGTTATGGATGTACACTACGTAGAATCAATTTTAAAAGTCGCCAATCTTTAAAATTATTCATAAAGTCGAAAAAAATAGATCCATTTTTAACTTCTGCAAATATTGACGTAGGCTTTCAAGTAAACTTTGAAAAATCAAGGCCTCATATTATTCTTTGAAGGATTCCCTAATTTCTATTTGGGTGGAATTTATTAAAATTTAAAACATTATTATTAATTACAATAATAACGGAATGATTTCTAAATTATTACTTTTTAATAAAACCCACCCAAATAGAATTGTCGATAATCCTTGAAGGAATAAAATGAGGCCTTGATCATTAGGATTAAACAAGTATTGTAACTTTTCCCTAAAGAGAAAGACAGAAATGAAATTCTGCATAACTACTGTTAAATAAATAATTCCAACCTGAATTATTATTTCTGAATTATGCTTAGAAGCCTCCATGAAGATTTGCAAAAATTAATAATAGATCTATTTATGTCGATTTTATGAATCATTTTAAAAATAGAACACTTTTGAGTTTGATTGTACGTAGTGTGCATCCCTAAGGGAATATGCAACTTTAAAAAACAAATTTAGTTGAAAAAATACCTTATATTGTTAAATGATGAGTTATTTTATTTACAAGATTGAAAATATACATATAATTTGCAGTAGATGCATCTGAATTTCTAAGAATATACCAAATTATTGATATATGTTGTTAACATCCTTGGCATATAAAATAGGGACAATACTCAGCTGAAAATTCCTGCACAGGAACAACGGAGGATCCTGGACATGTTCCTGGACATGAACCTGCATAAGAACATTTACAGGTAATCTTGACGTTTCCAATTGCACAGTTGATAACATGAAAATCAATGTCAGATTGACATAATAGAAAAAGTCGCGAGAAAAAAAGACGCGAAAAGCGAGCGGAAGCATAAATTATCTGCTAATGACTGGTGGAAAAAATATATATCATTTTATATTTTATTGATTTTTATTGCGTAAATATGTACTAAGGGTATACGCTGATGTTACATTACGTATTAGTGGAAGCACGCTAGGTATTTATCTTGCATCGGACCGAAAAAGTTAGGATTTGCTTGATTTTCTTAAAATACTCAACATATAAAATAATTAAATATTTACCTGTTTAAAATTTCCGGAAATTGTTTATGTAAGATAATTTCATGTTTACGTTAATTAGGAAATTTTCTGTAAAGAAAAATCGTTTATGAAAATTATTTGTTACAAATGCAATTCAGGTTGTGGAGGAAATTGTGAATGTAGGAAAAGTAGACTTTTCTGTACACAAGCCTGTTCCGAATGCAACGGCATGAATTGTTCCAATTGTTCGCCGTGAACATTTTTTAGTGATAATGAATATCATATTCCTACATTTTTTGCAAATAATTTTTTTCATGTACAATAATATCTTTGGAATTTGTGTAAATTGTAATCAATAGAATCTCAATTAAATATCTAATTATTTATTATTTTTATTAATTAGTTATTATTCTTCATTTATGATCAAAGCAAAACAATCATTTATGTTAAAATTATGTTCTCAAATTTCAGAAAATTTTGGATTTTTTGCAATTAATAAAATCCTAATTAAATATCTCATTATCAATTAGGTTTGATAATTCTGTGAATTCCATGAATTTCTTAAATTCCGTAAATTCCGTGAATTTGATAAATTCAGTGAATTCCGTGAATTCCATGAAATTCGCGAATTCGTTGAATTCCGTAAAT
The DNA here is from genome assembly GCA_011634705.1 of Andricus grossulariae. Taxonomy (NCBI): domain Eukaryota; kingdom Metazoa; phylum Arthropoda; class Insecta; order Hymenoptera; family Cynipidae; genus Andricus; species Andricus grossulariae. The sequence continues at coordinate 219,535,753 of JAABKJ010075445.1, forward strand.
TTCGTGAATTCTGTGAATTCTGTGGGTTTCTCGAATTTCATGAATTCCTTGAATTCCCTGAATTCCACAAATTTCGCGAATTCTACTAATTCCGTGAATTCCATAAATTCAGTCAATCAAGTGAATTCTGTGAATACAGTGAACTCTGTTAATTCAATCATTTTCTCGAGTTCCATGCATTCCGTGAATCCCGTGTATTCCATGAATTCCGTGAATTCTATGAATTCTATGAATTCCCTGAATTTCATGAATTCCATGAATTCATATATTCAGTGAATTCATAAATTCATATATTCAGTGAATTCATAAATTCATTGAATTCCGTGAATTCCTTGGATTCCGTTAATTCCGAGAATTCCTTGGATTCCTTGAATTCTGTAAATTTGATGAATTTGGTGGATGCTGTGAATTCCGTGAATTCCAGGAATTGCATAAATTCAGTGAATTTTGTTAATTCTATGAATTTAATGAATTCCACGAATTCTATGAATTCCACGAATTTTACTAATTTCATGACTTTCACGAATTTCAAGAATTTCCTGGATTCCATGAACTCCATGAATTGCATGAAATCCTTGTATTCTATGAATTCATTGAATTTCGTAAATTCTGTTAATTCCGTGACTTCAGCGAATTCCAAGAATTCCGTAAATTTCATGAATTCCGTGAATTCTGTGCATTTCGTGAATTCCATGAATTCCTGAAATTCCGTGAATTCCACAAATTTCGTGAATTCCACTAAGTTCGTGAATTTCAGTAATTCCGTGATTGCCGTAAATTCAGGTAAATTTCATGAAATCCATGAATTAAGTGAATTCCATGCATTTCGTGAATTCCATGCATTTCGTGAATTCCATGCATTTTGTGAATTCCATGAATTTCGTGAATTCCATGAATTTCGTGAATTCCATGAATTTCGTGAATTCCATGAATTTCGTGAATAGTGAAAAATCAATGTGTTGGTTAAAAATTTATCTTTTTGATTGAAAATTAAATTGTTTGTCTAAAAATCCAATTGTTTTGTAGAAATCTTGTTTTTTTGGCTTTGCAAATTCGATTGATAAAGGCTTTGGTTTTGCGTGTTACCAGAATATGTTTGAAAACATTCTTATTTTCAAAATTTTGATATTTCGGTAAATAATTAAATATTTCTACTGGCAAAAATAATATTTGAAGTGAGTAACAAAATGTTAATTTGAAAAAATTTTAAATTCAGTTGAAAAAAATGCAATATATTTACACCTATGATTTCCTTGATAAATCAAATTTTTTGCTAGCCCATTTTTACCAGTGGAAAAATTCTACATTAAAAAATTCTCTTTACATTCCTGTAGGTTTTGAAATTATTTTTTGAAAACAAGGGTCTGCTCATAATTAATTATCTCTGATAAGGCTGCTAATAATAATCTCTAAAAATTTGTAAAGCCGTTCAAGGCCTTCAGAAATTTAGAGAAATTTACATGCAGAAAAACATAAAAATTACGAAAATAAGACTTTTTTCAAACATATTTTGTTAACGCGTAAAGCCAAGGCCTCTATCAATCGAGTCCAAATTATTAGACTTTTTCAGAGTCCTCACACGCTAATTTTTCACCAAGTTTCATTTTCGATTTCCAAAATTTTTTTTTTTCCACCCACCCTAGTTTTTGTTGATTTTTTGTTAATGTTTATTGATCGGATCCAAATCAATTATACCTTTTCAGGGTCCTCATACGCTACTTGTCCACATACCTTCATGATTGATTTCTTAAATTTTCTTTCTAGACACAGACTAGTTTATTTTTTTATTTTTTCTTGACGTTTATCGATCGAATCCAAATTTATTATAGACTGTCAAGGTCCTCAAACGGTACTTTTCAACAAAGTTGATTTCCGATTTCCAAAATTTTCTTTTTTCGACCTACACTAGATTTTGTTAATTTTTTGGTAATGTTTATTCATCGAATCCAAATTAATTATACTTTATCAGGGTCCTCATACGCTACATCTATCAATATTGTAACTTGAATCAAAAACTGTGATTTAAATCCCTTATGGATTACAGTCATGAATTGGAACTAAAATTAAATTTTTAATTTGTCTTTGCAGGTGGTTCTTAAAGCACGTGCGTTTTTGATGATTAGCTTCTCATTGTGAAAATCGCGCTTGATGCTCAAAAATTAGGTTAAAGAGACGGTTATTTAAAAAAAATCAAACGATGGAGAATTTTGTCCAAAATCTGAACTTTTCTACATTATGTTCGAAACTTTTATATTGAATGTATATTATATGTATTTATGTACATCGGCCTGGAGTTGCTTATTAAGTTATTGGAAAATAATGTATAAATTTTATTTATCATGATTATTTTATTATTTGTTGTGCTCTCCTTCATCGCAATCATGAACCCTTCCATTTCTGGAAACAGACTCCCTTTTTGAGACGAATATTAGATTGCTCATCAGCCACTTCATATTGATCCAACGTTCTATGTTGTTTGTCCTTCCGTTTCAGAAAACAGACACCCTTTTTCAGACAAGTATTAGATTCTTCATTATCCACTTCATATTGATCTAACGTTTTGTGGTGTTCGCTGTGAATTAATTTTTTCTCTATTGCATTTTTCATTCTTCCATCGCTTCTGATCCAATATTCAAGGCCTACTCTGAGAACAAATTCAAGGGCTTGTACTCAAGATCCGCTTCACAGATGGTTATCTAAAGCGCAACATCTCGCTTGCTGTTAAAATAGTCTCACAACTGTATAAATTGGGACTTACACAGTTTTCTGACACAGCTACCTGAATACCCAGGTATTTATATGACTCGCCCTCAGCCATTGCCTCGATTTCATTCTCAAACTCGTTCTCTTGCCTTGCGCTCTACAATTCTGCTCTGACTGAACGCTTTACCCTGCATTTATCTAGTCTGAACTGCATATGGATGTCATTGGGAACCTACAATCTGATATCAATCACTTTTTGCAGTTCCTAATCTGAACTAGCATATAGCTTCAGTTCATCCATGCATAGAAGATGTATTGGTTTGTGACCATCCTCAAAATGTACAGCCAAAGAGTTTAATTTTTGACAAAAATGATGGAATACTCAACTGGATTAGTTAAATTTGTAGTTAAAAAGAATAATCTTCAAACGAAAAAATAGAGGCACAAAATAGTTAGATTTTCAGCTAGAGGGAAAATGTAATAGTAGATATTTTAACCAAAAAATATTTTACTTATTACTCAAAAATAGCTAAATGAAACAAAAACAGAAGAATTTTCAACAAGAATTATATTTACAAAATAATTTAGTACGAAAAAGGATGAATATTCAGCAAAATACATACATTTTAACCCAAATTTTAAATATTTTTTTGTTGGTACCTTTGGTCTATATTGGTCGAAAAATTTAAAAAAAAATCATTTTTAACTAAATAGTTCAATTTTTTTGAAAAAGGCGAATCACTAGCAAAATACATGAATTTTCAAATTGGAAAAGAAAAATTTGTAAAGAAAAATTCAATAGTTAAACTTTAAAAAAAATTCATTTTCAACCAAACAGATCAATTGTTTACAATGACGAAATGTTGAACTGTATTAGTTATTGTACATTACCAGTAAAATGATTATTGTTTAACAAAAAAAAATCAATAGAATAGTTAAATTTTTAACTAAACGAAAAATGTAATAGTAGATATTTCAACCAGACAATGTTTTACTTTCGACAAAAAAAACAGCTGAATTTGAGAAAAAAATTTTTTACCAAAGTATTGAATTTTCAAACATTAAGATAATTTTTTAAACAAACAGTTCAATTTTGACTTATAACAGATAAATTTATAGTGGAAAAATTAATTTCCAACCGAAAAGATCGATTTTTCAACAAATGATTTAAATCCCTCATATTTATCGTTTGCTGTTTGATGGAAAAAGGTATAAAATTACCAAAATGGCGGCGGTTTTTCGAAAAAAATTAAGTCAATTTTCTCAAAAAACCCACCCTTATATTTTTTGCCAATTTTTTTGTTCAATTTGTACTTTGATGAGGAAGACATCTTGTAAATTTCATGCTGGCTAAATAACTTTTGTGTCCAGGATTTTTTTCTTTTTAATTGTTATGTTGAATTGAAAGAGGGAAATTATTTTATAAGTTGATAAAGACCATTCTTTCCTTTTAAAATTTGTATTGAGTTCAAGGGAAGAATTTTTCATTTAAAATTTTTATTGTGAATTTAAAAGGGAAAATTTTTTAACATTTTTATTGAGTTCAAGAGAGAACATTTTGGTTCACAGTTTTTTCTGAATTAGAAGACGGACATTTTTTCAAAGATTTTTATTGGATTGGAAGGGAGGTCATTTTTGTTTAAATTTCTTCCAAATTTGGAAGAGGAACATTCTTTAATTTTTAAGATTATTATTGCGTGGGCGGGAGCAAAATTTGCTATTCTTAAGTCAGATTGAGGGGGAGGGGGCTTTTTTAAAATTTTGCACTAAATTTATAAATTTATAAATTTATAAAAGTTTAAAATTTTTCATTTGACAGTTTAATGACATTTAATTTTAAAATTTTTATTTGGAATCTGCTAAAAACTTAATTGAAAAAGTTTAAATTAAAAAAAAATCCACTTTGCGTGATTTAATTCGCAGCTTAGTTTGATTACTACAAATAAAAAAATATCCAATCTAGGAAATTTAAATTTTCTAATTTCAATCATCCTGAACGATTTGTGCGAACCTGTGAAAAATTGAGAAATGATCGAAACTTGTTTTCCTCGATTAAAACGTTAACGCTGTAATTAAAATAATCAAAATTTTTCTGAATATTACTTAAATTTTGTTATGTCTTTAGATTGGAAATAATATTTTCAATAACATTTATAATATTTATTCTGTGAAATTGTTCGGATTCATATTTTTCACAATAACGAAATATGTTTGAAAATTAATTTCTCTGGGTCACATTTTGTTTTACTCAAGATTTTAACTGTAATTTTTGAAATAATAAAAACGTCATTTTACATTTATTTTCTTGGTTTATAAATATTAGTATATGGAATATTTTATTACATGGAAGCACTATTGACTAGAGATTACCTATCGCAAACTTAATCACGTCAAGTGATAAGCAACCCTTAATTACGCGACTCTGTTTGGCTAGGGAGGTATGAGGGTTATGACTTCTAGGACGGTGCGCTTACCTGCGATCGGCACAGGATCCCCAACGTGCAGGCTTTTTTATACTCTCATGGATTCAACAAAACAAACTTCAAAATCTCTTTTGAACAGTAAAGTGCTCCCGAATACTTTTCACAAATTTGATAGCAAGCGTCAATCATTTTTCGTGATTCTTCTTTAAAGTTACAACATGTTTGGAGCATGTCATAAAAATAATTACTAGTTTTCAATATTTGATGAAAGATTTCACATAAACATTTGAAACTATGAAATCCAATAAGAAATTGGTTAAAATATCGTAAAATTTTCACGTCCAAAAATTGAGTGAATAACTTTTCAGTTTTTGAAAGAATTGTGTTACATTTATTACGTCTCATGAGGAATGACAGGACTCTGTTCCATTCAACAAATTTGTAAAGTTTAGAAAAAGGGACAACTCTTTGGACCTGCCTAGTTTCATTGTTGGTACCGAACATTTTTCTGTGAAATGATTTCGCGTCATTCATAAATTTGTACGTTTATTTAAATAAATATTTCGTTATGTTTAAGAATAATTGGAACTCACTGAATCCCATGGATTACTTTTTCGTACAAAATGGTGTCGAATGCATAACGGAAGAAATACGAGTAGTCGGAGCTGCATAACTGCCAATTCCTATCCGGAACTTTCGCCACGGTTATAAACTGACGTTCGTGTTTCTACAACATTTGAGATTTGTTAAGTATGCATTATTTTTGTTAATGAAATAATAAAAAATATTAGCTATGCAAACAAATTTTGATCTTGAAAAGAAAAATTATATACATAGCCAGATCGAATTCGGCTTTTGTAGTTGAAAGGCGACCATCTTCATTGCCGGAATTTGCAGAACCAGATTCTAATTATCTCTATTGAACTGAAAAAATGATGGACTTCAGCACATCATCACTATTTTTTTCGCCCATATTCCGGACGTTAAAGGATGAAATGGGAGTGACGTGCCGAATAACTAAACAAAAAATTCGGAAATAATTTCAGAGTTGGGACGTTTAAAAATTGAATTCTATTGTTAAAAAGTGCTGTTTTTGATTTAAAAATAATCTTTTTTGTGAAAAAATCACATTTTTAAAACTATTTTTGTAAAAAATTAATCTGATTTGTTTGAGTGTTCAACTATTTTGTTAAAAATTCGTCTTCTCTGATTGAAAATTTAACTACATGGTTGAAAGTTGAACTACTTTGTTAAAAATTCAGTTATTTGGTTAAAGATTCATAATTTCAGTTGAAAATTTAATTATTTTTTTTCAAATTGATTTTTTTTTTAGTAGAAAATTAAAATATTTTGGTAGAAAATTCAACTATTTGGTTGAAAATTAACTTTTTTGTTTAAAAATTCATATTTTCGGTTTAAAAATTCAATTCTATTGTTAAAAAGTGTTGTTTTTGATTTAAAAATAATCTCTTTTCGTAAAAAAATCACTTTTTTAAAACTATTTTCGTAAAAAATTAATTTGATTTGGTTGAGTCTTCAACTATTTTGTTAAAAATCCCCCTTCTCTCTGCTTGAAAATTTAATTCCATGCTTGAAAGTTGAACTACTTTGTTAAAAATTCAATTATTTGGTTGAAGATTCATAATTTCAGTAGAAAATTTAATTATTTTTTTCAAATTGATTTTTTTTTTAGTAGAAAATTAAAATATTTTTGTAGAAAATTCAACTGTTTGGTTGAAAATTAACTTTTTTGTTTAAAAATTCATATTTTCGGTTTAAAAATTCAAGTCTATAGTTAAAAAGTGTTGTTTTTGATTTAAAAATAATTTCTTTTCGTAAAAAAATCACTTTTTTTAAACAATTTTCGTAAAAAATTAATTTGATTTGGTTGAGTGTTCAACTATTTTGTTAAAAATTCCTCTTCTATGATTGAAAATTTAATTCTATGCTTGAAAGTTGAACTACTTTGATACAAATTCAGTTATTTGGTTGAAGATTTATAATTTCAGTTGAAAGTTTAATTCTTTTTTTTCAAATTGATTTTTTTTTTTATTAGAAAATTAAAATATTTTGGTAGAAAATTCAACTATTTGGTTGAAAATTTATTTAATGTTAGAATGTTGCTCATTCGATAATTACTAATTACTGATTCGATAATTACTAATCACTAATTACTAATTCCATAATGACTAACTTGATAATTACTAATTACTCATTCGATAATGACTGACTACTGATTACTCATTCGATAAATACTAATTCGATAATTATTTATTCGATAATTAATAATTACTAATTCGATCGAGTCGATACGAGAAACGATCGAGATTTTTTCCATTCACGGTTTATTGTACTAGACGATAATATCCCCTATGAAAAATAAGTATTGGGAAGTATTGGATCTAATACTTTTTTTGCGAATAAGTATTGAAAATCCAATACTTTTTCGCGAAAAAAGTACACTAAAAGTTGATTTTCAAATTAGGTATAAAAAATGTTAGTATATTGCTCATTCGATAAATAATAATTACTAATTCGATAAATACTAATAACTAATCACTAATTCGATAAATACTAATAACTAATTACTAGTTCAATGATTAATTATTACTAACTCGATAATTATTAATTAATAATTCGATAATTACTTATTACTAATTACCAATTCGCTAAATACTTATTTGATAATCACTAATTACTAATTACTAATTTGATCGAGTCGATACGAGAAATGATCGAGATTTTTTCCATTCTCAGTTCATTGTACTAGACGATAATATCCCCTATGAAAAATAAGTATTGGGAAGTATTGGATCTAATACTTTGTTTGCGAATAAGTATTGAAAATCCAATACTTTTTCGCGAAAAAAATACACTGACAGTTGATTTTCAAATATAGTATATTTAATGATAGTATATTGCTAATTCGATAATTACTAATTACTAGTTCGATAAATACTAATCACTAATTACTGATTCGAGAAATACTAATCACTAATTACTAATTCGATAATTACTAATTACTTATTACTAATTCTATGAATACTAATTCGATAATTACTAATTACTAATTTGATCGAGTCGATACGAGAAACGATCGAGATTTCTTCCATTCTCGGTTCAATGTACTAGACGATAATATCCCCTATGAATTGAAAATTAAACTCCTTGGTTGAAAGTTGAACTAGTTTCTTAAAATACTATTTTTTTATTCAAAGATTCATAATTTTAGTTGTAAATTTAATTTTTGTTTGGTTAAAAATTATTTTTTTACACTGAAAATTTAATTATTTTGTTGAAAATTGAAATGTTTTGTAGAAAATTCATGTTTTTAAAGAAAATTAATGCTTTTTTTTGTTGAAAATTAGTATTTCCAGATTGAAAATTCCACCGTTTTCTAGAGAATTTTTCTCTTTGGCTTGAAAATTTAACCACGTGCTTGAAAATTGACTTTTTTTTTAGAAAATTATTCTTCTTCTTTGTAAATTCATTTATTTTGTTTGAAAATTCATTTCTTTGGTGAAAAATTGAACTACTTTGTTAGAAATATATATTTTTTTAAATTAATTTTTTAGTAGAAAATTCGACTTTTTGGAAAAAAATTATTGTTCTTGTTTGAAAATTCATTATTTTTGTTTTAAAATTTAAGTATTTTGTTCAAGCCTCCTTTTTTTGGTTCAAAATTATTTTTTTTAACTGGAAATTCGTATTTTGTCACATTTTTTTTAGCTGCAAATTTATTTATTTCGATGAAAATTTAACTGTTTTTTTGTTTGTTAAAAATTAATTTTTAAACTTAAAAATTAAGTATTTCATTTAAGGTTCGTCTTTTTTTTTAAAATTCAACTGGTTTTTATTTAATATAAAAATATTTAAAATATTTTTTGGTTGGAATATCAAATATCCAATTTTTTGTTGAAAATTCATCCTTTTTGTTTATATCTGTAGAAAATTCGTTTTCTTTTTATAGAAACTGAATTTTTTAATTGAAAATTCAACTCTTTGTTTGAAAATTCATGTATTTTTTTTTAATCGTCATTTTTGATAGAAAATTAATCCTTTTGTTTGAAATTTAACTATTTGGTAGAAAATATACGTATTTTGTTAAAAATTCGTCTTTTTTGCTACAAAATCAATTTTTTTAGTTAAAAATGCAAACTGAATGGTTGAAAATTCATCTGTTTTAGTTGAGGATTCAAAATCATACATTCCTCATACTTTTGTAATACTTTAATGACACTTTTTTCATACTTTAATCATACTTCAATAATACTTTAATCATACTATAATAATACTTTAATCATACTATAATTATACTTTAATCATACTTCAAACACACTTTAATTATACTTTTATCATACTTTTATTATACTTTAATAATACTTTGATCATGCTCTAATCATAATCTAATCATATTTGAATCATAATTTGATCATACTTTAATCATACTTTAATCATACTTTAGATATACTTTAATCATACTTTAGATATACTTTAATTATACTTTTATCATACTTTCGTCATACTTTCGTCATACTTTAATCACACTTTAATCATGCTTTAATCACACTTTATTCATACTTTAATAATACTTTAATCATACTATAATTATATTTTGATCATACTTTAAACATACATTAATTATACTTTTATCATACTTTAATCATACTTGAATTATATTTTAATCATACTCTAATCATACTTTAATCATAATTTAATCATACTTTAATGTTAGGGGTGATTAAAAAATACGTCGCGCTATTTTGAATACTTTTTCCGTCCCTTCCCTTCTTCGTCATAGCTCATCACAGAAAGCTTGAACCCCCCAAGATGACGGCAGAACATTAACCATACTCTATTCATACTTTGATCATGCTCTAATCATACTCTAATCATATTTCAATCATATTTTGATCATACTTTAATCATACTTTAATCATACTTTATTAATACTTTAATCATACTGTAAACATACTTTAATTATCTTTTTATCATAATTTAATCATACTTTAATTACACTTTAATCATAATTTTATCATACCTTCATCATACAATAATCATACTCTAATAATACTTTCATCATACTTTAATCATACTCTATTTATACTTTGATCATGCTCTAATCATACTCTAATCATATTTTATTCATACTTTGATCATATTTTAATAATACTTTAATAATGCTTTAATAATACTTTAATCATACTGTAAATATACTCTAATAATACTTTAAATATACTTTAATTAATATAATAATATTACAATAAATAATAAAATATAAAAATTAATAAATAAATTTACAAATAATCACACAAAGCTTGAACCCTCGAGAGTGATGTCATAAATTCCAACTCCCATCCCCCTTTTAATTCAAATTTTGGTTTTTGATTTCATTTGATAAAAACCTAAAATAAAATAAAAAAGTCGCATTTTTTAGTTTACAACAATAGAATTAATTTCAGACCAAACAGTAGCATTTACAAATAAATAATCAAATCTTTAAGCCAAAAAGACAATTTTTTTATAAGACAGTTGGATTTTTAATCAAGAAATTTTCTATAAAAAAAAAAACAATTTTTAATCCAAAAAAGATTATTTTTCAATCCAAAAAGACGAATTTTCAATAAAGCCGTTGAATTTTCGAATAAAAAACATAAATTTTTAACAAAATACTTGATTTTTAACAAAGTAATTAAATGTTCAACAAAGTAGTTGAATTAAAAAAAAAAAAAGTTTAACAAAATAGTTAAGTTTTCAACTAAAACGATGAATTTTACACAATAAAAATGAATCTCAACGAAAAATATAATAGTCGATATTTGAACCGTGAAACAATTTTAATATTTAATAAAAAATAGTCAAATTTAACAAAAAAGTTAACTTTTTAGCGGAAAATGAAATTGGTAATATTTTATTCAGAAATATTATAATTTTAAATAAAAAATAGTTAATTTACAATACAAAAAAGATGAATTTTCAATTTAAAAAAGTCGATTTTTCAACAAAACCGTTGAATTTTCGAAAAAAAGCATTAATTTTTGACAAAATACTTGGATTTTCAGCAATATAATTAATTTTCGACCTGCAAAGATTTTGATCAAACTAATTAAATTTTAGACAAAATAGATGGATTGTGAAAAAAAGTAAATGTTTAAAAAAATAGTTAAATTTTCAACTAAAATGATGAATCTTGAAAAAAAAAATTTTTAACAAAGAAATTCAACTTTCAGTCAATTAGTTGCATTCTCATTAAAAAAATATTTCTATTTTAAATAAAAAATACTCGAATTTAAACTTTCAGTTTTCCATTTCTGGATGAAAATTGATCTTTTTTATTTTGAAATTTAACTATTTTTCGAAAATTTATCTTTTCTTATTTGGAAATTGGTTAAAAATTCATGTCGTTTGTTGAAAATTTGTCTTTATTTTGTAGAAAATTAATGATTTTGGTCAGAAATTCAATTACTTGATTGAAAATTAAACGCCTGTGTTAAAAATTTATTTTTTAAAGATTCATAATTTCAATCAAAGAATCATCTCTTCGATTGAAAATTCAGCTATTCCAGTTGAGAGTTCACCATTTTAGTTTAAAATTCATCACTTTCGCTGAAAATTTAACTATTTTGATGAAAATTCGTTTTCGTCTTGTTGTGAAATTAATTTTCTAATCTAGATATTTACCTATTGCATTTTTGATTACAAATTTACCTAGTTAGTTGAAACTTTATCTTTTTTATTTGAAAATTGAAGTGTTTGGTTTGAAAACTCGTCTTTTTTGGTGGAAAATTAATGATTAGGGTTGAAATTTCAAATACTTGATTTCAACTTAAACACCTTTCTTAAAAATTCATTCTTTCTTTGAAGATTTGATTTTTTTTAAATTAAATTTGTCATCCAAAAATGTATGTACTTTGTTGAAAATTCGTTTTTTTGTTTGGTTACACATTAATTTTTTTAACTGATAATTTGAGCGATCCATTTGACTATTCCACATTTTAGTTAAAAATGTATTCATCTCTTGGGCAGTTGAAAATTCAACGATTCCAGTTGAAGATTCATCATTTTAGTTTTAAATTCAACACTTTGGTTAAAAATTCAACTACTTTGATGAAAATTAGTTTTTTTTCTTGCACAATTAATTTTTTTTAACTGGACACTTAACTATTCCATTTTTGGTTAAATTTTTTTTTGTTATTTATAGGTTTACCTAGTCGGTTAAAAATTTATCTTTTTTGTTTGAAAATTCAAGTGTTTCGTTGAAAATTTGTCTTTTTTGGTAGAAAATAAATAATTTTGTTCGAAAATTTAATTATTACATTGAAAACTAAACGTAAATTACCTGACAATAGAATACGATGAAAATATTGCTTTTCAAATATCACCTTTATAAGTCTGTTTTATAAGGTCCCGAAAAAACCCCATAAGTGAAAAATGTGTTTTTCGAGTTTTCGGTGCTAATCATGTTTTTTTGCGATTTTTTCAATAAAAATTGTTGCTGATACATAAAACACTACTAAACTTAGAAAATCAGATATTGAAATAAACAGTTTGAACAATTTATTATTGTTTTTAGCAATTTTCTTTTAGAATAGAGATAGAAAGTCGCGGGTTTTAAACAAAAATTCACTTTTTGTATAATTTTCAATTTGAAGATTATTATCCTTTATTATTATAAGAGATTTTTTAATGTTGAATAACACGATTGATCAAACCACTTATTATTACTGTACTAATAATATTTTTGAATAATGCTGGAAATTGCGGATTTTTTCGGAAATTTGTTAATTTTTGTTTATTTTTCACTTGAAGTGAGTTAAAATTTGATTTATTACAGCAAAAATAATTGTTTAACAAATTATCGTTGTCCATAGCTATCTTCTGTATTTTTAATAGATAGTTGGAATCTTTTTCTGAATTTTCAAACTTTTGTCCATTCTTCAATTAGGGTGAAGTAATAATCAAATCTAGTTAGAAAAAAAAATTGTTCCAACAATTTATTATTATTGTTAACAACATTCTCTTTGCTAAGTGATAGAAAGTTGCCTTTATTTTTATTTTTAACTATTCGTCTATTTTTTACCTGGAATGACTTATGTTAGTAATTATTTAAGTTAAGCAAAAATAATTTTCTAAGCAAATTATCATTGTTGATAATTTATCCTCATATAGAATAATGCCAGATAGATGTGTTTTTATTTTATTTTAAACTTTTCGCTCACTTTTCATTTATTTAGGTAATAAAAAAGTTGTTTGAACAATTTAGCATTGTTCATTACTATTTTCGATTTAGAAAAGTGCTAGAAAGTTGCGATTTCTTCTGAAATGTTTAACTTTGCTTTGCCCTTTCACTCATGAACAAATTATAAATAAACAATAGAGATAAACATGTTTCGTAAACGGTCAGGAGAATATGAACCACTTCCGGCGGATTTTTCTGAGTGATAAAAAATATTTCGAATATTGTTTTCCTAATACGAAAAGAAGGGTAAACTAAATATTCAACGGAAATGAAGATGAACGTTTGCTATTTGAAATGAGAGATTTCTCTTGAATAATCGGTCTGGATAGTGAATCACCTCTGTCTATTGGCTGCTTAAACCATTCAAAGACAGCAGCATCCAAAAGCAGATAAATATTTTTAAACTGTGTATACATAAGCAAAACACTTCGCAAAATACTTGAAGTGGGAAGCACACACTTTTGCGTAGCGTATAATTATTGAGGCATTATGCTTTTTCCTAACCAAACAAACGAAGAAGTAATTTAATAGAAAATTGATTTTTTTGATTTAATAGAAAATAGTAGGTAGACAGAGAAGATTCAATTGTGTTCCAATGCCAAGTCATACTCTTCATTTCCAAACGATCATGCTCTCTTTGTCCATCCAATACGCAGTACGTCGAGTGTCAGCTGGTGCTTTTATCAAGGTTAAAGGGGTAGCCTACAAGTGGACGCGAGATAGCGATCGCGCTTATTCGTTATACAAACTTGTGTGCTTCCCGCTTGCGAGTGAACTGACGCAACGTCATGACGCAGTTACCCAATTAGGCCTTTAACGTACAGCGCCGTACCGCTACGCTCCTGTTTTTTCACGCCTTAGTGAGCATCTCACATCCAACGCAGCTCCTCTCATCCGTACCCGCTGAGCGGCGTCAATTTTCGAAAGGCTCCAATCCAGAAGGCTCAAATCCAAGTTCGATTATATCAACATCGTTGGTTAAAATTCTGTGAAAATTCCGGCAAAACTCGTCAATCATTTGCGTTTCTCGAAATCTGGTCAATTTTTTTAAAATTGTTTGAAATCCCTTGATATCTCTGAAAACCGTAGCAATTACTAGAAGTCCCTTGAAATTCAATTTAACTTCATATGCTCAAATCACCCAGTCAGGAGACGACCAGACACAGTTTTCAGATTGTACACTTTGAAATTTACCGCCATACTCTGATGTCCTACCATAGTAATTTTTACCACTCCAATTAATTTGAACACTTTTTCTTCTATGCATAGAGTTCCTGAAAATAAAACAAGAATCCAGCGATCAAATTTGGACAACCACCACAAAATCCTCCTATTGCGATTCCTAAAATCAAAAACGAAAATTTGTTTGTTTGCACAAAAATAAAAAAGATAAAAGAAAAAGGAGAATATAACCAACCAAATCCCCTTTCTTCTTTTTTTTATTTCTTTCGTCTTTTTTATTTTTATTACTATGAAATCACAATAAAAAAGTATTATTAATATTAACCATTGTTTCGGTGCTCACACAGCACCCTTATCAAAGTAAGAAAAATTAGAACAGGTAGAAACAGCATTTCCATGAATTCTCTCATTCTCTCATTACTTTCACTATGTGAAATTTCAACATTATCCCAGTCCCACATAAGTCATCTTAAAGATCTTGCAAATGATCTTGTAAACAACGCCACCTTTTTCAAATTTATCTAGAGGATCTTCAGAAAAATTTATTATGAAATCCATTTCAAATGGTATACGGAAAATAGTATGAATATTAAATTTTTCCAAGATAAATGCAATAGTGTTCGAAATTAGACCAGGAAGAAGGAAGAACAAAAGTATTAAAATAAGTACATTCTCTCAATTCCTTTCGACTACCTGTAATGAAATGTTGCGTTGTTTGTTTCTGATTTATTGAATTCTAATTGTGATATGTTGCTCAACTAACTTTTGTGACTAATGATTAAGAAAAAGGATATTCCTAACAATATATAAATTCTCTTTGTGAAATGAAATGTGGGACAAACCTAGAGCTCTGTCAACTAAGTTTCTGATCACTTCAATTTTGTTGTGAAAAGGATAGGCTGAAAAGAAATTAAAAATTCTACCTGAATATGTACCTTTCCTATACCAATGGTGATAATATTACCATTCAGACCTTCAATTACTTCTACGTCCAAAAAACTGATTTTATTATTTTTCTCTATTTCATGGGTAAATTTAAGTTTTGGATGAAAACCATTAAAAGCATACAAAATTTTTAATTATCAACCAAATAATTTAATTTTCTACCAAATTGTTGAATTTTTTAGCAAACAAAAAAAATTAATTTTCGACCTAAAAGAGAAATGTTCTATCAAAAAAGGCGAATTTCCAACTTATCCAATATACAGGATAAGGTTTTAACCAAACATGGAATAGTACAATTTTCATATATAAAAAAAAAATAATAATTTTTAACGAAAAAAAGGAAGTTTCAATCAAGTTGATAAATTTTCAAGTGAAAAGATGAATTTTTGACCATGAAGATTAATGTTCTACCACAAAAAAAAAACTAATTTTGAACATATTTGAATTTTCAACAACATTATTTAACTTTAAAGCCAAAAAGACGAAATATTTACAAAAGCGTTTAATTTTCAACCCAAAAATATGATTTTCAAACAAAAGTTTAATTTTCGATCAAATAGTTTAATATACTAACAAAAAAGATGAATTTTGAACAAAATATATTTTCAACAAAATTATTTAATGTGCAAGCCAAAAGGATGAATTATTTACAAAAAAGTTAAATTTTCAAACCAAAAATATGATTTTTCAACAAAATTATTTAATTTTCAAGCCAAAAAGACGAACTGTTTACAAAAAAGTAAAATTTTCAACCCAAAAATATGATTTTTCAACCAAAAAGTTTAATTTTCAACCAAATAGTTTGATTTTCTACCAAGAAATATGAATTTTGAACAAAATACATGAATTTTCAGCAGAATTATTTAATTTTCAAGCCAGAAAGACAAATTAATTACCAAAAAGTTGAATTTCCAACCCAAAGATATGGTTTTTCAACAAACATTTTAATTTTTCAACCAGATAGTTTAATTTTCTACCAAATAGTTTGATTTTCTACCAAGAAATATGAATTTTGAACAAAATACATGAATTTTTAGCAGAATTATTTAATTTTCAAGCCAGAAAGACGAATTATTTACCAAAAAGTTGAATTTCCAACCAAAAGATATGATTTTTCAACAAAATTTTTAATTATCAACCAAATAATTTAATTTTCTACCAAATTGTATATTCGTCATATGGTGGAGTGTCTCATAGTAACGTCAGTCCCACTAAAACTTCTGTTACTGGGAGAGGGGGGGGGGAGGACTCAAATAAAAAACAGGCAAGTCTAACAAAAAGTTAGAAGTTTTAACCAAACAGTTCAATTTTTAACCAGAAAAGGTTTTTGAGTCAAGGTAGAAACAAAAATTCCAAATAAATTCTTGGATCTTCGGAATAAAAAGGCAAATTCTCCAGGACATAGTACAATTTTCAACCCTAAAATATGAATTTATAACAGAAAAGTTGATTATACACTAAATAATTACACTTTCTACAGAATGATGAAGATCATAAACTAAAAACACGAATTTACAAGAAAGCAGATCTAGCCGTATAGTTAAATTTCAATCCAAAAACGATCAATATGCAACTGGAAATGAATCAGTTGAATTTAAAATTAACAAATTATTCTTCAACCAAAGTAACCAAAAAAATATGTAAATTTCTTACCAAATTTTGAATTTTCGAATAAAGTTCGAAATAGGTGAATTTTTCAAATTTCTTTAAACTCGGTATACCGACGTATTTTGACGCGCAGGTCACGAATATGATAGTGAAAATTGGCGGCGAGGCAATTTTCATAGTGAAACCATAAAAAAATCCAAAAGAAACATGGTTTTTTTGCATTTATCTCAGCCAATACGCAAAATTTCGCGAAACATTATTAACAAAGTTGCAGATCTCATCGAGATACAAATTTTATGTTATTTTATTTTATGTTATAGGGTTATTAGTCCCTGTTCTCTTGTCAGACCTTATTCTTCAGAAGCTTTGGTAATACTTGGAAAAAATAACGAAAAAAGAAGTAGAAAATTAGCAAATCGTAGCGAACTTTCTTTTTTGAAAACTTTTAGCAGGATTCAAATAACAAAACCCCTTTTCTAACGACTGAAGTTACTCGTTTTGATTTTGCGACAATTCAATAATAAACTTAAGACAACACAAACCTTTATCAACCACCGGAAGTCACCCTTGTCTATTCTTACTGAAATTCTTCTATATTTATTGTAATAATTGAAACAAAAACTTATTCAATTGAACCAAAGGAATTTCTGTAAACCAAAAGAAATTTCTTTGAATCAATTTTCAACCAAAAATGTAATCGTTGACATTTAAACAAAAAGTCCATTTTCGTTTGAATAGTTGAATTTTCTAACAAAATTTTTTAATTTTTGATTTTCAACTAAAAAATAAAATTCATTTTCAACAAAATAGTTACATTTTTAACCAAATAGTTGAATTTTCTACCAAATCCTTAAATTTGCTGAAAATGTGAATTTTCATCCAAATAATTCAATTGTCAACCAAATAGTTGAATTTTCTATCAAAATAGTTACATTTTCATCACAAAAGTATGATTTTTTAACCGAGGCCAGAGCACCTGAATTTATGACAAAAAAAGGATGACTTTTAACAAAATTGTTGGATTTTCAAAAATAAAAATGAATTTTCATCGAATAGTTGAATTTTCAACCAAAAAGACGAATTTTCAACCAAGAAGATTAATTTTCTACGAAAAAAGACGAATTTTCTACCAAAAATATGATTTTTCAACGACATATATGAATTTTCAGCAAAATAGTTCAATTTCCAACAAAATAGTTGGATTTTTAACAAAACACATTTAACAAAATTGATGAATTTCGAACCAAGAAGATTAACTTTGTACCAAAAAGAAAAAATACGAGCTTTCAATAGAATACATCAATTTTCAACAAAATAGTTCAATTTCCAACAAAAAAGCATACATTCTCAACAAATAACTGAATTTTCAACCATATAATTGAATTTTCTACCAAATTTTTTAATTTTCAAAAAAAAGTTAATTTTCAACCATATAGTGGAATTTTCTACCAAATTTTTTAATTTTCAAAAAAAAGTTAATTTTCAACCAACCAGTTCAATTGTTAACTAAATAGTTGAATTTTCCACCAATATAGTTAAATTTTGATCACGAAAATATGAATTTTCAACAAGAAAGATCAATTTTCTGCCAAAAAATGAAATAATTAAATTTTCAGTCAGAAAAATTAATTTACAACCAAATACCTTAATTTTCAACTTAATTTTCAACCAGAAAAGTCGAAATTTCAAAAAAATACATGAATTTTCAACCAAATAGTTTGATTTTAAACTAAACAAGATTGCTTTTTAATTTAAAAAGAAATAGTTAAATTTTATTTAAAAAAAAATTATTTGTCAACTTAAGAGACGAATTTTTCACCAAAGAATGAATTTTTAAAAGTAGTTAAACTTTGAACCAGATAGCGTGATTTTCTACCATAAAAAAGTAAATTTTCAACAACAAAAAAAGATCATTTTTAACCAAATGGTGGATTTTTCTACCAAAATAGTTGAATCTTCAACCAAAAAAAAAAAATTGGGCCAAATTGTTCAATTTTCAAGCCAAAAAGACGAATTTTCTACAAAATAGTTAAATTTTCAACTAAATAAGATCAATAAAACTGAAATAGTTCCACTCAAAAATAAATTTTTGAAAAAAAAAAATTTCAATAAAATAATTCCACTTTCAACCAAGAATAATTTTTATCCAAAAAAGATGAATTTTCAATGTAGAAGAATATTTTCCTTCCAAGAAAGACAAATTTTTAACCAAAAATGGAATAGTTTAAAACAAAAGTTTAAATTATTTTCAATACAAAAAAAGATTTTGAATAGAATAATTTGATTTTCAGTCAAAAACACTAATTTAAAAAAAAGGAATTTTTAACAAAATAGTTTAATTTTCTGCCAAAGAAATTAATTTAAAACTAAAATGATGAATCTACATCAAAGAAAATTAATTTTTAGCAACATATTTGACTTTTAAACCGGAAAAGATGAATTTTTAACAAAAAAATTAATTTCCTACCAACAAAAATGAATGTTCAACAAAACAGTTGAATTTTCAACCAAGAAAGATTTTTTAGTCAAAAAATGAAAAAAACTTATTTCGAATTGTCAAATTTTTCACTTAAAAAGAGGAATTTTTTAACAAAAAAGTTGAATTTTCAACCGCAAAAAAAAAATGTTCAACCAAGAAGAATTATTTTGAACGAAGAAGATTAATTTTCAGCTAAAAAAAAAATTTTTCAACAAATGAATTGAGCGGTGAAAACCGCAAAACAATGGTTTTCGCCTGCAACGTCCAGCATTCCAAGAAGCTCGCTGCTGAGTTTTTAAAAGCTGGGGTTGCCGCAGCTCATATCGATGGCTATATGCCGCCGCATGAGACCGAGGAGATCTTGCGCCAGTACAAGGCGGGCAAGATAAGGGTCTTGGTCTCAGTGGCTATGCTGATCAAGGGGTTTGATGACCCCTCGACCAGTTGCCTCGTGATAGCGCGGCCTACCAAGTCCCTGATGCTTCACTACCAGATGATTGGCCGCGGGCTGCGACTCTCGCCTGAAACTGGAAAAATCGACTGCATTATCATTGACCACTCCGGGAACCTCTTGCTTAACGGGAAGCCAACGGACGAGGTGCCCGACGCCATGGACAATGGGGAAGGGGAGCGTCTTGACCGCCGCCCGCAGGACAAAGGCGATCAGGAGAAAAAAACCAAGCCATGTCCGAAGTGCAGCTTTGTTTTCAGCGGATTGCTCTGTCCGAAGTGTGGCAACGAAATCGTAATACCGGATGGGGTGGCGGTGGCCACCGGCAAACTGGTGAAGCTAGACGATCGACGCAAAGTGCTCGGGCCGACCAGTAAACAGCACACTTTCTGCGAGCTGCTTGGGTACGCCCGTGAGACCGGCAAGAAAGACGGGTGGGCTCAGTACGCATACCAGGCATACATGAAAGAGCTGCCAGATCGCGCATGGATCGGTACCGTGCAACCCAAACCACCGAGCGAAGACATGAAAAGCTGGGTGAAGGGCTATAACGTCCGTCGCGCCAAAAGCAAACGCCGATTCGGGTGAGCCGGTGGCTTGGGATTATCTAGAGCCATGTTTCACTGCTTTCAGCTGGGACTTAACACCCATGCGATTTTTCAACAACCAAGGATTGACATCCTCCCCCGGCTTAAACGCCGGGGATTCCCTCTCCAGGACGCTCATGCCCGAGCGCGAGAATGTTCCTGGCCGCGTTCACGTCGCGGTCGTGAGTGACACCGCACTCACAGATCCATTCCCTTATTCCAAGCCCTGCGATACCGTTGCCGACAATGGCCACGCCGCTGAGCACGGCCAGCCCCAGTTTTGCCCAACTGAGCAGGTCCAGGCGCAGGTAACCCAGCCAGGCGCACACCAGTACCAGCGTCAGCGCACCGATCACGCAGCGCCAGAACACCACCTCGATCACCGACACGCCAGACACCAGCACAAACCAGCCAATGCTGCCCGAGATCAGCATGGCGGCGACCATTTCCCACGACCCGCGACGGATGGATGAATCCATGATTGAGGCTCCTCAAGTGAGGCTCCAGTATGGCAATCTGTTGGCGACGGCTACAGCGACTAAAAAAGGCAAAAGCCCGAAATCACCTTTTCTTATTAGGCACAGACCATGATCGACACCATCGACCAGCAATTGATCGCCGCTTTGATGGACGACTCACGCCTGTCCCTCAAGACTCTGGCAGGCATCACCGGGCTGTCGTCACCCAGCGTCAGCGAACGCCTGCGCCGCCTGGAAGAACGCGGCGTGCTGACCCATTACACCGTCGACATCGACCCCAAACACTTCGGTTACCTGCTGCAAGCCATCGTGCGCATCCGCCCCCTGCCCGGCAAATTGCAGGAAGTGGAGCGCCAGATCCAGGCGATCCCCGAGTTCACAGAGTGCGACAAGGTTACCGGGGACGACTGCTTTATCGCACGCCTGCATGTACGCACCATGGAACACCTCGACACTCTGCTGGACCGGCTGAATACCTATGCCGAAACCAACACCGCTATCGTCAAGAAAACCCCGGTGAAACGGCGTTTGCCGCCGTTGGCTGACTAAATGGTTTGTTCAGGTACTCATGCCCAGTGCACGGCGCGCTCACTGGTCAGTTTTTCCACAAACCCCACAATCCGCCGACAGGCCTGCGCCAGGCGCTCCTCGCCCAGGGTAAAGGACAGTCGAACGAACCCCTGGGCCGGCTCGCCGAAGGCTGCCGCGTCCAGCACCGACACGCCCGCTTCACGAAACAGGCGCCAGGCAAAATCCAGCGACCCCAGCCCCGTGCCGCGCACATCCACCAGCACAAACATGCCGGATCAAATCATTGGTTCACAGCTGAACTATTTGATTTCAAAAAATTGTAGTTAAAGATTCATAATTTTGGTTAAAAATTCCACCATTCAGTATAAAATTAAAATATTTTTTGAAAATTAACTTTTTTGTTGAAAACTCAAATTTTTTGGTAAAAATTAATATTTTTGGAGGAAAATTCAACTATTCTGGTAGAAAATTAAACTATTTGTTCAAAAATTAAGCTATTTAGTTGATAAGTTAACTATTTTGTTGAAAAATTGGTCTTTTTGTTTAAAGTTAACTGTTTTTTATTTAAAATCAAAATCTAACTATTTATTGAAATTTCGTTCTTTTTGGTAGAAAATTAATCTTATTGGTTGATAATTAATGTTTTTGTTTGAAAATTCTACAATTTAGTTAAAGTTCATATATTAAGTTGAAAATTGAACAATTTTATTAAAAAATTATTTTCTTGGTTCACGGTTCATCACTTCAGTTGAAAATTCGTCTTTTTGGTTGAAAATTCTATTTGTTAATAATTTATTTTTTGATAGGAAAGTCAACTATTTTGTTGAAAATTCATTTTTTTGGTTAAATTCAACTGATTTAGATTTAAAATAAAATTTTTTTTGGTTTAAACATCAACTATTTCATTTTTTTTTTTTTTTTTTGATAATTCATCTTTTTGGTACAAAAT
>JAABKJ010075445.1:219558338-219638545 GCA_011634705.1 Andricus grossulariae
AATTTTGTTAAAAAGTTATTTCTTTGGATTACGGTTCATCACATCAATTGAAAATTCATCTTTTTGGTTGAAAATTTAACTATTTTGTTAAAAAAATCGTTTTTTTCCGTTGAAAAATTATCTTCTAACTGAAAATTTAACTATTTATTGAAATTTCGTTCTTTTCGGTAGAAAATTAATCTTATTGGTTGATAATTAATGGTTTTGTTTGAAAATTCATGTAGTTTTTTGTTAATTCTTCTTTTTCGATAGAAAAATAATTGGTTGAAAATTTATGTTTTTGGCTAAATATTCAAATATTTTTTGAAAATTTGCTTTTTTTATTAAAAAATAATTTTTTCAACTGAAAATTTAATTATTTTAGTAGGGCTGGTCGATATCAGCTTGCACCAGGGCGAACTGGTCGCCGCCCAGGCGGGCGAGCGGGCCCAGGTGGCCACTATGGGCGCGCAAGCGATCAGCCAGCGCCAACAAGAGTTTGTCGCCGGCCTGGTAGGTGAATTGCTCGTTGACGCTCTTGAAATCATCCAGCCCCACGCACAACACCGCGACACGGCGTTGCCGGCGGCCGGCGTCCGTGAGGATTTTGTCCAGTTGCGCCTGCAACTTCTGGCGGTTCGGCAGGCCGGTCAGGAAGTCGTATTGGGCCATGCGCAACAGGCTCGATTCGGCCTCGTGGCGCAGGTGGGTATTGCGCTCGATGGATTCGAGCAATTGGTTGGCGGTGTTTATCCACTGCCCCAGTTCGTTGCGTTCGTGGCCCTTGAGCTGAGGGATCTTGTGCTCGCTGGGGCGGTCCGGGTTGATCGAGGTCAGGTGCTCGATCATCCGCGACAGCGGTTTGGTGAGCATCCAGTGATACACCAGGTACAGCACCAGCCCCATGACCAGGGCGCGCAATACGCCCGAGATGAAGATGATGACCGAGCTGACCAGAAAACTTCGGCCATAGGTGGCGGTGTCGAGGGTGATGCTCAGGTCGCCGTAATATTCGCTGTAGGGGCCCTTGCCCACCAACGCGGTAGTAAAGGAGCGTTCCTGGCCAAGAATCAGGTCGGTCAACCAGCGGCTGGGCGACTGCTGTAAAGGACGGTTTTTTTCCGCCAGCATGGTCTCGTTGGGGTGCCCGATGGAAGCCATGCGCACAGCGTCGTCCTGGAACAGACCTTCGATCACCTGCATACCCATCTCGCGATCCAGGCTGTACACGGCCTGGGTCGAGGGGTCGCGAAACATGTCGAGGATGCGCTGGGCATCGCCCGCCACGGCCTGGCGCGTCTTGTAGGCATCAAAAACGATCTGCGCCACGCTCAGCGCCACACCCACGATCAATGCCGAAAGCAGCACAACCCGTAGCAACTTCACCGACAAGCTGTTCTTGAGTTCCAGCTTCAAAGGGGCATTCCTTGTCCAATTTCTGAATAAATTTTCAATTTTCGAATAAGTTTTTAATTTTTAAACAAAATTTCAATTTTTAAATAAAATTTCAATTTTTAAATAAAATTTCAATTTTTAAATAAAATTTTAATTTTTAAATAAAATTTCAATATTTGAATAACATTTCAATTTTTAAATAAAATTTCAATTTTCAAATAAAATTTCAATTTTTAAATAAAATTTACATTTTCAAGTAAATATTTGATTTTCAAATAAATATTGAATTTTCAAAAAAAATTTATTTTAAAATTTCAAATAAATGTTTCGTTTTTCAAGTAAATATTCAATTTTCAAATAAGTTTTCATTTTTCAAATAAAATTTCAATTTTATATAAATATTTAATTTTTCAAGTGAATTTTCAATTTTTGAATAAGTTTTTAATTTTTAAATAGTCTTTCAGTTTTTGAAGAAATATTTAATTTTTAAATGAAGGTTAAATTTTTGAAATAAATTTTCAATTTTCAAATAAATATTTAATTTATAAACAAATTTTTATTTCTAAATTTTAAATGAATTTTCAATTTTCAAATAAATTTTTATTTTCAAGTTTTAAATAAATGTTTAATTTTCAAATAAATTTTCATTTTTGAAATAAAATTACAAATAAATTTTTGATTTTTAAATTGAATTTTAATTTCTGAATAAATTTTTAATTTTTCAATAAGTTTTTAATTTTTGAATAAAATTTCAATTTTTAAATGAAATTTCATTTTTTAAATGAATTTTCAATTTTCAAATAAATATCTAATTTATAAATAAATTTTATTTCTAAATTTTAAATGAATATTCAATTTTCAAATAAATTTTTATTTTTAAATTTTAAATAAATGTTGAATTTTCAAATAAATTTTCATTTTTCAAATAAAATTTAAAATAAATGTTTAAAATCAATTTTAATTTCTAAATAAATTTTTAATTTTTCAATAAGTTTTTAATTTTTGAATAAAATTTTAATTTTTATATGAAAATTCAATTTTTAAATAAAATTTCAATTTTCAAGTAAATATTCAATTTTCAAATAGCTTTTAAGTTTATATAAACTCATATCTTCTTTTGAGGTATCAAGCAACTTTGTAACATCAAAATTAACTGCTTTACCATCAAATAAAACACCAGATAACGTTTCTGGTTGATAGTAATTGTAGTTTATTGATTTTACTTTCGCCAAAGTAAAAATGAGCACATCGATCTTGTTCATGAATACATCTGCTTTTGTAGCTCTTTTTCCATGTTCTTCTTGAATATATCTTTCTAAACTTTCAAAAGCAGTGATTTGTTCAGGATCTTTTTCAATTACATAGTTTTCTAAACAAGAACTTGCTACAATTAATTCTTTATCTTCTAATTCATTCCTTACAACATATCCATAATTTCTTTTTCTGTTGGTATTACAATGATCACAACAAGTAGCATCTCTTTCGCCAAATTTAGTATGAAACTCTTTAAAATCTTTATCATAAAGAGATAGGATATTTCCTTTGTCTGAGGGTTCTAATTTACCTATTAATTTAAATCCGGGTAGCATAGGAGGTTTTCCTTCTACAAAGACATTATGATAAATTTCTTCTCTTACCTGTCCTCTGTCATTTGGATAGAAAATTCCAAATGTTGCCATTTTTTTAAAGGTTATAGGTTCTAATCCATTTTTATTTGAACGATTTTGTAATTTAAGAATCTTTTTTTCTAATCTTTCAATATTTTCATCTGGTATAATATAGTTAGTCATTTGCGTTCTCATTCATATATTACAATAATACCATATAATTACTTTAGATTAAATATTTTATTGCTATTTATTGCTTTTTTTTTTAAATAACTTATTATGAATAAACTTATTTAAGAGGTTTTTATATGTCCAATATTTTGAAAATGGATGACTATAAAGCAAGAAACGATAAGAAAATAATTCGTATCATTCATGATCATAATGATATTAGAGTTCTGTATTCCTTTAATGAAGATTTAGATTTAATTTTTCCTCAACGTTTATTATTTTGGGGGCTTTTATCTGATTTTACTACAGTTGGCATTTTAGCAATGAATAAACATTTGGTAGTAGTGGAAAATATGGCCTGGTGCAAGCCTGGGAGTCCAGCTTTGCCGAGCACGGCCGCCACACGGCGCAGGTGTTGCTGACCCACGACGACCTGTCCGACCGCAAGCGTTACCTCAACGCCCGCAGCACCTTGCGCGCGCTGGTGGAGCTCAAGGTCATCCCGGTCATCAACGAGAACGACACTGTGGTCACCGACGAAATCCGCTTCGGTGACAACGACACCCTGGCCGCCCTGGTAGCCAACCTGGTAGAGGCTGACCTGTTGGTGATCCTCACCGACCGCGATGGCATGTTCGACGCCGACCCGCGCAACAACCCCGATGCCCAGCTTATCTATGAAGCCCGCGCCGACGACCCGGCGCTGGATGCGGTCGCCGGCAGTGTCGGTGGTGCCCTGGGCCGTGGCGGCATGCAGACCAAACTGCGCGCCGCTCGCCTGGCCGCGCGTTCCGGTGCCCACACCATCATCGTCGGCGGGCGCCTGGAGCGCGTGCTTGATCGCCTCAAGGCCGGTGAGCGCATCGGTACGCTGCTGTCGCCGGAACGCGGCATGCTGGCGGCGCGCAAGCAATGGTTGGCCGGGCACCTGCAAACCCGTGGCACGCTGGTGCTGGATGCGGGGGCCGTATCGGCCTTGTCCCAAGGCAACAAGAGCCTGCTGCCGGTGGGTGTGAAGTTGGTGCAGGGCAGCTTCCGCCGTGGCGAGATGGTGGTGTGCGTTGCGCCAGACGGTCGCGAGATTGCGCGTGGCCTGGCCAATTACAGCGCCCTGGAAGCACAGAAGATTATTGGACAATCTTCCGACGCCATTGTCGGACTCTTGGGCTATATGGCGGAACCGGAACTGGTTCACCGCGACAACCTGATCCTGGTTTAACCATAGGAAATACACGATGCGCGTGATGAAGGGATTGCTCGGCCTGCTGTTGGCCATGCCGCTGCTGGCTTCGGCCGAAGAAGTCGGCCAGGTGTCGACGGTGTTCAAGTTCGTCGGCCCCAACGACCGGATTGTGGTTGAAGCGTTTGACGACCCCAAGGTCGATGGCGTGACCTGCTACTTGTGCATTCAGTTTTTATTCTTATCGCTAGAATAATAAATCTCCAATAAATACATGCAAGCTTATTATCATAAAAAAAATTATCTACAACTTAGTGCTAACCAATTTTTGATAATTACTTTTTTATTGCCTAGAATGAAAAAAAAAATTTTTGAACGAAAATAATGAGCTTGTTATATTATCGTAAATTCTCTTTTGATTAAGCTTCTTTAGGTTTAACCATCACATTCTCATCACATATCTCGTGCTTCGTACTCAATTAAACTAATCCAGAATGCGAACTTTTTTCAATGATGTTGAACTCTATTGTAATAAATATATGGGCATCCGCACAAAGAGGGCCCTTATGGCCGTTGTGGATCCACATATAGAGATCTTTTTCATGCCGATGTCCACATATATATTATAATGATTTCTGCACCTCGCTCTGGGACTGCTTCGACAGGCATTGCAAAACAAAGTAAAATTTTTTTTTCATGATTACGTTATTATTTGTTTTTTGTTTGGCAAATAAAATGTGGAAAAGTATTATTATGGAGCTGATTTTAGGTATTAAATAAGGCTTTGAAAAAACGGTATCGAGTGCTACAAGAATGAGACCGCTGACGGAAACCCAGATTTATTTGTTCTACATTGCAAATAACAGCATGAAGTTCTCCTATTCAAAAACAGAAAATTTCAAAAATGACACCCTTAAAAAAGGGGTCTCCAGTTCCTACAGTGTACCTTCATTCGCAGTGACCTTGAAAAATGAATTACTTCAATAAATGTATACTATTACAACTCATAATATACATTGATATTGAAACATACCAGTGATCTGAAAAATTATTTTGGTTTACCTCGAGTCAAATGCCTTTGTGTCGGGTCGGGTTTCGAGTTCAGAACCCCACCTGAAAACTCAAAAAACAAACAAATTCAAGCCAACAGCAAACATGTGGCGTTGGTATGCACAAAAACATTTATGACGACGTAGGCGGCGTAAGTGAGTGATAACGCCAGGGGTGGTAGTTTTTATTTCGTGCTAAAGATTGTGGCGACATGGTGTGGTTAAGATCCGGCAAGGAATGCGGATATATATAGATGACACATAACCTCCACCTACCATCAAGGTCTCCCTTTAATTTGCTATTATCCGACATTTTTCAAGCATCCATTTTTTAACTCGTTGCAATTAATCTAGAATTGTTTGGAATTAATAATAAATCGTGTGGAATTCATAATAAATTCTTTGGAATTCAATTTAGTACACATAAAATATGCCGGAAGAGAAAATTCAAATCCGGCAAAATATGCCGTACGAGAAAATTAAAATCCAGCATATTTTGCCGGAACAAAATACTCGACCAATATTAAAAACAGTCCGGGGATTTCATTATTCGGGAATTTTATTATTCGGAAATTTCATTATTAGGGAATTTTCCAATTCAGGAATATTACAGTGCCGGTAATTTTATTTTAGGGAAATTTTCAAATTCGGTAATATTAGAAACTTTTGGGAATTTTCCAATTCGGGAATTTTTTTATTCAGGAATCTTATTATTCAGGAATTTCATTATTCGGGAATTTTCAAATTCGGTAATTTTCTGTCGGGAATTTTAATGTTCGGGAATTTTTTAATTCGGTAATATTATGAGCTGTCGGGAATTTTTTTTTCGGAAATTTCTCAATTCGGTAATATTGAGAACTGTCCGGGAATTTTATCATTCGGGAATATTCAATTCAGGAAATTTATTATTCAGGAATTTTATTATTCTGGAATTTTAGTATTCGGAAATTTTATTATTTGGGAATTTTCCAATTCGAGAATTTTACAGTGACGGGAATTTTATTTTTCGGGAGTAGAACAAATCAAGGCAATCAATTATTTAAGAAAGAAAGGAATTAATTCAATGGTTTTCGCTGAATTTTATAATATTGTTCGAATATGTTTCCTAGTTAATATACTCAGAAGAAATCAAGGCGTCCACATTATTTCAGGAATTTCTTCTCTTTTTACATTCTCGAGAATATCTCAGAAAGGTCCACTTAAAGCACTCAATATTTCCAACAGTTAACTTGAAAAAAGACGTTATTGTAAACTGACCCTTGACACGTATCGCACGGTCCCAGAACATACACCGAGGCATGCGCGTCATTAACGATCATGCCAGCTCGCTGCACGCTGATATATCATAGTTAGGAAATCATACTTTATCATGTGCTCCATTTGGTAACATTATACTTTTATGTCTGATTAATGTACGGAAGTAGGTAGCATCTATAGATAGATAAACATTTATTTTTCATCCTGCTGGCCTGAAATACTTGACTTTCTTGCACTTTTATTTTTCACAGCATTCTCTAAAAAATGACGCTTAAAAACTAGCATTCATCCACACCTTATCTCTAGGACCGCTTCCCTTCATCGGCTTGACTTTTTCTCTTTGCCTCGCCTTGCACGCATGTTTTGAAATAAATGTCTTATTTTTTTCCGGTTCTCAAAATTTCGTGATAATTCCCGGCTTCCCGCTCAGGGGCAACCCTGTATTGATTTATTCATTAAAAAAAATACTTTCGGAAGTTGGCATCACTGCACCGTGACAAATTAGCAGTCGCAATAAAATAAGATTGCAGTAGGTATATGTATAGCTTGAAAAATGAAAATTTCATTTGATCCAGAAATCATTACAGGTACTCAATTGAAATAATAATAACAACGCGTTACTGTTGAATTTCAAGGTTATCTCTTACAGTCTGAAATCACTAACTATTCAGTGAACTATCCAACTACTATTTCAATCAATGAATTTATCACATATGCATAATTCGAGATCAAAGTGCAAAAACTAGGGCCAATAAAAAAATATCAAGGCTCGGAGAACAATAACACACTGCGTTTTCAATATAATTGAATATAATTTCATATTCAATTCTTTCAATATAAATTTATTCAATTCAATATAATTACATGAAGCATTTCGATCCTACAACGGAATACAAAACATTATATTTCAGTTTTTGATTCTTTTGAAATTAATTGTGTAAACGGTTGCGGTTTACTATCGGTATAATTGCTCGACTTGATAACACCCTGAGATTGGGCGGCGGCCGCCAACTATAATTTCATTGATTTCTTCTCGATTCAATTTGGTAACTATACCGGATACATATTAACATAACCTTTAAATTTACAAAAATATGACAAGGCGTGCAATTGTACTGAAATGTACTTGAAAAAAGAGAAAATAAGGTAAAAAGCCAATTTTATTGTAATTATAATCATGGTACTTACGTACTGAAATTTCACGAAGTGTACTTATTAAATACAATTGCACTTTAAATGGTAACAGTAATGGTAACAGTCATGGTAATATCTATATTTACATTTATATATATTCTTTAATTATTGTCCTTAAGAGTGTCAGTGTCAGCATCCGAATCCACATCCGGGTCCGCATCGGGCACAATTCTGGCATTTCGTTCATTGTAGCGTCCAATTGATTTTCTGACACAAGTTTTGCAGTCTAGTACCCGATTGCGAACTACAAATAATTGTTGTGTGCAGACGCAACAGTAAAGGAGGTGTGGTGATTCGGATGC
Organism: Andricus grossulariae; assembly: GCA_011634705.1. NCBI lineage: Eukaryota > Metazoa > Arthropoda > Insecta > Hymenoptera > Cynipidae > Andricus > Andricus grossulariae. The sequence goes on from JAABKJ010075445.1 coordinate 219,566,473, forward strand.
TACTTGGGGTTCGACCAATTGTTGACAGTTAACTTTTTCTGCCACAACAATTTTTGTTTCATAGCAATTATGGCATACGAACGTGCCACTTCTTCTGTGTTGATAGACCAGTGGTATGCCTATCAACATAGAGCAGCAAAAAAAACGCATCAACTCGGCGTATTCGTTAAAATTTACATTGATCCTTTCAGTTATTGTTTCTGCGCTTTCTTCTAATTGAATTGTTTCATCAACAGGGGCGTCATCTTTGAATAGGAATATAAAATTTATTTATGAGGATTTATTATATTTGTATAGAGATGTAGGAAAAAGAAGAAAGATAGGTCAAATGAGAAAGAGTCAAGAGAAATCTAAGAATGGTTAGTTATTATTACTTCTTCATTTTTAAAAATTCTACTTCGACTGCAAAGAAATTCTCCTATGCATAAATAGCATTCTTCTGATTCACACCATGGTTTTATCAGGCCTATTGCGCAATTGTGACATTTGGTGTATACGTTCATTTTAGCAATAGAATGCCATTCTAAATAGCAATCGAATTCCCTTTGTTTCTCTTGTGGTAATTTTTCAAAGCAAAAAGGGCAGAGACGTTTCTTTGTTTGGTTATTAACTGGTATGGTCAGTGATGTGTTATGGAGTGGAAATTTGGGGGTGGAAGGAGTACAAAAAGGTAGAAAACATGCAAGTGAGATTTCTGAGATGGGGTATGGGAGTGAGCTGGAACTGCCCAGGTTATATGTTGAGAGAAGAAACAGGGAAAGAGAAATTTGTGATAAGGCAGAGGAAAAGGGTTTGGAATTTCGAAGAGAAACTTAAGAGTGGTACACAAGTATGCCTGCAGGAAATACTAAATAGAGAGAGGAGAGGTAACACGGGACATTCAAGATGGGAGGAGGAAAGATGGCAAGTTAGAAGGGAATGAAGAATGTGTGACGAGGGAAGGGAGTGGCAGGTAGTAAAGGGTGAAATGAGTATGAAGCAGGAAGAGAAGAGGTGGGAAAATATTATGGAGTCAAAATATAATTTCAAAGGATTTGACATATTTAAGGCTGTTATTAACATTTTTATTTGATTTTAAAGAGATTAAAAAAATTGTAGGAACCCAAGGAATTCTCAATTGATTTCAGTAATTCATTTTAGAGGATTTTAAATATTTTGGAGTATTTAAAAAAAATTCGAGGCATTTAAACGAAAAAATGTCAAGTTTCAAGGAATTTAAAAAAAGTTTTAGGGATTTAAAAACTTTTGAAGTATGCTAAAAGATTCCAAGGAGTTTTCACTTAATTTCAGTAATTTAATTGATTTCAGAGGATTTGAAGTATTTTTGAGTATTTTAGAAGATTCGAAGGCATTTTCGAAAGCTTTAAAAAGTTTCAAGTGATTTTTAAAGAATCGATTTTGTATGATCCTAAGAATATTTTAATTGATATCAGTAATTTAATGTGACTTATAGGATTTTAATTATTTTATGGTTTTAAAAGATTCTGAGGCATTTTTCAGAGCTGCAAGATGTTTAAATTGATTTCAAAAGATTTCAAAGGATTTGAAAACGACAAGAGTATTTCAAAAGAGTATGAGAAATATTTAATTGGTTTCAGAGGATTTGAAATATTTTAGAGTATTTAAAAAGATTTTAAAGCATTTTCAAGAGATTTGAGCCTCCCACTAAAACGCTCTCGCGAGTAGTGGGAGTCTAAACTGGAGCGCGCTCCATAAAAACGGTGACGCAAGCCGAAAACGGCAGTTGGGGGTGTTGCGTGGAAAACGCAACAAGCTTGGGAAGTACCTCAGGAGAAGCTGGAGACTTTCTCTCTCCATCCTAGTCCTGTACCGCTCTCCAAGTATTTCGGGAGACATTGAGTGCTTAGGCCTAAAAACCTAAGTCCACAATCTTTCTCTAAATAGGAGTTAGCTCTAGGAGTGGACGGAAGCCAATCTTCCTATCTAGTTCAAAAGAGTACTAGCTCTGAGAAATATAGCGAGTGCCATTCAGCTACCTCAGCCTTCTTTCCTAAGGGAATTCTTACGTGCGAATACTTGGGCGATTTTATTTTGATATTTTCGACATATAAAATTTACGGAGAAAAATCCGACTTAGGATTAAAAATTTTGAAAGATTTTATTTGGCAAAGTGCCTTCTGCAGAAAGTGAGATATCATCTCAAGAAATTTGAAAAGTTTAACCGAAAGAACAGAACACGTTCCGTCGTGTACCCTGGTCAAGTAAGTTAACTTGAAAATTCTACAGCCTGTCGATCAGCCTCTTAGCTACTTATAAGCAGGCGGGACCCTAAAAACTTTCCTACCTGGTTGAGAAAGCAGCTAAGCCTGAAGGCAAGGCCTCAGAAATATCTCGTTAGATAGAAGTATCTTTTCAAAGCCCGTAATAAAATTTTCGAAGAGCGAGTCTCTTAAAGTATCTGGATAAATCCAGATAGACAACTCTGTGCTTGTTTATATACCTACCCTGTCCGTGCCTTAAGCAGGTAGACGCGCACCTGTAGTTCGAAAGGGATTCGACTCAGGTTAGACTTTAGCGAGCGAGCGTAAGAGAAGAGTCCAAGGGACCACTCTGCATCAGGTTGACATCTCAACCATAAAACCCTATAATTAACTTTCGTTAGGACGATTATCCTTGTGCATTATATTCAAATTTAGTTTGTAGAGGCTTGACATAATTAGTCATTGCTACCATAATTTTCTAAGAAGGGAGAAGAGAGGATGGTGGGATGTGGAATGTGTAGAGAGTAAAGAGCGTATGAAGTTATCGTTAAAGAGTTGAAGAAGAGGAGAGATAGGCAGAAAGGAGTATAATAAAAGAAAAAGGGAACACGAGAAATGACTGGATGTAAAACGACAGGAGGAGAAGGTTAGGTTAGTATGGATGAATGGACGGTATGTATCAAGAAACTGCTAGAAGAGGTGGATAGCAAGGTGAGGGGGGAAGGTAGAAAGATAAAGGAGGAAGGAATGGAAGATGGGAATGAGGTGACCAGAGAGAAGGTGAATCAAGCAATTGAGAAGTTAAAAAAAAACAAGGCGACAGCAGAGGATGGGATGGAGAATGAAGCGTTGAAATTTGGCGGACGAACGGTTAGAGAAGAGACTTGGGAAGTATGTAATAGAGTATGGAGATGGGAAGGATGGCCCAAGGAGTGGAGAACAGGTTTCGTAGTTCCTTTATTAAAAAAAGGAGGGGATAGAAAAGTGTAAGGTTATAGAGGAATCACTCTCAGGCCAGTAACTTTTAGGAGAAAATCGAAACACAAACAGGAGGACCAGGCGGGTAGGACTCTGTTGGAAATCCTAGGAGAAACAGGATGGTTCATTTGTAATGGGAACTCGGAACGGGACGAGGAAGGCGAAATTACGTTTGCAGGAAAAGGGGAAACAGTAATAGACTACATTCTGGCCGAGGAAAGGATATGGAGGCCGTTGGAAAGAATGGAAGTAGGGAACGAAATAGGGTCAGAACACTTCTCGGTCATTGCAACGTTAAAATGCGGGAATTGGATAAGAGAGGGAAGGAAGAAGGAGGGAGCAACAGGGAAAAAAGCAAAAATGGGCAAATGGGGAGTTGATAAGCTGAAAGAATATAAGGAAAGAATGGATTAAGAGAATGTTTTGATTGAAGATGGGGGAGGCGTGGATGAGATGTTGTGTAAGATGAGGGAAAGGGTAGAGAAGATAGTGGAAGAAATTAGGCCAAGTGAGGAAGAAAGAAGGGAGAAGAGAGGGTGGTGGGATGTGGAGTAAACTTTCTTTTACTAAAACCAGCCCAGGGATAAATTGATGAAAAATCGCTCACATTTTGTCCATATAAAATGTATAGTTTTTAACATTATTTATTTTGAAGAGAATTTCGCCATAAAAATGGGTATAATGTTCATCATTCAATTAACAAAAGTTTCATTTTCGCAATATTCTTTGCGCATTTTTGTAGAAAGTAAACTTTCTTTTGCTAAAACCAGCCCACGGATAAATTGATGAAAAATCAATCACATTTTCTCCATATAAAATGAGTATTTTTCAACATTATTTATTTTGAAGAGGAGTCCGCCTTAAAAATGTGTATAATGTTCAATATGCAATAAACAAAAGTCCAATTTGAGCAAAATTCTTTGAGTATGTTGGCAGAAAGTAAACTTTCTTTTACTAAAACCAGCCCACTGATAAATTGATGAAAAATCGCTCAAATTTTTTACATATGAAACGTGTAGTTTTTAATATAATTTATTTCGTAGAGAACTCCGCCATAAAAATGGGTATAATGTTCATCATTCAATAAACAAAAGTCCAGTTTTTGTAATATTCTTTGAGTATTTTGGCAGAAAGTAAACTTTCTTTTACTAAAACCAGCCCACGGATAAATTGATGAGAAATCGCTCACATTTCCTCCATATAAAATGTGTAGTTCTCAAAATTATTTATTGTGAAGAGAAGTCCGCCCTAAAAATGTGTATAATGTTCAATATGTAATAAACAAAAGTCCAATTTTCGCAATATTCCTTGAGTATGTTGGCAGAAAGTAAACATTCTTTTACTAAAACAAGCCCACGGATAAATTGATGAAAAATCGCTCACTTTTCCTTCACATAAAATGTGTAGTTTTTAAGATTATTTATTTTGAAGAGAAGTCCGTCTTAAAAATGTGTATAATGTTGAATATGCAATAACCAAAAGTCCAATTTTCGGCATATCCTTTGAGTATTTTGGCAGAAAGTAAACTTTCTTTTACTAAAACCAGCCCAGGGATAAATTGATGAAAAATCGCTCACATTTTGTCCATATAAAATGTAATAATGAGGGATTGCCTCCTGCCATGTTCTTCTCATATGTCATATTCCCGACGACGGGCATCTCATCCCATTCAGACAAGCTAGTTATCAATTATCATTTAAATATTTAGAATTCTGAACCTTAAGTAAAAATTAGGCAATAAGATACTGTAGAATAAGATAAGATAGTGAAGAGAAGATTAAAAAAGATAGACTCGAATTTAGATTGACAGAGATGTACAAAAATATTGACGTGGATAGATGAAGGATAGAATATAATAGAGAAGAGGGTATTGAAGAAGGTGAACGTTGATGGACGTAGGGTGGGATGCGATAACGAAGAGCAGATTGAAAAAGACAGACGGGAATTTATATTGAGAAAGAGACAGAAAAAGATTGATGTGGACAGATGAAGGATAAGATGGAATAGAGAAGAGGGCATTGAAAATAACGGACGTAAATTTAGATTCATGGAGAGATAGAATAGGATACATTTCCTCCATCTCTTCCCATCATCAAGATTCAAAATGATACAAAAAGATAGGGTCTCTATCATATTACTTTCAGCAGGGACACCTGCTGTTTATCCTTAGTTTATGTATTGAAATTGTATCAATCCTGTTTCTTCTTGCAGTGCCAGATGTATATGCTCCAATAATCGAGCGCCATAGACGTCTTCAACCTATTAGTCATGGTATTCATTACGTCAAAATATCACATGGTAGCATTCATCCAATCCCCCGTTCTTATTTTGATAACAATCGAGTAATACAGAATGGTTTCATCATTGGAGTAAATGTACTTCGTGAACTTCTTCCAATATGTGACGCAAATCAAGTACCAGTTATAGTGAATCTGAATGGAATGGGTAATACTCGTTTGACACCAGAGGAAATGCAGCAAATACCGTATTACCGTCAGGGGGTTTTTGGTTCTCCATCAGATGATATGTCCTATCCTGAATTTATCCTTCGAATGCGTCAACTAAGCGATCCAGAACATCCAAGAAATACACACAATTCGTAATTACAGTGAAAAGTATGTGTTTCTTATTGAATCAAATAAATACACGAAGCGACCCAAGGATGACAGCTTCCTGCATCCATCTCGCAAGTGCCGTGGCATATTTTTGGCACGCGGGTATGGTTTTTAAGGTTACGAACCAGTGATAATTTCGCACCTCCGGGAGCACTGATCACAAGGACAATTAGTTTCACCGAATATACTGGATACAGTCGTTGCAGCTCCCTTTTAAGGTCTTGAAACCTCTCCTCCTTTTCTTTCTCCTTGGCAGTGATGTTGTAGTCGGCTGAAGCCGAGAATTCGATCACGAATATGATTCGTTTCTCAAAGCCCTGGAGAACGATGTCAGCCCTCGAGCGTGCAACGGAGGCTGCTGTCCAAAAATCGTAGTTCCATAAAATTTGGCACTTCTCGTTTTGGACAATTGACTCTATCTCCCTTGAAGCGCTCGGCAGGGTAGGGTCGCGGCCAACGTCGTAAGAGCGACAAAGATAGTAATAAAGCACTCTTAACGCCGCATTATGTGTGTAGATATACATCTTTCCCGCGTGGGTGGAACACCCACATAGTATGTGTTCTAGGTACTCAGCGTGAGCGTGACACGCTCTGCACCTATCGCTGGGAACTTCTTGACATAAAATGCGGTCACGGTATGCTAAGGTGTAAATAACACCGTCCTAGCATGCGAAAATGAAACCCTCTGTACCTGAATTAAGCCCTGATGATCTGAGGAAAGCTAATATCTGCTCCTTCGACAAGTACTGTTTTTCTACATTTCTGTGAAGGTTTCCGTGCATTTACTTGTCGAGTAGCTGTTGGTGAAATTTTTCAACCTCTGACTTCTTTACTTCGGCTTTTAGAAGTGAAGGATCCAGCTGGAGTAATGCACTTTTCTCACTTCTGATGTTAAAATTCAGGCCAAGGGTCTCGGCCGCGTGCTCAGCGGCTTTGTAAAGGAACGCTCCTTTGCCAACCATCTTGTAATTCCTGACCATTTTTAGGAGAGGATCTTTTCCATTTTCAACGATGTAAGCTGTACTCAAAACAATTCGGTTATGAAGACACTGGAGATTCAGAAGTCCGCGTCCGCCATTTCCCAATTTGGGAATTTTGATATTTTGCAATTTTATTATTTGGGAGATTTCCAATTCGGGAATTTTATTATTTAGCAATTTTATTATTTGGGAGATTTCCAATTAGGAAATTTTATTATTTTGCAATTTTATCATTCACGAATTTTCCTATTCGGGAATTTTATTATTTTGCAATTTTATTATTCACGAATTTTCCTATTCAGGAATTTCATTATTTTGCAATTTTATTATTCGGGAATTTTCCTATTCGGGAATTTTATCATTTTGAAATTGTATTATTTGGGAATTTCATTATTTTGCAATTTTATCATTTGGGAATTTTCCTATTCGGGAACTTTATTATTTTACTATTTTGCAATTTTATTCTTCACGAATTTTCCTATTTTTGCAATTTTATTATTCGGAAGTTTTCCATTTCGGAAATTTTATTATTTAGCAATTTTATTATTTGGGAGATTTCCAATTCAGAAATTTAATTATTTTGCGATTTTATTATTCACGAATTTTCCTATTCGGGAATTTATTATTTTGCAATTTTATTATTCGGAAATTTCCCAATTTGGGAATTTGAGTGTCGGGAAATTTCTCTTTCGGATTTTTTCAGTAGTTCCAGTATTATAAACTGTTCGGGAATTTTATTATTCGGAAATTTCCCAATTTGGGAATTGTATTATTTTGCAATTTTATTATCCACGAATTTTCCTATTCGGGAATTTTATTATTTTACAATTTTATTATTTGGAAATTTCCCAATTTGGGAATTTTGTTATTTTGCAATTTTATTATTTGGGAGATTTCCAATTAGGAAATTTTATTATTTTGCGATTTCATTATTCGGAAATTTCTCAATTCGGGAGTTTTTCATTTTGCAATTTTATTTTTCGGGACTTTCATTATTTTGCAATTGTATTATTCGGGAATTTTCCAATTCGGGAATTTTATTATGTTGCAATTTTATTATTCGGAAATTTCCCAATTTGGGAATTTTGATATTTTGCAATTTTATTATTTGGGAGATTTCCAATTCGGGAATTTTATTATTTATTTTGAAAATCGAAAAAGGAACTCCGTTGAAAAGTAACGCATGAGGATCCTGAATATGCATAATTTATTATTATATTGATTCATATTCATCCCATATTGTTCCATTATCATTTTGAGTTTGTAAAAAATTTTCATTCTTCTTTAACTTGTTCAAACTATAAAAGGCTGCGATTTTAAATTGAGGAAGACTATGATAAGTTTACAATTTGATAATATGAACTTCTCATTATTTGAATAGAGTCAGGAATGTAGCAACATAATGTTTTTTCAATATTTTATATTACTCACGTTTTCCATTTTTATAACATTTTTTTAAATTGTTATATGCAGCCCTAAGTAAATTTATTAATTTGTTTCGAAAAATTAGTTGGTTTTCGCTACTGACTTTGCAAAGTACCTCAACTAATTCAACTATTAATTTTGTACTACAGGAAAAGGCTAATTTTAAATTTTTTGCAGCTCAAATGTCAACGGTTTCAAAATACAGTCCAAACTCTGAGCGTTGCCGCTTGGCAATGACTCATACTTCAGGGTGTGATTGTCATTGTTTAAACAATTTTCATTTGTTCAAGCAGTCTTATATAAAAAAATGAGGATCCATAATATAAAATATTATACACAGAATTATTTTCGTTAATATATTTTAATATATATTTTTTGTGCCTTCGAGTATGTCAGATTAATGACTTTTATAGCCCATTGGCCCTACTCTACCTACATTCTACAAGATTCAACGCATGCGAACTATTCGAAATTCTTTCAGACAAAATGCGATCTGTAAGGATTCAGCTTGAAAGAGCTACAGAAGTTTCAAGAAGGTTCGAAGCATTTGAGGCTATTGCCTTCGAGATTCTCTTGATCAAACCTTCTGAATGAATAGGGTGACTTTCCGGCCTATATAAACAGGTTTCCAGAAGAGTGCAAACAGTTCATTCATGACGGTGAAGCGATAATTAGCAACGTAAGGAAACGAATATTGAGCTGGAGAGGAAGAAAAGTAGTGAAGTTTTGAAAACATATTGACTGATAAACATAGTGAAAAAAGAATCCTGCGGTTGTCCTTATGACAAACTTTTAACTATATATATATATATATATATGAGATAACTTCGAAATGAAGATTTGAAAAGTAGCACACACTTTCAATTTAAATCAAAACATAGTTTTTGCTACCTTTGAGTTAATTCTTCTTAAAACAAGCCTTCACTGTCTTACTGAATTAAAAAATAAATTATTATATTTAATGGATGGAAAAGTAAATGCCGCAATTACGCGTAAAGTCAAGGTAGCTTTATGTTGCGCAATCAAAGCTGACTGCACTCTAGACATTTCCCGGAAAGAACAACTCTCTCTTACAATTCGATTTGTTGACTTATCCGGTGATACCTTGCAAATTAAAGAACACGTTTTAGGATTCTTTACCGTTGAGGATAATGGTTTAGATCTTACTCAAGTTTTGATTAATATTTTAACTAAATATGAACTCGACCTCAGTAATTGCAGAGATCAGAGGTATGACAATGAATCTAAAATGAATGGAAATAATATTAGTGTGCAAAAAAAAAGATTTTAGATATAAATAAATTAGCTTTATATGTGCCTTGTGGCAGTCACAATTCAAATTTTGTCTTATGCAACTCTGCAGAGTCTGTTGTGAAATCAGTCACTTTGTTCGGTATTCTTCAAAATTGTCCACACTATTCTCAGTTTCGGTCAATCTATGGAAGATTCTAACTGATCGCGTAGAAATCTTTACATTAAGGAAACTCACTGACACAAGTTGGGAAACGAAAATAAGGAATGTCAAAACAGTTCGTTTACATATTTCTGGTCTTCATGATGCTTTTATAACTTTGTCTGAAACTGAAGGCTGTGATCCTGATATAGTACGTGATGTAATCACCCTAGCAGAACAACTGAAAGACTTCAGCTTTCTTATCTCACTATGTGTGGATGTACCTTCAAGCTTTCCAACAGACAGATGATAAATCTATGAGAGTTTGAATCGAAAGCTTTGCGGTAGTCAATCCAGGCCATTGACAGGTTGCGTTGATGGACTGCAGCGTCTTTACAGACACACCTGTCAATTAGCAGCGACGCTACGCTTGCATGCATTCTCCCAGATGGGAAAGTGGTGGGGGCCGAAAAATCCCACGTTCTGGAGACACTGCCGTTCAGAATAGCAAATGGATCGGTAAAATCTACTGATCCACAAGTCACCAACACTTAAGAATTGGTACTGGTAACCATTAATGACAGTAACATTAACTTACCTGTTCGTGTTAAATCTACCGAACTGGCATGTTGTCCATATACGCACTTGGAAGTTCAGTAGATTTAACCTGGTTTTCAGTAAAATACAAGGTTCTTTTTTCTGCGTGTAGAGGGTCGAATAAGAATTCCTGTGGTACCGATACCGTGATCGATATTAAATTTTGAAGAGAGTTATATGGCCTGATTTTTTAATTGTATTTTATTTAAATTCTTATTTAAATGCAAAGTGTGAAGAAAAAGTATATTTTTTAGTTTTTTATGTTCATCTTCAAAAAAAATTTTGTTAATGGTCAGCATTGCCAGACTTTAATCGCGGGAATGGTTCATAGCACAAAAAAATGATATTGTTAATATAATTTTTATAAACAAATTGACTAAACAAATAGTCTACACTATGAATTCTTCGTTTGTAAAGTAAATGTATGCGTTAAAATTACTTGCTGTTATTGAAAAAATAATAGCCGATAATAAAACTTTGACATCCGATATTTTTTATTAATTTTACAAACAAATTATATGAACAAATGCCTAATGTTGACAATTAAAGGCAGAAAGAAATCGTTCTTTCTCTTAATTATCCTTAAACTATGTCGCCAGTGCTGTTTAATGATAAAAAATTATCGTCCGATATTTTTTATTAATTTAATAAACAAAATTATATATATAAATGCCTAGTGTGGACATGTGAAGGCAGAAAGAAATTGTTTTTCCTCTTAATTTTCCTCAAATTAAATCGTCAGTGATGTTTAATGATTACAAATTATCATCCGATATTTTTTATCACCTTTAAGAACAAATTGTATAAACAAATTATATAAAAAAATGCCCAGTGTGGACATTTGAAGGCAGAAAGAAATCGTTTATTTCTCGTTTTTCCAAAAAGTCAATTTTTAATTTTTGATGTATTTTTATAGCAAGAGTTTATAACAAATTTGTAGATCTTTGTTGGTTGAACAACGTTTGTCTTTCATATTTTTCGTCTCTTGTGTCATTTTAGAAATATTTAATTTTTTTTATTTTTATGCTTATCTTTTACGATTGAAAAATATACTCGCCCTCTCTAAAAATTATAGATGACAAATTTGTACATTCTCTTTAAATGAACAAGTTTGCTTATTATTTTTTTTCCTTTTTTGTGTCGTCTTCCAAAACATTAATTTTTGTTTATTTTTAATGTTATTTTCACGAATAAAACAAAAACTACGCATCCTATCAAAAAGTGATTGATAACAAATTTGTAGATATTTTTTGGGTGCACGATTTTTGCATCTTCATCTTTTTTTGTATCTTGCATAGTTCGGCCGCAAAATGGAATTTTTAATTATTTTTTGTGCGATCAAAATTCGAATTTTCGATTTTTGGAAAAATGCAAAAAGTTGTTTATATAATTTTGTAGGGCTCTCAAAAAGAAACGTTTTGCTCGTTTTGACTTCTTTTTATATCGTGCGTTGTTTGGCTTAGAATGTTAATTTTCGTTTGTTTTTTTTGGATTTTGAAAATGCTATAACTCTGATAATTTTATTTTTATCGAAAAATGTCATTGGGATAAATAGTTTTTATTTCTGAGTACTACTAATAACCGTACATAGCATTCTGAAATCTTGAAAAAAGTGGTCTCAAAAATTTTCAAAATGTGCTCACTTTTTGAATTTAGATCCAAAATAGCTAATTAACGAACTCGTACTTTCTTTTTAGGCCTTCAAAGAGTGTGCCAAGGCACAATCTAATCTGATGAATCTTTTGAAAGTTATCGTGCCTACACGATACTACAGACTACAGGCAGACAGACAGACAGACAGACAGAAACCTTCGTAAAAACCGTTTTTTCTGACTCAGCGGGTCTCGAAACGTCGACATTTCATTGAATCCGCGAAAGTCATTTTTCACATAAAACCAATACCTTCTCATTGAGATTTGACCGTGGAATTAAATTTTTGATTTTTCATTATTTTTTGTGCAATAAAAATGAGAATTTTCGATTTTTCGAGAAAGTTCAAAAAGTTGTTATGATAATCCTGTAGGGCGTACAAAAAGAAACACATTTTTCCGTTTGACTTTTTCCCGCGTGTTGCGTTGTTTGGCTGAAAATGTTAATTTTAGTTTCCTCTTTCGGATTTTGAAAATGCTGTAAGTCTGAAAATTTTCATTTCTTTGAAAAATGTCATAAGAATGAATTCTTTGAATTTTTTAGCACTATGAACAAGCGCACATATAATTTTCAAATTGTGAACAAAATTGCCTCAAATTTGTCAAAATGCGCTCACCTAATGAATTTTCATCCAAAATGGCTGGCTAACGAACTTGACCTTTCTTTTACGAGACTAAAAGAGTATACCAAAGGCGAATCCAATAGCTCAGTTCTTTCGAAAGTTATCGTGCTCACAGTCATACATCATACGTCATACATGCATACATACATACATACATACATACATACATACATACAGCCAGACAAATACATTCGTAAAAACCTGTTTTTTGTGTTCAGGAGGTCTCAAAACGTGGACATTTTACAAAAAACGCGGGGTTCAAACTTGACACAAATCTAATACCTTCTCTGGATGAGAATGTAAAAATACGAATTTTCAAGTACCATGAGCAGTAATGACGGTTATTTTATTGTTTTAATCGTTACAAATAGTATTGGGGACATGAAAAGAATTTAAAATTTTGAAAACCCACACACAAGATGAAAAAAAAATGAAATAATCCAAGTTTTGATAAGAATGTGCCCACTACTCGGGCCGATTTTTTCACTATTAATCTTATTTTTTACGAATAAAACAGAAACTACACATCCTATCAAAAAGTGACCAATAACGAATCAGTAGATCTATTTGGAGTTCACAGTTTTTGTTCAATCATCATTTGTCGTATCGTGCAAAGTTTGACCGTGGAATTAAATTTTTGATTTTTCATTATTTTTTGTGCAATAAAAATGAGAATTTTCGATTTTTCGAGCAACTTGTGTTCTGTTATGCAGATAAGATTCTATCCAATTAACTGTATTACTAGAGACACCATAGGCTCTTAGTTTGAAAACGAGGATACTGTGATCCACTTTGTCGAAAGCCTTCGAGAAATCTGTGTAGACGGAATCCACCTGCCCGCCACCCTCCAGTGCAATCAGTAAGTATTCAGTGTAGATGCATAAATTTGTACTGACCGAGCGGCCCTTTCTAAATCCATGCTGCTCGTCAAAAACAAATTAGAAAACGCAAAGTAAACTTCATCATACATTATACTTTCAAAGAATTTAGCTATGGCATCAAGGATTTTTATCAGCCTATAGTTAGTGACGTCAGATTTGTCACCCCCTTTGTGGATAGGAACAATTATTCCCTTTTTCCAGGCATACGGGAAATAACCGAGTTCCAGGAAAGAGTTGAAAATTAAGAAAAGAGGTTCAGTAAGTGATGAGCAGCAAGACTTCAGAAGAGAGGGCGGGATGCCATCGAAACCCGCTCCCTTATACTGTTTAAAATTACGTAGTTTAGCCCTGATTTCGTCTCTAGAAATTTAAATAATATTTAGATCGACTTCATCGTTATAAGAATGAATGTAGGCGCAATTGTTAGTAGAATTGTAGACTGATCTAAAATGTACACCAAATAATTCGGTGATCTGCGGACAAGAGTCTGCTCTTAAATTATCGAGAAACATTTCAGCTGACATCAGAGAGTTATTTCAAGTTTCGTTGACATAGTTCCAAAAATATTTCAGGCTGGCTATGATATTTTTCTCAGTCCTGAATATGTACTCATTATAACAGCGCTCCGATAAAAAATCATATCTCGCCCTCAAGACAGAAAAATTCTCATAGTCAGTCCGATATCTCGTTCTCTTGTATACTGAGTGCGCAATCTTCTTAGAAATCACGAGATCTTTAAGCTCATATGAAAACCAGGGAGGTTAGGTTGAGGTATGATAATAATACTTAGGGACATACTCGTCTATCGCAGTGTACAAGTGCATGTATAAAAAGTCAACCATATCGTCGATAATTTCATTATTTTTTGAGAAAGTCTCATCTGCGTGGTACCAAGGTGTTGATTTTTAATGCTAAGGGTTGGAGCCCAAAAATCGGAGTGGGTATTTTCGAGAAACCCAAAAATCAGAGACTCTGTTCACACTATAGAATTTTATAAAAGATTATTTTTTGAGAAAGTCTCATCTGCGTGGTACCAAGGGGTTTATTTTTCATATCAAGGGTTGAAGCCCAAAAATCGGAGTGGGTATTTTCGAGGAGCCCAAAAGTCTGAGACTCCACCCACGCTATCGAATTCCAGAAAAGGTTATTTGTTGAGAAAGTCTCATCTTCGTGTTACCAAGGTGTTGATTTTTAATGTTGAGTGTTGGAGCCCAAAAATCGGAGTGGATATTTTCGGGGAGCTCAAAGATTGGAGACTCTGTCCAAACTATAAAATTACGACAAATATTGTTTTTTGACGAATTCATATCTGCGTTGTGCTAAGGGGTTGATTTTTGATGTTAAGGGTGGCAGCCCAAAAATCGGAGTGTGTATTTTCGAGGAGTCCAAAAATCAGAGACTCTATCCACACTATAGAATTCCAGAAAAAATTATTTGTTGAGAAAGTCTCAACTGCGTGGTACCAAGGAGTTGATTTTTAATGTTAAGGGTTGTAGCCCAAAAATCAGAGATTCTATCCACACTATAAAATTCCCGAAAACATTATTTTTTGAGAAAGTCTCATCTGCGTGGTACCAAGAGGTTGAGTTTTAATGCTAATGGTTGGAGCCCAAAAATCGGAGTGTGTATTTTCGAGGAGTCCAAAAATCATAGACTCTATCCACGCTATAGAATTTTAGAAAAGATTATTTTTTGAGAAAGTCTCATCTGCGTGGTACCAGGGGGTTGATTTTTTATGTTAAGGGTTGAAGCCCAAAAATCGGAGTGTGTATTTTCGAGGAGTCTAAAAATCAGAGACTCTAGCCACACTATAGAATTCCAGAAAAAATTATTTTTTGAGAAAGTCTCATCTGCGTGGTACCAAGGTGTTGATTTTTAATGCTAAGGGTTGGAGCCCAAAAATCCTTGTCGAAGGAGCAAACTTTTGCTTTTCTCAGATCATCAGGGCTTAATTCAGGTACAGAGGGTTTTATTTTCGCATTCCAGGACGGTGTCATTTCCACCTTAGTATACCGTGACCGCATTTTATGTCAAGAAGTTCCAAGCGATAGGTGCAGAGCGTTTCATATACACGCTGACTATCTAGAACACATGAAGCGTTAGGTGAAAAGACAACCTAAATAGGAAAATCGCGTTTTGAGATAAATCGATTCAAAGATTTCAAGCTGTTATTGAACTAAGAAAATATTAATTTAAAAATAAATACTTTCATACACATGAAGTATTACAATCTAAAAGTGAAATCCTGCCGAGAAAAAAATTTTTTTTTTCAAATTATTCAAATAATTGAAAATAAACAAAACGAGTTAGGTTGTTTTTCCATCCAAAGGGTATTATAGGTATTTTTTATTATTAATTTCACGTTTGAAACATTATTTAATGATTTCTACTGATATATTTTTATTGACATGACACTACATTGTTGTACATTGACAAAAAAAGATTTAAAAGTTATAAATTTAAACAATTTCAATGTTTACTCATCAAATTCAGATTCTTCATCTGACACAACATCATTAGATTATACATTTTTTCTCCCATCATTGTGACAACCAATAACTAGTCTTGATATTCTTGTTGTAAAAATTTAGATTCAATGAATTATTGAGCAGTGAAAATAAAAATAATAGCTCACTGATTCGCCGGCTGGTCCACTACAGTCTACACGCTGCAGTCTGCACAGCGCGCGCGACGTTTCCCTATGCGTCCTACTCTAGTATAACGTGGTTAACGTAAACAATAATCATTTTTATATTAGTTTTAAGCTGTGCACTAACTAATTAGGGTTCGCTGAACCCGAAAAAGCGATTTACGGGAAAACAAACTAACCCGGGTTAGGCTGTTTTTTCACCCAACGCTTCTCATACTATCGGGGTGTCCCACCCAAGCAGGAACGACGTATATCTACAGACATAATGCGGCCCTAAGAGTGCTTTATTACCATCTTTGTCCCCGATTCAGCCCACTGGCGGCGACTGTTTCCTCGGCGCGCATCATTTCGTTTTACTAAGTTCGTGATATCTTGTGATATACAAAACGAAATGATATGCTGTTTGCGCGGGTTTATTCCTTAATCCCTACGGAACAACTTTCTTACTGGAAGTTCTCTTAGAATCAACGATTTGTGCCTTTTTTTTTAATGTAAACACGGGGGAATGGTACAAGCGGGGATTGTCGGGAGATTGCATAACGCTCAGGGACACTTTTCAAGCGGTCGAGCACACGTCCCATTCTTCGATCCGTCCCTTCAATTATCCGTATTCATAATATAATCAGAAGTATTTGAAAAAAATAATAAATAGGTATCAGTCAGTTACAAATCATATTCAATTGTTATAAAAGTGATTATGTGACAGGAACATAACTTGCAACATTTCTTGTACTAAAATTTCTTTTTGAAATCCGCTAAGGGTCCATTTTTAAAGGATTTTGAGGGAATTACACATAAAATGAACTGAAATCCCTTATTGTGAATTAATAATGAACTATAAGTAACATGTGATTTCTATTGAATATTTGTATACGTGGATACATTTTGGAGGGCACTATATGTGCCCGTGGACTCGTAAGTTGGAAATTTGTTTGCAATAATTAAGACGTTTCGAGTTTAAAGTTTCCCATGTGTCCGCGTTGAAATTTAAACGTGCGCAGATCGGTCGATTAGGAAAATTAGGAAAATTCATTGTGGTTGTTTTGCATAGAAACATTTCAAGATGTTTTTTTTCTTTAAAGTGCTAGGAGTGAAATTTGGGTGTTGTTGAATGTCATTATAGGGTTGTGAACATAACCTGGAGCTCTGTGAAATGCGTATTCATAACAATACTAGAAGCATAGAAAGATTCTTACTAAATGGGTATAAGTTACTTTAGATTTCCAGGAGTAAAATTTATCAGTTTAAACTGATAATTACACTGGTTTACGAAAAAAAAGGTGAGGACTATTTGACAAGACCACTTTATCCTTATGTATTTTGACGCGCTGAATACGGATCCGAGGTCTTTCCACTTCTTCATAGTTTACTCCAGTCCCGTCTTCTATGTCTCTAGCCTTAAAGAACTCCCTCCTTTCTTCTTCCCATCTCGTCATTTCCATCGCCATCCCTCTTCTTTCTTCTACATCCATCAAACACTTTCTTGCCAACTCCCCTCCCTTTCTCTCTCTCTCAACTTCGTCTCAAAACTCCATACCCTCTTTCCCGCTCTAGTACTTAATTTATCCCCTTGCGCTTCTTCTGTCACCATATATCCCGGCGTCCTCCAGCCTAGCCCCATTGTCCACCTTATATACCTTTCTTGTAAACTCTCAATCTCTTTCCTTTCTTTCCATCCCCATATCTCTGCTCCACAACCTAATACCCGCCATACCAGCGTATAAAAAACCACATTCTCTTTCTTCAATTTTTTAAAAAATTCTTTTTTCTCTTCCCCATATCTGTTTCATTATCCGCGCTGCCTATTTTATTCTTTCTCTTATATGAGCTCTATGATCTCCATTTGTTTGCAAGGTATATTTTAAATACTTCAACTCTTTTACTTCTTTCAATTTTATTCCCTTCCATCTCCCCGTCCATTCTTTCTTTCTTCCCCCTCCGTTATAAACCTCATTATCTTTGTCTTTTCTACATTTAAATTCAACTTTTTCCTATCTAATAAGTATTTCTCTAATCCTGTAATCAAGCCCGCCATCCCTTCTTCATTCTCTGCCACCAACACTATATCGTCTGTGTATGCCAGTGTATATATCTTTTCCTTCCCTATCCTAACTCCTCCCCAACCTTTTCTCTTAATTTCTTCTTCCAAGTCTGATATTAATATATTAGATAAAAGTGGGCCCAGAGGGCATCCTACTTTTTCTCAAACCTTTACATTGCTTTTTGTCTTTCTAAAAATTTCCGATACTCTCTTTATGAATCCCTCTCGTTAACCCTTTTTCACCATAACTTTTTCTATCTCGCCTCGGTCTAATGAATCAAACGCCGCCTTTAAGTCCACGAACATTGCTATCATTGCCCCTTTCTCCCTTTTAATCCTCTTATTTACTAGATAATATCCCTCTTTGTCTTAATCTTCTAGATCGTTCTACATTATAATCGACACGTTCGGGATATAATTTTTGCAACGCAAAAATGTAATGTGCCATTAGAATAACCTTGAAGTTATTTACGAAAAATTCTTTTCATGAGCTGTGTAGTATTGCATTATATAATGCAACAAAGTTCTAAAACGTTCTACATTATAATCGATACGTTTGGAATATAACGTTTTGTATTGTATTTGTATTTATTGAAGAAAGTCCCTAGGGCTAAAGAGCCCTAATAATAGCGTTTTGCGAAGTAAAAAATGTAATGCGTCATTAAAAAATCACAAAAAACCTTGAAGATTTTTGCACCAAATTTTCGACCTCTGAATTAAATTATTTTGACAGAAAGAAATAAAATCATCCTCGATTTCTATAAACTATATTATATAGTAGCCTTAGTGGATGATTCAAAAATTTGAAATATTTTATTATATTTATTTTGTGTTTTTGATAAATCTATTTTAAATTTTCAACGTGCAATAGGCAAAATATTTTATTACATTTATTTTGTATTTAGCTTATTTTTTATAGATTTATTTTAAATTTTCAACGTGCAATAGGCAAATCTGACCTTTCTAAATAAGAGATGAAAAACGAGCATATATCTGTGAATAAAAAGGCATGTGATCTCATATCAAGTGTTTTTATATGACGCAACAAGAGATAAGTGCCCGGCAGTGTACCCTTATTATATATAAGTTAAAGCATGCGTGAAAAAGCATGGAATAAAATGCACGCTGTATTATCTCTCTTTCGAGTCTCGAAATTGTTTGCAGTATCTTATTCCATGTGACACGTCCAGTGGTTGAAGGACCTAGTATATGGCAAAAGAATGATTTTTAAACGTTGTGGTTCGATTAAGAAAGCGAACTTTTGCGAACAGTAAAAAGAAGTCATCTCTAGAGAACGAAAGCAGAGCCTAATGAAATGTATGCTGACTTAGACGGTCAGTGCATCAAATATTTTCTAAAATCAAAACTTTTAAACACGTCTGGATTTTATCTCGAGTCCTCCACAGTGTAGTGATCAGTTCCAAAGTGTTCGGCCCATACATTCCGTCCCCCCGGAGAGACCCATCTCGCCCGGCGTTCACCCAAATTACTTCGCACAGTGTAGTGATCAGTTTCAAAGTGTTCTAACATTAACCCACGGCCACGTGTTCGACTTCAGCCCCCAAATCCCGTCATTCAGTGTACTAGCTAACAGCCGGCACCCGCACGTGAATCTGTGAGATCTAGCAGAATAGGTGAACAGCCCCCAAGTTCCTCCGCGCAGGTCATTGACCAGCAATACTTTCAGGTCCCAAATTCCTTCGCGCAGTATACTAACTGGCTGCCAGCACCCGCTTATCGCACTTTTCCGAGAAACAAGCCATTGCTACCAGCGATGCACCGAATGGAAAACGTAGAACCACTTTCTCAGGCTAAAGAAATCATCCGCACGGTCGAGGCTTCTACAATCACTCTGGAAACGTGTCGTAGTGAACTTGAAACAATCAGCCAAATCATTATTCAGTACAGTTTTATGATCAAAAATTTAGAAGCGCATATAATGAATTGATTTATACAATTCAATCAGAATATTCGTTCGGAATAGAGCGGAAATTAGCTCTTCGAATGGAGGAAAAATCTGCCACAAAGAGGTACGGTATTAACTCACGCGATGACATTAGCCATCAAGTGCGACACTTAAAACCCAAAAGTTTGAACCAAGCTTCACAGTAAGCCCTGGTAGCAGGCGTGTGGTGCAGAGAACGTTCGCGAACGAAAGTTTTAATAACGCCTCGACCAGTAAAACCAAGTGTTCTTAGACTACCCACGAGGAATACCACAAATGCGAAATCAACCCTCCGATAGTCCGAACCACGGACTACCTTTACAGCATAGAATGCAAATGACTTGTAACTTCTGTAAGAAACCGGGCCATTTAGAGAAATAATGCTATGAGAAAGCAAAGCAGCAGGGTTTTCGCAATGGAACATCCCAGAGAAGACCGCCAGAAATCAGAAATATTCAGGAGATGGAAGATCTACAAGACCCATTAGAATGTTACGAAGTGACAGAATAATTCAGGAGAGTTCAAAGAATACAAAAGACTTGGAGAAAGTTAGAACAATTCATGGTGTATGGTAAAGATTCCAAGAGAATTAACAAAATTTAATTCTGAAGAATTCGTTTGAATTCTACAGGATTAAAAATATTTAAAGGTGGTTAAAATAATTCAACGTGTATTCTAATGATTTCAAGATAAGTAAAAAACATTTTAAAAAATACAGTGATACCGTAAATTCAACCAATTCAAAACAGTTTAGAGAGTTCAGAACATTTTAAAACTATTCAGAGAATCCAGAATAAATAAGGGAATTCAAAGAATTTGGAAGAATTCAGAGAATTCGGAAGAAATCAAAGAATAGTGTAAGAATTCATAGAACTAAGAAGAATTCCAAGAATTAGGAAGAACTTAGAAAATTCGGAAGAATTCAAAGAATGCAAATAAATTCACAAACTTCAAAAGAATTCACAGAATTCAAAAAAAAATTAGAGTATTTCAAAGGAATTTTAGAATACAAAAGAATTCAAAAGTTTTCAGAAATTTAAAAGAGTTCAAAAATTTAAAAGAATTCAGACAATTTAGAAGAATTCAGAAGAATTCAGCGAATATGGAAGATTTCAAAGAATAGCGAAAGAATTCAAAGAATTAAGAATTTAGAGAATTCAGAAGACAACCTGTCCAGCTTCCAGTCTCAAATATAGACTTCCTCGTTGAGCCTGGGCAGAAGAGGGTGAAGCGTCATGGTAATCTACTATCAAACAGCATTCGTGCAGTTTTTTGTGGACCATCAAATTGTGGTAAAAGGAATGCACTGCTTTCTTCAATTCTACATCCAAATGTCTCAGATTTGATAATATTTATCTTTACTCAAAATCTTTACAACAACCCAAGTATCAATTCTTGAAAAATGTAATCAATGATGTAGATGGTGTTGAGTACTTTCCATACAGTGAGCAGAAACAAGTAATTTCACCTCGCAAGCTAAACCAAACTCTATCTTTATCTTTGATGACATCGCTTGTGAGAAGCAGGACAATGTTAGAGCCTTCTTCTGCATTCGTCTTTTTTGGCAGAAAATTAATTTTCTTGCTTCAAATTTAATCTTTTTTGGTTACAAATGCAACTATTTGGTGAAAAATTAATCTTTTTTATTTAATAAATCAAGTATTTCGTTGGAAATGCGTCTACTTGGCTGACTTACACTATTTTCTATTTCAGATTAACATCTTTTTCATTTGAAACGTGAAACATGTTTCGTTCACAAGTCATGAACTCTTTTGGTTCAAAATTAAACTATACTTTCAACTATTATACTTTTTTATACTCTTTATACTTCTCTCTATACTTTAACTTTCAACTTACTATAATAAGTTAAAAATTGGAAAATGCATTTTTTTTGTAGAAAATTAATCTTTTGAGATCTAAATTCGTTTTTGTAGGTTCATATGCAACTATTACTTTGCAAATGAAAATATTGGATAGAAAGTTGCTTAAAACGTCAAATATCTTTTACAAATTTCGTCTTCTTTGGCTTGACAGTTCATCTATTTTGGCATGAAATTCAAGTATTTCGACGAAAATTAACTTTTTTGCTGGGAATTGAACTACTTGAGTGACGTTTCATATATTTTGTTTAAAAATTCGACCATTTGCATGAAAATGTATCTTTGCAGGATAAACTTTTCAGGTATAGGAGATGCAATATACTTCGACTCGAAATCTGATACTCAGGCCGGAAATTCAAGCGAAATAAGTCCCCGGATGATTATTAGGATCGGCGGCGCGACGGCGCGCCGCCTTCTTCCCTCCTTGGCGGCGGCTGCGCGGCGCACACTGGGCTAAATCGGGGATATATTATTCAAAATCACCTGCAGCCTACAATTCCAATTGTAAACTTTTCTTTCGAGGGCCTCCATGCCTTACCTTTTATAATTTTTGTTATTTTCTATTTTGTGTAAAAATAAACAAAGAGAAAAAATGAGACATTTTTTTATTATTACTTTCTATCTGAAAATCAATGACGTGATTAATCCCATTCTCGAAACAAATGTCGAAGTATGCAAAGAATATAAATAATGTACAGGATATCGAATCTAATTGTTAGAATTTGGAATTGGACACAGGTTACAAAAAGTGTTTCATCATGAAAATTCCCATAATAGTCTTCTTTTGCTAATGAGGTTTTAAGCTTTACAGGAAAGATCAAATAGTTCATTAATAAATCTGCAAGTTGTCGATACTTTATAATGTTCAGACACTGAGCAGTATGCCTTTTTTAAATTAGAGTGCGTATGCACAGGGAGAAACTGTTTAATTTATAATCATTTTTGCGTAAAATGAGATTTTCAAATGGTAACTTCAACTGACATAACCATTCGAAACTTTTGTATTATGCAAAAATTATCGAAGTAAACACTTTTTCCTTCTGTGTTTACACTTTTATTTTAAACTAGAGTACCCATACGTATTTTAAAAATATTTCATGGTAGTATTTATTGAGTAAAATGAGGCAATTGAATTTGAAGGTTAGAACTTGACTCACTCAAAGGACCACGTTTAATCGCACTTAACCATAGTTCACGTCTTCTTTTCGATAACTATTTTTGCATGCAAAGTGTATGCTCCACCCGGTCTGGCAAACTTTTTTTTTGTTTCTTTTACAATAGTTGGAATACACCCGAACTCCAAAGATACGAGCTCCAAAGATACGAGCACTCCACAGATACGAGCGCCCCGGCTCCAAAGGAGCGAGCGGAATTTTTTCCCACCCTAGTTGAAAGTGAGGCGCGCGCGGACGCGCGCTGTTTTGAATTAGACGTTTGTTCATTGCGAATTGCATACGCGCGCATGCGCGCGGTAGGCCTGTGTGCGTTCTCACGCATTACCCTCGAAATCTAAACGTCGCAGGAGTGGGAGCCCCTTTCACGTTCGTATCCTTGGAGTTCCCGATTCCCAAGATTCTCGTATTTCTGGAGTTCGAGTGTATTATGAAATGATATTCCATGGTCCCTTCATCTGTTCTTCGTACAACCCACAATAAAACACTGATGTACCATTTTCTGAAATTAAAATAATTATGTGATCCTCGAAAAGTAAACACGAGTGCTCACTCACTACGGGTATGTCACTAATACTAGTGGAAAATTCTTTCTTATGCGGATTGCAAAATATGGAAATTGAATGAGAAAGAAGAAATTGAAAAGTATTTTTTGGAAGTTTATTGTATTTTCTAATCAGGATATCCTATGCGAAACGTAAAATATGGATATTGAATGAGAAAGAAAAAATTGAAAAGTATTTTTTGGAAGTTTATTGTATTTTCTAATCAGGATCTCCTATGCGGAACGCAAAATATGGAAATTGAATGAGAAAGAAGAAATTAATTTTTTAGTTTTGGTTGGAAGTTTATTGTTTTTTTTCCATCACTATCTCTTACACGGATTGTAAAATATTGAAATTGAATGAGGAAGAAGAAATTATGTTTTTTTTTTGTTGGAAGTTTATTGTTTTTTCTATTTTTCTAATTACTATCTCTTATGCGGATTGCAAAATATGGAAATTAAATGAGAAAGAAATAATTAAAGAGTGTTGGTTGGAAGTTTGTTTTTTCTAATCACTGTCTCTGATGCGGATTGCAAAATATGGAAATTGAATGAGAAAGAAGAAATTATTTTTTACTTTTGGGTGGAAGTGTTTTTTTTTATCACTATTGACACTAGTTAATGAACAAAGATAGCGCGTACCGACACAAACTTACTTTCTTGTACGGACTCGCGTGGAATGAAGCGAAGCGTATCTTTTTTCACTTTTCCAGAGTGCTTCGACTACTATCGTAACTTGACTGACTTAAAACCGCAGATACGAAAGATTCACGCGTGCAGCCGGCATGAAAAAAAAAAATTAAGTGGGGATTGAGTGGATGCTTAGAGGTGGGCAGAAAATTTGCGTAACTGATTGGCGACCAACTTGTACCCTTTGTCACCGATTTATAGATACCGGGATTCCAGTATCATATCAAGATTTTCTCAATTGCTGGCATAAAATGATAAGGATGGAAAATGTATTTTCGCACTGATATCGGTAGTCACGACAAAGACGCATGCCGCGAAGACAAATTAAAAAAAAAAATATATGAAAATTTTTCAGTTTGATTTCCAAACAATTTGATTGTTAAAAAACAGAATTTTAATTTTTGAAACTGTTTTTAATTGAAAATTAGAATATTTTCATTAAAATAGCAATTATTACATTTTTCGTTGAAAATTCAGCTTTTTTCATTGAAATATCACCTTTTCTTGGTCGAAAAGTCGACTGTTTAGTTAAAACTTTTTTTGCTGTTGAAATTTTCATTGACATACAGAAATATTAAGAAATCTTTGAAAATTTTCCTATGAATCTTAGGAAAAATATATTTATACAAGCTTAAAAATAGTTATTCAAAATTTTTATTTTTCATACAAAAATACAAATACAATTTAGTGAAGAAAAAAGGAAAATTTCAACGAAAGTATAATTTAAGGCGAAAAATATTTTTGTATAAAAAATAAAAATTTGGAATAACCATTTATATTTTAGATTTTTCTGTTTGCTTATTTTAAGGTTATATAAATATAATTTTTACATCATTCTTGACAAAATTTCACAAATTTTTTCAATATTTCAAATGAAAATTTCAACAGCAAAAAAAGTTTTAACTAAACAGTCCAATTTTCACCCAAAAAAAGAGGATATTTCAACGAAAAGAGCTGAATTTCCGAGGAAAAATGTTATAATTGCTATTTTAATGAAAATACTCTAATTTTTAATTAAAAACAGTTAAAATCAATTTGAAAAAAATGTATTTTCAAACAAAACAAAATAAATTTTCAAATCAAACTATTTTTTAGTGAAGAAAATAGGAAAATTGTATAATAATTGTAATTGAAGGCGAAAAATATTTTTGTAGGAAAAATAAAAATTTCGAATAACTATTTATTCTTAAGTGTATTTATTTTTAAGTTCGTATAAATATATTTTTCCTAAGATTCTTAAGAATATTTTCAAAGATTTTTCAATATTTCAGATATTTCAAATGAAAATTTCAACAGCAAAAAAAGTTTTAACTAAACAGTCCAATTTTCAACCAAAAAAAGATGACATTTCAACGAAAAAAGCTGAATTTTTAACGAAAAATGTAATAATTGCTATTTTAATGAAAATATTCTAATTTTTAACTAAAAACAGTTAAAATCAATTTGAAAAGAGTAACAGTTCTGGAATTTTGTGATGGAACTAATATAGAACAGAGTGATAGAACTGTTATGTCACTAGAATGTCACACCGCCGAGAGCAGTAATCGTCGACTGAAAATTGAAGTTTGAGACCTGGACATTTTAAGACGTATCTATATCAGAAACCCGTGGAGATTTTTCAAGTTTTATTGGCTTAAATTAAGGATAAGACCTTAAGACCTAGGTCGTGTCACAATTTGAATTAGAGGAATTAGAGGTATAAAGGTATAAATTGTTACAGAGCAATCACAGAACAAATTTACATCGTCACACTGTTACATATGTGTTACGGCACTATTATATAACATGGTGACTCTGTAACCCTGTTCCTAAATTGTTATTAAAATATTTTTGTTACATATAACACTGTTTCAGAATTGTTATAGATTTCTGACAGAACATGGTTCTGTAACAGCGTTACAGAACTGCTGCGTCCATTTGGGGACGACATTACTTAGACCATGGTCTAAGTATGTTCTACTCCTGTTACAGAACATGTTCTTTTGTATTCTAGAACTGTTACATCACAGTTATATAACAGTGTCCGCTGGGTAGGTTTCACGAAACCGTAAAATTGAACTCGAATACCCCGTGAACGTATAGGAATGTGGTGAGGTTCTAGTTTCAGCGCACACAAAATGTCATTACCATGGATTTGAGGTATTCTTTGAGGTTATTTTTAACGGTTTTGAGGTGATAAATCAATTTTCACCTGGCTAGCTCGTCAAATAGACTAGTTAGACTTGAATACCGTAAAAACGCATCAATATGTGTCTGATTCGATTTTGTATAAGAAAAACAGGCCATTTTAGCGATTTCAAGGTGATTTTTGAGGCTATGGTCCAACCAAGACACGTTGAGCCAATTCTGATAGCGGATTCAGATTGAGTGCTTCAAAATACATAAGAATTGCTATGCCTCATCCCCAGAACAGGAAATATTAATTTTTTCAAGTTTTTTAAGGTTAGGGTGAAACGCTGACGTGTAGGGCAAATTCTGACATCGGATTCGGATTCAGCGGCACATTTATCCAATCCAAAGTCCATCCCAATCTCTTCTGTGTACTTCTTGACGATATTTATGGCAGTTTGAAGTTTACCTTTACCAGAGGCAGAGATCTTCAGGTCATCCATATAAAATACATGAGTGACCTTATGCTCGCGCTGGTTAGTGCTGCCACAGAGGTATCCAGAAGAATTTCGTAGTGCGAGAGATGGAGGCAGAAGTTTAAGGCAAAAAAGCAAAGGGCTCATGGTATCACACTAAAAGACGCATCTCTGGAAGGTGACGTTGTTTTTTGTCACACGAAAATTTCCAGATGAGGTTGTAAATCTAGTTTTCCAAAGAGGCATCAATCTTTCCATGCATCTCACTATGTGTGGATGTACCTTCAAGCTTTCCAACAGACAGATGATAAGTTTATGAGAGGATGAATCGAAAGCTTTCCGCTAGTCAATCCGGGCCATTGACAGGTTGCGTTAATGGGCTGCAACGTCTTTACAGACACACCTGTCAATTAGCATGTTCTCTCGACAGCCTGCTACACCCTTTATCGAGCCACGTTGTTCGTACATCTCACGCCATACATGCTCAATTCGCCGAACAATCATGTTGTTTAGGACAACTGTAAAGATCTTATACAGTGTGTTCAAAAAAGTTATTGGCCTGTAATTCGCTGGGTTGGACAAGTCGCTTTATTTCGGTTGGAGCATAGTACTTCTTTGTGCCTCTAAGTGCTTTTTTCGCCTCTTTGGCAGTGATGGATGAACATTCCTCCTCAAACTTTATGAGGTTGTCGCAAAATTGCTTGAAGCGGATGATATTGTCAGTATCTCCTTTCAACTTTAGTCTCTTCGGGATCTTGTATACCTCTCTCCAAAAAGTCTCTACCTCGTTGGGCTTGGGCGGATTTTTGACAGAAAGAGGGTGCATACTAAAGAGGCGAGGTGGTTCAGCGAGAAACTTTTGATTCTCACTGATCCACCTCTCACTCTTCTGTATTCTCCTCCTTGCGTCAGATAACAGCCGTATTTTGTCAGCAATATGCTGCTTGATTGTCAGCAGCTTGTTCTCATAGCCTCAAAGTCAGAAGAAGAGCACAAGGAACACCTTCGTCAGGTCTTTGAGAGGTTTCAAAGTTACGGCATCCTGATTAATCCTGCTAAATATGTCTGGGGTGTATCTTCAGTAAAATTCTTAGGATTCATGATAACGCCCCATGGTATTACCCCTCTCCCTGAGAAAGTGGAAGCGGTTTTGAATTTCCCCAGACCTGAGAGAGCCAAGCAGCTTCGACGTTTCTTAGAAACCATCAACTTTAACAGGATTGGAATTCCAAAAGCAGCAGAAATTCAGGCACCTCTCAATGACCTACTTCAGGGAAACATTAAAGGAAAAGCACCCATCGAATGGGGGGGGGGGGATATTTTTCCAAGAAACTGAGCACGACTGAACGGAAGTACAGTGCTTACGATCGCGAACTCCTAGCGATCCACAAAGGTGTTAAACACTTCCGATACATGTTGGAAGACAGAGACTTCATCGTGTTCACTGACCATAAACCAATCACCTTTGCGTTTCAACAGAAAGCGGGTAAGTGCACACCACGACAGTTCAGATACCTAAATTTTATCGGTCAGTTTACAACGTATATCCGACACATTTCGGGGAGTGACAATATCGTAGCTGACGCTCTCTCCAGGATAGAGGAATTGTCAACTGGAATCGATTTCGCCACCCTTTCCAAGGAACAAGAAACGGATTCGGAGATTCGAGAGTTACAAAATTCAGGTACAGCCTTGCAGTTTCAACGAGTTCGACTTACAGGAACAGAAACAACTCTGCACTTTGACGTCTCGATGCCGACAGCTCTACCCTTCATTACGAAATCTTTTCGTCGAATAGCCTTCAATTCTTTGAACCAGCTCTCGCACCCAGGCGCCAAGGCCACAGCGAAACTCGTCTCTCAATGTTAAGTTTGGCCTCGAATGCAGGCTGATTGTAAGAGCTAGGCCCGAGCTTGTATACAGTGTCAGCGCTCAAAAGTCTCGAGGCATGTGTCCTCACCCGTAGCAGATTTCGTTCCGCCTTCATCTAGGTTCGAACATGTCCACCGACGTGGTTACAGCTGAAATTTTACCGCGATTTCGCTGGGAGCAAGTGCAATTTTTAAGATTGGCACCTGCTCCCGGAGAAATCCTGCGGTTGTCCTTATGACAAACTTTTAACTATATATTTAATGAAGGGTAGCTCAAGAGAGTATGAAAATATGAAACTAAGACATCAAGGAATGTATTTGAGATTGATAGATATTTTACACGCGGTTAAAGGTCGCGTGATAGGGCATGCGACTATGATAAGACAAAAATCTTTTAAAAATATTGCATATATTTTTAAAATAACGGAAAAATTAATATTTTCTCGATTTACTTAATTTTGACTAAAGCGTTTCAAAATTTTATAGTATAATAAACCAATTTGGAGCGTTACCGGACATTTTATAAAAAATATCACGCAAAAGTAGTGGTTATTATTAACTATTATTTAGAATCAACATTGATAAATCGATTTTTACCTATAGTAAAATCTTCGTGAGTATAAAATTGACAACTTCACCCCACAATATATATATATATATATACACAGACTTTGAAATGATTTCTAAAATTCTAAACCCTAAAATATTGAAGTCTACTTTTAATTTTTAACTTTTTCAACTCAATATAAGTGATATCTGTGAATCTCAATTATTTGAAAAATAGCGTTAATATTATTTACCAATTTTTCGTTTGTTGGGACAGTTGCGTGACAAGAAATTTTGTATACTTTTTTATTTCTAATTTCTAAATTATGTCGTCTAAAATTTTGAAACTTTATTAAATTTTTCTTTGATATAAGTACTTCACTGAGATCATTTCATAAAAAATGCATTATTTAAAGAAAAAGTGGAAAATGACTGGGACATGATCACCCAATAAAATCTTTGTTATTTGTTGAAACTAACCTTTTGTGAAGCTAGGTATTCTTAATTCGGCACCAGCCATTTGAACGACATCATCAACATTGAAACCCTTATATGCTAATGCAAAATCACCAGGGAGCAAGAAGTTCGTGAACTCTGAATTCTCTGTAATGAACTTATCGCTTGCTCGCCCTCCGTAACTGGGAGCCGATGTCATTTTTTAGATGACAGTTGCTCCCAGTGAGACCCTGCGGTGGTTGTTAACCTTTAGTTTTTACTCATATATATCCTAATTTTTAATTTTTTAGGAAAATTTTTAGGTATCTGAAGTCGGCGAAACCCGTAGATTCTGAATTTCTAACTTTTGAATCTGTATATGCAACAGTGAAAAAAAATTATTTTCAATTTTTAATCCTTTTGGGTTGGCCTACCTGCGGTCCTAGCCGATGAGTTAACTGCTACGATGTGAATTAGCATATCTTCAGAAATAGTCAGACTCGTCAGGAATGGTCAGGATGTTCAGGAATCGTAAGAACTTCTGACCATTTGTGACGGTTCCTGACTTTTTTTTAGTAGGGCAGGCTTTCTTCGTTTGCATGAACAGGTCTTCATCCTCTTCAAACAGTTTTGCAATTCTTCGAGGTAGAAAAACGGAGAATGTGTTTTCTATGTTTGCGAGCGTTTGCATTCCATATTTTGTTTTAGCTTTCTTGACGATGAAAGTCTTCACTGAGAGCAGTTTCGTTTAATTTTGCGAAATACATTTTTCACTGCTTGTTATCTTCAAGATTCACAGTTTTAAATTCCCTTATTAGAGTTTGTAAGTTTGTTCGCACTTGTATCACTTGTTTTAGTTCTCGAATGTTCTTCAG
This sequence comes from Andricus grossulariae, assembly GCA_011634705.1. Taxonomy (NCBI): domain Eukaryota; kingdom Metazoa; phylum Arthropoda; class Insecta; order Hymenoptera; family Cynipidae; genus Andricus; species Andricus grossulariae. The sequence goes on from JAABKJ010075445.1 coordinate 219,597,070, forward strand.
AAACACGTTTAAACGACTTACTAGCTATTGTTGCTTTTCTTTCTTATAATCTGACATCTGCCAACAAACTGATGAAAGAGAAGAGCGGGTCTCCTTTTATGGGCGCCCCCCCCACCACCAAATTTCTGGAGACTTCTGCACAGTATTTCATTATATGATGCAACAATGTTCTAGAACGTTCTACACTATAATCGACACGTTCGACCTTGAAGTTGTTTACGAAGGAAATTGCGCATTATAATTTAATGACGTCATCAAAAATATTGTAGAATGTTTGGTGCATTAAATGAATGTCTTGTCTATAAGGAAGTAATAAATCATTCTTATTTTTCTCGTTATAACCTTGAACGTGTTTGCAGAACGTTCTACATTATATGATGTACATAAACGTACTTTACTGTCGGCTCTTGCATTTCTCAAAGTTTGAAGCCGATATTTCACTTATAAAAAAACTGGAAAATTTGATAAAGAAACGGCGATTCTGTCAAAAAGTTTTTAATCATAAATGAAATTCCGTTTGAATTCCCTTTTTTAGGAAAAAATCCCCTTTTTACCTAAAATTGGAACACATAATTTCAGATTTTCCTTATCACAACAAGCTTCAATTATTATAGAATACTTAATAAAAATGCTCTTTAATAATAATTACTTTCATAACAATCTGTACACTTATTTATACATGTTTGCTTTTATGCGAAAAGTCGTAATATGCTTCATCTAATTTAAACATTTGTATAAATATTGCGGAAACTTCCGGCTGCCAGTACTATTATCTCTGCTATTACACGTGCTTCAGCATCAGTAAAACCAATGCGAAATACGTCACAAAAAATGGCGTCTATTTTTCTCCTAAACCAATCACGGCCCTGCACATCATTATTTCTCCAGCGTTGGCCTCACTGCGCCAGTGCTTCTTCCACTTCTTCTACCCATTCCCCATTTTTCGCACAGTTATTACCATGACGTCACACCAATGCCTCCAGTTAGGGTTGTAAGTCCATGAAACGTTTCATTGAAACATTGAAAGTTTCATGAAACAATGAAACGTTTCATGAGACAGAAGTTTCTGCAACGTTTGAAAGTTTCACAAACACGCATGCGCTTGCGCACTCATGTCAGGTTGAGGTTACGTAATATAATGGCGTTGTTCAATGGAATAATCGTGCTGAAACTTGAAAGCTTGATAATATGAACAAATACGAGTACAGGCACGATTAACGAGTACCGGACTACCGGGTACGATTTGAAAGATGCTTCGTCACAAGCACTGTGTACACAAGTACTTTACGCAGCACGTTAGTGAAGGCCGTGTTGTTAAAGTTAAATGCAATTTTTACACGTGGATGAATCAAAGAAATACGACGAGAATGATTCTTCATATAAAAGATTTATGCAAAAAGTACCCGGCAGTTGTTAAACAAGCCCGATATTTTATTTAGAAAAAAAGTTGTTAGATTCAGAAAAAATTTCAGAAAATTGAAAAAGTGAGGCCGGTAAGGAAGGTATTTATGCGTGTCACATGCCCTTAAATTGGTTAAAAGTTGTTCCTAATTGGTATGAAAACATAACACGATCTGCGTTTTCAATTTTTCTTGTACAAAACATTTACCTTGATCATGAAAATTAGTCATTCAATATTTTTTTATAATTTTGTAAGCAAATGATATGAATTAATTCCTATTATCGTAATTTATGGGCAAAAAAAGATCGTTTATTCATCCCGTTCTGTAAAAACTATATTTATAGATTCAAAATTCAAGAAACTATCTTGCTGGTGAAATGTAGTGATAAAAATGTGTTGCGATATTTTTTGTTTACTTTTCAAAGGAATTTTATAAACAAATGCTAACTATTGACATTTACTGGGGAGTCAGTGTAATAACTATCTTGTAATTCGAACTTATTATTTGTTTGAAATTTATATTTTTTGTATAAAATATATATATATATATATATGTGTGTGTCCTCGGGTTGCGGATAGAGGGTCCCTGTACCAAGGGTTTCTGCTGAATATGGTTACGATAAATAATAAGCAGTCGCGGACAATTGTCCAGGGATGGTCCCGAAGGAATAACCCCTAAGCGTAGGCGTAGCAACCGTTCCGAAAGCTGAATGTCACCTGAGTGAGGTGTCTTCAACGGTGACTCTGGGATACCGGGCGACCTCTCAGAGTATGAAGCCTTGCCCTTGCACGCAGGGTTCTACAAGGATGGACGAACCCTTTCCCTAGCTGCTCGTGGGAACAACAATGAAACCACCAAAACACCAAATAGCTGTAGAATCGGTTCAAAATGATCGAACGCGGAGAGCACCCGCCAAATGGGTCGCCAAACAATGCCGATCATCCTAGAGTTCGGGGTGCTGAAAATAATTTAGATGGAAACACGACGATGAACCAGCGAAACGCCCACATTGAGTGGACGAATCAACTCAAGGATGACTTGCTAGACTGCTACGATGCCAGCATTAAGTATTTAAGAGAAAAAAAATGACTCCTTTAAAAATTACCGGATTTGCACCAATTTTTCGACCAGATGACTGGACTATTAACGTACTTCTAAAAATATGCTGCTCAAATTTGTAAGTAAATTAAAAGTCATGGTGAAATTAAATGAAGTGTCTCGGGGCATAAGGGCGTAAGTGGCAAAACTCGAATTTTACAGAAGACATAAAAAATGGTCTGACTTTAGCAGATTTAATTTCTTTTTTAAATAAGAAAGAACTTTCCAATTATTACTTAGCTCTATCAAATCATGAAAGGTATAGCCTGAAAGAAGTAACCACTTCCAAGAAAAACTCTGGTTAAAGGTACGGTGCGACCCAAAAACACCGATTTTGACTCAGAAAGAGTTACATCACTTTTTTATCTTTCGATTAAAAGAACAACTACAAATTACTTTCAAACCATTTCTTAGTTTCTATCGAATTGTGAAATGAGCGCTTCAAATAAAGCAACCACTTGTTAAAAACCCCTTGTCAAAGAACGGCGCGTCCTTATAAACGCCGGACCTGACACAGAAAAATCTGCATAACTTATTATTTTTTTTTAATTAGAAAAAAAAAGAAATTACTTTTGAGCTATTACTTAGCTTTATTGAATCGTGAAAATAACAGGCAAACAGAAATAATCACTTTAAAAAAATACTGAACATGGATTTTGACCCACTTCTGAATAGGAGGGGACTATACTCCTCTACAGAGACATGAGTTAGATCAAAACAAATAGTTCCTTTATATAAAAACTCGTAACCTCCACTGTCGTTTTATGGAGGAAGTTTTCTTAGTCATCACTTTCTAAGTGATAGGGTGACCTCTATATTAAAATTAAAATCAACTGAAGTAAAAAAGTAGATTTCTCATTTTATCTATCGCCGATAATTATATCGATTTATTTATTTCTCGTATTACTTTCAATGTAAGTTGTTATTAGAGATATTACATCTTTGGTTGTTATGCCTGACTTTCTCAACACATAGCGTAAAATAAAATGTATTACAGTAATTTTTGTACATTTTTCAATCAAGTTCGAGCAGTCCCCACCATGGGGCTCTCTGGCCAATCATAGGCATCGTAGAGAATCTATATAAGAACAACGTAACGGCAGTTTCGTAGTTTTGCACACGATTGAAACCCGAAAATGCTTTAAATTTTTTATTTAGATTTATCATAATGAATCATCGTGCAAGTATTGAATCTATTATCAAACTACATATGAATGATTGACTTATTTACCTAATATAGGGTTTTAAATTATTTCAAAAAATGTCTACGGATATCGAAAATTTCAAGGGATACGAAGGAACTTACAATATTTTAATGGATTTGAAAGATTTTAAAACTTTTAAGGAATGTCAAAGAATTTTGTAGGATTTATAAACATTTTAAACTCAAATTTATGGGATTTCTAGAGGTTTTTGGGAAATAACTGAAATTAAATGTAATTTAAAGGAATTCCTAACGATTTCGAACATTTCAAAGGATTTTATTGAATCTCCAAGGATTTAAAAGGTGTCGAGGTATTTCAAAGATTTCTGGGGATTTATTTGAATGGGTTATTTTTTTAAAGAACTTTAATAAATAAGTTTAACTTAATTTATATTTAAGGGATTTCAAATGATTTCTGCTTATTTTAATGCATTTTTGCGATAATATATATTTATATACTTTAACACTAGAAGTACCGGCATTATCTGATGATTTTTGAATGATTCCTGAATAACTTTTTTCTTTAAAGTGCGCATCCAATATTTCCGAAAAAATTGTTAAATACTCCTATTTATAAATAATTTAAAGTTAAAAAACGCCATCTCTCTGCAAGCAACTGCTGTGGAGATTCACCACTCTAAAAATCGAAAGGGGTCAATTGACCCCGCTCGGTACTTCTAGTGTTAAAAGATTCCAAAGAATTTCAAGAGATTTAAAAAATATCAAGGAATGCGATGTGATACTTCGACGTGTGGTAAATTGGGTTCAGTTCCCCGGGGTGTTGTCCACAAAAATTAAAAATTTTAAAAACTGTATTTGGAGATGCTATAAAATAGAACAACAGACGTCCCCGAACTCCTCCCATAGGATCAGTGTTGTCTCCTATTTTAGCTGAAATTGTTATGGAAGATCTAGAGAATGAAGTTTTCCAAAAAATTGATTTTAATATTGATTTTTATGCAAGATATCTAGACGATTTAGTACTTAGTTTACATAAAAAATAATGTTAACACCGTTCTTAATGCGCTTAATAGTATTCACCCAAGATTACAATTTACTGTTGAAGTTGAAACTGAAGGAAAATTAAATTTTCTCGACGTGACTTTAATTAAACCCGATAAAAGGCATATTATCACTGACTGGTATAGGAAAACTATTTTTCCGGAATAACACTTAGTTTTCTCTCAAATCGCTCTAACCAAAATTAAATAGGAATTATTAAAAATCTGATTGATAGAGCCCTTAAATCATCACATCCAATTTTCCATTTAAAAAATATTGAACTATGTAAAAAAATTCTTTTTCTGAAACCATAACCCCATTTGATTTCATTGAAAAACATGCGAATAACAGAATGAATTACATTGAAAACAAAAACAATGATCAAAACAAAGTAAACAGAGCAGATCATGATACATTTAATACTGTTGTTTTTCCATATTTTGGTAAAATCACGAAAATTTTAAAGTCAATGTCAGGAAAATTGGGTTAACATACTATTTATAGAGTTCCTTTCAAGAACAATATGATTGCAAAATTAGGAAAGGATAAATATGAAACACTAGGCAAAAAATGTGTGATTTACAAAGTTGATTGCAAAGATTGTAATGCAGTTTATATAGGGCAGACAAAAAGGGCACTTAGACTTAGGAAAAATGAACATGAAAATTATTTTTACAGAAGTCCCAGATATCACTCAGTCCTTCCTAAGCATAAAATTACACATGGTCATAAATTCAATTGGAATGATATTAAAATTCTTTATCATGAGAAAAACCATAAAAAGAGAGAATTCATGGAAATGTTATTCATGAAGAGAGAGGGAAATAAGGCTATTAATTTAAAAAGGGACCTCTCAAGATATAACAAAGTATGGGATAGAGTAATTAACTGGTTCCAATAATTAAAGTTTCATGTAGCGGGCGTAAAGTTTCATGTTGGCCCGGTGGCGGAGTGCGCATGTGCGAGCGTCACTGGGCTGGAAGCGGCCACATTACGCCTGTTTCACTTGCGTGCAATAGCACTTTTTCAAGGGGGTCGGTCAAAAATATATTCATCGCAATGGATCATAAATTATAGTATGATTCGGAATTTCATGAATACAGTCAATCATGTTTGTGGGATTCTCCGAAGTTGTATATTTGTTCTGTTGACCGAATTTATTTCAAATAGCGTGGATAATCTATGCTTAAATCATAGAATTATTTTTCACTCGAATATGTTATTTTTTAAAGTGTATAATATGATATGAATCTTGTCCATCTCTCGAAAAAAAAATTGGAAAAGTTACGTGTATTTGAATTTAAAAAATTGAATATGGAGATTATCCAAGAATGGTCCAAATTTGCGTTTAAATTGTGATATTTTTTATCATTATATAAGTATTACAATATAGGTATCTGATTACGATTCAATTTCTTATCCACTTCCGAAATTCCTTGGAAAATTTAAAAAAGTTCAAAAGTGAACAAATGGCAGCGGGTTTTCGGAAAATATTCCAAGTTAATTTACTATATTTAAGATTCCACTATTTCCTCATTTGCTCGCGCCTTGGTGAGAAGAGACACTTTTTTTGTTCGAAAAATGAACATTCAAGTTGTTTGCCAAAACGATACAAAATACGAAAAAAGTCAAGTAAAAAAATTGTTTCTCTAAAAAAGTTCTAGAAAAGTTTTGTGGCACTTATTTCTATCCTCAGGTTATGTTCGAGATTCCAGTGAAAATAATTATAAAATCCATTGATTTATTTTTTTCAACAATTTTTACAATTTTATGGTGTCATCAAAAAGCAAAGAAGAACAAAATTAACAGTTTCAACGACTTCTACATAAAAATTTTTCCTTTGAAGTCGGCATTTTGGAAATACTCGATAGGTTAAGGAGGGGCAGCGCCGACCAGTTAACAGTCAATGATTTTTTTAAAGTTAATAAGATGTAGAATTGATCCATTTTTATTTTGTGGGTTATACCCATTGACTTTTTTGTTTTCTAGACCAAGTACAACAACTTTACACACTTTTCAGATCTGGACGTTGTGGGCCGAGAATCCCATATGACATTGGCACCCTCCTTTTATAGAAAAACATGTAAAGATGTCATTCTCCAATTTTTGATCGAAAAATTTGTTTAAAAAAAAAGACTTATATTCAGTATGTGTTACTAAGTACTGCATTCACTTTTGAAATACAACTTGCGGCTTTCGTTTTCTCCGTCTTAATTCGCTTAACCTTTGAGGATTTCTGTGAATCTTGTTCCGCCTAAGTGAACAGAAAACAGAAAAAATTGAATTTTATAATTTCAAACTCATAAAAATAAAACAGAACTTTTACCATTTTTGAAGACGACCAGGCAATTCCTACTCTTCAAGTAGGCATATTCTTCGTACAAGAATAAGAAACTATTCTTTTTCTAGAGAAGGCTTATTACAAAAAACTACTTTCGATTTTTCCCATAAAGAGTAGTTTGTTTAAAGATGATCCGGAGAAATGATTTCTTTTTTCATTAATTATTTGGCCAGTTTTGGAGGAAGGCCTTTCACAAGAAACTGATGTGGCCAACACAATGAGGTACTTCATAGCTATTTTTGACACGTTGGGATATACAACTGCCATATCCAACCATATGAAAATAGGAGTGGATTTAAGTGGAGGAATTGGACTCCTCAGAAACATGTTTAATTCTTTTGTGACGGCATCGTTGTCGAAAAAAACTCATTTTTTTGGCTCTGAAATTTTTTCAACAGTTCGTGATGTACATTGTACATTCCATAATGAAAATTTGGGTTTTTCATCTGTAAGAATTCTAGCGTCAGCATTCTCGGTCGATTTTCTTGGAACTGGTTAATAACTTTTTTACATCAAACTTTGTGTGTCCATATTCACAAACTCAATATCTCAGGAGCATGTTTTTATTTTTTTTTTTTAAACTGAAAATTGAATTTTTTATCTCAATCCCAAGCCGAGCCCGCTCCAATTGTAGGTTAGTGTCAGTTTCAGATTGTTTTGGATACTGTATATTTTTGTACGTTCCCGGAAAATAAACGAAACATAAAGTTTTCAATTTTTCAACATTTCAAAAGTTTCAAAAAAATCCCAAAATTTTTTTAATATTTCCAAAAATCCACAAAATTAAAAAAAAATTCCATATTTTTTTGAAAATGGTTTATACAGCTGTCTAATAACATTTAACTTTTATAAGTAATAACTATAGGGAAATTAAATGTTATTAGAAAGAATTCTGCCCTCATAGTGACTGCAGACTCTGCGTCACATTCTCACGGAATTGCATGTTGCAGAGTGTCTTGGCCAAATGCGACTCATAGCGCTCGCAGATGTGTGCTCAACATTCCATGCTGGCGAGATGAGTGCGTTATTGCACGCAGAACATTTCATTACACTCTGCTTTCGTTCTCTACAGATCACTTCCTTTTACTGCTCGCAAAAGTTCGCTTTCTTAGTCGAACCACAACGTTTGAAAATCATGCTTTTGCCATATACTAAAGTCGGATTCAAAAGTCCTAACACCTGGCTTTGAAGCTTTATTACTCTGCGAGAAAAAATCGCAAAATGTTGAATCAAAGACAGAAATATTCTTCAACATTATACTTGTGAAAGGATGTCAATTTGATTTTTGTCAAAAATTTGTTGACTTTCCTGTGGCACAAGATGTGTGAAAAAACAGGTAAAATGACTCTCAACTTTCACTACGTCGACTTTGAAGTCCTCCACAAGTTTAAAAATTTGTACCAGAAATTTTAAAAAATTCACGAGTATTCAGTAATATGTACTTAACAAATGGCAATTTGTTTTACTTCAATTTAATGATTATTTTAATTAGTAGAGCTAAAAATGCAAAAATGATTATCTCGGCTCTGGATAGAAATTTCCAGCTGAATTCTAGCTTAAAAGAAGCTTCTCCATTCAGTGTTTTCATCTCAAAAGTTGAATGGTTGATAAAAATTGTCAATGTCTGAATTAAAAGCGTCGGAATAATAACGATCTTAATGAGTTTCAATACTGGAAAACTCGTATTGAAAAAACGTCCCTTCAGAAAGGCAAGGCAAATTTAAGCATTTTCGAAGAAACCGCATTCTTCTAGCACTTATCTAAGAGAAGATAGTTATTACCGATAATCAATTGTTTGAACAACTATTATTTTTAATTTGGCTTCATTATTACCTCACTATGTGAAAAGTGGGCGAAAAGTTGATCATTTAAAAAAAAGGAAGTGTCTACGCGTACCAAAAAAATCCAACTATACGTTCCGAAATTTCGGTACAAATAGCTCCTTTTCCTGCTCCCCTTATTTGTACCGCAAAAATCCAGCTGTTTGAACCCAAAATTTCGATACACGTAGCCACGGCCTAAAAAAATGCAACTTTCAAGTATTACAATAGATGCAGATTGTTATTAACAATAATAATAATTTCTGAAAACAATTATTGTTGCTCAATCTTATTAATTATTAAGTGATTCCAAGTGAAAAATAGACAAATATTCAAAAATGTCGCTAAAAACCGCAACTTTGTAACGTTAAGCAAAGACAGTATTCTTGACAATAATTGTTTATGATGTGATAAAAAATTGTTTAATCAATTATTACTGTTAACTTGAATTAATTGTTACATCGCTCCGATTGAAAAGTGGACAAAGAGTTAAAACATTCGGAAAAACCTGCAACTGTTTCCTATTACTACACTGAAAAAAACAGTTCTTTGATTCAAAGACATGGCCGTACTGAATACGTCCAATCATGTATTTCTTCAATTCAAAGAAATTTTTTAATTGTATGAAAAATAAGAAATTATTGAAGCGAATAAATAATTACTTCAGCCTGTGAAATATGATTTGAGCAAATGGACGATGTCTTTAACTGAGTGAAATTAGAGATTTTGATTTAAAAATCAGTCATTCGATATGATCGAATATAACTTAAGTTTTAAGAAATATTTTCTCAATTGAAAGTAATGACGATCGGATAAAATAAATGTTTTTTTGATTGAAAGATTTGATTTCTTATTTCAAAGAATCGTACTGAAAACTTTAATAAATATTTCTTGGCACCAAAGAAATGACAGTTGATGAGAATAGAAGTATTTCTGTTTCGGAAATTTTACAGAGTTTGTAATTTCATTTTTTGGGAATTTTATATTTCGGCAATTATATCATTTTGGAAATTTTACAGTGTCGTAATTTTATCTTTCGGCAATTTTATCATTTCGGGAATTTTTTATTTTGAAAATTTTCTTTTTCGGGAATTCTACAATGTACGGAATTTCATTTTTCGGGATTTTTATATTTCGGCAATTTTATCATTTTGGGAATTTTACAGTGTCGTAATTTTATTTTTCGGCAATTTTATTATTTCGGGAATTTTCTCTTTGAAAATTTTCTTTTTCGGGAATTTAATTTTTCGGGATTTTTATATTTCGGCAATTTTTATCATTTCGGGATTTTTTTCAGGAGTTATATATTTCGGCAATTTTATCATTTTGGGAATTGTCCTTTTCGGGATTTTTATATTTTGCCGATTTTATATTTCATCAATTTTATCATTTCGAAAATTTTACAGAGTTTGTAATTTCATTTGTTGGGAATTTTATCATTTTGTAAATTTTACAGTGTCTTAATTTTATTTTTGGGTTTATTTTATCATTTCGGGAATTTTCTCTTTGAAAATTTTCTTTTTCGGGAATTTAATTTTTCGAGATTTTTATATTTCGGCAATTTTATCATTTTGAGAATTTTCTTTCGCCGCAATTTTATCATTTCGGGAATTTTATAATGTCGGGAATTTCATTTTTCAGGTTTTTTATATTTCGGCAATTTCATCATTTTGGGGATTTTATTCTGCGGGAATTTTACAGTGTCGTAATTTCATTTTTCGGCCATTTTATCATTTCAAGAATTTTCTATTTCGAACATTTTCTTTTTCGGGAATTTCATTTTTCGGGATTTTTACATTTCGGCAATTTTTATCATTTCGGGATTTTTTTCAGGAGTTATATATTTCTGCAATTTTATCATTTTGGGAATTGTCCTTTTCAATTTTATCATTTCGAAAATTTTCTGTTTCGGAAATTTTACAGAGTTTGTAATTTCATTTTTTGGGAATTTTATATTTCGGCAATTATATCATTTTGAGCGTTACCTTACGTTTCGGAAATAAGCTTCCAATACATTTATTGGAAGTTTCCAACAGAAATTTTTTACAGTGTAGCATAGAATTTTCAAAATTGGATACCAAACACCTATTTGTTTCTTTCAATTTAAATATACCACAGATATTTTTGATTCAACAATGAAACAATTCATTAAAAAAAATCTTTATTCGACTTAGGTGTAACGAATAATATTGTTAACTACATTAAAGGAACATGAAAACACATCGTAGATCATTTACAACACAATAGGCAGTAGTTCCCATAATCAATAAAACCTGTCGCCTCCCATAAAACACAACCGAACCGTCAACGAGAGACCATTACACTATAACTGTTTCGTAACTACCGCTATATTTTCTTTTTATAGTTTATAAACGTTCCAACAGTTTCACGCGTTTCATATCGATTTGATGTTCTTCAAAATCTTTAGATTTGTATTGTATTACTAAACTATAGAAATTTACCATAAACATCTTCTCTAAATCTGAGTTATAATAAAAAGTGAGCCACTAATTTTCCTCCGTGAAAATTTATAATAATTATGATTCACTTTTGAGCAAAACTTTACTGAAAAGTTAAAAACCCCTGATTTAAATGCATTTAATAAAATACACACAATAAGTTACAATGAAGTAAATGAATAGGAAAATTGTAATTTTTCGTCAAAATTTGTTATTTCTTGTAAAATTTGGTGAAAGTTTTCTAGTTCTAGTGAACATTTTGGATATAGTTCCGAAAAGGGCATATGTCCGATTTTCTTCGGGCTCCGTGTACTTATGTATTTTAACGCGCTGATTACGAATATGATAGTGAAAATTGGCGACTAGTCGGTTTTCATGGTAAAACCCATGAAAAACCAATAAAAATCATGGTTTTTGAGTTTATCTCAGCTAATATGCAAAATAAGAAAAAATATTTCAAATAAAAGTTGTAGATCTTGTCGAAACACACTTTTTACATTCTCATCCAGAGAAGGTGTTAGATTTGTGTAAAATTTGACCCCCCCGGTTTTTGTCAAATGTCCACAATTATAGACCCGATGAGAATGTTCGGTAAAACCCCTAAAACCCATCCTTATGGTATGCAGACCTAGGATGTTGAAAATGACAAGTTTGATTGTCGATATTTGAAAATACGAAAACGCCAAAAATTGTATTTTTTTATCCCACGAATTATAGACTAGACGAGAATGTTCGGCAAGACCCTAAAAACCACCCTTATGGTATGCAGACATCAATTTTAAAAATGACAAGTTTGATTGTCGATATTAGGAAGATATTAGGAAGCATATATCTGAGGGGCCAACAAGTAGTTTTTATTTTTTTTTAACTATGAACTAATGCTATGATCATCTCCGCAAAAATATATATTGCAACCTTGAATGTGAGCATGATATAGGGGAAGAATGGTTGTCGCACCAAAAGTACTTCCTATAAAAAAATTATTTAAAAATTTAAATAATTTATTTTATCCTCTTAAAATAAACAGAATTGGTTCTTAAATTTTTTGCAGAACCTCTTTAGTACCCACTATAACATATGTTTTAACCGCCAAGATCGGTCTAGCCGTTTCCGAGAAAATGGGATTTTTTGATTCTTCAAAATTTGTTTATAACTTTTGTAAAAAAAAAAATTTCAGTTGATACTTGGGGTAAATTTATTCCATAGGGGTAGCCACTTACCCCTGCAATATGGACCACATCCGAGCGTGGGCACATTAGAGCTGAGGATTTTCAAAATCACTTTAAAGTCTGCCCCACAGGGTTTTTGTGTAAAATTCATATTCATCGCGAATACATTCCTTATCTTTTAGTTTCATATTTTCGTACTCTATCGGGTTATCCTTATTTAAAAATCTCTGCCCGCTGCGCGGGAACATTCTCATCGCGCGATGGGCGTGCGGCTCGCTTCGCTCGTAAGTTTGAGCGCGCCTAGGGCGTGCGACTGTTGGTTCTCGTGCTTCGCGCTCAGTCTTTGTATTTCCCCACATTTGTGCGGAGGCCTTTTAAAATTAAAGGTCAAAGCATCAACAACTGTAATTTGGTGATTGTGAATTCTCTTCTGTTAAAGCTCCCACTTAAAACTCGAACTGCAATCTTAGAGGCTTCTAAAAAGATTCTAACGATTCCTAACGGGTATTTTTACCAGGGTGGATTAAAAAATTATTTATCATTAAATTTGTCAATTGAATGAATTACGCATTTTATGCAAAAGTTTAAAATTGTTTTCCATTTTTTGTTTCTAAATAAACACATATTCTCACAATATTCAAGAGATGGAGTGTTTATACAAGAAAAGCATTATAGATTTCCAAGCTTGGTCAATTTTTCTGGAGTGACTGTATTTTTATGACCTGTGAAGACGATAAAGTAAGTATGGAATGAAATGCAGAGAAAGTATTTATTAGAAGATATTGGTACAAACAATTATAAAAAAATATTTGTTCAAGAATAAAAAATATATATCACATTTTTAATCAATTATAATTACTTTTTTGCTACAAAAGTAGTCAAAAGTGGTTACGACAAGATTTTGTTATCAACAATTATTAAAAAACCATTCGTTCATTGATGAAAAAAAATCACATTTTTAATCAATTATAATTACCTCTTTGCCACAAAAGTACTCAAAAAGTACTAAAAAGTGGTTATGGCAAGATTTAGTTATAAACAATTATCAATAAAAATATTTGTTTATGGATAAAAAAAGCTTTTGTTATGAACAATTATTTTTTTATTAATGACAAAAGACGTATTATACATGATTAATTAATTATATACACTTATATACATTTATTTGGGATAAAAATATCGAAATATGACCGTAGTTCTAGTTTACGGTATGCTCATGTACCTCTATACATGAAGAGTGTACTTTCCAAAGTCATATCTCGTGACCTATTAGGGCCAGACACTTTTCTTTTATAAGGGCATGTGATACTCAGAAAATTATCGATTTTAGCAGTGTTAGGTTCCCCGGCTTTTTTCCTACAATAATACAGATTTTGCCTTACAAATTTGGGGAATGATAGCGAACATGCTAAAGGACGTCCCCGAACTCTTCTGTTGTGGAATAATTTAAAAAAATTTCATTTTGCTGAATTTGATTAATATGTGTGTATATATTGAATCAACGCAAGAGTACACCCAGAATACAAATAATTTGATTATTGTATGTTTTAATTATTATAAACAAATTAAATTAATAAATAGCCAAATATCGTAATTGTGGTTAAAAAACATTTGTTCTTAGCTAAAAATGCTTCAAATTATTGTGGAAGTGATTGTCAGTCAGAATATTTATGAATTATCAACAATTAGAATTGTTATAAACAATTTTTTGCACAAATTTGGAATTTGTGGTTTTTTCAATTGCGGTTTTCCTTTTATTATCTGAATTGATGCAGATATTCTTACAAATAATATATTTTTAATTATATTTGTAAAAATATAACAATTTTCTATTTTTTAAAGAAATGAAATAAAGAAATATAAAACTTTGGTACTTTGGCCTGGAAAATAATGTTTTGCACCAAAACTGCTTTAGATTTTTGTGAGAGGGATTTGCAGTCACTATTTATATCAAAAATTAACAATAAGCAATTGTTATTATTTATTGTCATTATTTACTTTCAAATATCACGAAATTTTCATATATTAAAAAAATATCGTAATTGTGGTTGAAAAACATTTGTTCTGGGCTAAAAATACTTTAAATTATTGTGAGAGTGATTGTTAGTCAGAATATTTATGAATTATCAACAATTATAATCATTATAAACAATTTTTTGCACAAATTTGGAATGTGTGGTTTTTTTCAATTGCGGTTTTCCTTTTCTCATATGTATGGATTTAATTTCTTTATAATGATTAAAACATACAATAAACAAATTATTTGTGTTCTGGGAGCACTCTTGCGTTCATTCAAGATGATTTTCATTATATTCAAACCGCTGTTGAAGAGTAAATATTAATTTTGTGGAAAATGTCGATTTTCTCATACTTTGAGTAAACATATAATAAATAAACAAATGAAAGTTTAAAAATCTATGACCAAGATGCTCTTTAAAATTTATTGAACTTGAATTAAAAAAAAAATCGCAAATCGGGGCAAAATTGAAGTCTGTAGACTTTTTTGAACGAAAAATATGCGTTTGGTCCCACTGTGCGATGGCAATGAAAGTGAACACGTGATTTACGACGACGATGACTTCGACGAAAGCCTCTATGAAGAGGTGGTGACGGTGGAAGATGATGATGATGATGATGATGATGATGAGGAAATGACAGAGCTAACAACAACAAATCTTGAGAAAGTAGAATGAGCAAATTGTAAGTCGTTAAAAAATTTGTAAAATTTAAATACGTCTCACTGAAGAAAATTGGCTTTATTTTAACGACCGAA
The DNA here is from genome assembly GCA_011634705.1 of Andricus grossulariae. NCBI lineage: Eukaryota > Metazoa > Arthropoda > Insecta > Hymenoptera > Cynipidae > Andricus > Andricus grossulariae. Next base: position 219,612,339 of record JAABKJ010075445.1, read on the forward strand.
ACGTAACAAATTATGTAAATTTGGGAGAAATAGTTGGTGCTTGACATTTTCTCACCTTTTTCTCACTTTTCACTTAAAATTGAGAGAGCAGTTGAGACCTTCTCATTTAAATTTTGCTGGAATGTGAAAAAAAAGATGAGAAGACGTCTTATAGCAATAATAATGTTAATATTATATTTTATTAATAATTATGATTATTTCAATAATTTATCATAAATCATTAATAATTAATAATTAATTGATAATTAAGGATAAATTAATAATAATTAATAATATATAATCGATAATTAATAATAATTGATTAATATCTAATAATAATAAATAACAATTAATCAATAATTAATAATAATTAATACTTAATAATTTGTCATTATTCATTAATAACTTTCATTAATAATTTTATTAATTTATTATAATTTCATTATTTTAATTTAATTACAAATTTAATTTCATTCTATTTAATTAATGAATTGTTATTATATTAATAATTTGAAAATTAATATAATATTATCAATTTAGAAAGAGTGTCGAAATTGTCTCGCTGTTACTAAATCGGATTAGTTTTGGGATTCCTGGGTCATTTGTTTTACAAATAATATAAAAGTATTAGTTTATTTGAGACTAATTTCAAATTACGTTTTTTACACGTGGAACCCAATCCCTCCACGAGTGTCTACATTCAACGAGGGGGAGGACAAAAGAGGCAACGCTTGAATAAGAGCAACGATCACGAGTCTGATGATGGAAATCTTGCCACCCCGTCTGAGGACCAAGAACGACTACGTGATCAGTGTAGTGTTTCAAAACAGGACTTTACCACCGTGCAATTCACGCCTACCCCGAAAGGGAAACGGCTTAATGATATAATAATAATAATAATAATAATAATACGCATTGGTATTGAAACAGACGTGTTTTCCTTGTCTTGTTTTACTAAATAAAACGTTTCTGTAGCTTGTGTCGTTTTTCCAAAAAGCTAATTATTTTATTTATAATGTATTTTTATAACAAAAGTTTACAACAAATTTATATATCTTTTTTGGTTGAATAAGTTTTGTCTATTAATTTTTTTTTTCGTACCTTGTGTCGTTTTTCAACAAATTTAATTTTTTATTTTAATATAATTTTTTAAGATTAAAAAAAACTACGCGTCCTATCAAAAAGTGATTAATAACAAATTTGTAGATATTTTTTGGGTGCACAATACTCGTCGATTCATATTTTCGTATCTTGCATAGCTTAACCGCAAAATGAAATTTTTTATTTGAATTTTCGATTTTTCACAAAAATTCAAAAAGTTGTTATTATAATCTTCTAGGAATATCAAAAAGCAACGTTTTTCTGATCTTGACTTTTTTCATATCGTTCGCTGCTTGGCTTAAACTTTCTCTGATGAGAATGTAAAAATTTAACACTTTCACTTACAAATTAAACACTTTTGAAATGGAACAATAAAAATTGTAACGTTCAAAGTCTAAATTTAGCAGAATGAATAAAAGATTCTGAAAAATAAAATTGCCGACATTATAAAATATTCGACAATATAAAATTGTCAATACAGAAAAATTACCAAATTATAAAATTCCCGAATCTAAACCAATGAAAAATGGTTAAAATAATAAAACAAATATGTTCATCAAATAAAGGTTGTTTACATTCTCATCTCAATGAGAAGGTATTGGTTTTATATGAAAAATGACTTTCGCGGATCAAAATTCAAAAAGTGAACACATTTTGAAAATTTTCGAGACCACTTTTTTTCAAAATTTGAAAATTCTATTTACGGTTATTAGTAGTACTCCAAAAGACAAACAATTTATCAAAGTGAAATTTTTCGATAAAATGAAAATTATCAGAGCATAATATTACCGAATTTGAAAATTCCCAAATAATAAAATTTCCGACATAAAATTGCCTAATTATAAAATATCCGAAATAGAATATTCAATAATTATACCAATTCCAGGATTTAAATAATTAAACAATAGTTTCCTAACAAATATTATTTATTAAAAACACGATAATACAATATTTTGGTCGGAACAAATTTTGTTTAAAATTTAGTTTTTTTCAATTATTGTTTGAATTTAAAATTAAAATAATTCTACCAAAATTGTGTAAACAAATTAATTATTCAAATCAGCGCTAATTTATCTCGAAATTTCTTGTTAATTTTTTTTAATCAACAATTCTATTTTTGGGAACTTTTTTTGTAATTTCCAAGAAACATTAAAAAAGTTTTATATTTGATATAAATATTTGATTATTTCAATTTAAAAAAATATTTATTGAAGGAAAATTTTTTCAGTACTGGTTAATGGTTTATCTCGAAATTTCGTTTTAGTTTTTTTTTTTATGTTAAAAATTCGATTTTCGAGAAAGCGTTTAGTATAATTTTTTAAAAAGGCTATGTGTACAAAAAACGTTTCTCAAACTTCAGATCTGCAAAAATTCTATATATTCTTAAACGCACTCAAATTTCGGTTCAGTCTAGAAATAAAAATTAAACTTCAAAGTAAAAAAAATAATAATTCAATAAATCATATGTATCATTCATAGAGAAACATGAGTGTATTAGAAATTATAATATTTAACAAATATGCACATAATTATCATTTTGAGAGTATTACTCTTAAAATTCAGTTCAGTTATTAGCATCATATCAGTGCTGCTGTCATTATTAATTTGTCATTATTTGTTCAAAATATGTATTTTCGTTGTGCCTGGACTCAAATATATTCTGGACTTCGTGATATTTGTTATTATATTCGGAAGTGCAGTGTTTATGAAGTGATCCATATCAAACTTTTCTAACCTTAAAAAATCTGTCTACTGCTTTACCGTCATATTTTACGACGAACGAGAAATCCAGCGCTCGACTTCGTAGTACGGTGAGGGCAGCACCATATATATATATATATATATATAATTAGAAATCCGTCCAATATTATTAAAAAATATTGGCCATCGATGTTCACCGTTAGCTACGGCCATAGGAAGTGGAATAGGGAATAGAAAGAGAGGGGGAATCGAGAAGGTCCACCTGTCCTTTTCTAAGGATCGCGATTGATGAATTGACCCTTTTCTATGAAAGCAGATGGAAGATGAGTATAACCAATCATCATCCTTAGAAAAAGACAGGTCAGCTTTCTCGATTTTCCCTCTCTTTCTATTCCCTATTCCACTTATGACGGCCGTAGCTGGCGGGCCAGTACTATATGTCGATTGTTAGATGAAATTGAGTGATGAAATGTTATATACAAAAAGGTCCAAAAGTTGATTGAAAATAAAAATTTATCATTCGAAAAATCCGGACAAAACCCGGACAAAGTGAAAAACCCTGTAGGACAACTCACACAAGCCATAAAATGAGGACATGTCCTGGGAAATCCGGACAGATGTTCACCCTATATCTACCCTATAACTATACACCCATCCACACATCACTACATTCCTAGCGAGAAATTCACGCCTACCCTGAAAGGCTTAAACGTAAACGGCTTAATGATATAATAGTACTAGCACGGTATGCGTATTTTATATCTATGGCTTTACGAGTCATTCGTCTGCTCGCATTGTTTCTCACTTCTCTCTCTCTCTCTCTGTTTTACAACCGACTTAGGTTATAATATATGATTGACTATGCACGCATTTGTATATATAATGAGTGTGGGTGTGTGTTTTGTGAAAGAAGGAGTTGGAAATTTGAAGTTGAAAATCATCGGTATCCCAGGCTACGAAAATGGAATGAGTTATAAAATTGTCTTTAGTTTTTATGTATGCATATTTAACTCTAAGATAGGTTTAGATTTTTTCAAATATAAAACTGTTTTACTAGATCCATTCCGATGTAAGGTTTTTTTTTTTTTTTTTTTTTTTTTTTTTTGACAAAAATTGAATAAATTTATTTTCATAGGTTTAAACAAATAACTGTTACTCTTATTATTTATTCGAATCTTCATGATGATTTTTAATTTAAAATACTAATTTCCGGCGAATTTGAAGTCTTCTTCGAAACTTGATGATTTTGTATTAAGATTTTTTTTTTTCATACTAATTATCAGCGAAAATCACTAACATAAAACATGCATAATATTTTGAATAATTCATTACATGATGTAAAAGTCTTAACCGCACAATAGTATTATAAACACAGATGTTTTTCAATTTGTGTGAGTTTTTATATAATTTTTCTTATGAAAAGGGATTATGTCGTAGATTTTATTTTCAAAATTTCAAATTTACTATATAATACGACTTGAAGTAATGAACAGCCAAATTGGATTTCAACAACAATTGGAAGGAAATTTTACAAACCTGAATTAGAGGCTCATTTTTCAGTAGTTTAGATTTAGGTAGTAGCAATTTTGATTTTCAGAAACAGATATGTTTTTTATTTTCGTATTTTTAAGTTTTTTAAGGACCCCAAACAAAATGTATTGAAAAAAAGTCTTGGTGGATTTTGATAATTTTTTGGTATTTTGTAGAACATGACCACCCGAACAAAAAATCATAATGACAAAACCCCAAAAAATGAACGGATTTTCATCTGCACCACGCCAAAAGTACCCTTTCAGACCAGCATTCACGCTACATAGAAGATATTGGCGCGAAACTCACTGAAAACACTGAACACTCTGCAACTGTGACGTTTTGTAGGTCATGACCCCGCGAATAAAAAATCCTGGTGACAAAACCCCGAAGAATGAACAGATTTTCGTTTACACCGCGCCAAAGGGACCCTCTGGAGTAGCATGCACGCCACATAGAGGCTATTGGTCCTACGCTCACTGGCAACACTTAGCACTTTGTAACTGTGATATTTTGTAGATCATGACCCCGCGAATGAAAAATCCTTGTGATAAAACCCCGGAAAATGGACAGATGTTCGTCTGTTCCGCGCCAAAGAGAACCTTTGGAGTCATACACCCCACATAGAGGATATTGGCGCTAAGCTCACTGGAAACACTAAGCACTTTGTAACTTTGACATTTTCTGGTGATATCTTCAGAAAAAAGAAAGCTTTAAAGGGGAGGGAAGAAAGGATAGAGGATGATATGACGTGGAATGAAAGAAAAAGAAAGTGGATGATGAAACAGAGAGCATGGAGTGAAAGAGTGAAAGGGAACACGGCATGGATAGGGAAAGACAGGATGTGGATAAATGGGAATGTGTGGATATGGGATGTCGAGAAAGAAAAATTGAGTGGAGTATATAGGGATGGTCAATGGTGACGAGGGGAAGAAGCGGAGACTAGGGATAGAATTGAGGAGGTTATCGAAACAGTAGAGGGTGAAAGGAAAGGAGAAGGCGGCGCGACGGTTTTTTTTTGACAAAAGTAGGGAGGGGACGTAAAGACGAAAGAAGCGAGAAAGGAAGGAAGAAAGAAGTGAGAGTAGCGTTGTGGAACGCATCAGGGCTAGTGAATGAAGATGATGGATTCTGGGACGAGGTGAAGAAATGGGATGTAGTGATGTTGAGCAAAACCTGGGTAGATGAGAAGGATTGGAGGAGGGTGAAGAGAAAGTTACCTAAGGTATGTGGCAGATGCAAGACGCAAAGAAAGAGAAGGTAAAGGGAAGAAAGAAAGGGTGTATAGTGTTAGGATAAGGGAATGAATTGGTGGGAGAAAAAAGAACAGAAATGGTATTTGAAGAAACAGATGGAGTAATGACAAGAACGGTGAAGATAGGAAGAAGAAAGTTGAGGATAGTTTGCATATACAGAAGAAGGGGAGAAGAAGAAGGTTAAAGTGTGATTAGGAAATGGGTGGCGAAAAAGGATGATAAATTGGTGTTGATAGGAGGTGATCTGAATGCTCGGACAGGGGAACAGGAAGGGGAAATATGGGATGAAGAGAGTGAGACTTTCAGGTGGAAATCAAAACATAAACAGGTGTACCAGGAGGGTAGGACTCTGTTGAAAATCCTGGGAGCAACAGGATGGTTCATTCGTAAAGGGAACTCGGAAGGGGATGAGGAAGGCGAGATTACGTTTGCAGGAAAATGGGAAACAGTAATAGACTACATTCTGGCCGAGGAAAGGATATAAGAGACAGATATATATATTAACAACAACAAAATTCCGCCTAAATGATCTATGTCCTATGTCAAATGTTATTAAACAAACTATTTCATATAACAAAGTATAACGTTATCTCTAACGAGGCTTTAATTTTTTAACGTCTGCAGAATTCTTTTTATAATTTAGTAAATTAGTAGATCAGACAGATCGATTCAATATAAAATTAAATGAATTGAACGTATTGTAATAACAAAAGAAATACAAAAAAAATTAAAACTCAGCAAAAACATCTGGGATGCCAGAAAATTATTACATATCGCACCATCTGTTGTACATTGGTCGCAGCTCCCGATACGTAACTTAGCAGTGTATTTCAATGTCAAAATATAGCGTTTCACAGAAAATATTTCCGAATATGTTCTTTAAAGAGTGGTGAGCAACTTTTTATTTTGTTGGTTTTTTCGTTAAATCGTCCTCAAATATTTTTTTTATTTTTAAACGAATATGAACATGAATAGAGCATATCAACAGCTGCGAGAATTCGTCGCACAATTTTTTCTAACCTTAAATTTTGGAATTTTTTGCAAATGTTGTTTACCAAAAATGCGGTCAGGGTAGGTTGGGACAGATTGTCGCGGGGCAAGTTGGGACGATTAAACGATTTAACGTATAGAGTAGTGCTAGACATAGCTTGTGGCTTTATGTTATTCCTTAAGGCTTTGCTTGAACTTGGATTTTTTCCTGTCTACACCGAAAATCTAAAAAGATGAAATCTGAAAATGATATAATGTAACTCAATAAGGTTTTTTCGTACTTGAAAACAACTGGAAAATTAAAAAAAAATCATACCCGCGTGCCAAAAATATGCCACGGCACTTGCGAGATGGATGCAGAAAGCTGTCATCGTTGAGTCGCTTCGTGTCCTCAAAACACACGTGTTTCGCCGGCCTTTCGTTGTGATTTCTTCGTGTCCTGCGGCCACCCATCTCACAGTTGTGAGACGTGGCCATGAATGGGATTTACTGCGGTCCTACTGGGAGCCGATGTCATTTTTTAGATGACAGTTGCTGAATGATCTGTAATCTGTATTTAAAATTCTATCTATTTTAAATTACTTAAACTCATATCTTATTATAAATTTACAAAAATGTTGTAAAATGTGTTCGAGTGTAGACAGACAAAAGTCGTTATCCAATTTTAATTAAGGATAGTTAATTTTGATTCTTTAAAAATTTTCCAAAATTTTAATACTCCATAATTGTAATATCGAAAATATATAGCCGTCAAATATAGTCGTAAAATTCCAATGGGCGATGCGCATGCGCTCGGACGATTTTAATATCTGAATGTGTTTCAGTTTAACATAAAAATATGTTTACGCCTAACATCTCAAATAGATAGTAGATGTTTGGCATGAATATCTGCACGTTAGGCGGTATAAAATCTTACCCTTTGTACATCTATATTTAAACATCCCTTTTTCTACGTGCACTTTGTATTTAAAATTTTATGATGCTGATTTGATGATCACTTTGCTTCCTCATTATGATCAATTAACAAATATATTTCTTTCCTCATGTAGGAAGTCAAAATAAAAATATACAAATAGGCCAGTCAAAATGTCTCAAATCAAAAAGCCTTTTCTATTCTTGCATCAAATTTGAATTATGTTAATGAAAACAGTTTTTCTGTTTGAAACAGATTTTTTAAATTATAAATGACCTTGACTTCCGTACTCTTCAACACAATGTATTCATATAATGGGTCAATCGATTCATCTGTAATCAACAAAACTTTTCTATTCTCACATCAGCTTTAAATTATGAGAATGAGACAATTTGTACTATAAAAATAGATTTTTAATATAATATAAATGACCATGACTTCTTACTCTTCAATAAAATGTATTAATATTATAGGTGAATCGATTCGTCTCGAACCAAGGAATCTTTTTTATTCTTTATCAACTTTGAATTATGTTAATGAAAAAAATTTAACTATAAAAAACCTTTTTTTCCAATATTATGCATTACCATAAATTCCTTACTCTTCAATGAAATATATCAATATTATATGTCAATAGATTTGTCTCGAACCAAGGAATCTTTTATGTTCTGTTATCTTTATCTGTTATGGAGACAGCTCTGTATATAAGGGAATTGATGACCGATTGCTTTTGAGATGGGTGGTGGTAGGAGGGGGCATGTAGGTATTTGTTTGTATAGGTGGGTTTGCTGTAAACTTCATGTCCTAATGTGTTATCAAATCTTTTGTAAACAAGTACCTCCAAGAAGGGCAATTTTCCGTTTTGTTCAATTTCCATGGTGAATTTGATATTAGGGTGTAATTGATTTATGAAATCGAAGAACTTGTGTAGTTCATCTAGTCCATGTCTCCAAATGACAAAAGTGTCGTCAACGTAACAGCACCAAAATTCCGGTTTGAGCTTGGATTTGTTAAAGTTTTTAGTTTCTAGATTTTCTGTAAAGATGTTGGCTATCACAGGTGAGATTGGAGATCCCATTGCTGCTCCTAAAGTTTTTTCATAGAGTTGGTGATTGAAAGAGAATTAAATATTATTTAGACAGCCTTCTATCGAAGGTATGTAATCAGAAGGAAAGTTTGCAAAGGATTTCAAAATATCGATTGTATCAGAGATTGGTACTTTCGTAAAGAGAGATACTACGTCGAAGCTCACTAAGATGTCTTGGGGTTGAATGTGGATCTGTTGTATCTTCCTGATAAAGTCAGAGTAGTTTTGGACGTGCGTGATGGAGTTTCCTCTGAAAGGATTCAGTTCTTTGGCTGTCAAGTTTAGATTTTTTTTAGGAAGGTTTTTGTTTTGCTGACTATTGTTTTTGTGGGGCCTTTTTTTAAGTTTTTTCACATGTATCGTCAGTTAGAAGGTCCATGATTTTTTTGTTATAGTCCTCTCTATTCATTATTACTGTTGTGTTGCCTCTGTCTGCGGGTAATATTATGATATCTTTATTCTGGTTGAGTTCTTTAATTGCTGTTTTTTCTTGTTTTGTTAAGTTTGAAGAGGGAAGTTGGGCTTCGCGTAAGATGTTGGCCGCCCTACGCCATATGTCATTCGCTTTTTCGGGTGGAAGGGTATATATTGTGGATTTCAAATTACTGATGATTTCTTCTTTCGGGATTTGTGGCGGTCTTCTCTGAGATGTTCCATTGCGAAAACCCTGTTTCTTTGATTTCGCATAGCATTGTTTCTCCAAATGGCCCGGTTTCTTACAGAAGTGACAAGTCATTTACATCCTATGCTGTAAAGGTAGTCCGTGGTTCGGACTATCTCAGGGTTGATTTCGCATTTGTGGCTGTTAATTTCGGGCCGCAGGTACCGGTACGTTCCTCATGGGTAGTCTAAGAGCACTTGGTTGCACTGGTCGAGGCGTTATTAAAACTTTCGTCCGCGAACGTTCTCTGCACCACACTTCTGCTTCCAGGGCTTCCTGTAAAGCTTGGTTGAAATTTTTGGATTTAAAGGGTCGCACGTGATGGCTAATGTCACCGCGTAATTTCGTGACGTACCTCTTTGTGGCAGATTTTTCCTCCATTTGAAGAGCTAATTTCCACTCTATTCCGGACGAATATTCTGATTGAATTGTATAAATCAATTCATTATATGCGCTTCTAAATTTCTGATTATAAAACTGTACTGAATCATAATTTTGCCTGATTGTTTCAAGTTCACTACGACACGTTTCCAGAGTGGCTGTAGTAGCTACATTTGTTTTTAAAGCGCTGTAAATATCGTCGTAGCTACTTATAGTGTAGTGCCGGATTGCTCTCTTAGTACCTCCAATTATTTTCTCCGTTAAAATGTAGTCCAGTAGTAAACTAGGTTGGGAACATCTTAGCTGCGCATGTTTCACGGTCTTCATGAAATCGTGTACGCCAACATCATCTTGGCCGTTTAAGACCTCGACCGTGCGGATGACTTCTTTGTCCTGGGAAAGCGGTTCAACATTTTCCATTCGGTGCATCGCTGGTAGCAATGGGTTGTTTCTTGGAAAAGTGCGATAAGCGGGTGCTGGCAGCTGGGTACTATACTGCGCGAAGGAATTTGGTACCTGAACGCATTGCTGGTCAATGACCTGCGTGGAGGAACTAGGGGGCTGTTCACCTATTGTGCTAGATCTCACAGATTCACGTGCGGGTGCCGGCTGTTGGCTAGTACACTGAATGACGGTCTTGCCTTAATTGGCTGGGCAACAGCGCCTTGTCTTAACCGACTGGGCAACCCGTCTTGCCTCAATTGGCTGGGCAACAGCGCCTTGTCTTCACCGACTGGACAACCCGTCTTGCCTTATTTGGCTGGGCAACAACGACTTGTCTTCACCGACTGGGCAACCCGTCTTGCCTTAATTGGCTTGGCAAAAACGACTTGTCTTCACCGTCTTGCCTTAATTGGCTGGGCAACAGCTCCTTGTCTTCACCGATTGGACAACCCGTCTTGCCCTAATTGGCTGGGCAACAGCGCTTTGTCTTCACCGACTAGACAACCCGTCTTGCCTTATTTGGTTGGGCAACAACGCCTTGTCTTAACCGACTGGGCAACCCGCCTTGCCTTAATTGGCTGGACAACAACGCCTTGTCTTAACCGACTAGGCAACCCGTCTTGCCCTAATTGGCTGAGCAACAGCGCCTTGTCTTCACCGACTGGGCAACCAATCTTGCCTTAATTGGCTGGGCAACAACGCCTTGTCTTAACCGACTGGGCAACCCGCCTTGCCTTAATTGACTGGACGACAACGCCTTGTCTTAACCGACTGGGCAACCCGTCTTGCCCTAATTGGCTGGGCAACAGCGCCTTGTCTTCACCGACTGGGCAACCCGTCTTGTCTGAATTGCCTGCGCAACAGCACCTTGTCTTCACCGACCGGGCAACCCGTCTTGCCTTAATTGGCTGGGCAACAGCGCCTTGTCTTAACCGACTGGGCAACCCATCTTGCCTTAATAGGCTAGGCAACAGCGCCTTGTCTTCACCGACTGGGAAACCCGTCTTGCCTTAATAGGCTGGGCAACAGCGCCCTGTCTTAACCGACTGGGCAAACCGTCTTGCCTTCATAGGCTGAGCAACCGCGCCTTGTCTTCACCGACTGGGCAACCCGTCTTGCCTTGATTGGCTGCACTGTGTGGGGTATCAAAATCCAACCTTTTACGTCCTCGTCGTGGACCCTGGAGGCTACATCTAAAATCTGTAGCGACTGAATGACGGCAATGGTAAATGCATTTAGTGTCGTTTTTCCAAAAAGTCAATTTTTAATTTTTGATGTATTTTTATAGCAAGAGTTTATAACAAATTTGTAGATCCATTTTGGTTGAACAGTTTTTGTCTTTTCATTTTTTTTCATCTCTTGTGTCATTTTTAAAAAATTTCATTTTTTCATTTTTATGCTTATTTTTCACGATTGACAAATATACTCGCCCTTCCTGAAAATTATGGATGACAAATTTTGTACATCCACTTTGAGTCAACAAGTTTGCATATCATTTTTTTTTGTTCCCTTGTGTCGTCTTCCAAAACGTACATTTTTTATTTTTAGTGTTATTTTTTACGAATAAGACAAAAACTGCGCGTCCTATCAAAAAGTGATTCAGGATAAATTTGTAGACCTTTTTTGTTTCAACGATTTATCTTTTTTCATCTTTTTATGTATCTTGCATAGTTTGACCGCAAAATGGAATTTTTAATTTTGAATTATTTTTTCTGCGATCAAAACTTGAATTTTCGATTTTTCGGAAAAATTCAGAAAGTTGTTATAATAATCTTGTAGGGCTCTCGGAAAAAAAAGGTTTTTCCTGTCCAGACTTTTCTTCATATCATGCGTTTTTCGGCTTAAAATATTTATTTTCGTTTGTTTTTTGGGATTTTGAAAATGCTATTCTGATAATTTGGATTTTTTCCAAAAATTTCACAAGGATAAATTGTTTGTCTCTTGGAGTACTACTAGCGACTGGACATAGAATTTCCAAATTTTGAAAAAAGTGGTCTCAAAAATTTTCAAAATGTGCTCGCTTTTTGAATTTTGATCCAAAATAGCTGGTTAACGAACTGGTTTTTTCTTTTTAGGCCTTCAAAAAGTGTGTCAAAGAACAATCTGATCTGATCAATCTTTCGAAAGTTATCGTGCCTACACGATAGTACATGAATTGATTGAATCCGCGAAAGTCATTTTTCGCATAAAACCAATACCTTCTCATTGAGATGAGAATGTAATATCATATTTATTTATGTATCTGAAGCTGGTACTGCTTATTCAGATTTTGTAAAATGATGTACTTTCGCAATAAGAAAATCCGACTATTTTTGGTTGAATGGTCATTCTTTTCGTTTGAAAAGTCTACTATTCAATTTTTCGTTGAAAATTCATATTTTTTACTTAGAAACTTTATTATTTGGTTCAAAATTTTATTATTTAGTTAAAGATTGAATCAATGTTTTGAAAGTTGTACAATTTTGTGAAAAAAACTATATTTCTTGGTCGAAAATTGAACTGTTCTTTTGAAAAACCGTCTTTTTGCTTAAAAATTAAAATATTTTGGTTGAAGATTGAACTATATTGTTCAAAATTCCTATTCATTTATCGTAAGCTTGACAGTCTTTTCCCAATAAGAAAATCCGACTATTTTGGGTTGAATGGTCATTCTTTTCGTTTGAAAAGTCTACTATTCAATTTTTCGTTACAAATTCATATTTTTTATTTAAAAACTTTATTATTTGGTTCAAAATTTTATTATTTAGTTAAAGATTAAATCAATGTTTTGAAAGCTGTACAATTTTGTGAAAAAAAAGCTATATTTCTTGGTCGAAAATTCAACTGTTCTGTTGAAAATTCGTCTTTTTGGCTTAAAAATTAAACTATTTTGGTTGAAGATTGATCTATATTGTTCAAAATTCCTATTTATTTAACGCAAGCTTGACAGTCTTTCTCCAATAAGAAAATCCGACTATTTTTGGTTGAATGTTCATTCTTTTCGTTTGAAAAGTCTACTATTCAATTTTTCGTTACAGATTCATATTTTTTATTTAAAAGCTTTATTATTTGGTTCAAAATTTTATTATTTAGTTAAAGATTGAATTAATGTTTTGAAAGTTGTACAATTTTGTGAAAAAAAGCTATATTTCTTGGTCGAAAATTGAACTGTTCTTTCGAAAAACCGTCTTTTTGTTCAAAAATTAAACTATTTTGGTTGAAGATTGCAATATATTGTTAAAAATTCCTATTTATTTATCGCAAGCTTGACAGTATTTTCGCAATAAGAAAATCCGACTATTTTTGGTTGAATGGTCATTCTTTTCGTTTGAAAAGTCTACTATTCAATTTTTTTCTAACTCTATTCTAAGATAAAATTGCTGAAAACTAAAATAAAATGTTTCAACAATTTATGTAAATATATAATTATTAGTACGAGGTAGTATTTTATGTATTGGAACTCACGGGGGTTTTTTGAACCCTATAAAACATACTTATTTAGGTGAACAAATTTCTGGGCGATATGCATGAAAATCAAAAAAAAAAATAATAATTTTAGACCACCAAGACGACTACAGTTTTTTTTTTTTAATATGGAGGATTATATTTGGCAATAGGGCATTGAGTTAGCTCTAAATAAGTACTTAATTCCCTATAGAACTTTAGTAAATCTATGCAATGTGGTCATTTTTGTTTTTTGAAAATTAAACTATTTCGTTGAAAATTTAGTACATTTCGACTTCAAGCTTTCAGCGTTTAGACGTTTATGAAATGAATTCCAAGAGCAATTTTTTACCTTTAAGCGGTTGGGGGTTCATATTCTTGAGATATTCTTGAGGTGAACATTTTAGCTTGGTAATATTTTTTGTGTCAATAATGATTTGACCGGAAACGGGAATTATTTATTTTAAATAACATTTTTCACGATTAAAATAAGAACTATGTCTCTCATTGAAAAATGGATCCAAAAAAATTTGTAGATCTTTTTGAGATGAACGATTCTTCTTCTTAAGATTTGCTGGTATGGATCTTGCATAGTATCTTGCCTTCAAGTATCTTGCTCGCAAGTTTGAGCGCGCCTAGGGCGCGCGACTGCTGGCTTTCGCGCTTCGTGCTCGATAATATATTTATCTCGCGCTTCGCGCTCCATGATGTGTTTACCTCGCGCTGCGCGCTCGGACTTTGTATTTCCCCCACACTTGCGCCCAGACCTTTTAAAATGAACGGTCAAATCATCGACAACTGCAATTTGATGATTGTGACTTCTCTTTTGTTAAAGCTCCTCTGGCTTTAACGAACACATTCTCATCACGTATCTCGTGTTTCGCACTCGATTTTTTCCAAAATCTGAACTTTTCTACATTATGTTCAACACTATTATATCAAATGTATATCATATTCCCTACGAATAAGTACTTTTGAGTATATTTTACCTACGGTACTTAGTGAACTGATACCTCTGTAATTATTGCAGTTGCTTTTATCTCCCTTTCTTTTGCATAGTGGTACGATGATTGCTTTCTTCCAATCATCGGAGACTTGTCCCGTCTCGATGAATAAATTTATCAATTCGCACACCATTTGAAGTATATGTTCGCCAACGTATTCAAGCATTTTAGCATTGATACTGTCTACACCAGCAGCCTTACCAGTTTTCAAACTCTTAATTATGTCGAAAACCTCAGTGACGCAGACATATTTAATTGAGTTTTTTAATGCTATATTTTCGATCGTGCAGCTCTGTTACACTATATCTTCACCTCCTAATGATTCTTGAAACGAGTCTTTTAAAGCGTCCTTCATCTCTTTATATATTTGTTTCATGGTTCCTTGGAAGACGTTTTCCAATTTCTGCTCTTCTTCTGTTCTGATTTTATCTTGAATTTCCTTGACTAGTCGTTCAACTTTTTTCTTCTCGTGTCTGTAATCATTTTTAAGTCTACTTCTCTCCTCTTCGCTAAGATCTCTGATTTTTAACGCTCTCTAGTGACCTTTTTTCTTTTCCTATTGGGCTGCCTTAATTTTATCATTCCACCTTGCATCACCAGATTTTCTTCTCAGTATGACCGTACCACATACTTCAATCGCAGTTTTAACAATGTTTTTCCGTAATATGGCCCACGCGCCCTTAATATTTTTATTGTATTCAAGCCCCTTCCAAGGTGCCACATCTATGCTTTTGCTTATCTTCTCCTGAAAATATATTCGAAATTCTGGTTTCTGGAAATTTTCAATCCTGAATCGCGTTTGTTTCGTTTTTTTAAAATTTTCTCTCTTCTCCATCCCCGTCCTAAATTTTTTTGTAGACTCAAAGGTATTGGTCAGTATTGCATTCGGAACCCCTCATGACTCTTGTATCTTTGAATAGTACTCTTAGTCTTTCATCCGCAATAACGAAGTCAATTATACTGCGGTTATTTCCTTTACACCAGGTGTACGTGTGGATCAATAAAATCATTCCAGAAATCACACCCAATAAAAGTTCACCTACTCAGGATATCAAAATAAATCTAGTAAACCTCTTAAAAAGAGCTACAATCTTAACCACCGTTATAAGGAGGGGAAAAATCAACATTACGGAATTTATAAATGCAACCGCCGAGATTATGAGTAATATACTTTCACTTGCTATAGAAAATGGCCACCTTCAATAATAACACACGAAAAATAATTTTTCATAATGCTCAGGGTATCCTTAAAAAAAGACATGAATTAGCCACATGCCTCTACAAGAATAATATTACCATTTGCTTGCTCAGTGAAACTCTACTACGCGAATCCCTACGCGTCAATCTAGTTCGTGGCGATCAATTGGACAGAAATAACACTAATAGTGGTACCGCGATTTTAATTCCAAAAAATATTGAACACCACGAACTAATAATTCTTGGACTTAAAGCCTTCGAAGCTACTGGTATACAAAAAAAAATACACGGGAAACCATATGCCATAGTATCGCTCTATCAGACGCCCTCTCGCGAATTCATAACAATTGATTACAGAAAGATATTCAAACTTTTACCCTCGGTAATTTCTGTAGGGGACCTAAATGCTAAACATTTAGCTTGGAATAATAGAACAACTAAAAAAATCGGAAAACAATTCTTTGAATTCATAAACGACCGGTATCTGTCTTTCTCCGCACCACACTCCGATACCTTTTTCCCTCACAACACCAAACATAAATCGGACCTTATTGACTTTGCAATTTCCAAGAATAACTTCTACAATCACGAAACTCTCACAATTTATGAATTAGACTCAGATCATCGACCAGTTCTTCTAAGCCTTTTCAATAATTGTGAAAAAGCCCCGGTCGCGCCTCGCTATAATTTTGCAAAAGCAAATTGGCGAAAATTGAACTTAACCCTAGAAACACATGTTAATTTCAAACCTCCAATAGCAAACACTACTTACATTGACGAAGCCATAACTAATCTCACCTCTAGCATAAAAACTGCCATTCACACTTCAGTTCCTCAGACTACCATTAAATGGTTTAATCAGGCGAGCGAAAGAGTATCTTGGACTATTCAAGAGAAATCTCTCCTTTTAAACGAGATGCTCAACGAAAATATTTTTTTCTTGTGGCTCTAATAAATATCCTAATTTATGGTCCTAATCATTTTTGCTTCATTTGTTGCTACAAATAAAAAAATTCATTCAAAGAGGCCGCACTTAGAATAATACGATAAATTATTTCTGTAACGGGTCAAAACTCATCATTTGACATATATTTTCAGAAAATCGAAAAGCGTTTTTACTTTTCAAGAGAAACCTTTTTATTGGATTGTTCTAATTCTATGTGAGTACGTATAGGGATTCGAACGAAAGTAAAGGGGAAATATTTAGAAAATTGTGAAAAATTACGCTAATTCCGTTCGCAATCCCAATTATTGATAAATATTTCCAATTTAACACTTACTTGTCCTTTCATTCGTAAAGCAAGATTTGAAGCATAAAAAAATCACAGCTGGAAAGAGACACTTTTGTTTTTTCTCGTTCGCACATAGAAAAAATATTTTCATCTTTAGACATCATTAGTACGTAGATCTCTAGAGGATCACACGTTTTTATAATTTTATCAGCATCTTATCAATCTTAAATATTTTACCAAAGCCAAAACTATCATTCAGTCAAATAGAATAATTCAAACACGTTTAAAATTATTGATATAATAATTGCATTCGAAATGAATAATATCGAACAAACCACTTGTTAAAATTTGTTGATTAATAATTTTAAAAAATACATATCCTCAATAAAAAACGAGAAAGAGTAGTGCGAAATCGTAAACTAAATTTCAACTAAAATATGACTAACAATGTGCAAGGGATATGACCATATAAAATAAGTTTCGTGTTAAGAATTAATGGTTAATTTTAAAAATGTAATTTCTATAAATCATATTTTCCCAGCTGATATTTTGGATATATAATTAAGCAAATCGTATGCCACTAAGTGTTTAGTAAAAATCAATTTTTGTAACTTCCATTAGACTCTAAATATTATGTGCATGTACCAAACTGGCTCGAGATCATACCGAAGTTTTGGCACCCTCAAGCAAAATTTTTCGGCACGTGTAGACACTTTATTTTCAAAATAGCATTTATTTCATGAACTTTAAAGTGACGATTCGTTGTTCCCCGGCTGTTCCACGACAGAGGTCATTTATTCGATAACAATATCACTAGGAAAAGCAGCATATTATATTTAATTTAATAATAAATTTTCTGCACATTAAACAGTTTATTTTCTGAGGTGAAAGGAATAAGCTCTTGAAAAATTAAAAGAATTTGATCGTCTTGTTAAAGCTGAAACTGTAATGTATACTGAACGCCTAAGAACAGATAATGGAACGGTATAGAAAAATTAAGCTCTAGCGAAACTACGACTTTTGTCTGTATAGGAAATTGATAGTTAAAATTTATATAACTATGATCGTACAATTAGGTGTTGGAATCATCATTCTATAATTTTCTATAATTCTATAAAATCATTCTATAACATTCTATAATGGAACACATTTCAACGAAAATTGGTAGAACATTAAAGGTCAAATAATAATTTTCAATTGCCTGTGATTGTACAATTATATTTTGAATACTTTTGTATCGACTCTAACATTGATAAAATAAAAAAAAATTCACCTTTTATTGGTGACAAGAAATATAGTGCAATGATTATCAAATCAAGAAGCATAATTGGTAGCAATTGAAATAATATATTACAGATGTATTATAAATTGAAGAAATTACATATGGTACAAGAGGAAATAAAATGGTAGAATTTCGCAAACTTTTATATACAAATTTGTCTTCACCTCCCGCTGTTTCCGAGAAGAATGCAAAAATTCATTTTATGAAAAAAATTCTCCTGGCAACAAAAAATGGTTTAGCGCGCATAAAACTCACCAAATTTCTTCCTTATATCTGATTAAAAAGAAGAACTGTAGAATATTAATGAAAAACTTAGTGCTTTTTCAAATAGAGCCCAATATTAAAGTACTCATAACTTTGTGGCAATTCTTTGTTCTCAAATCGAGAAAATGCGTGTTGTCTAATTTCCTCTAAAACCGATTAGTTACATCTCCTAAATTCGCCAACATGTTCCCCTATACTTCCCCACCTAGGTGAAAAAGTTATATGTTGTTTATATACTGGGTGTCCCAAAAGCCCCGGGATGGCAGAATATTTCCTCAGATAAGATATTTTTCAGACAGGTCAAGGTCATTCTTTAAGTAACTTTCAACGAGGAAATAAATGGTGACCCTTATTTTGATCTTGACCATGACCTTCATGGTCCTTTCGAGGTCAAATTGATTTTTTCAAATGGGAACCCCTATTTATGACTCTGGAAACTGAGAGAGCGAAAAATGTCACGTACATATCTGACCTTGACCAATCGAAAATTTGATATGGGAAGGTCATGGCAAGGTCAAAAAACTTACAGCAGGATGAATCGACTGGAATCCATATTTCCAGAAAATGTCCTGGTGAAGGTCCTGGTCAAAGTCTAGGTCAAGGTCACCATTAGATCATGGGTCGAAAATGCTACAACTCATGCGTTAGACATTTTCTTCAAAAATACGTGCCAGTCGAGTCATCCTGCTGTATGCAGTTTGACCTTGCCATGACCTTCGCAGGTTAAATTTTTGATTGGTCAAGGTCATATCTGGACGTAAAATTTTCCGCTCTCTCAGTTCCCGCAGTAAAAAAAGAGTTCCCATTCGAAAAATCAATTCGACCTTCAAATGACCGTGAAGGTCACGGTCAAGATCAAAATAAAGGTCACCACTGAATCCCTCGTCGAAAGCTGGTTTGAGAATGACCTTGACCTCCCTGAAAAATATCTTACCTGAGAAAATATTCAGCCGTCCCGGGACTTTTGGGACAACCAGTATAGTGAACAAAACACTTATATGTTTCAATTGTTTTACACAGGAAAATTTATAAAACAAATTAAAAACATCATTGTCTTGTCCACTATACACGGTGTCCCATTTTAATCTATTACCCCAAATATCTTCTGAAATACTTTATCTACGAAAAAATGGTTCGGACAAAGGTTAACCCAGACCGAGGGGGGCAGAGGACTGTACCACCAATTTTGACCTTGGGGTCAATTTTGAAGGTATTGAAGATTACTGAAGATGTAAAAGTTATTTTTGAAGTTTGATTGGGATGACGACTAAGCTATTACAATACGATTCAGGTATTTTTGATACATATCTGAATGATCTTTGTATCTGCAAACATTTTTAAAAATACTTTATTTATTAAAGATTATTACAGACGTAAATGTTTTTTTTAAATGTAGATTATGATGACCCCTGAGGTATTATAATACGATCAAGGCATTACAATACGATTCAGGTATTTTCAATATCTGAGTGCAAATATTTTTCTTTAATACATCTATTCGTTGAAGATTACTGAAGATGTAACAGTTATTTTTGAAGTTTGATTGGGATGACACCTAAGCTATTACAATACGATTCAGGTATTTTTAATATGTGAATGCTTTCTGTATCTGAAAACATTTCTTAAAATACTTTTATTAACTAAAGATTATTACAGACGTGAATGTTATTTTTTAATTTTGATTATGATGACCCCTGCGGTATTATAATACGATCAAGGTATTACACTACAATTCAGGTATTTTTAATATCTGAATGCAAACTTCTATTTCTTTATTTTTTTAATTGAAGATTGCTGAAGATGTAAAATTTATTTTTGAAGTTTGATTAGGATGACGCCTAAGCTATTACAATACGATTCAGGTATTTTTAATATCTGAATGATCTTTGTATCTACAAAAATTTTCTAAAATACTTTTATTCATTAAATATTATTACAGACGTAAGTGCTATTTTTAATTTTGATTATGATGACGCCAAAGGTATTATAATACGATCAAGGTATTACAATACAATTCAGGTATTTTTAATGTCTGAATGCAAACATTTTTTCAAAATACATCTATTCATTGAAGGTTACTGAAGATGTAAAAGTTATTTTTGAAGTTTGATTGGGATGACGCCTGAGCTACTGCAATACGATTAAGGTATTTTTAATACATATCTGAATGATCTTTGTATCTGCAAACCTTTTTTAAAATACTTTACTCATTAAAGATTATTACAGACGTAAATGTTTTTTTTTAAATTTTGATTATGACGATGATATTCGCTTGAAGTATTTCCCTTTGGAAGCCACAACCTTCTTCCAGCGATCCTCCAACTTTCAGAAGCACTTATTAAAGTCACCTTTTGGAATAGTTAACAGCTGCTTTAACGGATTTTGTTTTATTTCTTCAACATCTTGAAATCTTTTTCCTTTTAGAGGATATTTAAATTTGGGGAACAGCCAGAAATCACAAGGAGCCAGGTCAGGACTTTAAGGGGGCTGCCAAAGTTGTGAAAGTGTGATTCACCATGAATTTCTGAATAAGCTGTGATGAATGGGCAGGTGCTTTGTCGTAGTGAAGGTCCCATTCGCCACTTTTCTACGAAGAGTGTGCATTAAATTTGGCCAAAAACTTGGCCATTCTTGTTTGAAAACCATCGTTATGATTCGGAACGTGTATGGTGATGCATCAATGAGTGATAGTCAAATTAAAGAACCTCGCTCTGAACAATTTGAAAGGTCAGACGGTAAACAAAGAGTATAAGCAAGAAGTTCTGATGCGATTACGTGAAGCAATAAGAAGGAAACGGCCTGATTTGTAGAAAATATGCGACTGGGAGCTTAACCACGACAACGCACCTGCTCATTCATCACAGTGCATTCAGCAGTTTCTGGGGAAACAAGGTCATACCGAATTTGGGCAGCCCCCATGCAGTCATGACCTGGCTCCCAGTGATTTCTGGCTGTTTCTCAAATTGAAGTATCCTCTAAAACGAAAAAAATGTCAAGACGTAGAGGAACTAAAACAGAATGCGACGAAGCATTTAATCCGAAAGGTGACTTTAAGAAGTGCTTTCGAAAGTGTGAGGATCACTCGAAGAAGGTTTTGGCTTTTAAAAGGGAGTACTTTAAAGGGAATATCATCGCCATTGACAAGAACTAACTCTTAGTCCTGGTACACTACAAGTTCGGATACTTTCCGGAAATACCTAGTATATAATTGTAAATGCTGAAAGAAGGCTCTAAAAAAGCGTGATTTTCTTTTAAAACCAAAGAAGGACTTGAATATTGTATATAAATTACTTTTAGGCTTTTTTTTGGGTAGCGTCTCCTTTTGATGATCTTATATGCATTAATTCCGTGATGTTAATCTTCTTGTTATTATGTCTCAAATTCAGGACTCTGTTTTGAGATATACGCCCGGCCAGAGTTGATTACACATATTTCTTGAGATGAAAATATTGAATGAATATAGTAGATTTGATAATCTTAATTGTCAAGAAGTTGTATATCCAGTACGAGCCTTAAAGATCCATTTCTCACCATGACCGTTGATTTTCATGATTGCGCCAATTTCTCAATACTGACATTTGGACCTGGAGTAGAAAACATGAGTTTGGAAGCATGGTCTCGTACATGTCGATGTAGAACCTATAGTTGATTGGTGGTTAACAGAGAGGGATTTAGATGTTCTCTTATACCGTTGTATATGTCATCTAGAAGTTGATTGGCTGATATTGTGTAGCTATCCAATCTGGCTTTCATCATCTACAGTATTTGATTCAAAGTGTTTGTGTGGTTTATTCATGGCTTATATTCTCTAATTTTATTGAACTTAACTGCAGTAATATTTCAATCAAGTTAAACTGATTAAGCCGTCTTTCTTGATTTTATTTTTTTGAATGTATTTGCCCGAGATCAGCTCTCAAAAATGGGTTTGTTGCCCAATGAGGTGAGACAAATTCTTTTGTGCATCAGTCACCTCGTTGACTTTAGCCTCCAATAGTTTCTCATCATCACACGTGACCATTCCTGCAACAGGTCTCATTATTTCTGCCAGAAATACTAGCAGCGGAGGTGCCCTCTTCTGTTTGATGTTCGTCTGTAGGTTTTTTGAATAAAGGTTTTTGGTCCTGCGTTACAGTTTTGCCATCTCGAGTCAGACGTCCATCAAACGATTTTCAGCCACATCATGTTTCCTAGTAAATGAGCATTCGAAGATGTTAATGCAGTCTTTGCGGAGTGTTACTTTTAAATTCTCCAGTAAAGATTCGTTTCTGTGTCCATATGTCTGAAGGAAATTCTGATATTTTTGAACGTCCATGAAAACAGTGATTCTTCAGAAACTAACACTCCTTCGTATGACTGCATGCTTTGAATCATTTACTTCTCAATCTTCATACAAAACCCATGTACGTTTCGACCACAATGCGGGTCTTCTTCTTTTGTAAGTATTGTTGCGACAAACCGTATTTTGATTACCTAATTCGCAATCTCTTTCATGTTTACTAATTCGAGTTTCAAGTATCCTGTCAGTTTCACAAATATAAACTTTATTGCAATATCAATCATTTACAACAGAAAAGTTCTCGCACTCTACTTTTTTTACAGAACACTTTTTCAAATGATTTTGTGGTGATTTATACTCAATATCGAATTTTCTTCTAAAAAAGATAAATTTTCAACAACAAAAGAGATAGTTAAATTTTCAGTGGAAACCATTAATTTTCAAAAAATAAAAAGAGAAATTTTCAACAAAATGGTTAAATTTTAAAACAAGAGATGAATTTTCACATAAAATGATAAATCTTTAACCCAACCAAAACAAATTCTTAATTTTCAACCAAGCAGTTGCATTTTTAACCAACTAGGATTAATTTTTAACCAAAAAGTTCACTTTCGAACATGCAACTCAATTTTCAACCAAATAATTGTATTTTCAACCAAAAAAGATGAGACGAACTTTCAACAAACAAGTTACATTTTAACACAAATATATACCGTCAAACGGGGTAGTTTCGTGCATGTAGTGTAAATTCAGACATCCCCAAATTGATAATTTAAATTACTTAAGGGGGTTCTAGCCAGAATCTAGAACCGGCTTTAACTTGCGAGGGAAGCGGTGTAACCAGAATCTAGAATCAGTTAAGGTTTGAACAGGTTCTAGATTCTAGTTAACACCCCTTAAAGTAATTTAAACAATCAATTTAGAAATCTCCAAATTTACCCCACATGTCCGAAATTACCCCGCTTACCTACATTACTGAATAAAAGCTCGAAATTTCGAAAAAAAAGAAGATTAAATTGCAGACAAAAGCATAATTTTCAACCAAATAGTGAAATTTTCAATCAAATAATAAAATCTGTAACCAAAAAAGATAGTTGGATTTTTTAATTGGGCTCTATTAATTCGGAGTCCGAATGGAATCCCAATGGCAAACGCTATCTTGATTCTTCTTCTCGTGCCAGACGAAATGCACCTGCCCGGAATTCTCCGCAGTAGCCTTCTCATCATGCCGGGTCCATTTCACGTCCGAGCACTACTCCTTTTCATGAAGTACTAGGATATGCACTTGGACAACATGGATATATTCGGCTTCATTCTGAGCCAAAACTTTTTATGATATTTGTTGCAAATCGCGATTCACTGGAGAATGTGCATAATTAATTCAATAAAAAAATTGTAAAATTAAACATAATAATCCTTGTAGCCTGAAGTTGAATCAGAATTAAATTTGAACATTGAAACATCATTGTAGTTTTTTCTTTGAATTGCTTTTCTTGAAAATTTCATATCAATGCAAAGAAGAAACTTTTACGTAAGAGATTACGATTTTTTATATTAAAAATTTGTGGAAGTGCTTCAATCACTATGATGTACCGGCGTTTCAAGCCGTCAAAGTAATTTGATTAATTTGTTCAATTTTTGAGGATTGTTAATACCACCCTTTCATTCAAGATCTTTGCTTCTTCAGCTGCCCTCTTACCGTTAGAGCTCACTGACAAAAAGTGTTTTTTTTTTTTAACTGACGCACTGTCACTAGTGTTGATTTCAATGTATTCAAGATAAAATAAAATAAAATAGAGAACAAATAATAAAGTTCCAAAGGATTCAAGAAAACGCAAGCGGTTTTATATTTGACTTACCTAACTTATAGCTACTTGCACACTTCTTTCACCAGGGGAAGGAAAGAGTGGGCAAGGATTTGATTTCTCCTTTTTGGAAAAGGATGTAAATTATCAGGTTGACCCCTTTCCCGGGACCGTTGCACTTGGCTGTCATTATTTAAACAAAATAAAAACTCGAAAGCGCGAGACAGATGTGCCCTCATATGTTTCCAACCATTCTCTAATGCATCAGCTCTATATAATACTTTTATCAATTTATAAAGATGCTTAATGTAATAACATGTCATAATTGGTCACACAACAGTTTTCTGATGAATATGGTTACAATAAGAAAGAACGATTATCAGGGGAATCGAGAGACAATGAAGGGTATGGAAGTATTGAAAATAAGAGGAAATAAGGGAAAGTGACAGGTGGAAAATTAGGCGAATTACGGAAAATAAGGGGTGAATAGGTTAGTAGGTAAAGTTTTGGAAAATGACGTAAGGGTTGGTAGGGGAATAAGGGAAGATAAAAGAACGATTATTAGGGGCATTGAGATACAATAAAGTGTGGGGAAGTAGGGAATATGAGGAAAAGTAAGAGGAAATAAGGGAAAGTGAGAGGAGGAAACTTAAGTGAATTACGGAAAATGAGGGGTAAATAGGGGAGGGGAAGTAGCGAACGTGAGGGGAAATGAGGGAAGAGTCGGTAGGAAACAGAAGGGGATATGAAGGAAGGGGAAGTAGAGGAATTGAAGAGAAATGAGGGAAGGGAAATTAAGGTTGATGAGGTAAATGAAGGTAAATGATGAAAAATGAGGGGAGGGGTAAAAGTTAAGTCAGAGTGAATGATGGGAGGTGAAGTGAGGAGAAATTGTACGAATTTTTTTTCCAAAGTGGGGGAAGTAAGTGGAGGAGAAGTAGGAGGATTTAGGGAAGGGAAAGTAGCGACCGTAGGAGAAATAAGGGTGATTATGGAAGGAAAAGTAAGGGAAGTGGAGGTAAAAGGGGGAATCAGGGAATGAAAAGCAGGGAAAGTGAGGGGAAATTAGGGGAGGTGAAGTAAGTTTAATGAGGGTAAATAAGGGAAAATAAGGGATGGGGAAGTAGGTCAAGTCAGAGTAAATAATGAGGCGGTGGTGAGGAGAAATGAGCGGAGAGGAAGTAAGGAAAGTAAGTGGAGGGGAAGTAGGAGGAAACAGGGAAGGAAAAGTAGGGAAATTAGGTAAAATTCTGATAATTAGGGAATGAAAATGGAAAGGACTTAGAGGAAATAGGGGAATTAGGCGATAAAAAACAGGGGAAGTGAAAGGAGGCCAAGTAAGGGAATGGAAGAAAATAAGGAAAGGGATTCGTAGGGGATGTGAAGGGAAATGATCAAAGGGGTTAGTAGGGGGGGCCTGTTCGCCCCTTGTACTTTTATCCCCGCAGGGATGGTAAGGATGGGGAGAGTGAGGAATGTGAAAGTATGGATGGGGAAGTATGGTGAGGGGACAAAGGGCAATGGAGGGGAAGCGAGTGAGAGAGAAAGTGATGGGAATTAGTGTATGGGGAAGAAGGAGAGCGGAGGGGACATAAAAGAGGGTGGTAGGGAAGGGTATTATAAGAGGATGATTGATAGGAGAAGTAGGGGAGAGGAGGAAGTGAGTGAAATGGAAAGTGTT
>JAABKJ010075445.1:219638555-219661764 GCA_011634705.1 Andricus grossulariae
GTAGTGGATGGGGAAGGAGGAGGGCGGAGGGGATATAAAAGAGTGTGGAAGGAAAAGTGGAGTGTATTATATGAGCTTGATGGATAGGAGAAGTAAGGGAGAGGAAGAAGTGTGTGAAATGGAAAGTGATGGGAAGTAGTGGATGGGGAAAAAGGAGGGCGGAGGGGACATAAAAGAGGGTGGTAGGAAAGGGCGAAGGGTTGATGAATAGGAGAAGTAGAGGAGAGAAAGTGAGTGAAAGGAAAAGTGATGTGAAGTTGAGAGTAAAGAAGTAGGAGAGGAGTAGGGGAGAGTGGGAAATTAGGGTAAAGTAGAAGTGTGGAACAGTAGAGGGGAGGGTTGAGGAATGATAGTATAGGATTGGATTGGATAGGAATGGACAGAGCAGGATAGAAGAAGGTAAGGGAGACAAGAAGAGTGATAGGACGAAAGGCTATATTTGCACGACCTAATTAACGTTTTAATAGACTACTTATTTTTTAATCAAACTAACTAACTAGTTTTTTTTTTAACCTTACAAAATGTGCCACCCCCTTGTGGAAAATTCGAACTTTGCTTTTATTTTTAAGTCCTGGTATAAAGGAAAGGTCAGAGATAGAAGGGTAGGTCGACCCAATTACGAGGATAGTAGCTGCTTGAGTTTGAATGTCTGCGTGCATTTTGATCAACGAGTCAGGTCAGGTTGTCTCATCTCTGTTTAACCCGGTGCGGATCGATGCAGGTGTGTAGGGTGTAGGTGTGTAGGGTGTAGGTGTGTAGGGTGTAGGCGCCTAATTAGAAGGTATTGGTGACGTGTAAAATTTGACTTGGTCGGTTTCCATCAATTCTCCATGTTTTGAAACCCCTTGAGTCAGGAAAAATGATTTTCGTAAAGGTGCCTGTCTGTAGCCTGTAGTCTGTAGGCTCAATAACTTTTGAAAGAATAATCAGATTGGATTGAACTTTGACGCAATTTCTAAGGCCTAAAAAAAAGAAACAGTTTGTTAGCCAATTATTTTGAATACAAGTTCAAAAAGTGCGAGCATGTTCAAACTTTTTGAGAAAATCTTTTTTTAACAATTAAAAATTGTATGTACTGTTATTTGTAGTGCTCACAGATTTGCAGAGAAGGATGTTATGTTCCCAAAAATGGACCACTGATTAATTATCAATCACCTTTTGATGTGACGCTTAATTTTTGTTGCATTCGTAAAAAATGACACTGAAAATAAACAAATCAAATTTTAGGGCAGACAACAAAAATTTGTAATTCATCCTTTTTTGATAAGACGCGTTGTTTGTGTTTTAATCGTGAAAAATTCCAATTCAAGTACACAAATTAAATCAAATATTAGGCAGTAAAATGGTTCACCTCAAAAAGGTTTACAAACTTAGTTGAGACCATTTTTCTATGAAATTTTTTTGTTTTATCGCGAATTTTTTGTTCAATAACAAATTTAGTTAAGACCATCGTTTTGATAAAATGCATGTTTTTTGTTTTAATCGCGAACAAATTTTTATTGAGAATGAAAAATTGCATTTTGAAGCAAAATGATATGAGATAAGAAAAAAATTGTATGATACAAAGTAAAATTGTGCGTCCCAAAACATTCTGCAAATTTACTTCACACAATTTTTTTGATAAAAAAAATATTTTTCATCACACCTTCATCGAAAGATCGATTTTTAATGCCTGTAGAGCAAAGCGAAAGTTGCCAAATGCAGCCGAGTTTTTTTTTCCTCCCTAGGGAGTAAAAGGGATGAAGTCACGGGATGAAAAGAAATAAAAGGGCACGTGATTGGTCGAAAGCAAAATATCTCTCTTGTGACGCGATCGTTGGAACTTCTTGACCTAAAATGCGGGTACGGTATGCTAAGGTGGAAAGGACACTTTCCTGGCTTGCGAAAATTAATATCTATAACAAGTAGAAGGCACAAATGTGAATCTTCGATTTATTGAGTCTTTTAGATTTATACCTAGTAGTCTCGAGAAATTGGCATCATATTTAAATAAAGATAAGAAAAAAATTGAGAGGCAATATTGCGCAAATGATGATAAAATTAATTCATCAACAGGGTAGTGTGTTTTTGCTTATGATTATATTGATAGTTGAGTTAAACATCAGAAAAAACAGTTACCAATTAAAGAGGCTTTTTATTCAAAATTAAACGATTCAAATATTTTAGACGAAGATTATCAACATGATCCATTACACTATTACACAGCACCGGGACTTGCTTTTGATGCAATTTTAAAACATAGAGGAATTAAACTCGATTTATTCACAGATGTTGAAATGTTGTTATTTATTGAAGAAGGTATTCGAGGTTGGGTTTCCCAATGCACGAATAGATATACGAAGGCAAATAATAGATTCATGGGATTAAATTCCAAATGAATCAGATTCTTACATAATGTACTTTGATATTAATAATCATATGGTGCCGCTATAAGCGAATATATACCATACAAAGATTTTAAATGGTTTGCAAATTTGGATAATGAACCAAACTTTTTCAATATTCCTGACGATTCACCTAAAGGTTACATCTTAAAGTTAGATTTGGAATATCCAGGAAAGCTTCATGACTTACATAAAGACTTTCCTTCATGCCCAGAATATTTCGTACCTCCTATTTCAAAATTCAAAGTTCCAAAATAATAACCAAATTTGCTGCCAGAGTAAAATTATATAGCTCATTATAGAAATTTGAAAAAATATTTATCCATGGGAATGAAGCTAACTAAAGTCCATAGAGTATTAAAATTTGAACAGAAACCATGGTTAAAAGATCACATTGACCTTAATACAGACTGTAGGAAAAAATCAGTAAATGAGTTTGAGAAAAACTTTTATAATTTAATGAATAATTCAGTTTTTGCGGATAACCGTATAGTTTTACATGAACCGGTTTAATGTCAGTTTTTGAAATTTCATGTTTTAAAACAATAATAACACCTAATTTATCCCCGTTTAACCTACATTGATAAGAAAATTTTAAAAATATTGACAATAAACTTCCTTTCTCTTCTTCATTCAAATCATCCATTTGGATAACTTTGTGAATTAATGATAATATTTTAGCCTGTTCCTTTTATTTACTTTTTATATACCTTTTGTGCTAAAGTGGAGGAAAATGTCCCTCCGGTGGTTCATATTGTCAGAGCTCCAACTCTCAAAAGTCCACTTTATTGAATAGGAAAATGCTTCAAAAAAACTGGAAAAGGTGTTTCCATCCCTTCTATCTTAGTTTTTACCTTCCCCAGAGTGTTAATCGTATCTGAACTGATTCCTATTAAATTGTATACACGCCTTCTATTTATCCATACTCGCGGATCTGAGCTTTTCCTTCACTTAAGTTTACGCTAGACCCGGTGTCTACTAAAAAGGTTGCCTTATTTTTTGAGATATATATTTTCCAAAAAAATCAGTGGCATCAAACTCGTTTCTTTGTCTCATTTGAAATGAAGGACGATCCGCTTAGAACCAAATTCTGCTTCTGGTTAGCCGAGTCTTCGTCTGGACGATCTTGTTTCCAGTTTAAAGCATTTTCGTATATTCTTTTAAGAAATTCCCCTTGTTTGTCATGCTTTTCCTCAACTCTGCAATTCTCCAAACTGTGATTTCTTCAATAGCAATAGGTGCATTCTCCTTTTTCTTCTCCTTCAACATTATTCACTAATTGTAGAAAATATCGCTCAATATGCCCGTATCCTTTAAATCTATAACAATGTAGATTCTTATGTCCAAAATTATTATCGTTTTTCCAAATTCTTTTATCTCGAATGTGGACCCGAGCTTCACCAGTTATTTTAGTTTTGTTCAACGTTGTTAAATATGATGACATATCCAGACGAACCATTGCAACGGAGACGCGACAATGTTCAACAGACATTTTTATTGACATATCCCTACAGTCAAAAGAAGGAGTGGAGAGTGGTAGAGGGAGAAGAGTGGGAGTGAGATGGAGAATGAGATGAGATGTGAGAGTGAAAGTAAGAATAACAGTGAGGTAGAGAGTGAGATTGAAAATGAAAGTGAGAGTGAGGTAGAGAGTGGGAATAGGAGAAGAGTGAGAGGGAGGACAAGGAGAGGGTGAAGAGGGAGAGTGAGATGGAGAATGAGATGAAGTGTGAGCGTAAAAGTGAAAGTGAGAGTGACAGTGAGGTTAAGAGTAAGATGGAGAGTGGGAGAGGGCGAAGAGGAAGGGGGAGAAGAGGGAGAGTGAGATGGAGAATAATGTGTCAGAGTGAAAGTGAAAGTGACAGTGAGGTAGAGAGTGAGATTAAAAGTGAGAGTGACAGTGAGATTAAGTGGGAGAGGGAGAGGATGAAGAGGGTGAAGAGAGAGAGGGCGAAGATAGAGAGGGATAAGAGGGAGAGTGAGATGTAGAATGAGATAGGGTGTGAGAGTGAAAGAGTGTGAGAGTGAGGTAGAGAGTGGGATTGAAAGTAAAAGTGAGAGTGATAGTGAGATTGTGAGTGAGATAGAGAGTGGGAGAACAGGGAGAAAAGGGAGAGTAAGAAGAGGAGAGTGAGAAGAGGGAGCGCGAGATGTATTGTGAGATGGGGTGTGAGAGTGAAAGTGAGAGTGACAGTGAGATTAGGAGTGAGATAGAGAGTGGGAGAGGGAGAAAACGGAGAAGAGGGAGAGGGCAAAGAGGAAGAAGAGGGAGAGTGAGATGAAGAATGGAATGGGATGTCAGAGTGAAAGTGAGAGTAACAGCGAGGTAGAGAGTGAAATTGAAAGTGAAAGTGAGAGCGACAGTGAGATTGAGAGTGAGATAGAAAGTCGAAGAGAGAGAAGAGGGAGAACAAGAAGAGGGCGAAGAGGGCGAAGAGGGAGTGTGAGATGGAAAATGAGATGGAGTGTGAGAGTAAAAGTAAAAGTGAGAGTGACAGTGAGATTAAGAGTGAGATGAAGAGTGAGAGAGGGCGACGAGGGGGAGGGAGAAGACAGAGAGGGAGAAGAGCGAGGAAGAAATCCTCGTGTGTTTTGAGGACACGAAGCCACTCAAGGATGACAGCTTTCTGCATTCATCTCGCAAGTGCCGTGGCATATTGTTGGCACGCGGGTATAGCTTTGAGGTTACGAACCAGTGATATTTTCGCACCTCCGAGAGCACCTATCCCAAGGACAATTGTTTGTAACAAATATTTTGGGTACAATCGTTACAGCTCCCTTTTAAGATCTTGATACCTTTCTTCCTTTCCTTTCTTCTTGGCACTGATGCTGTATACGGAAGGAGCTGAGAATTTGATCACGAATATAGTTTGTTTCTCGAAGTCTTGAATAACAATGTCAGGCCTCGAGTGGGCAATAGAGACTGCTGTCCGAAAATAGTAGTTTCAGAAAATTGGGCACTTCTTGTTTCTCTCTCTCTTCACTTCGGCTTTTAGAAGTGAAGAATCTAGATGAAGTAATGCACTTTTCTCACTTCTGACGTTAAAATTCAGACCAAGGGTCTCAGCTGCGTGTTCCGCGGCTTTGTAAAGGAACGCTCCTGTGCCAACTATCTCGTGATTCCTCACCATTGTTAAAAGCGGATCTTTTCCTTCTGCAACGATTTGAGCTGTATTAAAAACAATTCGTTCATGGAGACACTGGAGATTCAGAAGTCCGCATCCGCTTTGACGGCGTGAAACGTATAATCGCGGAAATGACGAATTGATATGCAAGCTCTAATGAATATGCAAGATCTCACGTGTAGTGACATCAAGGGCCTTGAGTTTGTTCTTTGTCATTCAAATCACTTCAACCGAGTAGAGTAAACCCGGGACGGCAAGCATAATAGTCGCAGATACCTTGTTGCGCGCTAACAGATTGGATGACCAAATATGTCGAAGAAGATGCACGTATCTGCTTCGGAGAGACTCCTTCCGTGATGTTACGTCCCGAATGCGGCTTTGAGGCATGCCCAGGTATGTATAGATTTCATCAGTGTTAAGATGCCTAATAATACTTATATCCACAAGCTCAGGGTCCTTGGAAACGCCAACAATCTATCCTTTCTTCAGATGAATCTGTAAATTTTCAATCTTGATTCGCGTTTGTTTCGTTTTTGTTGTTTTCTTTTTTCTCCATCCCCGCCCTAAGTTTACGTAATTAGCGAAATATTCTTCTTTATACCTGAAACTACTGCTTTTAACTGAAAGTACTATTCATACTTTTATTGTTGTTTTAATTTTTTTTTGTTCAAATCTACTATGTTCTGAATTGATTCGTATTCAAAATTACTATTCACCGAAACTTAAACGAACACCGAAACTTTATTTATCATCGAAAAACAGTATTTATACTTAAACGTATACGAATAAATGTCTCACCATCAATAAATAATTTTATGCAAAATTTGTTGCATTTATTTCTGTATATAATAGGATTTACTAGAGAAATTGTGAACCATCTAAATGCTGCCCCTATAGCACTTGCTATCGGCGTCGTAACACAGAGTCTCTGAATAAATTTACGTTTTAAGAACCAATTGAAATCACTTCAACAGCAAAAATGAATATCTTGAGCTAATTTTTTAAAGTATATTTTTCATCATTTGAGTGCTTCAAAAATTTAGGATTCCGTCGTATTTGATGTTTTAAATTATTCCGACTGCTTAAAATTTGTTATACTGCGGACTTGAAAGTTATATGCAGAGTTGATTTAGAGTAAATTAAAATTTTCTGGACAAGTTAATATAGATTAAAAAATTAACTTGTGAGATTTTGAATGCATGAAAATATTGCTTAAAAATTATCCAAATCAGTTGATTTGAGGGTTATATCATTTTTGAACGTATCCTGATTATATTTTGGACATAATCCTAATTCAAAATTTCTTTTTTAAAGTTAGTCCTTCATAAGATCTTAGAAACCAACGTAGCATCGAATTGACATGGACTGAAAATCTCAGTTTTGAGGGAATTTAAAAGTCCAAAAGATTTGACAGTTGGAGCGCTCACGAAATTGACATTTCATTTTGGAGTTACGTTGGTTTCTCAACTTGACAGTTTAGAATTTTCTGATCAGATTTAGTTGTTGACGGATGATTCTCATTTCTAGCCTATTTCAATCCACATGGCCTGGTAGAAATATTATTCTGAAAAAAATCATGCCGAATGGAACTGTCTATTATAAGAAACCAATCATTTTCAATTGCCTATATACGACAAAAATTCATTTGATGCTACGAATAAAAAAAATGATTCTTCGACAGAACTATAATAGTTCTGTTAGAAAATTCCCATTTTAAAATTCAAAATTATTCTTTCTAACTCCCCTGTTCCAAATCATAATTAAAGTTCTTATATTTTTATTTCAAAACGTAAATCTTTCCTAAAAAATTTCATAAGGAACATGTCCTACCATAAAAGATGAATTTTCAATACAGAAGGACAAAATTTCAACAAAACAGTTGAATTTTTGTCCAAAAAAAGATGACTTTAACCAAATAGTTAAATTTTTAACTAAAATTATTAAATTTTCATTAAAATATTTGAATCTGTAAACAAATTATTAAATATTCAACCTGCTAAGAGGAACATTCAACCAAATTTAACTTTAACCAAAAAAAGTTGTATTTTCTACCAAGTAGTTGAATTTTCAGGCTAAAAAGTCGAATGTTTTAGAAAACAGTTAACTTTTAAACTCGCAAACATGAATTTTCAACAAAAAAGTTAATTTTATACCAAACAGTTGCATTTTTAACCATATAAAAGAGGAAACTTCAAACCAAGAATATTATTTTTCTATAAAAAAAAGACGAATTTCCAAATAAAAATATCAATTTTTAGCCAAAAATGGAAGTAACAATTTTAGTTCAAAAAATTTATTCTAAACAAACAAAAAAAAAACGAATTTCCAACAAAATAGTTAAATTTTTAATCAAAGAGATGAATCTCCAATCAAAAAAATAAATGTTCAACAAAGTAGTTCAACTTTGACCTAATTAGATGAATTTTCAATTAGAAAAGTTGAATTTTTTTACAAATTAATTCAACTTTTAACCAAAGAGATGTAAAATGTTAAATTTGCGACTGGAATTGTTAAATATTCAGTTTAAAAACAGGGTGTCCAGCGATTCTTAGGAACGACATTCAAGGGCATTTCCAGGTTTTCCAGGACCCACGAGAAGTACTTAAAGAGGGATGTTTCACCCTCGTCAGCAGTGTGATTCATCATTCGTGGAAGATATCAAAAGGGGCAACAAAAGTTTATTTTCAACCAAAAAATATTACTTTCCAACAAAAAAAAGGTAAATTTTTTCAAAAAAGAAAATTGATTTTCTGTTTAAAAAGATGAATTTTCAACAAAATGCAACAAAAGTGGATTAATGTGGATTACAAGGGCATTACGCTGAATTATTTGAAATACGCCGAATTACAAGTGGATTAATTTGGATTACAAGTGGGTAAACCTGGATTACAAGTGGATTAATCTGCATTACAAGTGGATTATTATAAATTACTAGGGGAGTAATCTGAATTACAAGTGGATTAAATTGGATTGCAAGTGGATAAATCTGGATAACAAGTGGATTAAACTGAATTAGATTTGGACTAATGTGGATTACAAGCGAAATAATCTGGATTACAAGTGGATTAATCTGTATTGCAGGTGCATTAACCTGGATTGCAAATTGATTAACCTTAATTAAAAGTGGAGTTATCTAGATTTCATGTAGATTAATCTGGATTACAAGTGGATTAAGCGGATCGCAAGTGGAGTCGCCGGATCGCAAGTGGATTAGTCGGATTACAAGTAAATTATGCGGATTGAAAGTGGATTACTGTGAATTACTTGAAATACGCCGAATTACAAGTGGATTAAACTGGATTACTACTGGATTACTCAGAATTACTTTAAATACGCCGAATTGCAAGTAGATTAATCCGAATTACAAGTTGATTAAACTCGATTGCAAGTGGATTAATATGGATTACTAATGGATTAGTCTGGATGACAAGTGGATTAATCTAGATATCTAGTGGATTATTCTAAATTACTAGTGGATTGATCTAAATGACTAGTGGATTAATCTGAATCACAAGTGGATTAACCTGGATTGTAAGTGGATATAGTTGGATTACAAGTGGATTAAACTGCATTGCAAGTGGATTAACCTGGATTACAGGTGGATTAACCTGAATTACATGTTGATGAATCTGGATTTTACTCAATTATCAAAATAATTGTTTCATTTGATTTATCTAAAATTTATCTGTCCATGAAACGCCTTTTAACAGGAATCTTGCTCTAACAACAAAGTGAAATTTTTTTATAATCGAAGGGTTTCTTTTTCGTTTTCAATAAGCACACGGGTTTCCAATTCAGAATTTCTCGATTCTTTTGTACAAACAAGAATTCTATATTTTAATTTAAAAACTGCGTGAGAAATACCTAATTATGATGTGCATAGCGTCCGTGTTTCTTATCCAAGGGTTTCTTTTTTGTTTTCAATAAGCACTCGGGTTTCCAATTCAGAACTTCTCGATTCTTTCATACAAACAAGAATTCTATATTTTAATTTAAAAACTGCGCAAGAAATACATAATTATGATGTGCATAGCGTCCGTGTTTCTTATCTGGCAATAGTGAAGGATAGTGCAACTTTACTGAAAAAATAATGATTGTATTACATTCATCTGCGGTTTATCTGCGAATGAAAGGCCTTTGAACAGAAATCATTCTCTAAATACAAAGTCAAATTTTTTTATAGTCTCGGAGTTTCAACATGCATATTATATTTTTATTCAAAAACCTGGTACAAAATAAATAATAATATTCTGAATTTTAGATTAAAATTAAAATTAGAAAATTAATTATAAAATTTATAATAATAATACAAAATAGTTTAACTTCACTAACAAAATAATTATTTCATTTCATTTATCTACAATTCTTCTTTCTGAGGAATGTATTTTGAGAGACACTTTTTACTGAACATAAATTGAAATATTTTAGTCTTAGAGTTTCCGCGCGCAGTGCCCATGTTTTCAATAAGCACTCGGGTTTCCCAATTTAGAACTTCTATATTATTTTGTATTGATGATAATTCTATATTTTTATTTGAAATAGTTCAACTTTTTTTAGCAAAATAATTATTTTATTCAACTCATCTACAATTTCTCTTTTAATACAATGTCTTTTTACAGGAACCTTTCACTAAACACAAATTAGAATTTCTTTACAGTCCTGAACTTCTTTGCGTTTTCGATTCGATCTTTTAAAATTCTGATAAAACTATTAAACTTTTGGTAAATTAGAAATTACCAAAAATAACCTTTAAAAAATTTCCGAAATTCATATTAAAATAGAAATAAAGTTTTCACAATTTCTCCATGTGCGGAGACGAATACTAAAAAATATACAAGTCGTAAGAAGTCCCCTTCCTCTTGCCGCACACGATATTTTTGATAAGAAATGCATGATTTTCAAACTTTATAGTCATTTGAATACATATTTAGGAATTATTCCTGGTGAATTTTTTTTATTTTCAGAAAAATTTCCCAAATTTAAAAAAAAATGTAAATATAATAAAATTGGAAAGTTTTTAAAATTTGCGAATTTTGCAAGTTTGAAAAAGTTTCAACAAATCTTCAGAATTTTGAAATTTTAATTTTATTTGAATATAAATGTAGGACACATTTGTATATTTATTGTAAATTTACGAAAAATTATAATTCGAAGAATTTTGACAATTTTCAAAATGTAGGAGCTTTTTCAAACCTTCTTGAATTTTCCAATGGATTTTTTAAAAAGTTCGATAAACGCCATCAGAATCTGGAAATGAATCTCAAATACCTAATTTTGCTTAGAAGTCATATAAGTTTAAAGAAAAATCTAACGTTCTCTGCAAAATGAAGCGCAAACTAAAATTCGTATAACTTCGTAGAAAATTTCATATCGCAAATTGGTAAAATACGTATCGCCTGATTTCCTCTAAAAACAACATAATTATTTCGTCCCCAAGAGATTCTTCGCATCAAGTGTAGAACCTGCCTAGGTTGAAATGGATTTGGTCCGTTTGATTTTTTTGTAATCAGAATATTATTTTTTTACAGAATTGAATGCTATGTGGGACCCCAACCACGGTCATTACATACCAAATAACGTCCCGCAAATTCCTGGTCAATATGCAGCAGGAGGTGACATTTTTAAATTTTATAATAAAATTCAAAATTTGATAAATATTTTGAAATTTTATGAAGAGTTTAAAGTTTTGGTCCGTGTAATATTTTTTGAATCACAATAATCTTTATTTTTAAATTAATTTAAAAGTTGAAAATATTTCAAAAGTTTTAAAAAATGTACATTTTTGAATATTTGGAAAAAGAAATTTGAAGCTTCTTAATGATTTTGAAAGGTTTCACGATGATAACAAATTTTCTTAGAATTCACGAGAAAATTTGAACTGATTTTTTATTTTGAAAAATTAATTTAAAGAGAATATTCAAAAACATTTTTGTAATTTTTCAGAATTTTTAGGCCATTTTGAGATAAATTCGAATAATTTTAAAAGATATTTAGAAGATTAAAAAGTTTTGGGAATAGTTAGAAAAACAATTTGAAAATTTGAAAATATTTTTAAAAATTTGAAACAAAATGTAAATTTTTAAAGAATTAGAAAAAAATTGTTGAAGCTTTTCAAGAAGTTTAAAAGCTTCAAGAAAATACAAAACTTTCTTAAAATTCCCGGGAAAATTGACACTGATTTTTTATTTTGAAAATAATTTCTAAGACGAAATTGACAAAGATTTCAAAAGATTTTGAAATTATTTTCTAAAATTTCGAAAAAGAATGGAAAAGATTTCCAAGCAAAGTATTTTCATTAGCAAGATTGCAACATTTTATAAAAAATTTGAAAACAAATTTCAAAAGGTTTCACGATAATAACAAATATTTCTCATAATTCATGGGATAATTTGAACTGATTTTTTATTTTGAAAATTAATTTTGAGATAATATTCTTTAAAAATTTTAACATTTCAAAATATTTCCAAAGTTGTCAGAATAGAATCTGGAAGATTTGAAAGCAAGTTTTTTAATTTTTCAGAATTTCAATAAAAATTTTGGAAGAATTTTAAAAGATATTCAGAAGGTTTAAAATTTTTTAAAATACTTAAAAAATAATTATAAGTTTGAAAAGATTTCCAAAAAAATGTTTAACAAAATGTAAATTAGTGAAGAGTTCCAACAAAAATTTTTAAGCTTTTTACGAAGTTTCAGAGGATTCAAGAAAATAAAAAAATGTCTTGAGATTTCTGGGAAAATCTTGAATTACTTTTTATTTGGGAAATTAATTTTTTTTTTCTGTACACGTTCGTGTGCAGGTTCGTGTCCAACAACATGTCCAGGATCCTCCTACGTTCCTGTACAGGAATTCTCAGGTGGGTAGAGTTTCAATGAGAAAATGCTGATAAAAAAGTATACAATTTCTCAACAGATAGAATTAGATAGAAATATTCAAGATTCCAGAACAGGGGACTTGGTACGAAATTGGCGTCGTTAAGATTTGATGTGTTTCAATGAGAAACTGTTGATAGAAAAGTATAAGATTTCTTGTTGGTTACAATTTTATAGAAATTTTCGAAGATTTTTCGATGCATACATTTTGGTAGAAATTTCCGAAACTTTGTAAGACATAATTTGATAAAATTTCTGTGAAGATAAGATTAGATAACCAGCTGAAAATTCCTGCACAGGAACCTCGGAGGATCTTGGTCACGTTGCTGAACACCATCCTGCTCCTGCAATGGAATCTGAATCGGCAAAGGAACCTTTGAATGATCGAGTATAGGTTCCTGTACAGGTTTCTTCGCCAAATTCCTGTACAGGAACCAACAAGATGATCTTTACAGGTTCGTGTGCAGGTTTGTATCCAGCAACATGTCGACGATCCTCCTAGGTTCCTGTAGAGGAATTCTCAGCTGGGTGGAGTTTCATTGAGAAACTGTTGATAGAAGAGTATACAATTTCTCGATGGATAGAATTTGATAGAAATTTCCGAAACTTTGTCAGACAGGATTTGATCAAAGTTCTGTGAAGCTAAGATTAGATAACCAGCTTAAAATTCCTGTACAGGAACCTAGGAGGATCTTGTCCATGTTGCTGGACGCGATCCTGCACAGGTAATCCTGACGGTTCCTGTGCAGGAATTTGGCGAAGGAAGCTGTCCATCATCCTGTAATGGAAACCTCGACCGACAAAAGAACCTTTGACTGATCGAGTATAGGTTTCTGTACAGGTTGCGTCGCCAAATTCATGTATAGGAACCGTCAAAATTACCTGTACAGGTTCGTGTGCAGATTCGTGTCCAGAAACATGTCCAGGATCCTCCGATGATTTGCTAAATTTTTTTTTTTTACATTTTTTTACGATTTTCAGAAAAATGTAAATAAAGCTTTAATTTTGAAAAGTTAATTTTAAGAGAATATTTTCAAAAACTTTCACAAGATTTTCAAACTGGTACAAAAAAGAATATGGAAGTGCAGAATACAAGAAAAAATTGAGGAAAAATTCACATAATTTTAAAGGATATTTAAAAGGTTAAGGAAAAGATTGAAGAGTAATTTTGAGTGAGATTCAAGCTAATTAAAAGGGGGAAATTGTGACTGATTTTTTATTTTGAAAAATAAATTCAAAAATTGAGAAGATTGAAAATGATTTTCTAAAATTTCAAATGAGTATGCATTATTGAAAGCAACTTTAATTTAAATAGAAAACAAAGCAATGTTACAAAATTAAAAAAAAATCAAGGCAGTTTCATTTATTAAAATTTCTGGTAAAATTTAACATGCCTATTTATTCTGGACAATTAATTTGTAGAGAACATCTTAAAAGAATTTGATAACATTTTAAATGATTTCCAAATTCGTTAGAAAAGAATCTGCACAAGCTTAAGGCAATTCTTTCAATTTCATCGAATTTTTTAGAAATTTTAGGAAAAATTGAAATTATTTTAGATGTTTAGACTTTTCAGAAGTTTTAAAGAAAATATAAAATTTTAATAGCTGAAAAGATTCCTTGAAATTTATCAAATATTTTTAAATTCTATCCAAACTTCTCAAAGTCCTAAATTTTTTTTTACAGATTTCCTTAAAATTTTCTGAATTCTTTTTCAACACATCTTAAATCTTCAAAAATCTTTTTTGACTATTTCAAGAATCCTAGAAAAATTATAGTTACATAACTTTAAAAACAATCTGATAATACTTATTTCGATGATCTCAGATCCCAAAATTTAAGTTCAAATTGTTTTTGAATGTTCGGAAACATTTAGTAGATAAATATTTATTTGAAATTTTTATTGTGCATTGAAAATTATTTTAAATTTTAATTTAAAAAATAAATCATTTAAAAAATGATAAAAGTCTTCATTGGAGGTATTAAATGACCTGACATTTTAAATGAGTTTTTTTTTGTTTTTGTTGAAAATTTGACTATTTTGTTGAAAATCGTTCTATAAGTCTAAAACTCTATAACTCTATAACTCTGCAATAGTATATCTATAACTTTATAAATCTATAACTCTATAAGTCTAAAACTCTACAACTCTATAAATATATTGATGTATACCTCTATAGATCTATAACTCTATAACTTTATAATTCTATAACTCTATAGATCTATAGATCTATAAATATATAGATCTATTACTCTATAAATCTATATATCTATAACTTTATAATTCTATAATTATGTAACTCTAGAAATCTATAACTTGATAACTCTAGAACTCTAGAATTCTATAACTATATAATTCTATAACTCTATAAACCTATAACTCTATAAATCTATAACTCTATAAGTCTAAAACTCTATAAATATATAAATATATAGATCTATAACTCTATAAATCTATAGATCTGTAACTCTATAAATCTATAGATCTATAACTCTATAAATCTATAGATCTATAACTCTATAACTTTATAATTCTATATTTCTATAAATCTACAGATCTATAACACTATAACACTACAACTCTACAACTCTATAAATCTATAACTCTATAGATCTATAGATCTATAAATATATAGATCTATTACTCTATAAATCTATAGATCAATAACTCTATAATTATATAATTCTATAACTCTAAAAATCTATAACTCGATAACTCTAGAACTCTAGAACTGTATAACTGTATAACTATATAATTCTAGAACTCTATAGACCTACAACTCTATAGACCTATAATTCTATAAGTCTAAAACGCTATAACTCTATAAATCTATAAATCTATAGATCTAGAACTCTATAACTCTGCAATTCTATAACTGTATAAATCTATAACTCTGTAAGTCTAAAACTCTATAACTCTATAATTATATTGATTTATAACTCTATAGGTCTATAAATCTATAACTTTTCAACGCTTTAATTCTATAACTCTATAGATCTATAAGACTATAACTCTACAACTATATATATATATATATATATATATATGCTAATTTTTCGTGGACGCGACGTCGCCGTCAAACATCAGATCAGTCAAAACATGCTAACATAACCTAAAAAATCAGGTGGAGACAAAATCCACTGCAGCGCATGCGCAGTGCTCTCAATTTTGCTCCCTAACCGCACTGCGCATGCGTCGTGCCAGTAGCCTCATTGGATGTTGATCGCGCGCTTATTTGAAATGATTAAATATTCAAATTCATTTTTTTACAATATATAATAATCATAAAGTACAGAAAAATATAATGAATGATTTGAAATTTACATTGGTGAAAAATGTATTGCTTACTTTGAATTTAAAATCAATAATTTATTTGTAAAAAGTACAATCAAATAATAATTTCACCTTGCACTCGAAAAGACTATTTTGTGATCTGAAAATAAATTGTTGTTATTTCCAAAATGATGATTAATTATAAAAAGTTGATTTACACATGTAATAGTTTCAAAAAAGCGCGCCATTTACAGCCAATGAGAGTGCCGATGCAACGCATGCGCACTGAAGTTGTGGAGCCAAATTGGGCGCACTGCGCATGCGTAAAAAGACTTTAGTTATAGAGCGGTAAATTTAAACATGAGGTTTATATTTTTTAAGAAAGTCTATTTCCATTTTTAACTACTAGGAAGTAAATTAGACATTTTTCAACCCTGAAAAATCATAGCTACATCAGTTTTTATACAACTTGAATTTTGATTTTAATTTAGGTATTTTATTTAAATTTAATTTTGGGAATGCATAATTCAAAACTTTTTTATTTTAATTATTTTGATGATCAAAAGTCAAATTCTCAATATTCCAAATTGAAGAAATTTTGAATGTAAATCATCAAAATTACGGTATTTTTAATTTTAATTCTTGCATCATTTTTAATTTTTTAATTTCAAAACACTTCAATTTTTGAAGATTTACCATTTACAAAGTTCTACAATTTTGACAAATCACCATTGAAAACTCTTAAATTTTGAAAATGCTTCAATAAAAATTCTTAAATTTTGAAAATCAAAAATCGAGTTTTCAATTATAAATCTTCCAAAAAATATTTTTCTTCAATTATTTTTTATTTCAAATTCATATTTTAATAAAATAATAAATAATAATAAAAATATGAATTAATTATAGTATAATTAATAATATATAATATATATACATATAATATATACATAATATAATTAATTATAAATACAATAAATAATAATAATAAATAATAAAATAACTAAACAATAAATAAATACATTAAACAAAACAAAATATTTTGTTATTGTATTTTTAATGAATAAATATGATAGATTATTTTTTTAAATTGTTTAAGTTCGATAATTTTTTAGTATCGGGAATTTCGCCGTATCGGATATTTTACAATTCAGCAATTTTCGGTCAGAAAATTGGATTGTCGATATTTTTCAGTCTGCCCGATTCTGTTCCTAAATTGGAAAATTACCGAACAGTTTATAATATTACCGAACTAAAAATTCCCGAATAATAAAATTCCCGACAAAAAATTTTCGAATTATAAAATAACCGAAGAAGAAATTTCCGGAATTGAAACAATTAAACTTTTTTTCATACAAATATTTGTTAATTGTATTTTTAATAAATAGTATTTATAAAAAAAATTTAATAGTTTAAATTCGGGAACTTTCTAGTTTGCTTATTTTTTAATTCAGCAATTTTCTGTCGGGAATTTTATTATTCGGGAATGTTCAAATTTGGTAATATTATAAACTGGCAGGAATTTCATTATTAGGGAATTTTCCAATTCTGTAATATTAAAAAATGTTCCGGAATTTTATTATTTAGGAATTTTTCAATTCGAGAATTTCATTATTCGGGAATTTTCCAATTAGGAAACTTTATTATTCGGGAATTTTCCAATTTGGGAATTTTACAGTGTCCGGAATTTTATTTTTCAGAATTTTTTAGTCATCCTAAATTATGCATAGTACTTTTTAAAATTATTGCGCTTGTAATAGAAATTTTGTTCTTGTCTTCTTCTTTTGCATTGAAAAATATTTTTCTTCAATTATTTTTTATTTCAAATTCATATTTTAATAAAATAATAAATAATAATAAAAATATGAATTTTAGAACCACTTTACGCTAGGATGCGTATTTTTGGTTCAAATCGTAAGAAATAACATTAAAAATAAACAAATTAAATATATGGAAAAACGACACAAGTTGCAATGAAATTTTTGATAACAACATTTTTTTTCTTATA
Source organism: Andricus grossulariae (assembly GCA_011634705.1). Classification (NCBI taxonomy): domain Eukaryota; kingdom Metazoa; phylum Arthropoda; class Insecta; order Hymenoptera; family Cynipidae; genus Andricus; species Andricus grossulariae. Next base: position 219,656,214 of record JAABKJ010075445.1, read on the forward strand.
GGATGCGCACTTTTTTTAAATATAAAAAGAGACAATGCAAATACATTTGTTGAATTGCCCTTTGGTATACTTTTTTTTAGTGTCCTAAACTAAAGGCCAATTTCGTTAGCCAGCGAATATGGGTAAGAATTAAAAAAGTTACACCATTTTCAAAATCTTTGAGACCACTTTTTTCCATATTCAAAAATTCTCTTTTCGGTTATTCGAAGTACTAAAAAAGACGAACAATTTTTCCCAATGACTTTTTTGATCAAAAACAAATTACTAGAGTTATAGCATTTACAAAATTAAATAAAAAAACGAAAATGAAAATTTAAAGTCAAACAAGGCACGATATAAAAAAAATCAAGAGGAGAAAAATTATGCTTTTTAAACACCCTACAAGATTGTCACAACAACTTTTTGAATTTTCTTGAAAAATAGAAGGTTCAAATTTTGATCGCACAAGAAAATTATGAAAAATAAAAAATTTCATGTTGCGTTGAAACTATACAAGATACGAAAAAATATAAATAAAAAAAATTGTGCATTCAAAAAAGATCTACAAATTTGTTAATAATCAACTACAAAATTTTTTATTAATTATTTTTCGATAGGATGTAGGGTTTTTGTTTTAATCCTAAAAAAATTACAGTAGAGATAAAAAAATTATATTTTTTTTAAAACGACACAGGGTACAAAAATAAATTAATATACAAAAGTTGTTCAGCCAAAAAGGATCTACAAATTTTTTAATTATTATTTTTAGATAAAACAAGCAGATTATCTTTTAATCGTAAAAAAAAAAATAAAAAATTTAACTTTTGGACAAACGACACAAGAGACGAAAAAAATGAACGACAAAAGTTGTTCAACCAAAAAAATTAAAAATTTGTTTATAAACTCTTGTTGAAAATATATATAAAAAATTATTTTAAATTCCTACAAATTTTTAAAACTTATTAAAACTTACTTCGAATTTAAAAAAAAATCCGAAAAGTATTTCAAATCTTTTAAAATCGCTTTACATTTTTTAAAGCTCTTAAAAAATTCTTAAATTTTTTTTGAAATACTCCAAAATATTTTATAGTCTTCAAAATACCTTGAAATTTTTTTAAGCTATTGAAACCCCATGGAAATTTAAAAAATACTCTTCAGTCTTAAAAATCCTTTAGAATATCTTCAAATTACTTTAATCTATTATTAATTCATTAGTTTCCTTCAAAATACCCTAAAATATTTCAAATATTTTGAAATCCATTTTAACATTTTGAAGCTCTAGAAAATTCCTTGTAAATTTAAATAAAAAAATCTTTAAAATCCATTTGAATCCCTACAAATGTTTAAAACCTATTAAAAATTTCTTGGAATTATTTTAGAAACCCTAAAATATTCCAGATCCATTGAAATCCCTTGCCATTTTTTAATGATCTTAAAAAATCCATAAAATTTTCAAAACATCCTGCAATACTTCAAATCCTGTAAAATACCTTGAAATTTTTGAAAATTCTTGAAAACTTCTTGAAAATTTGGAAAATACACTTGAGTCTTCAAAATAATTTGGAATTCCTTCAAATTTTTTAAATCGATTGAAAATTCATTGGAATCTTTTGAAATAATCTGAAATATATAAAATCCTTTGAAATCCCTTAAAATGTTTAAAGCTCTTGAAAACTATGGAAATCTACAAAAATACCTTTACATCTTTCAAATCTGTGGAATATCTTCAAGGTTTTAATCTATTAATAATACATTAGGATCTTTCGAAATACCCTAAAATATTTGAAATATTTTGAAATCCCTTCAAAATTTTCAAAATACTCTTAACTCTTTAAAATCTTTTGTAATCCCTTGAAATTATCGAAATCTATTGAAACTTCTTAGGAATCTTTTAAAAATCCCTACAATATTTCAAATCCTTTGAAACTCCTTGAAACTTTTTGACGCTCTTGAAAATTCCTTGAAGATGTACAAAATACAATTAATTGTAAGCCAAACATAAGAATTTTCAAATAAAACCATGAATTTTCAACTGAAATAGTTGAATTTTCAAACAAAAAAATTAATTTTTACGAAAAAAGATAAATTGTTAAGTTAAATTTTCAGTTAAAAAAATTATTTTCAACCAAAAAAAAATAACTTAAAAAAATAGTTACATTTTCAAACAAAGTGATGAATTTTCAAACAAGATTGTAAATATTTAACTGGAATAGTTGAATTTTAAGCAAGAAAAATGAATCTTTAACTGAACTGATGAATGTTTAACTATAATAATTAAATTTTTTCACAAAAAAGATTAATTTTCAACCAAGAAGATTAATTTCCACCAAAAAAGACGAATTTTCAACTAAAATGATGAATATTTAACTGGAAGACTTAAATTCTCAACCAAAAAGATTAATTTTCAAACAAGAGGATCAATTTTCAAACAAAAGGATTAATTTTCTACCAAAAAATACAAATTTTCAACAAAGTACATGATTTTTTAACGAAATAGTTGAATTTTTAATTAAAGAAGACAAATTTTCAACCAAATAGTTGAATTTTCAACAACAACAAAATTAAGTTTTACGAAAAAAGATAAATTGTCAACGAAAAATTTAATAATTAAATTTCAAGTTAAAACTACAACTATGGAATTTTCAATTGAAATAAGTTAAATTTTCAGTTAAAAAAATTACTTTCAACAAAAAAAAATAACTTAAAAAAATAGTTACATTTTCAAACAAAGTGATGCATTTTCAAACAAGATTGTAAATATTTAACTGGAATAGTTGAATTTTAAGCAAGAAAAATAAATCTTTAACTGAACTGATGAATGTTTAACTAGAATAATTGAATTTTTTCACAAAAAAGATTAATTTTCAACCAAGAAGATTAATTTCCACCAAAAAAGACGAATTTTCAACCAAAAAGGATCATTTTTCAACCAAAAATTCTTTGGAATTAAATTTTTAGTCAAAAAATGAATTCCAAAGAAAAAACAAGTTTTCAATTAAACAACTATTTTTTAACCAAAGAAATGAAATAAAATTATTTGGTTGAAATTTAAACTCTTTTGTGAAATTTTTTTTTTTTTAATTCATCGTTTTAATCAAAAATTAATTTCTTTGTTTGAAAAATGAGCTGTTTCATTGAAAACTTGTTTTTTCTTTGGATGTTTTTTTGTAGAACATTTTTTTTCAACTGAAAATGTAAATATTTTTCAAGGTGAATATTCTATTATTTTAGTTAAAAAAATCATCTCTTTTGTTGAACATTCAATTTTTGACTTAAAATTTAATTATTCAATTTTTGTTCGAAAAATGATATTTTTTAGTTGAAAATTGACCTTTTCTAGTTCAAAATTCAACAATCTGAATAAAAATTTGTCTTTTTTAATTGAAAATTCAGTCATTTCTTTGAAAATTCACGTATTTTGTTAAAAAATATTTTTTTTCTGGTAGAAAATTATCTTTTTCTTTGAAAGTTAATCTTCTTGTTTAAAAATTCTTCTTTTCGCTTGTAAATTTAAGTATTCCAGTTAAATATTTATCATTTTAAGTGAAAATTCATCTTTTAAGTTGAAAATAAAATTATTTGGTTGAAATTTAAACTCTTTTGTTAAATATATTTTTTAATTCTTTGTTTTAATTAAAAATTAATTTCTTTGGTTGAAAATGATTGAAAACTTGTTTTTTCTTTGGATGTTTTTTTGTACAATTTTTTTCAACTGAAAATGTAAATATTTTTCAAGGTGAATATTCCATTATTTTAGTTAAAAAATCATCTCTTTTGTTAAACATTCAATTTTTGACTTGAAATTTAATTATTCAATTTTTGTTTGAAAAATGATATTTTTTGTTGAAAATTGACCTTTTTTAATCGAAAATTCAGCCGTTTCTTTGAAAATTCACGTATTTTGTTGATAAATATATTTTTTCTTGTAGAAAATTATCTTTTTCTTTGAAAGTTAATCTTCTTGTTTAAAAATTCTTCTTTTCGGTTGTAAATTTAAGTATTCCAGTTAAATATTTATAATTTTAAGTGAAAATTCATCTTTAATTAAAAATTTAACTATTTTGTTTAAAGTTTTTCATACAGATTTCAAAACATTTCAAAAGATTTCTACAAATATCGAAAAAGATCTGGAAGATTTAAGGGCAATTTTTTGTTTAATTTCTAAATTTTAAAAAGATTCACAATTAATTTGGAAGTTGAAAATATTTAAAAAAATGTACAGTTTTGACTATTTTGGAAAAATTTGTTTTGAAGCTTCTTAAGGATTTAGCAGGGATTCGCTGTAATAACAACATTTTATTAGTATTCATGGACAAATTTGAACTGATTTTTTATTTTAAAAAATTAATTTTAAGACAATATTTGAAAATATTTTAAATATGACAAAAATTTAAAAAAGATTACAAAATATTTCTAAAATCGTCCTAACAGATTCTGAAAGATTTTAAAGCAATTTTGGTAATTTTTCAGAATTTTAAGAAAATTTTTTTAAAAATTCGAAAAATTTGGAAATATTTCTTAAAATTTAGAACAAAATATCAATCTTTGAAGATTTCAGAAGAAAATTCTAAGCTTTTTAAGAATTTTAAAAAATTGACAAAGATTTTGAAATATTTTGAATTATTTTCTCAAATTTCGAAAAAGAATAGGTAAGCTTTTCAATCAAAATCTTTCAATTAGCAAGATTGCAAAATTTTATAAGAAATTTGAAAAAAAATTTCAAAAGGTTTCACGATGATAAAAAACATTTCTCATAATTCGTGGGATAATTTGAACAGATTTTTTTCATTTTTGAAATTAATTTTGATATGATATTTGAAAACAATTTTAATATTTCAAAATATTTACAAAATTGTCGGAATAGAATCTGGAAGATTTGAAGGCAAGTTTTTTAATTTTTCAGAATTTTAGGAAACATTTTGGAAGAATTCGAATGATTTTAAAAGATATTTAGAAGGTTTAAAAGTTTTGAAAATTAATAAAAATAATCATAGGTTTTAAAAGATTTCCAAAAATTTTTAATAAAATGTAAATTTTTGAAGATTTCCAAAAAAAATTCCAAATTTTTTTCGAAGTTTGAGAGGATTCAAGAAAATAAACAAATGTCATGAGGTTCCTGATTGAAAATTTAACCCTTTTCCATGTTTGGTTGAAAATGTATTTTCTTTAAAAAAAAAATTTTTTTTTTTTAATTTTTAATTTTCAATTAAAAATTAATTCTTTTAACGAAAAATTAACCATTCAATTTTTCGTCGAAATTATTTGTTATGGACTTTAATCTTTCTCGTTTTTAAATTAAACTATTCTATTTTTTTGTTTTTCTATTTTATTTTTTTTTTCAACTAAAAATTTAACTAAATTTTGTGTCCACATTTTTTTTATACCCATTTAATATTTTTTGGCAGAAAATGTATTTGGTTGAAAATTTAACTATTTCATTGAAAATTTATTTGCTTAAAAACTTATTTCTCTCACTGAAAATTAAATTATTTTATTTTTTGTTCAAAAATGTATATTTTCTGTTGAAAATTCAACTATTTTGTTGATTTTTTTTTTTGTAGAAAATTAACCT